>OW569417.2:77236707-78436707 GCA_937662695.2 Halyzia sedecimguttata
AAAAAATTAATAAGTCATTTGTGAACTGCTATCTTATTTTGAGTCCTTAAGTATCAATTGAATTTCAATGAAAATGATTGTACATCAAAAAATTATATTTTCAAAAACTTACTATCTTACTGATATACTTTTAGCACCAAAAATATTTTATGTAAAACTGATGGTTGCCAAGTCTCACAAGAAGCTTTCACTGTTAGAAAGTTGTGTCATGCAATAGTTCTATGAATTAGCCTAGCCATACTTTTCGACCTTCTAGAAAAACTGCTTGTATAGCTAGAGGCTTCCATATTTATGTGATCTGATAACTTTTTAACTGTAAAAGCTTCTTGTGAATCTTTGCATCCGGATTTACATCAAATGTAATTGAATTTAATAAAAATTATATACAAAACTGCACTCCCCTTAATAAGGGAATAGAGGGAGAAAATTATAAATTTCTCATTTTTTGTTGTTGTTTGTATGCTTGTTCTAGCCTAGGTACCAAATCTCAGCTTTCTAGGATTCTATCCTAGTTTCCTACACAGACCCACACAAAGTTTTAATAATTTTTATCTTGTTTGTTCGCTAATTTTACTTTACCTACCAGATTAAATGTTTCTGGATCTTCGGAAACTTCCCCAGTTGTTTCATGAGTTTAATATTCCGACTTGCACCCCCACCCCCCCCCCGTTAAGGGGGTAAGTTGTTAAAAGTTACAGATATCTCGGGGTCCTGGTATCAACCGTAGAAAAATTGATCTTACATTTCAATAATTGCCTCCGAAACTACTGAAGTTACGAATTAAATACGAGAGACAAAACATTTCCATAATTGCATTTTCTTTCGGAAAATATATTCACTTTTCTAATTTCACGAATGTCTGAGAAGTTATGGAATAATTTATAGAAGGGCTTGTTTGTTTCAACCCCAAGTAAATATAGTAGCGGGTTCAAAAATTAGTGGTACTAATACCACGTATCGTATATTAATACTTTTTAAAATGAATGTGTCTGAATATTTTGGGTCGGTACATTAAAATTGTAAACTGATAAATCAATTCATCCTTTCAAGGGTTTATAACTCAGCTAGGGGTGTGAATTCGAAAAAGTTTTATATAACAAACTAGACGTATTTGAGCTCTTTTACAGTTGTTTTTAACACCTTGTATACAAATTCCAAGATGCACATGGAGAGTTGTTCTCGAGGTATACAGGGTCCTGCAATAGTGCGTTACGCTTCCATAGCTGCCAAACCCGACCTTTTAGAAATTTCGTTTGAAAGCACGCCCTTTGTAGTTTCAATTCTGTATCTCAGGAAATTATTTTCTAATATACAGGGTGTTCCCAAATAAAATTATTCAACAAATGAGTGATTTTTTAAATGCTTTCAAAGGAAATTTCTAAAAAGTCTGGTTTGGCAGCTATGGCAGCGTAACGCACTTTAACAGAACCCTTTAAAAAAATTTGTTAAAATAAGCTTATCTATGCTTCTTCGGTTGATATGGAGGAAATTCGGCATAAAGTTAAAGCGGCTTCAAACTTGGTTCAATTCGTTTTTCGTAAAATATTCTATTATATAATTAAAATTTGAAGGATTTTATTTTGAGACCTACTGGGTGCATCATGCCCAGCTATGCAGTTAGTAACTAAGTAATTTCTAAAGTTACAGTGCGTACAAACGGTCCCACGGATGGACATTATCAAATTTGTCGTTAAATTAACTATCAGTCCTCCAACGTAATCGTCCATTATAGGTGTGGTATTCGATATATACAGGGTGTTTCACGAATGATTGTGCAGGCTTTCAGTACAGGTGCAGGACATTTTGGTGAGTCTAAATCAGTGTTCGCAATGTGTCCTAACTATATTCGTTTAAGAGATACAGGATGTATTTCATCAAAAATTTTCATTCGGCATAATCCTTGAAAGCCTGCATGGATCTTGATGACAATTTCAGGGAATGAGTATAGGCCTATGCCTAATATTTACTCATAATGACTTGTTGATAGCGCTGGTCTAGACTGAGAAAATTATTTTCTGTATTCCACATCTTGTAAAACATCCTGTACATACAATTTTCAAGAATTGCTAAAAATACTCTTGTTGTATCCTGATTAGTTTATCAGGACTGTTATGGTTTCGAAGGACAATATGTGAGTCCTGATGCTTTTATCAGGATATAATTATTTTCGAAGGACCAGAATTATACACCCTGATTGTTTTATCAGGGTGATGCTTGAAGGGGGTATACTTAACATTAAGCACCCAGTAGTAATCTCATTGATTACTGCGTAAGTTGTTACTTGTAATAAAGTAACAATTACGAGGATAGGAAGTGGTGAAATATTCGAACGCACTTTTAATAAACAATTAACTGTATTTTGTTGTTACCGTTACTTCGATAACAAGCACGAATTATTGTACAATGCACTATTGATACAATATAAAATCTCCCTTCTATAGGAAAAGGGCAGAAGTGACTACTAAGTTGCCAACGAAGACAAGACAATGTTATTGTTTCGCGACAGATCAAGAATAGTTATGTCTCTTGCACTAAGAGATGTAATAGTTACAATGGTATTTGTAGTAGTGAGTTGTTTCAGTCTCAAAATGTATATCAAAGCCCAGATAGAAGGAAATATAGGAGGTTCCTTCATCTGGGTAAAAAAGGGGAAATATTAACAATTATTGGGTGTTTCGATCTTAAAACCGCCCCAGATATGTTTCAACAATACTCTCATTTGTCGATTGCTAAAAAGTAGTGGTAATGCATACTATGCCTGACCTATGTAAAGTGGTTTGTTAAATAAGAGCTCATTCTTATTAAGTTCGATTGCCATCAAATCTTCACCGAAAATTGTGCGACTATGGAATCTTGGCGAACTAATCCAAATGCTTTGCCCCGTACCTGGTTTCATATTTGGATACCAGGCGTACAACTCTGTGCAATCTAATATTTTCCATCGTTTTACCAAAAATTGAATTATTTGCAAATTTAAATTGATTTTTTCCGAATGTTGTTGTTGCTTTTGCTCGCAATTCCGTGTTAAGGTCAATATAGGGTTTTAGCCATGGAGACTGCTTAAATTTCAAAACTTTTTTAATCTGTGTTACTTTCAAACCTAATTCTAAAACAGTTTTCAAATTCCGATAATGAATTATATAGTCTTTCTTATCAGAGAGTGTGCAGAGTAATTTGGAAAACTTTGAGCCCGGGGGTGATGCTGTGCTCCGGACACAGCGGGAGGTCTTTATGCAGATCATGTAGGTGGTGAGGATATTCCAGGTCTACTTGAAGAATATATCCTTCAGGAGAATCGTCAGGCATGATGCTCACATCTACAGATATGTCTACCCATTCAAAACCCCCAAATGGTAAATATTGACCCATTGCCCAGCCATACAAATTATTAACATCAAGATAAAGCAGATATGACTCGGGCTTTGAGACGTCCTAATTAGGCATCTGGGGATTATTGGCTTCAGACAATCTGTGCATGCAGCAGCTCATACCCCCTCGTATACCCTTTTCCACGAACATGATCATATCGATATCTTTAAGTAATTGCAGTTTACATTTAGTATAATTTAACATACAGTCCCAGCTGTACCCAGGCATAGTATAATGCCATGCTGGGTCAAGTTTGTATGTCATTAATGCTGTTTGCCTAAAATTTTCCATCACGTCAGCGAGCAAAAGTCTATCTGTTTTCATGTATAGGTCACTGTATTCACCCAATGATTTTATACAGAATTTTTGCCAAACGTTTTGAGCATGACGATATCTTTTCACGTCAATGTGCGCATCGTTCAATTTATTATAAAATTTGTCTATTGATGGTAGTGTTGTTTCATTCAACTTGTCCCAGTCCGTCATGTAATCATAACAAAAAATACCCTTCCTTGTTAGGAGTTCAAAGTCGTCATCACAAAAACTTGCAAATTCTTTTTTTAAATTTTGAAAATTGTCAAGAATTAATGTCGACGCTAATTCTTCCAAACTAGCTCCCAATCTGACACCGGATTCGTGATCAGGGAGTCCGAATTAGTCTATTAGCCAATTTTCAGCTCGAAATTCGAAAATTACAGACATTTGGACGACATGATAGGACGATGTTTCCCTAGAACATGCACCCAAAAACAGTGAACTATTGGCATGAAACCCCGTGACGTTAATACAAAGAACGACATAGATAAATTAGCCTTCAGTCACATAAAAATAGCTCGACCTCATAAATTTCAGAAGAATTGTACGTAAATTTAGACACGTTTTCACAAAAGGGTATCGATGGACTACTAAACTATTTAAAATCACAAAAGTCCAACTTACCAACCCAGTGAGTTACCTACTTTAGCGGTAGACCAATAAGGGGTGCTTTCTATCAAGAAGAATTGCAAAAAACATGGCAGCATGATGTTTATTTGGTTGAAAAAGTATTGCGTGGAGAGCAGTAATAATTTTCCAATCATCTCGAGATGCTGAGAAATCTACATATATTCATGTGAAAAGAAACATTTTTGCTAAAATCGAGCTTAGAAATCCTCATAGGAATTTACACATAAAAATCATCTGGAAATGGAATGTGGGTCTGCTTCTATTGATTGTCGTATAAGTCCCGCAAGAAATTTTGAACCTGCAGTCATGCTCATATCTAATGAATGTATAATATCTTTTGACGACTGGCAATGGGGATCATTTATTGCATTAATTGAAAATGATGCTGATCAAAGAGATTGTGGCGTTGAAGTTGAAAAATCCAAAGGTGTGATGACCCGCGTTGCCAAATGGGAAAACTGCATGTATTTCAGCGGTGCTGACTTGAATAAATTGATCCAATTAAATACTGCTATAATTTCCCATCGCCTACAGATGTTGAAAAATTTAAAAATATCGTTTTACTATTACAAGTTCTTAGATATCATGAAAGATCTATCTCAGAAGAATAATCAAAATTCGATTGAAGATTTAATAAATTCCTTTTGTAGAATTAATCCCTCTGTTGAAAGTTATGTAATCTTAGAATGTATGTACTACTATAAGAATAAGGTATTGAATGATGTGGATAATAGACATTTCACGTTATGTCAATAAAAATTGGTTCAAGCCCTGTGGACAGGAGCTATTGGGCGCATGTTCATCTTCCTTGTGGCCCGTACTGACCAGTAAAGAAAATAAAGAAAAAAAAGCAGTATCATGTTGAATACCTTAATATTATTGATTATTATATAATAATCGATGAAAATACTGAGAGAGACCCAGGAAATTTGACACATTTTGTCTTATATCTCCAGAAATTGAAATCGTATAGAGCCAAAATTTTGCACAATGTTGCAAAATACTACAATTGACGTTAGTACAAGTTTTTGTTGCAATCTGATGAATAGTTCACGAAAAAAATTTTTTTTTTTCGAAAAAATTAAAAGAAATATTTTTTTAAAAATTACCAACATTTCGATCATAACAGAATTTTGCCAAAAGTTGCGCGTTTATATCCTCGAACTGACTACCAAGTTTCGATTCAACATCTTCTTTAGTTCCTGAAATATCAGGGAAATAACCTCTAAATTTGAAATGTCTATAACTTCTAAACCGTCCGGCCGATTTTGCCCGTTAACGAACTTAACCGTCGCATTTTGATCAGAAACCTACCCTGAAAGTTTGAAGTCGATAGGACCTTCGGTGCTCCTGTTATCGTGCCTACGGCCGGAAGGCCGGCCGGCCGGCCGGACGGCACCCAAAAATCTGACACCGGATTCGTGATCAGGGAGTCCGAATTAGTCTATTAGCCAATTTTCAGCTCGAAATTCGAAAATTACAGACATTTGGACGAAATGATAGGACGATGTTCCCCTAGAACATGCGCCCAAAAATACTTAATGCCTTTAAAATTGTTTTTGATTTTACCCAATAATGTCGAACTTATTCACGATATTAATTTCTCAAATATACTCTGAAAATTATATAATCATAGCTGATTACGTTATTTCATTGGTCAATTTGCATTCAATCATAACTAGTATATAGGAATATGTTATTGAATGATTCCGATAACAGGCATTTCACAATGAAAATACTCGACCCCACCCACAATGTCTATTCAAACATGCTAATTAGTTCTAGAATGTTCCTCTGAAAAGGCGCTACCTGCTCGATCTCTATATGTAGTTCCAAAGACGGTTCCATAACGTCGAGCCTCGGTGGCCGGGTCGGGTAACCCGTCGGGCTCATAATCTGAAGGGTGCCGGTTCGAATCTCTACGTCGCCGAGAATTTTTTCATTAATTCCTACAAAGCGGTCACCCAAAATGTGACGTCATGATTTCTATTGTTTGGTCGGGAAACCGTGTAGTATTACTACTATTGCCACCACGCATTATTCCGTTTCGCTATATTTAAGTTAATTCTCATTTTTCGAAATTCATTATAGGACTCTCTTTTGTACTGATTGTCGAGTATCATATTCCTCTCATTAGATCGTTTGTTCCAGTATTCACAGAGTTATCTACAAAATGCCAGCATCTAAGGGTAAGAAGAAATCTGTCTCTGGTCATGCATTTGCTGATCAATTCGTTATGGTACAGACTATCTTTAGACCAATTATATAATATATGCAAAAATATAATCTCATCCAGAGAAGAACTTAAGATGAACGTTTTATTCAAAGACTACAATGATACATCTATGGAATCTATCTACTAACTCCCAGCGGCAATGTGTTACATCCTTACTTATAAACTAATTATGCCTGCTCAGCATTTGACGGTGAGTGTCGCATTCCTTATGGAATGTACAAGTTTGGCTTACATATTAATATTTATTATTATTAACCCAGATATGCCTAAAATATCAACTGTGGTTTTTTGCGCGCGTGTTCCGCAAGGAACAGTGTGCTATCATTTCGTCGCAATGTCTGTATTTTTCGAATTTTTTTTTCGAAAATGGTCTCAAACGATTGGGTTCGACTCCCTGATGAAGAATTCGAGGTCAAATTCAATTCTGTCCGCCCGGTCCGGCCGGCCGTTAGCACGATAACTCTCGAACGGAATGACTTAGAGCGTTGAAATTTGCAGGGTAGTTTTGTAGCGTAAATATCTCGGACAAGTTCGTTAACGGGCGAAATCCACCGAGCGGTTTCGGAGTTAAGGCCGTTTTTAGTCAAAATGTTTTTTATGAATATTTCCGGAACCGATCACTCGATCTTTCTGAAATTTGGCATCAAATTGTAGAATCATGACCTTTATATGCCTGCGAAGCTTTGTTTTGGCCGGACGGCCCTAAAGTGGCAAAAAAAAATTTCAAAAATTTTAAAATTTTGTTTTCACGATAACTCGAAAAATACTGATCTGATTAAATTGAAACTCAGTAGTTAGATGCAAAAGACCAATGCAAACACTTTTGCAAAATTTCGTGAAGATCACGTGACATGAAAAAATCAATAAATTACTACTTTTGCGGAATACTTTGCTTAAAATGCCGAAACCTATTTTTTTGAGGTTCATATTGCCATTTCCGGGCATTTTTCGTTGTGCGCATGAGCAGATGAGAAGTCATTTAACTGCTGTAGTTTTCGTCAGAGAGGATTGGGGTGGCGGATGCTATTCCTCCATAGAATACAGATCCCTGATGAAGGTCTGCGCATGCGTAGATTAAAGATGCGATATCTCCCGAACCACTAGTGTTGGAGAATCGGAGTTTTTTGTAAGGTGTGTGATTTTGAGAGGACTTTCAGCCGCAAGTAGATTGCGCATGCGCAGAAGAGAAGTGACTGTTTTTGGGTTGTACGGGTTATGTCGGGAGTGCTGAGCCAATATTGTGAGGTTTCAAAAGGATATTCAGGGCAATTCAGTGCACGGACAAGTCAGTTTTGGGAATGTAGTGTTGTTTCCGAATTGAAGTGTCCGTACCGTGGCCCTGGTGCTAATTTTGGAATCGATGTTACTCCTTACGGGCATTTTTCGTTATGCGCATGAGAAGACCATCAGTGATTTAACTGCTGGTGTTTTCGTCAGAGAGGTTTGGGATTTTGGGGTGGCGGACGCTATTCCTCCCTAGAATCCCCTGGTGAGGGTCTGCGCATGCGCGGATTCAAGACGCAATATCTCCTGAACCACTAGTGTTGGAGAATCGGAGTTTTTTGTAAGGTGTGTGATTTTGGGAGGAGTTGCAGCCGCGAGTAGATTGCGCATGCGCAGGGAGAGATATGACTGTTTTTGGGCCGTATAGGTTATGTTGGGAGTAATGAGCCGATTTTGTGAGGTTTTAAAAGCATATTCATGTCAATTCAGTAGACGGACACAAGTCAGTTTGGGGGAAATAGCGTTGTTTCCAAGTTGAAGTGTGCATACCGTGGCCCTGGGACTAATTTTGAAGTTGATGTTACTCCTTACGGGCATTTTTCCTTATGCGCATGAACAAATCATCAGTGATTCAACTGGTGGTGTTTTCATCAGGGAGGATTGGGGTTTTGGGGTGGCGGATGCTATTCCTCTATAGAATCCCCTGGTGAGGGTCTGCGCATGCGTGGATTCAAGATGCGATATTTCCTGAACCACTAGTGTTGGAGAATCGGAGTTTTTTGCAAGGTGTGTGATTTTGGGAGGACTTTCAGCCGCAAGTAGATTGCGCATGCGCAGAAGAGAATTGACTGTTTTTGGGTTGTACGGGTTATGTCGGGAGTGCTGAGCCAATATTGTAAGGTTTTAAAAGGATATTCATGGCAATTTAGTGCACGAAGAAGTCAGTTTGGGGGATGTAGTGTTGTTTCCGAGTTGAAGAGTCCATACGGTGGCTCTGGGGCTAATTTTGAAATCGATATTACCCCTTACTGGCATTTTTCGTTATGTGCATGAGCAGACCATCAGTGATTTAACTGCTGGTGTTTTCGTCAAAGAGCATTGGGGTTTTGGAGTGTCGGATGCTATTCCTCCATAGAATCCCCTGGTGAGGGTTTGCGCATTCGTGGATTCAAGAAGCGATATCTCCTGAACCACTTGTGTTGGAGAATCGGAGTTTTTTTTTGGGTGTGTAATTTTGGTAGGACTTGCAGCCACGAGAAGTGACTGTTTTTTGGTAGTATGGGTTATGTTGGGAGTAATGAGCCGATATTGTGAGGTTCTAAAAGAATATTCATGTCAATTCAGTGCACGGACACAAGTCAGTTAGGAGGAAATAGCGTTGTTTCCGAGTTGAAATGTCTGTATGGTGGCCCTCAGGCGAATTTATAGATAACTATATTCGGTAGATCTATATGTTCGGATTTGGGGAAGAGGAAATTGCGTTCCTAGCGGAGGTCCCATCACCTAATTTTTTTTCGATCTACGGTAAACCTAACAGCCAAACTGTATTGATAGCTTTATTTGTTGAAGGAACTTGAAAAAAAAAAGCACTGACGTGAAGTCAGTACTCTTTGCGCGCGTGTTCACGTTGGCTAATTTGAATTAAATGATGAGTACTTCAAGCTCAGTGGATAGAGCGAGCCGAAGATCTACCCAAAGGATAGTGGACACCATTCACTGTCGCTTCGAAAATTAACAGTGCTGTATCTAAGCTGCCATCAGGATAGAGTAACAAAGTTGGAAAAGAACACAACTGACTCTCCTTAGTCGTACAAGCTCCTAGAAGATTTGGGAGGGTCAGTATAATCCTAATCATGTTTACAGCACGCGCGCCAAATGCAGATTGACTTAACAATGAAAGAAAAAGTGTAAAAAAGCATTGATGTGAGGTCAATCTGCTTTGGCGCGCGTGCTGTAAACATGATTAGGATTATACTGACCCTCCCAAATCTTCTAGGAGCTTGTGCGACTAAGGGCCGGTATTATAAACATTTGTCGAAGTTAACTTTAACTTGTCGGTTTTATAAAAGTCCCATTTCTGTGGTCTGTGCGAATGTTCTGTGTTAATTTGAATAACTCGACATTTGAAATTTTTTCCCAGTCCCTTGAAAATTACTAGATAAATTGAAGAATATCAGTCAAAATTGGTCGCCTCGTTAATTTGAAGGAATGATACCTTCTTCTTGCACGTTAACATTCAATATTTTGAAGTCCAGGCTCCTCCACTCTCTTCTCATGCTCAGACAAGTCGTTTATTTACATAAATGAAATACATATGAGTTTAAAGTTTTTTATTTGTGTATTAAAATGAATTCAAGAAAGAACAAGTGTCTTGCTACCCTTTGCTTCTACGCCCTCAAACTACTAAAAGTGAGGATTTCTTCGCAGCTCTCACCATTATCGAAAATTCATTGGACTATTATACACTGAACTCGCTCACTCAGAAAATTACGGACTTTTTTCAAAATGAAAATTTGTGAATAATTGTATGTACAAATATTTGAAATGAAAGAATAACAGTATGTGATATTCAGGGTTTAATATTATTCAAAATACAATTTTAATTGGCGACGTTTCGGGCAGTGCCCTTTTTCTAGCCTGTAAAAAACAATAAGAACAAACAACCAATTTATAAGTATTCTAAAATTCTAAACACTTTGTTGGATAGAGATCTAATTCTTTTATTACCTTCGAAATAATTTATTTTAAGTTATTTCCCAACTTATTTGTTGGATGTCATTGGGGTTATGATTTTAAATAAATATTTGAAATAATACATAAATCGGAAATTTTGATCAAACTCTCTATTATTTGAATCATCAGAACACCCTCTCGACCATGTGAGCACTTATTAATGTCAAAAGTTAAATATTATTCATTCGTTTCATTAGCTTTATTTTTAAATGAGCAAAAAAAAAGTGTTGGATATGCTCATAAGATCTATAAAAGAAAAATTTCGGGCATAGGAATTGAAATGAAATGATTACATTTTTTATATATATATATTGATTACATTTTTTATATATTGAAGTATTCTTCAATCAATTCTTGTCGCACCAAATTACGATTCTGATTGTGTGGCATATGTTGATTGAAATTTTCCAATCCTACAGCCACATTTTGATCAGGTTCTTCTTCCCTCATATTTACTCCGATATCATGAAGCACTGCACTTGCTACGATAACAGTCACGGTAGTTTCTCTCTTTAATCGAATCGTCAATGGCAGTATGGGAAATCTTATTTTCCATACACCGTAGGGGGAGTTGGGGCACCTTGATACGATTTTTACTTAGACCCAATAAAAGACGATATATTGACAGTTACATCCAATTTCAGAATGATAATCTATTCAATATATATTCAACTTACTTTTCTAAGTCAAATTATCTATTAGATTCAATTATAAAAAGTATTAGAGCCTATTTACTAAAAATTGAAATTTGTATCGATGTGCCCCACATCTGGGGTACATTGATACATATACTGGGTCACTTTCATTCAAATAAACATTTCTACAAATTAAACAAGTTTCATTGATATTTATGACATTTATTTATTGAATACTTATTTTTTATACTTTTTGGTAAATTATGTGTACTTAAAATCAATCCAAACAATAAACTCTGCCATGAAAAATACTCAAACAATAAGATATAATAATTTTTCATCAATATCATCATGAGATGACTCCATGGTAGATCTTTCCGAATCGAATTATTCCTGTAACAAAATATTAGCTGAAGAATTTGAAGAGTCCGATTCCATAGACATAGTCCTTGCCCTTTCATTTGGTTTCTTGATAGGATTCACAGTTTTTCCTAGCAAATTTGGAGCAGTTTTCAAATCTTTTGCGCGTTTTCGTTGTTCTTTTTTTAGGTTTGCTTGATCTTTAGCTCTTTGCAAGTCTTCTATTCTTAGTTTCTCTGGAGTATCTGTGTAAATTCGCCATTTACCCTTTCCCTTTTTTCTATGCTGTAGAGTTGCAGGCTTCAAAGTATATTTATCAGCTGCTTTTTTGATTGATAATCTCCTTTTAACACGTCAGATATCGTAGAAGTCACAGAAACTTCATCGATGAAAGTTCCCTCAGTTTTGCGTTTGAATGTTCGAACCATTTTTCTATAAAAAAAATGTTGTCTTGCATAAACATACATTTAACAAAATATTGGGGCACATTGATACGTATCAATGTGCCCCGCAGTACTTGTATCAATGTGCCCCTGCCTACTACAATCGAAATAAATATTTTATAAAATTAAAACAATTAATTAAAATAAAAATTTAAGTGTTCATATTATAATGACAGATATGTACTTACCAAATATATTAATATATCACACGTAACACTAAATGTATAAGAAGAATCACATCCGAAAGTAAACTATGAAAATTTTGTTGCGAACGTCAGAAACAGGTTCATACGCGTCGAGCGAAAAGTATTGAGTGAACGTTGCTCCGCTCTAGTGTGCGTGTATGGTGTATGATTACCTACCTATGTCTGGCAAATGGCTGAATGGCTCTTTTAACGCGTTTTGTTTTCGACTTATATTGACTGTATCTATGTGCCCCGTGTATCAATGCACCCCATCTCCCCCTACTGCCTTTCTACAACAATTCTAGTTCTTATTTGAGATTCATTGTAGCGTCTCTGGGGTTGATTTTGTGGGTCTTCCAGAGGAATCATCATATACTCGGACTATGTATATCCTGAATCGCTCACCAAAAAACTATTACCAAAGGTGCCTTCCTCAAATCGTGCCTTGAGTCTAGAATGCGAAAATATTATATTGTCATGTGTGGCTCCCGGCCACCGTGCTACGTTACTATACGTTCAAGAATTGTCAATGTGACAATTCTTGAATTTCACAAAATAACTATCAACAAAATAATTCTAACGATTTTCATTGAGCGTCTGACGAAGGAGTCTGATATAGACTCCGAAACGTTACGATATAGTTGTTTCTTCGTTGATGTTGTTTCGTTGTTGTTTGTTAGGCAACATTGTTCAATTGATTGCTTCTGACAAATATCCTGTGTTTCTTACGCAGAAGCAAATCACAAAATAATTAATTTTTATTTTATAGATATTTTTCAGAGTTTGGGAGAGAAAACCCAGAAAAAAGCCGTTGAATAAACATTAGTAGGTACAGACTCTTTTGATAATCCAAATCTGCTTTTATATTCCGTTTCGTTCCATGGTGAAATGGTCTAAACGATTTCTAAATAACCTTTCTCGCCTAGAGCTTTCAACAAAATTCAAAGCATCTTCTTCATCGTCAGTTAAAAGTTCCTCAAAACTAAATTGGATATCGCTGCGGAAAATCAAACAATAAAATTAGGGTTATATCAAATACTTAGGTTATATGCCATATTATTATTTACATTTACATTGAACTGTCGAAAATCTCCATTTTCTACAAAGTTAACTTTAACCCATACCCCATCCACCCAATAAAGTTAACTCGTAAAATGGGAAGATAACTTTGACGGTGACGTCATTCCACAAGTTAACTTAAAGATATCTGTCAAAATAGTTTTATAATACCGGCCCTAAGGAGAGTCAGTTGTCTTCTTTTCCAACTTTGTTACTCTATCCTGATGGCAGCTTAGATACAGCACTGTTAATTTTTGAAGCGACAGTGAATGGTGTCCACTATCCTTTTTTTACATCTAGTTGTTGTTCTTTCATGACAATGCCTACATCTCGTTTGTTTTGGCTGTGGAATAACTAGATGATCTATACCATCGAATCTCACATCATGGCCTTCATTCCTTGATGGTTTTCCTTTAGAATAAGAATTTATTTTCTTATTTTGTGTGAGGAGAACTGTTGCAATTATTCTTCTGAATGCTAATTGATCCAAATCACCTCCACCTTGTCTATGTAAATGCCATGCGTTTTGCACACATAAGTCTATACAGTGTGCTAATAAGGGAAAGTACCATTTCTTACCCCTTATAGAAATGCGGTAAAGACTGATGTTCTGGTCGCATCTGTCAACCCCTCCCATATTATTGTTGTACATACAAACAGCATGAGGTTGATCAATCTGAATGTTATTTTTCTCTTTCTGCGAATAACGCTTAGCCGAATGTATTGGCGAAATTCCCGCATAATTAGAGCACAACGAAACCACACTGTGATCATGCCACTTCAATACAATGATATTTTCATCGGCAATTTTCTTGCAATCATAAGTGCCACGTTTCTCCTTCTTCATAAATTTCGTGTCAACTAGTGGTTTTCCATAAATCCTATTTTCTCTAATTGTCCCAGTTGCATAAAAACCTTTTTTCTACAAACGTCAAAAAATGACAAGGTTCACGCATTGACAACAATATGCGAAGTGACCCTTTTTTCATTTTCCTTCGTTACCATGACACCGTGCGCGAAGTAGTGTGCGAAGTACTTACTTCGCACACTGCACACACAAAAAAAATTTTACTTGGATCAAAGCAGCCTGTTTAATTCCAAGAAAACCATATCGTTATATATAACCGATAAAATATTCGTTTGGTCTGAGAAATTGATTTTCTCAAAACTATTTACTCATTTCAAAAGTTATTTCGGGAAAATTAGTCTCAACAATCGGCTATTAATCTCTTTATTGTATCATAACCAAGCTTTCGGAAATCTTCGTTTCCTTCATCAGGGTGCTAAAAAATACATGGTAATACAGTAAAACCAACTAAAAAATGGCCGCACACAACTGTGAAAATCCAATACTTACAACAAAGTGAGAAAAACTTCGTCAAAATCATAAAAAATTTTACAACAGGATACAATCCAATGGCCAACCACATCAACAACTCAAATTGCAACATTAATGCAGAAAATCTCCTGAAGAAAAATCTTATTCTAAAGCTTCCAAACGACTACAATGGACACACTCCATAAAATTAAAACGTGGAATAATGTTAAGGGAAACCGGAAACAACAATCAACGGAAATATACATAAAAGATTCCGGAAGGGTTAAGTTGACATTTGACATGAACCAATATTATGTCGAAAATATTGATTTAAAACAGAGATCTTCAATGAATACCCTGGCTAGTAGGAGAAACCTGAATCCTTTTCTTAGGACGGTCATTAGCTAATTTAATAAGATTACAGTAGATGGCGCTGATGCCTCTACAATCTGTGTTAATATTTAAATTATTCTCATTACTAAGAATTTCAACAGTCTCAAGGAAAGACCTTTTATATCTATCATTCTGAGCTCTGACAACTTTAGCATCACTAAAATTCATAGTATGATCAGTATCAAAAACATGTTTGGACAAGCCAGTAGTACATTTCATCAAAATACAATCCTTGGTGTGTTCCTTTATTCTAGTTTTAAAATATCTGCCTGTTTGGCCAATATATACCTTATGGCAATCCAAACATTCAATCTTATAAATCAAACCCGATCTTACACTAATGGATGTTACATCTTTAATCTTAGAAAAAACAGAATTTGCCAAAGTGAAAGGGTTACGTTTAGCTATCATCATCTTGGTTCCATCATCCAAATGTCCCCTCAAAATGTTAATAATAGAGGATGTGAGTCCTCGATAAGTGGGTAAGGAACAGAATCTAAAAAAGTTAGCTTCACTGGTCGGATCGACTGGTGAAACTGGTTTTAATATCACTTCAGGACCAATTACACGACTAGGGGTGTTAAACATCAACCTGTTCAAAAATTGTTTGGGATAATAATTATCAACCAATAAATTATAAAGTTTCTTTAAATTACATTGCACCAAATGGGGGCTGACCAACTTCTCAACACGATTTTTTAAACCTAGTACCAAATTTATCTTGTGCTTAAATTCATGTGACGACTTAAAATTCAAATATCTACCTGATGCTATTGGTTTCTGATACCAATCAGTGATAATAATGTCGTTCTCGTTTCGTTTCAAAAGTAGATCCAAATAAGGGAGACCTAACTCCTTTTCGAGCTCATAGGTAAACTCAATGTCATCATTAATTGAATTGAGAACAAACAATGTGTTTTCTATTTGGTTCACTGGTATCACACAAAACAAATCGTCAACATATTTCTTGATAACAGGGAACACAAAACCCAACCTAGGTAGGGCTGTATCCAAAAGATCGTCAACCACCATCCCCGCAATGATTGGTGAAATAAAAGCACCCATTGGTGTACCCTTAATCTGTCGGAAAAATTGGCCCTGGAATTGGCAATATGTCGTATCGAAAATTAACTTAATACATGCAATAAAATCAACCTTTGGCAAAGAAGTATTATGCCTAATTTCCTCCCAATGCAAATCAACACTCATCAAAGTCGCATCCAAAGTGACATGGGTGAACAAAGAAACCACATCCAAACTAGCCATCACATGATCAGGTGGTATTTGAAAATTTCTAATAAAGCTAGCAAACTCAAAAGTATCTTTAACATAATATGTGTTGTTCTTATTATATGAAACCGTCAGAATGTCTGTAATATATTTTGTTAACTTAGAGTTAGGTGAATCAATACATGAAATAATAGGTCTAACTGATAGTGTAGGTTTATGTACCTTGGGTAGGGCATAAAACTTAGGTGAAACAGAATTATATGACATTAATTTTTTAGCTATTGTATCATCAATTTTTTGTTGTGACTTTAATCGTGAGACAAATTTGTTAATTCTGTTTTGGTAAGTTTCGGTTGGATCTGAGCTCAATAAAGTGTAAAATTTATTATCAGATAATAAAGACATCGACAACTCAATATACCCATCCTTTGACCAAAGCACACTTACATTGCCCTTATCTGACCTAGTCAACAAAACTTCCGGATGTTCATTAAGAAAACCTATTGATGCATTGATATCCTTAAGGACCAGTGGATTACTAGGCCTGTGGCCATTCAAAAAATAATTCGTCATAACATTAGTGCACTGGGCTGTTATTACATCAATACTCTTGCTATCAAAACCCTGAATGACAAAATCTACATCAGCCATAAAAGCTTTAATATCAATCTTGTTTGGATTATCAAAACTGAACTTTGGTCCTAATGCAAAACTATTTACTCAATTCAAGAAATTTGTATCTCAAAATGAGAAAACTGTATTTTTCATATCAAGAAATTCAATTTTTTTGAATGAAGAGAATCGATTTTGTTGAATTAAGAAAATGAATTATTTTAAATCCAGAAAATTGATTTTATCAGGTTAAGAGAATTGATTTTCTCAGGTTAAGAGAATTGATTTTCTCAGGTTAAGAGAATTAATTTTCTTGATATAAGAAAATTAATATTCTTGTTATGAAATATTTTTTCTTGTATCAAGTAAATCGCGTGAAGAAAATTAATTTCTTGGAATAAACGAAAAATGTATCGGTTATATATAACAGAACCATTTTCTTGGAATTACACAGCCTGTTTCAGTCAATTCTCTTAGTTTAAAGAAATTGATTCTCTAAATTCAACAAATTAATTTTCTCTATGCAAGAAAATCAAAATTTTTGATTTGAGGAAATTGGTTTTCTCCTTACAAGATAAACAATATTCTTATATTGGTCAATTTTTATTCTTGATGTGAGAGTTTTAAATTTCTGAGACGAACATTTCTCGTTCTTAAATTGAGCAATCTATTTACTTGTGCAGAAATATTCTTACTCTTGAAGAGAAACAGTGTTTTTCTCATATGAAAGAATCAGCGTGTTTTGATATAAGAAATCTGAATTTCTTAGTTCAAAATGATTTAATCTCAAAGTAAACGCCAATTTTACTTGCTTGAAGAAGTAGTGTCTCTCAAAAGGAGATTTTCAGGATATCAAACTGATGAAATAAGAATACTCAGTTTAAAAAATGTATTATTTTCTTCCGAGTAGGTAAACCTAAATAATTCACCAGAATTAAGTTGTGATATCAGAATATCAGTTAAATCGTCGTTCTCTCGAGAAATATGGGGTTTCTCTGAAAATGTGTTTCATATATCTTGAAATTAAGAGAACGATGATTTTAATATAATTTTATCACTCATCAATCAATGTGAATTCAATAGGAGACCTCAAAAATAAATTGTTTTACATTTTTTCGAACTGGATATCTTCTATCATTTGGCTTGAATCTTGAAAATGTCTGTCTGAGATACACTCTTCATGTATTCAAACAAAAAATCATGAAACATAAAATATATTCATTCTTGAAAAAAGGAATAATAACAACTATCTTTGTAACAATAAATATAAGAATAATAACATAGAGATATTATATTATAATGAACACATAAGTAGTAAACTATATTAAAAAAATACTGCTACGGGTATCATTTGAGACTATAAAGAAACATAATCAAGGTTCGATAATCTGTGTATAATAGTCGGCATTTCAGATTCAAAGTCTGATAAAAAATGAAATTTCTTAGTATCTGTTTGTACAACTTGAAAAGCCCTGATGTGAGAGTTATATCCGATCGTTTTTAATAATATACCATAAAAGCACAAAAAATTTATCTTAAGTTTATGCACAAATATATTTTCAATTTTGAAAAAAACAGGATCTACTTCGTTTTCATATAGTAATATGGCTTTCATCTCAAACTTCGTACCATTGAGTGTATACCACATTGTACGAAAATAATCATTCAAATTCAAATCTGAAGGAATTGGCTCAGAAATGTTTAGCTGACATATTGAACCGAAATTGTATTGATTCTCTAAACCAGTCATCGACATCATTCGATAACAATCCCGCAGTTGATTTCTAAAACAAAGGGTGTAAGGAAGATTCTTTCTACATTTAATATTATTTGCTACAGTTTTCAGGTCCAAATGTTTTGCCTCGAATCTCATACATGATAAAAGACCAACGGGGCCAACTTTCAGAATTATCCGTTTATAATGCACAAGAAAATGATGTTTAGGTTTAAGATTCACATTAAATAATTTTAAAAATGAATTATGATGTTCTTCTATAAGATTAGTCAACAAATCTGTAGTTTCTGAAGTGACTGAGGTTGAAGTCAAAATAGAAGAAAGGTCATATAAGTTTAAATAGAATGACCAAACTTCATCATTAGTTGGCACAAGATCCCCTACAATGAACCGAAAATTCATGACCAAATAATTCATTTCAGCAGCAGACATTATCAAACATTTCTGAGCGAGATGAGATTTTTGAATACCAGCTGTTATATTTTTTTCAAAATTTTCATAATTCGAATATCTGATTCTGTCATTCAGCTGATCAAGCGTGAAATATTTTTTTTCAATCAAATTATTTATAATGAGTGCCATATCATTCCTGTGTATACCTTCAAATACATCGTGCATAATATCGCAAGCTAGATTATTATATACATGGTAATTCTTAACATCATTCCAAATGCAGTATTCTTTGATACCCGTTTTTTCATTAAAATGCTTGTCATAATCTTTTTCCAAACGCAATGACTCTTCAACTTCTTTGCTTTGTTTGATCATATGGGCCTTGGTATTAGTGCAAAAACGGCAGAAATTTGTGCTCGAAAAACTTTCATTAAATCCGAGAATTGCATGCATACCCAAATTATCACCTACTATAACAGAAAGGGCAAATTTGATGGTTTTTTGAGAATTTCCAACATTGATAACAATTCCTTCATTAGACAAAAAATTGAGTTCGTCAATGAGAACTCTGAATATTTTGTCATTTCCAAATCTAACTATATCCTTACTGTAAAAAAGCATAGCTAAAAAAATATTCTCAAGTCGAGTAGCAAAAATAGGGGGTATTGTAGAAATTGTGTAATAGACTGCCCCAATTTTATAGGCCCCCGCATGAGAAGATAAGCTACTGAGCGGTTCAAAGTCATCAAAATATAAAACAATTGGGAAGATTTGACTGTCATACCCAAAATTCTTCCATAATGAACCATTCACCATATTTCGCAAAGTTTTATCAGATTTAAATGAACTCTCTAAGTCAGTTTGATATTCAGATATTTTTGTGAACACTCCAGGAATTTCGAAGAAATTTTTCAATGTCTCTCTAAGAGGAACAAAATAAGCCCGAGAATACTTCAACTGCATTGAAATTTCATTATTTTTAATAACTCTTTCATCTAAAATTCCAACATTTATTTCTCGAGGATGAACTAGTTTTTTTGATGTTTCAAAATATTTGAATCGTTTGTATTCCGTATCGATCTCAGCAAAGGGATGTTCAAGTATGTACAACATTTCATCTAAAAAATGTTTTTCTTGGGTATTGCCTTCATGAATAGATAAATTATCACACAATTCTTTTATGATCTTGACGATACCTGAAGATAAGAAGTCCGTGATGGCGTCGAAAATAAGCTGAATCGATGATCTTGTTGAATTTATTTTTCCATAAAATTGCGAGATTAATTTATTGATGGATTCCGAATACAATTTTTTGAATCTAATGAAATGATTTTCTTCAACTGAGGACTCTAATTTGTGATTCTGGAAATTGTCATCATGATGACAATTTCCAGAATCATTCAAAGTGTTACCAGCATTATTTATGCGATCATAAGTATTATCAAATACATACTTCTTTTTCAACAGTACCTTCATCTGAATTTGGGCATTGATTATGGTTCTTTATGAAATGTCTCCTGAAAACACTTTTCAGATGGAAACGTCTGCTACAATTATCAATTGGGCAAGTATAATTATTCGTTATTCCATGGGAATATTCAATATGTATACAATATTTAACAAAACTGTTGAATATTTTTTCATTTTTGCAATACTGGCATTTGATCATGATCAAATTGAAATAAAAATTAAAAAATAAAAAAAAATAAGAGGAAATTAAATAAGTATCTACAAATCACAAGAAATTAATTTTAAATAAGTGTGCAGAGAAGGGGATATTTTATCGAATATGGTTTCAATATTATATACCCCTCTCTGAATCAGCGTCCACAAATGTTCACTTTCTATAGGATATTCGGCATGTAGAACATGAAAACTTTTAAAAAGTGTATCAAAGGCTTTTGGAAAGGAGTCGAATTGATATCTTACCGAATCAATTACCAAAAAATATGAATTGAGTGTATTGATGGTTTCTCCCACCACCAAGAGATAGGGTTGTATGGTTCTCTTCCTTTCCAAAGCTTGCTTTTTTTTCTCTCTATAGCAGCGAAAACATCCCCTGGTTGCTGAAAAAATAAATAATTATTAAAATGACGTGCTTTTAATCATGAAGGCTATGAGGTTATGAGATTTGAATTTTTTCATAAATTAAATAGATTCTACAATCAGCTCACCTTCACATGAACCACAATCCCTTCGAGAGATTCGCTGCTAGAGAATTTCCACAACTGGTTCCCAGTCTTCTGTTTCCCCTTAGGTGGGATGATATAAGCAAGTAGATAAATATGCTGTGGTAATAATTCCTCTGAAAATTCCATTTGTATATGAATTCAGAAAAGTTTGCATTTGAGGTACAAAAAGTACACACCAGTATTTAAATTAAATTCTTTAGATGATAAACTGTATTTTTGATAATTTGAAGTCCTTGGTAATAATGTTTGTTAGCAGTAAGATTGTTCCTTTTGGTCCAAGATACAGAGAGTCAATTAGACAAACGTCGACATTTTGGCTAATTGACTCTCTGTATTTTGGACCAAAAGGAACCCTCTTACTGCTAACAGATAAAATGTATATCAGATAAATAATTAACAATGCGATTACGTAAATTTGGCTCCTTACCTGACTCTATGGAATGTATCGTTCGTATCAACTCTAAGATGTGTTCGTCTTTGATGTCGTTTTTTTTTACAGCGATTATTTTTTTTACAAAATTATTCCAATTGAGGTATAATGCCAACTGGGCTCCAGGAAATAGTTTATCGAAATCGAGGTTAATCTGAAAGATAACTTATGAGAAGGGGATAATAGTCAGTACCTATATTATAAAATGTAAAGCAGGCAATATGAATGAATAATTTTTGGAATGAAGCATCAAATTTCCTAGGTATTAATAATGTATACCAATGTGTCAGAACGTAAATCTTTCAAAATAGGCCAGTTTCTTAAAAACTCTTCCACTGTGCCTACGGATGAATTTTTTCGGACTTCGAAAGTTTCACTCCACTTTTCAATAACCGTCGCCCAGGGATCGGAGTTTGTTTTCAGCCACAATAAATTATTTTTGTGGCAGTCTAGTTCAGCATCTAGAATAAAAATTTTGAAATTCCATGGTGAAATATAATGTAGATTTTTGGATGTACCATTTTCTAATCTTTTGATTTTATTGCCAAAGGAATCTTCTTCGGCTTTTCTTTCAGATAGGCTTTCCCCAGCTTTATATAAAATGTTTCTACATTTATCTACTAATTTTCCCTTAGCTGGAATGGATTTTCCATTGCAGCTATCTCTTTTTTTTATGGGGGCGACATAATATGTTCCTAAAGCTTCTTTAGGAAATAGGGTTATTATTTTCGCAGCCATCACGTGAAATTCGTCATGTTTTAACCGGCTAGAACAAGAAATCATAAATTTGAGAATCATATCGATGAAATGGTATGAGGGTAAAAAAAACCTGTTAGAACTCACGTGTTGACGATGAAATTGAATAAATGTTTGACAATGATGTCAACTAATCGATTTCTTTTGGATTCGTCTAAAGTTCCATATTTGGAATAATATTCTATAATGGTATTCCCCAAAGGAGATGTCATTAGAAGTGTCCGCAGATCAAACTCCTCGAATGTAGGACGGAACAAATATTTCTCTAAGTTAGTGAATGATATTTTATCCGTTACTGAGTCTTCAGCAACGGAACTTCTTTCACTAACTGAACCAACTGAACTAGGCTCACTAACTACTGATAATTTCTGAAATAGCATGAATTTCAACCACTTTTCAAATAAAGAATAGTAATGATTCACCTCTTCATCAGCACAGAAAATGTTTTTCAATTCCCTCAACACCCTCAATCTCACTTTGAGGGAAGGTATTAATTCTTTTAGTGTCTCGTTTTCGATCCCCTCCAAATCTTTCAAAGATATATTCATTATCTGAAATAAATATTTCCCATACAGTTCATTATATTTTGGATAATATTCGCTATCAAAATAATTTTTTTATTTCAGATTAAAAGAAAAGAAATAATCGAGAATTTGTATTGCCTATATGTAATAGCCTCCCGTAGGAATAGAATTGAATGCTTGAGAACATTTTCGAATTTCAGGAAAATGATCTAATTTTTTAAAAAGAACGAAAAAAAAAATACTTATGTTAAGAGTGGGTAAAAGTAGAACAATTTTTATTACTTCTTATTATATCATATCAAAATAATCCTGAATGAAAGTATACAAGTTCATACACCCGGCACTCCCCGACTAACATGAAAGGTACTAACAATCTCCAACATTTGATAAATTGACTTTTTTTCAGATGTATATTATGCCTTGCAATTAATTTATATTTTCCACCAACCAAAGATTAAAAGCTCATTTCAAAGTACACGAAATTATCCAGTAATGACCCATTTTAATGAATGATTATGTCTGATTTCGTATTTTAATGTATATGATTGTGTTAAAAATTAAATGAGTTTTTAACCCTGTGATGCAGTCTACTCTACGCTCCTGGTTGCCCTCCTCGCCCAACGCTATTTGGTCACAGAGTATTGTGATTTCTGACATACGCGAGATCTGACATGCGCGTTCATCTGTGATCTCTAATATAACACACCGGCAAGAATTCTCCTAACCCCTTTTTCACTCTCTTCCTGTCACTTCGCTTTTCCGCTCGTGTTACGAATTTTCTACGCTCTTGTGCCTTTTTTGCTTCTCCTACGCCATTTTCTCGCTAGTCGATTAATTTGTGCTCTACGAATTGTGAACTTGGTGCTTACCAATCAAACCTTAAAAGACAATTATATTGCTTTAAGTGATTATTTAGATCTCCTCAAATACAGGTACAGTACATTTTTCTTAATTATATGAATTGTTCTATAAAATATCATGCACTCTCACGTTTCCACGAGATATCTCATGCATCTTGAGTATATATCGTTGAAGTGTATTTTATATAGCCTCCTCGTCACCTGTACCTCCCTCATTAAGGTATATTTTTGGTATTTTCATATTTATTTCTCGAACCACGTGTGTACTGTACCTAACCCTTTGTACGAACTCTCCAATTTTATAATCTCCAAACGACCCCCCCTCGTAAACTCTTCGTACCTAGTTACTCCTCGTATTCTCTCGAGCACCAGGTTCACATTTCACCTACATCTCAGGCACTTACTTCTCATTATTTTCACTCATAGTATTTCACAATCTCTCATACTCAAAAACACCTCTACGATTAGACTTCTCAGGCTTTTGTAAGTTTCAGGTACCTCTCCGTTCCAGCTGGAGTCATCACATGGATCGTACAACCAGGCCTGGTCTCAACTGATAAGTATTCAGAATTGTTCTACTCATGCAAATGCTCTCAAAACTCTAAAGGACCTGGTTGGATGTATCGCTTGATGGTTCCAGACCCATGTCACCTCACATAAGTATAATTTGTATTTGTATTTTCTTATACTTTATCATAACTTGCAACTTACATTGCCTGCACTCTATACTCTCCTCAATCTATGACCAACTATCCTCTCAAGTAAATGTGTTGTCAATTGATTCATTTCGCTAACTAAAATTTAACTGCTCTGCCTTTATATACACCTCATATGACTCTCAATTATCACCTCCATTACCATAGTTATGTTGTATTACTTCTGTTTTTCTGATAAGGACAGGCTTATCACTGTAAACGTCGTTAACCATAATTATTGATTATACATTTCTCTCATCTCCTGTCAATTACACTTACCCTCAACCATCTCTGTTTGTCAATGAACCTTC
The DNA here is from genome assembly GCA_937662695.2 of Halyzia sedecimguttata. NCBI lineage: Eukaryota > Metazoa > Arthropoda > Insecta > Coleoptera > Coccinellidae > Halyzia > Halyzia sedecimguttata. Next base: position 77,261,346 of record OW569417.2, read on the forward strand.
TGTTTTTCTAATAGGGGACATTTTAATACATGCCAGCTCTATTCCTGTAAACGTTGCGTTTCTATTGACAAATAATGCTTCTCAGATCAACGTTAGTGATTTAGAATTGTTACAGGCAACACATAATACTCAATACATCTCAATTATCGATCTCAAAGCATTCTCTCAATTCAAGCACAACGTTCAGACTTTCTCTATTGTGAAATATTACACTCAATTGTCTCTCAATAAATGTAAATAGGTCAACTCTGTTTAGATGTTGTTAAATTTTGTATATAATTTTAACTCCATGCGAGTACCTGTTTATAATGTGAATGTGAACTAATACAATAAACATTTTATTAAACATCTTCAACTCAATCATTTGGTAACAGTCCACTAAAAAGTAATTGCCAATTATCTCACCACCTAGATTTTTGAACATTTGGTCCTTCGGGCCGGATGATTGAGTTGTTATATTAATCGTTCACATCACATTCTCCTCAAATACAGTTACAGCTATGTCCACTAAGGCATCATCCACTAAGTCTGCTGTGACTGACGTCTCGAAGACTTCTCCTCCACCTCAAGAGGATGCCAGCCACCTCCCAGTCGCCTCAAGGACACGCTCAGCGTCCACCTCCTCTGCCAAGGAATCGCCTCAAACCCGCTCCATGGGGTTGCCAACCCCTCTAAAAATCAAGGTGTCTACTCAACGCCAGCGTGTCAGACTCCTCAGGACTACTCTCACAGATCTCGCAGTCACTAAGGACTGGACTGCTCAAGAGCTTGCCCGCATTCTTGAACATGTTCAAGAAATCCATCAATCCTTCTCAAAGACACACACCCACTTCGAAGCAGCCTGGCCAGAAGCCTGTCTGGACCATCCCTATTTCTCCGATTCCGTCTTTCTCGAAGAGCATTGCCTCTATCAGTCAATCACCACAAAGCTTGGGTGCCTCGCCACAATTGTCGACCCTCAGTCAGTCTCCTCACTCACTCAGTCTACTCAATCACGTCCACGCCTCCCAGACATCGCCATTCCCACGTTTGCGGGAGATTACTCGCAGTGGCCTGCATTTAGAGATCTTTTTAAGTCTCTAGTCATCGACGCTGAACAGCTCGCTGATATCGAACGCCTCCACTACCTGAGAACATGCCTGTCTCATGAACCCCTCGAAACCATCTCAAGTCTGCCACTCACAGCCTCCTCATTCTCAATTGCGTGGCAAAAGCTTGCGCAAAAATACGAAAATCGAAGACTGCTCCTTTCTTCTCAATACTCCCGTCTTCTCTCGTTCTCACTCGCAGACCAAAAGGCTGCCAACGCCTCAGCCATACGACAGTTGTGCGATAGCATTACCAATCCCCTTCAGTGCCTCTCTGCTCTTGGTGAAAACCTCCAGCAAAACAATAATCTTCTGGTATTCCATATTATCAACCGCCTCGATCACGCCTCTAGGACTCAGTGGGAGAGTCTTATTTCCACCCACATGGAATTCCCTACCTTACCGCAAGTCATGGATTTCCTTGAATCAAGGTCCAGAGCTTTGGATTGGGTGGAATCCGCACAACGACAGCCGCCTCAAGCCGTCTCCAAGCCTCGCTCAGGAGTCCCAGACCCCTCTAAGAAGAACATCTCAGTCCGAACTCCTTTAGCAGTCTCCTCAACCGAACAAGTCCCCTCAAGCTCAACGACGCCGATCAGGTCCAGTTCGCTGCCATCGTTCAATTGCGATGATTGTGGACAAGAGCATTTTATTTCCAATTGTCCACGGTTTGTCAACAGGTCTCCTCAACAGAAGGCTGATGTGGTGCTGCACAGAGTGCTGTGCACCAATTGTCTGGGTAGGCACAATCGCCGCTCATGTAAGACCTCCAAAAGATGCAAGAGCTGTGGAAGTCAGCACCACACCCTGCTCCACGACGTCCCCCTCAACAGCAAACCTTTCTCAAGGATACCAATCGTGCCTCCTCGAATGGTCACCAGCTCCTCTACTTCTCATCAGTCACCTCAAAAGGAGGTGAGTCCTAGCACCTCAACGAAGAGGCGGTAACAGTCATCTCAACAGGAACCTCCACGTCGTCTCAATGTTCTGCTCGCCACCGCCACTGCCAACCTCGTCACCTCAACATCCTCACACAAGGTTCGACTTCTCATCGACTCAGGATCTGAGTTGAGCTTCATCTCTCCACCTCTGGCCAACAAGCTGAGTCTTCCTCGAAGGAAGTCACACGTTGTAATTGTCAGCATCCATGGTACCACCTCGAAGGCAAAGGGATGCCTTTCTATCACGCTCACGTCGCTATATGACCATCAATCCATACATGTTGATGCTCATGTTCTCTCATTATCCTTCTCTAACTTGCCTTCTTTTCACACCTGCTTCCAGCCATCTCCACACCTCCAGAATCTCAAGCTGGCTGATCCAGACTACCACATCTCACGACCAATCGACATCATTTTGGGCGCTGATGTCTACGGCTCAATCATTCTCCCTCAAATGAAAAGAGGTCCTCCATCATCTCCAACAGCACAGCTCTCTATCTTCGGATGGCTCATCCTTGGTCCTGTGTGTCAACAACCAGAAGACATTCCACATCACTCTCCGATGTTTCATACTACTCAAGATGATCTCCATCAACTCCTCACCAAGTTTTGGGAACAGGAAGATATCCAATCAACTTCTCAGTCACACCTCACCCCTGATGAGCAAGAATGCGAAAACCACTTCGTCTCTACTCACCGAAGACTAGATTCAGGCAAATACATGGTAAGACTACCGCTGAAATCGTCTGTCGACGTCTTGGGTTCCTCAAGACAACGTGCTTTTCGATGTCTCCAAGGCCTGCTCCGTAAATTCGAAAAGGACCCAGAGTACTCCGACCTCTATCATCAATTCATCGATGAATATGAACTTCTCCATCACATGCAACCTGTTTCATCAGAGACAGCCATCTCAAGATACTTCCTGCCTCATCATGGGGTTCTCAAAACAGACAACACCTCAAAGAAACTACGAGTGGTCTTCAACGGCTCCAGCCCCACCTCAACTGGTATTTCACTCAACGATATCATGCACACAGGAGCCAAACTACAACTCGACGTGATAGATGTCCTTATGTGGGTGCGTAAGTACAAATTTGTCTTCTCCACAGACATCACAAAGATGTACAGACAGATCCTGGTCCATCCTGACGATTGGGATCTTCAATGTATCCTATGGCTCGACTCCAACAACAAAGTCCAAACGTACCACCTCACCACAGTCACATATGGAACCAGGTCCGCTCCATTCTTGGCAATTAGGATTCTTCTCCAGCTCATCAACGATGAAGGTCACAAGTTTCCGTTAGCCATTCCCCCATTGACGAAAGGTCGTTATGTCGATGACATCTGTGGCGGTTCAGATACTGAAGACCAACTCCTCGAAATTGCCAAACAACTCCAGCACCTCTGCATGGCGGCCGGCCTCCCCCTCGCAAAGTGGCAGTCAAATGTCCCACAACTACTCCAGTATGTACAAGAGGACGAGCATACTTCATCTCCACTCTCCTTCGATGAAAATCCCACCTCAACCAAAGTCTTAGGACTCCTGTGGTACCCTCAAGAAGATTACTTCACATTTAAGGTCAGCTCCATCCTATCTGGGTCTACACTAACAAAACGCTCAGTTCTTTCTCATATCGCTCAAATATTTGATCCATTAGGTTTAGTCTCCCCTGTTACGATTAGGGCCAAGATGTTGTTGCAAGAATTATGGCTCCAAAAGTTATCATGGGACGAACCTCTACCTCAACTACTCCAACAGAAATGGCATGACATCAGCGACGACCTCTACAAGCTGGCCAGCATAAAAATTCCTCGATGGATCAACTACCAGGATGGTTGTTCCGTACAACTCCATGGCTTCTCCGATGCATCTCAATTTGCCATTTCTGCAGTCCTCTACCTCCTCGTTCAAACTCCGTCCAAGGAACGCAAAGTTTCAATGCTCTGCTCCAAAACAAAAGTAACGCCTTTGAAGCCTCTCACAATCCCGCGCCTCGAATTGACAGCTGCACTTCTCCTCTCTCGTCTCGTAAATTATGCGCATAATATTTTACAGCTCAACAGCCTCTCCACAACTCTATGGACGGACTCCTCAGTCACTCTATCCTGGATCACAACTCATCCCTCACGTTGGAAGGACTTTGTTCGGAACCGCGTGGCAACAATCCAAGAACTAACTCCTAGGGCCCAATGGAGATATATTTCCGGCAAAGACAATCCTGCTGACTGTGCATCTCGAGGCTTAACTTCCGCTCAACTTCGCAACCACTCGCTATGGTGGACGGGACCACCATGGCTTTCCAAGTCAGAAGACTCATGGCCCAGTCGTCAGCCGGCATCGACAACTGAACATGAATCCGAAGCAAAACCTGTCACCTCCATTCTCACTTCCACCTCGAAGGACTACGAGTGGGACCTTATCTACAGGTATTCTTCTATGAATAAATTGTTGAGAATCACCTCTCTTTGTTCAAAGCTTCTCGCACGACTCCAACGCAAGCTGGATCCAGCACCTCTCACAAGCCTCACCTCGTCTGACTTGGAAAAATCCAGAATTTTCTGGATAAAAGCAACTCAAGAAGTCTACTTCTCACTCGAACTCAAGGCTCTTCGCACTCGGACTCCAATCTACTCCTCAAATGCATTCAGTAGACTCACAGCCTTCCTCGACCACGATGGTGTAATTCGTGTAGGCGGACGAATCACCCAGTCAAATCTAGACCCAGATAGCAAACATCCTATAATTCTTCCTCGATTCTCTCGATTCACTTCTCTAGCTATCGATGAAGCTCATCGATCAACTCTCCATGGAGGCACTCAACTCACTCTAGCCCGCATACGTCAAAGGTATTGGATTCTTGGAGGAAGAGCCCCAGTCAAATCCCATATCCTTCGATGTGTAACCTGCGCCAGGCACCGTGGCATTCGGGCACAACAGCTCATGGGACAACTACCAGCACCTCGAGTACAGCCATCTCGTCCATTCCTCCACACCGGTGTCGATTACGCCGGACCACTCACTCTCAAGACATGGAAGGGAAGAGGTTCCAGAACACACAAAGGCTGGGTTTGTGTGTTTGTCTGCTTTGCCTCCTCAGCTGTTCACCTCGAAGTCGTAAGTGACTACTCCTCTGACTCCTTCATTGCTGCTTTTCGCAGGTTCACAGCCAGACGAGGAATCTGTCATACCTTGTATTCAGACTGTGGCACCACATTCATTGGCGCTGACACCGCTCTCAAGGAACTCTTCACGAAAGCTTCCAGTCAACACCAAAACCTCTCCAAGCTTCTTCTCAATGACGGCACTACATGGTGTTTCAACCCCCCAGCAGCTCCTCATATGGGTGGAAAATGGGAATCAGTCGTCAAATCGTTCAAGCATCACTTCATTCGAATCGTCAAGGATCAATCCTTCACCTTGGAAGAAATCATGACGCTGTCCTCTCAAATCGAAGCCATTTTGAACTCAAGACCACTCGAACCTCTCAGTGACGACCCCGACGACTGCGAAGCCCTCACACCTGGACATCTCCTCATCGGCACACCATTAAATGCTCTGCCAGAACCATCTCTCGAACATCTCTCCACGTCTCGACTCTCCAGATGGCAGTTGGTCCAACAACGAACGCAACAGTTTTGGAACCAATGGTCATCACAATACCTGCAACGTCAGCTCTCCATCTCAAAATGGCACCACCCACGTCACGACCTCAAGATTGGTTCTTTGGTGCTGATCACTGATGAACGTACACCTCCATGCAAGTGGCCTCTAGCCAGAGTCACACATCTCCATCCCGGACGAGACGGACTCACAAGAGTGGTCACCTTAAAAACCTCCACTACAACTCTCACGAGGCCAATTGCAAAGTTATGCATTTTGCCAATCCTGGTGGACTCTGAGGACAACGAGGGGCCTGTTTCCTCCAGTTGATGGGTGGATTGAGTAGCTCAGACACTGGAGAGCAGGTTTCTCTCACCCTCCTCACCAGGGAAGTTCCACGAAGCTCTTCTCATCTATAATCAACTCCGTTAATTATGGCGGCCGGAATGTTAAAAATTAAATGAGTTTTTAACCCTGTGATGCAGTCTACTCTACGCTCCTGGTTGCCCTCCTCGCCCAACGCTATTTGGTCACAGAGTATTGTGATTTCTGACATACGCGAGATCTGACATGCGCGTTCATCTGTGATCTCTAATATAACACACCGGCAAGAATTCTCCTAACCCCTTTTTCACTCTCTTCCTGTCACTTCGCTTTTCCGCTCGTGTTACGAATTTTCTACGCTCTTGTGCCTTTTTTGCTTCTCCTACGCCATTTTCTCGCTAGTCGATTAATTTGTGCTCTACGAATTGTGAACTTGGTGCTTACCAATCAAACCTTAAAAGACAATTATATTGCTTTAAGTGATTATTTAGATCTCCTCAAATACAGGTACAGTACATTTTTCTTAATTATATGAATTGTTCTATAAAATATCATGCACTCTCACGTTTCCACGAGATATCTCATGCATCTTGAGTATATATCGTTGAAGTGTATTTTATATAGCCTCCTCGTCACCTGTACCTCCCTCATTAAGGTATATTTTTGGTATTTTCATATTTATTTCTCGAACCACGTGTGTACTGTACCTAACCCTTTGTACGAACTCTCCAATTTTATAATCTCCAAACGACCCCCCCTCGTAAACTCTTCGTACCTAGTTACTCCTCGTATTCTCTCGAGCACCAGGTTCACATTTCACCTACATCTCAGGCACTTACTTCTCATTATTTTCACTCATAGTATTTCACAATCTCTCATACTCAAAAACACCTCTACGATTAGACTTCTCAGGCTTTTGTAAGTTTCAGGTACCTCTCCGTTCCAGCTGGAGTCATCACATGGATCGTACAACCAGGCCTGGTCTCAACTGATAAGTATTCAGAATTGTTCTACTCATGCAAATGCTCTCAAAACTCTAAAGGACCTGGTTGGATGTATCGCTTGATGGTTCCAGACCCATGTCACCTCACATAAGTATAATTTGTATTTGTATTTTCTTATACTTTATCATAACTTGCAACTTACATTGCCTGCACTCTATACTCTCCTCAATCTATGACCAACTATCCTCTCAAGTAAATGTGTTGTCAATTGATTCATTTCGCTAACTAAAATTTAACTGCTCTGCCTTTATATACACCTCATATGACTCTCAATTATCACCTCCATTACCATAGTTATGTTGTATTACTTCTGTTTTTCTGATAAGGACAGGCTTATCACTGTAAACGTCGTTAACCATAATTATTGATTATACATTTCTCTCATCTCCTGTCAATTACACTTACCCTCAACCATCTCTGTTTGTCAATGAACCTTCTGTTTTTCTAATAGGGGACATTTTAATACATGCCAGCTCTATTCCTGTAAACGTTGCGTTTCTATTGACAAATAATGCTTCTCAGATCAACGTTAGTGATTTAGAATTGTTACAGGCAACACATAATACTCAATACATCTCAATTATCGATCTCAAAGCATTCTCTCAATTCAAGCACAACGTTCAGACTTTCTCTATTGTGAAATATTACACTCAATTGTCTCTCAATAAATGTAAATAGGTCAACTCTGTTTAGATGTTGTTAAATTTTGTATATAATTTTAACTCCATGCGAGTACCTGTTTATAATGTGAATGTGAACTAATACAATAAACATTTTATTAAACATCTTCAACTCAATCATTTGGTAACAGTCCACTAAAAAGTAATTGCCAATTATCTCACCACCTAGATTTTTGAACAGATTGTCATAGACAACAGTAACGAATTCACAAGTTGGCAACATGAACAAAATATTATTTAAGTGCTCCTAACATTCTTTATGAGGAATCGAAATTAGGTCGACGGAGAGACCTTGTAATCAACTCCTTTATTAAGCTAGCGGTTAATGGTCTCGAATTCGGAAATGCCATCCCTATCTCGGGAGATCATGTATGATTTTTCGAGATGAATCCCACAGCAGAATATTAACGGAATCCCGATCAAGATCGACGGGATCAAGTAGCATTAGGTATAGTCCAGTCAATTTAGCCTCTGAATGTCAAGTAATTACGGACAGTGTGATTTTTGGATATGTTGTTTGGGACATTAAAACATGAACGTATGCAATTTTCCCACCCTCTGGGGTGAGAGCTAACGGTTGGAGGGGGTGAAAGGGTTGTTTTTTTTTATTACTTTGCATAGAAAATGTAGGCAAGGTGGGAATTCTCAAGAACGGTGTAATGAATGATTATCTATCGTGTATTAAATTTCCCACATTTTTTGTTCATTGCAAAACTGTTTATTAATAATTTATTACGAAATTTCTAAAAATACCTCACAGGATCGTTTATAACAACCATATTCGGTTCGAATATGGCAATAAACAAAAAACGTGGAAACTGTAGTAACCTAATAATCCTGTTATAAACGACTTTCTTTTAACTTTTCCATCCTGTGAGGTATTTTTAGAAATTTCGTAATAAATTATTAATAAACAGTTTTGCAATGAACAAAAAATGTGAGAAATTTAATACACGATAGATAATCATTCATTACACCGTTCTTGAGAATTCCCACCTTGCCTAAATTTTCTATGCAAAGTTATAAAAAAAACAACCCTTTCACCACCTCCAACAGTTAGCTCTCACCCCAGAGGGTGGGAAAATTGCATACGTTCATGTTTTAATGTCCCAAACAACATATCCAAAAATCACACTGTCCGTAATTACTTGACATACAGAGGCTAAATTGACTAGACTATTAGTAAACGGCTGACGGCAATGCAATCCCCACCACGCGAACGCCCTCGACGCTGGCTTCTCGCTTTGCTACCGCGTTTTAGTACCTCTACCGTTAATCAAATAATAATCAGTGTTTCTTTCGGGTACATTACCAGGGTGGCAGTACAGGTACCCTCGGAGCTGTACAGGTGCACCCCCCAATGACCAAATAAAAGCAAATTAATTATTCCTGCCTGTTGGGAAATTTTGAATTTTATTTTGAGAGATTTTGTTCGGAATTTCAATATTTGCTTATCGATTTGTAAAATATTCATTTATCAACTAGTTTATTTAATGAAACTTATGATATTAATAATCAGTGTTTCTTTCAGAAAATTTTCCCCGAGGGGGCAACTAAACGTTTCGGGGAAAAATTATCCGGAAATTTTGGGAAAATATTGACTAAAATAAATTTTCCAAATATGTATTTAATTGATGAATGGAAGTTATTTAGGAAAAAAATAAAATTACGGCGTTCCACTATAAGAACAAAAAATTATAAATGTGGAACGGGAAAGCATATAATTGATTCTGAAAATTGACTACCCACTTTTCAGAAACAATCATTTGCTTTCCCATTCCGCACTTAAAATTTTCAAACTGTGAATTTTTTTTTCTTATCGTAGAACGCCGTAATTTTATTTTTATCCATTCATCAATGAAATACATATTTGGAAAATTTATTTTAGTCAATATTTTCCAAAAATTTCCGGATAATTTTTGCCCCGAAACTTTTAGTTGCCCACTCGGGGAAAATTTTCTGAAAGAAACACTGATAATTAATATCATAAGTTTAATTAAATAAACTATTTGAAAAAATAAATATTTTACAAATCTATAAGCAAATATTGAAATTCCGAACAATATCGGTCAAAATAAAATTCAAAATTTCCCAACAGGCAGGAATAATTAATTTGCTTATATTTGGTCAAATTACCATGTTATTCAATGAAAAAAAAAAGAGCGTTTTTAAAAAAACAAAAATTTTGCAATTAAGACAGAGGAACTTTGATATTAGTATGGCAGTGTAGTACATTCCTTGAAAAATTCTTATGTTTCAATTCCCATAATCTCATAAAGTATTAAGAAAAATTTGAACTTACCTTGGAAATTTTTTATACTATCTTGGGGTACATCCCAATCAATCAATAATTTCAAAAAATCTTGATCCATGGCTAAACTTTAATACACAATAATACAATTGAAGGCACAAACTATCAATAGCTTCCGTTCCCTAAAACTCTAACTAATGAAATTAAACTAGAACCTTTTCTGCATATACCTATTATATCATATATGCAAGATTGCGGTGGGGGTTGTGGTCAGTTCTATTAGTAGCACCATTGCCAATTCGGATGATATTTCCCAATTGTTTTTATACAACCCTAGCCACCACTGAGACAAAATCCTATTCTAAAGATTAATGGCTTTTGCACAATCCGGCAACAGAATGCACGTGCAAGTTCATCACATATGTACACGTGTGAGACCGATCTCTTACGTACTCGCGCTAAGAAATTCATTTTCTTGGACCAAGAAAATATCCACAATATTTTCTCAGACCGGAATCGCGGATTAGTTTTGTTACTTTGTACTAACAATATGAAGACAAGTAAATCATTCATTTATATTTCATCAATTCTCATACCATAAATATTTTGTTTCCAAATGATTCCATTAGGTATAAGATGAATAATTTTTGTACTTAGTAAAACAAGGAGAGGTGGTTGGTAGGTAGGACGCCAGGTTTATATGAAGGTATTTTGTTGTTGCTGAGGATGAATTGGTTTTTTTTTATCAATTTTTTGTTGGGTGTAATTTCTTATATTAAACTAGATTAAAATACACTGACGTGAGGTCAGGGGCTTTTGTGCGCATGTTCAACTTTGGTAATCTATTCACTTATTGTATAAATCTATCCATAGACTTTGAATTTCGTAAAGAAAATAAAACAAAAGCGTTTCTCAAAAACTATTGGACCGATTCTGACCAGCAACGAATCCAACTGAGGTAACCACAACTAAAACTTACCCTGAAAACTTCAAGTCTGTATCCCATTCTGAAATAGTATATCATTTGCTCTCTTCAACAATAATTTTTTTCTGAACAAGAAAATTTGAGTCCAGAAAATGAATGATTCGTGAGAAGAAAACTGATTCACTCTATTCAATATTTCCCTTTTCTCGTTGCTAGAAAATAAATGTATTACTATGAAAAAATATATATTTCAAATGAAGAATATCCATTTGCTTTCTTCAAAATTCTCAAAATTAGAAAATATGACATTGAAATGAAGAAAATTAATCTTTTGTAAGAAAAATATCTGTTTACTCTCTTTAATACCACAGTTCTGTTAGAATAAGAAATATTTTCTCATTTGAAGAAAATGTTTTGAAAAACTTAAATACTTGAATTGAAAACTGATTCACTTTATTCAATATTACCGTTTTCTCGTTGCGAGAAAATATAGGTATTAGAATGAAAAAATATATATTTCAAATGAAAAATATTCATTTGCTTTCTTCAAAACTTCAAATTTCTCAAAATTAGAAAATATGACATTGAAATTAAGAAAATTAAACTTTTGTAAGAAGACTATCTGTTTACTCTCTTTAATACCACATTTTTCTTAGAACAAGAAATATTTTCTCATTTGAAGAAAATATTTTGAAAAAATTAATTACTTGAATTGAAATATTCAGTTTACTCGAAATGAGACTATATTTTCAGAATGAATAAATATTTTCTTAGATTAAGAAAATATTTCCAAGAAATTATGTATTCTTAGTTCAAGAATTCCTTTTTATGTGTGCAGAGAACAAGACGAATAGTTGATAGTCACATTAATGCGCTTCTAGAGATCCCGAGCGCCACAAAGGAATCAGCTCAAATGCTTCGCGTTATAACTGATGGATTTTATAGGCATGTTAGCATACTCAATAAAATGGGTTTACCGGTGAAGCAATGGGATGCGTTTCTCATATGCTTGATTAATATTAAACTCGATAATAACACAAAACGGGAGTGGGACAATTCATTGAATGATGAGAACAAAATTCCACAATTCGAAGAAATTATGAAGTTCATGAATAAAAAATGTTTCAGCTTAGAATGCGCGAGAAAGGTGCCTCAAAAAGGTGAACCTATTGAGAGATCAGTCAGATTTGAAAGGCAACACTCATTAGTTACGAAAAATCAAGGCAAAAATTGTAATTTTTGCAAAGGGCCTCATTTACTATTCAATTGTTCCGAGTTTTTGAAATTGTCAATCCCCGAAAGATACGAAGCAGCTAAATTGCGAAAGTTGTGCTTTAATTGTTTAAGATCGGGCCACAGCAAACCTGAATGTAATTCTACCAATTGTAAAAGATGTGGTAGAAGGCATAGTACGCTTTTGCATCCCGACGAAATGACTCATGAAATTCATACAGAATCACCCGAGCTCCTTGAAGCGGTAACAGCAGGTAACTCAGCACGATCTTCAGTGAACAGCACAATAGCGCATACGTCAAATTCCAGGAAAATACAAAGCTCCCAACGATTAGTGTTATTGTCTACTGCGAAGCTCATTATTTTCGATTCTGAAAGAAATCCTCATATTTGCAAGGCACTGTTGGACCCAGGTAGTCAAAGTAATATTATTTCCGGTAGGCTAGCAAAACTCCTAAATTTAAAATTGGAAAATTGTACATTACCCCTTGTGGGAGTAAACAATCAGGTAACGAAAATTACTCATCGAGCTAAGGCAACAATAAAGTCCTGCAATAGTGCATTTACGAATGACTTATCATTTCTCGTTTTGCCCAACATTACTGAAAGAATTCCCTCTGCAACATTCGACAAGAAACTAGTTTCATTTCCATCAGATGTTCATTTAGCAGATCCTCACTTCAACGTATCGGAGGACATAGATTTACTACTAGGCGCAAACATCTTTTATGAATTAATTCGTCCTAAACAGATTAAGTTGAGTGATTCCTTGCTGCTGCAAGAGAGTGTTTTAGGTTGGATATTAGCGGGCACAGTAGTTCTTAGTCATTCCAAAAGGCGTGAAATGTGTAATATAGCTAGCATAAGTAACGATGAGCTTAACAGTAATCTAAAACATTTTTGGGAACTCGAAGAACTACCAAGAAAAAAATATCTGTCCGCGGAACAAAGGTCAGCTGAAGACTTCTTCGTTCAAACAACAACCCGCGATAAAAACGGTAAATTTATAGTAAGATTACCTTTTGTACGAGAAATCTGCGATTTCGGTGATTCCTATTCGGTTGCGCTAAAAAGGTATAAATCCCTCGAAAATAGGTTTTTTAAGGATATAGATTTAAAACGAGTGTACAGGGAATTCATGAACGAATATATAAATTCGAACCACATGTCTTCACGAGGCATTTTCAAAAACGAATTGATTCCACAATCCTATTTCTTATTACCGCATCATTGTGTTATGAAAAAGGACAGTACGACAACAAGGTGCCGAGTAGTCTTCGATGGTTCAGCACAAACAAGTGCAGGTATATCACTTAATGATACACTTAATCCGGGATATACCTTGCAAGATAACTTATTCGACATAGTCATGCGTCTCCGGCTGTATAAATACGTTTTGAGTAGCGATATAAAAATGATGTTTGGGCAAATCTGGGTTCACCCAGATGATCGAAAATATCAGCAGATATTATGGAAGCCACAGCAAGAAACTGAAGCGCATGTATTTACTCTAGACACAGTTACTTATGGGACAACTAGTGCCCCATTCTTAGCGCAAAGATGTTTACAACAACTAGCAATAGAAAACATGGAAAAATTCCCGCGTACATGTGCGATCATTTTGAACTCCTTTTACATGGATGATCTTTTGGTTAGCTTAAAGACAAGGCAGGAGGTCTTCGAGGTTTATGGGGAATTAACAAGTATTTTAGCCCTTGGTGGTTTCGAGTTGCGGAAGTGGGCTTCGAACGATGAGAGAATTTTGGAAAGTATTCTGGAAATTTCGAAGGATAAAGAAAAGGCTGTAGAACTTCGTGAAACATCGAATCTCAAAACATTAGGCATTGCATGGCTCTCAAATTCAGACACGTTAAATTACACGTTAGATATTCGATTCAATTTCAAGGAAGTTAATAAAAGAAATGTGTTGAGCACAATTTCAAAAATTTTTGACCCATTAGGCCTGATAGGTCCAGTTGTCATCAAGTCGAAGATATTTTTGCAACGCCTTTGGCAGTTCAATTTTACTTGGGATGAGCCTTTATCCTCCGATTTTTCCGCAGTTTGGTTGAGCTACGTGAAAGATTTGCAGAACATCAAAGATATAAGGGTAGACAGATTAATGCTGATAGAAGATGCGGAAACAATAGAGCTACACGGTTTCAGCGATGCGTCTGAAGCGGCGTACGGCGCCTGTATTTATTTAGTTTCAACAGATTTGAAGGGTATCCGAAAAAGCGCCTTAGTATGCGCAAAATCCAAAGTAGCACCACATAAAACCTGTACGTTGCCAAGACTAGAATTGTTAGCTGCAACACTACTCGCTAATTTAGCTCATTCCGTTGTGGAAATTTTGGGCGTAAATATTAGCAAACGCTGTTATTACTCGGATTCGACTATCGTCTTGGCATGGCTCAAAGCAGAGCCTTATCGTTTGAGAACGTTCGTAGCAAATCGGGTTTCCGTAATTCAAAATAAGACATCTGTCAATGACTGGAATTACATAAGCACAAGGGAAAATCCAGCTGACATAATATCGCGCGGTGTTACTCCGATTGAGTTGCAGAGTTCACATATCTGGTGGCACGGCCCAGAATTTCTAACGACAGGTGAAATTCCTAAGCTAAATAAAGTTTTGCAGTTTGACTACGATGGTTTGCCTGAACTGAAACCAGATATACAAATTAATCTCAAGGTGACTGAACTGAATAATTCTGAAATAATCAAAAGATATTCCAGTTTAGAAAAATTACGAAGAGTGGTAGCTTATTGTATTCGTTTTAAAAAACATGCATTGAAACAAGATAGGAACTGTAACATTAACCTCACAGTATGTGAGTTAGAATACGCTATGATACTACTCTTAAAGATGGTTCAACGCCAGGAATTTAAGGTAGAGATCGATGCGTTGAACAAGGGAGATAATCTATCCAATCGTAGTAAATTATTAAAATTGCACCCATTTTTGGATAAGGATAACTTATTGCGTGTAGGCGGGAGACTGAAACATTCGGATATTGATTTCACACAAAAACATCCGATAATATTACCGAAAAACAACAAATTAACTAGTCTCCTGATTGAGCATGAACACAAAAAACATTTACATGCAGGCGTTCAGAATCTGTTATCATTGATCAGACTCACTTATTGGCCGATAGATGGTAAGAATCAGGTAAAAGCAGTCATCCGATCATGTATACGTTGCTATAAATTCAACCCAAAACCTGCGGAATTTATAATGGGTAATCTTCCACATGCTCGTGTAACTCCTAGTAGACCGTTCACGAAATGTGGTGTCGATTTTGCCGGTCCAATTCTAATCAAGGAAAAGGTCACTCGAAATACCAAATTGATTAAAACATATATTTGCATATTTGTCTGCTTCGCTACGCGAGCTTGTCACATAGAACTGGTCAATGATCTCAGTACACATAGCTTCCTGAATGCACTGAAGAGATTTATTTCGAGAAGAGGAAAACCTGCGGAAATTACATCCGACAATGGTTTGAATTTTGTCGGTGCCAGTAATCATTTTGAAGAATTATATAGACTTATTAATGATGACACGCACAATCAGGCGATTTTAAATTTTTTGAGTAAGGACAAAATCAAATGGAGTTTTATACCAGCTGCTTCACCTCACATGGGAGGATTATGGGAGGCGGCAGTCAAGTCCGCAAAATTTCATTTAAGGCGAACGATAGGTAATAATTCATTGACCTACGAGGAAATGTACACTCTGTTAACGTAAATCGAAGCTTGTTTGAATTCTCGTCCTCTCACCCCATTATCCAATGACCCCGATGATCTGTTACCCCTCTCCCCTTCTCACTTCTTGATCGGCGATTCATTGGTTGCACCACCTCAAGATGATGTACGACAAGTTAGGTGTAATCGCTTGTCAAGATACCACCTTGTACAGCAAATGATGCAACATTTTTGGGATCGATGGTCTCGCGAGTATTTAACACAACTACAACAACGCAACAAATGGTGTAAGGACCCCGGCCAGCAGCTTCAGGTGGGTAGTCTCGTGGTACTAGTTGAAGAAAACCAACCACCCTTTCGTTGGCCTATGGCTAGGATCACGGAACTGCATCCAGGATCAGACGGAACAGTGCGCGTTGTGAGCCTACGGGTGGGTAATGGAAACGTTTTAAAACGATCTATCGCGAAAGTGTGTGTGTTACCGATTCCCAAGGATGATTAATCTATACTATCATATTTGTTTAGGACTATGTATATATGTATAAGGCTATTTGAATTCATTGTTTGTGTAATGCTTTTTGATGTTGAAAGCTGAGATCTTTCAAGGGAGGCGGCATGTTAAGTAATGTTCCGCCAC
The DNA here is from genome assembly GCA_937662695.2 of Halyzia sedecimguttata. Lineage (NCBI taxonomy): Eukaryota > Metazoa > Arthropoda > Insecta > Coleoptera > Coccinellidae > Halyzia > Halyzia sedecimguttata. The sequence goes on from OW569417.2 coordinate 77,277,744, forward strand.
TGGCTAAGCACCTCCCTTGCTAGATCGACGCCTATGTATTTAGCATCAATGCGCAAGATGCTTGCGCATTGTGTTCGCGCATGTTTCACCCCAGCACCCCCTAGGGAGCTGGCTTAAGTGAGCATCCATTTTTGTTCTTGTATATAATTATTAACTTAAGAGAGCTGTAAGAAGTTGCACGTATTAGCAGAAGGGTAAGACTTACCACGTTTTAGTTACAAATATACAGTCCACTAGCAACAGTTGTTTTTATACTCCACAAGTGTCTGTGCCCGTACATCACAGTACACACAAGGAGATAAATTCAACTACCCAAATCAACCAAGTTGGCTCCATTAAGTTCCTACTAAATAGTTGTGCGTAGGAAACACCCGTTTTATGGTCCTACGACCCGTTTAAAGTTAGAACATTTTTGGTCCCTCGACCCGCATGAAGCTACAACAAGTTCCGTGAAAATAGCAAAATCTATTCAATCATAAAGTGTGTTCCTGATACTCACGTGTTCCCTTAAGAGCGGCGAAACGATCCTGTTCACTTTCTTACACATACTGGCAAGACGACCGGGATGCAAAAATGTTGCAATATTGCAGCTGGAGCAAACAGCCCTCGCTTTTTTACGGAAATACCCGATTGATTCATTTTACCCCCTATGGTTCACTTAGCCCCGTTTGACGGTATCTTCGATAGGAACCCATTGATCTTCCTTCATTCACCTCTATTCTTGTTCATGGTGTTTTCATTTTCCTTATTGAAAGTACTTTTGAAGCTTTCAAGCGTGCGTATAAGATCTTCAGTATCAGCTGTTCCATGCAATACGTCTTCAAAATGAGTTGAGACTCTACTCGAGATTTGAATTTCTTCGTCAGAAATAGTATTTTCTTGCGTTTTATTATTTAATTCCACAATATGATTCTTCACGCATTCCGAATATTCAAATGGTTCCGGGTTGAACGGATAGATTCCGCATTTTTTAAGCCATTTTGAATATCCAATAGCAGATTGGACAAATCAAGCACAGTTTTCAGCAAAGGACAAAAAGTAGTTTTCGTGACATGAGAATGTCTGTTTTCAGGCTTCCCAAGCTATTGAAGAACTTTTTTTCCATTCGTTTTTCAAGAGTTTGAAAACTCCGACATCATCCGTCTGCGTCATATGCATTGTATTGGGAGACAGGCTGTATAATATAATGCCATTTTCTTCGCAAAACTCACTGGGCTCTAAAGATAACTGGGATTTGCGTCTGTCAACAAAAAAAAAATTACTGGAAACTTGATATTTTCACCAAGGAAGTAATTTCGTGAATACATGCTCAAAAAAAATATTTGTTTTCATCCATCCTGATTCTGGTTTTACAAGGTGCCAGGATGGATCAATACTGTCTATTATTGTTTTAGGTAGCTACTCGAAAATATTTAAAAACTACATGGGGTACAGATGTTTTACCACTAGCAGTGAAAACGAGAAGTGTCGTGATATTCTCTCTTCTCATTTCCTCTTTCGATTTCGAAAATATTCCGAGCGACTTTTGGGCCAATAACATTTCCCGTTTTGGGGCGAAGATTAAAACCGCTTTCATCCCCATTTAATATTCTATCTGAATGAAGGAGAATGTCTTCGTTTTTTATTGTCTAAGAAAGAGCTCTAATTCTGCGAACTATTTTTTTATATACTGTAACAAGAGCTTTACCCTTGGTTAACCCCGTGGTTAACCCTTCAGTTTCCCTTATCGATAATTCCAGATGCTTCTTCAAGGAACACTTGTACTGTTTATCTCCTGATCTATTAATCGTGAAAGGGTTTAGTCTTTTATCATCTTTAACAATCTTCTCCACAGTATCCAGAAGATCTGACTTCCTCCCAGGAAAGCCACATCTACATAATTCGAGCAGCCAGTTCACTAGTTTTTCCTCATCTTCACTTGATAATATCGGATCCCTACCCATCTGCCTAAGACCCTCCTCAACTTTCCCTTTTATTCTATCTTGTAAAGTTGCCCTGGGAACACCAAATAATTTGCTCGCTTCCCTAACACTTTTGCCTTGTTGTCTCATGGCATCTAACGCTGAATTTATCGCATCCTCTAGAGTATCAAAAAAAAAATCCTTTTTTGTTGTGCCATCTTACGTTCACCTATAAATAAAAAAAAATAGACAGACTCCGTAACAGATTACAATACGCACCTTTGACTTAACCGGGGAAAATATTGCCCTGTGCTGCAGATACTGAAAATCATACACACTTGATGCGGAAAGAATCCCTTAAGCCACATAAAGAAACCGATGAACAAGCTTAACATTCAATATTTATAGCAAATACCGGAATTGTATTGGTCCCACTAAGTAAATGCATAATGTATATCGGTGATATCAAACATATAGGATAATTATTCAGTTCTTGTAGTACGTTAACTCTGATTTACGAACAAGATTACACACTGAAACAAAGGTAATGTAAGCACAATGAAATTGGGAAGTAGGAGTACCAAATTTCAGTCAAGGCAGTATAGAGATCATGTACACAAACATAAAAGCAGTGTTAATATTCATTATCAATGCAAAACACTTACTTGTGGGCGGTTCGTTAGACTTAAGCTGCGTATAAACTACGCCCGGCAAACCCTCGAACATTGGCTCGCGATGTAACATTATCCTTACATGGATAATGTTATTTGTACGTAAGATTGATTTCATCATAAGATTTTGAATTAATACAGTTGGGAAGCACATGAAGCATACTCTGTCAGTTCCATAATGGTTTATTTTAACTCCACATATTCCCCTTGATTAGTTATGATATGTTACACACAAAACAATAACATTAATATAATAGTATGTTACACGCGAGGTGGCCTCGCGCTTTGTATACGGAATCATTCTAAGCAACATTGCCTTAAAATACGATTGAATAAATCACAGAACAATAATTAAACAACAACGAATATGAGAATCAATCTCCTGTTGAAAAACATGAATCATTGTAAGTAACATTGCCTTGAAATACAAAATTCGGATTGAATAAATTATCAAATATACAGTATGGTGCAAATAAAAGGAATAAATTCGTTATTTCGTGAACCGGCGACTTTAAGGAAAAATCCTGAAACCCGTCGATTTTTATTTTAAAACGGGCTGTTCGTAAGGATACTTTTTTATTTTTGACGTCATCTATGTGAGCGTGATGACGTCATCGCTAAAATTTTCAAATGGAAATGTGAGTGTTGTAATACATTATTTGAAAGATCTTTCAAATACCTATTTAGCCATATCAATAATGTATAGTAATTGATTTTTGTATTTTTTTAAAAAATTAATAAAATTTTATTATCATTATTTAATATGTATTACTCATTAAATACAACGAAACCTAAATTAAGTGCTCAAATTGTTTACCTCCAGTTAAAATACAATGAGAAGGACGTGCCGCGAACTCTTCTCGAACCTTCTCTATAACTTCCGGAGTTATTTGTGCAACCTCAATACTTATACTTTCTTTGAGTTCATTGATATTTTGTGGTCTATTTTGGTACACGTTGCTCTTCAAGCATCCCCATAAAAATAAATCAAGAGGAGTCAAATCAGGTGACCTAGGCGGCCATTCTATTGTTCCTCTTCGACCTATCCACCGATTTGGGAAGACGTTGTTCAAATAGTTGCGCACCAAGACAGCATAGTGTGGAGGCGCACCATCTTGCTGCAGCCATAAATCATTTCTGTTTGGAAACAGCCGGTTCAATTCAGTTAGCAGGAAGTTTTGAAGAAATTCTAAATATCGAAGACCTATTAAGGTTTCTTCGAAAAAGTATGTTCCAATAATCCTATTATCTATTATTCCCGCCCAAACATTAACTTTCTCTGGGTATGGAGTACGGTAGTCTTGCATCCAGTGTGGATTTTCCGTAGCCCAGTACCGATAAGTTTGACGATTTACATGACCGTTTAGTAGAAATGTAGCTTCATACGAGAAAAGAACCTTTTTTAAAAACATCGGATCTCTGTTATCTTGTTCCATCATAATTTCACAAAACTCAATTCGTTTATCAAGTTCATCTTCCATAAGCTCTTGTACTAAACTTACTTTTTAGGGATGCCACTTTTGCTTCTTTAGCTTTCTGAGAACTGTTGAATGGTCCATGGTGATTATCTTGAAAGGCGAACAGAACATCTAGTTGTTTGTTTTCTGATATTGGTTTTCTACTACCTTTAGGGAGGTTTTTGACATGACCCGTTTCTCTGAATTTCTTTTCAATTTTGCTTATAGTGGATTGTGAAATTGGTTCTCGGTTGGGGTATTTATTATTAAATAACGTACATACTTCTTTCTGTGTACGTGCTTTATCTCCACAGCCAATCATTATTAGAATTTCAATTCTTTGCGTTTCAGTCAGCTTCATGTTGATAGATACAAAAACGTTTTGAATTCGTCTAATACAATAATACTATCAATCACTTGGAATGAAGTTAATTATGTCCATGTGCCAATGTTGATGTTGATAAGGTAACTAGTTTTTTAGGTAGATAAGACATTTCATTACCAGTGACTGCCTTTACAAAATTTATTTTTGTGTGTCAATAAATAAGTATATCATACCGATACTCCATACATTTTATTAAGAAATCTGTTGAAATTTCATCAATAATATTTGTGACAATACGCAAATCAATTACTGTACATATTGATATGGCTGAATAGGTATTTAATCCAGCATGCGTACAGATGGTGCGCCTCCACACTATGCTGTCTTGGTGCGCAACTATTTGAACAACGTCTTTCCAAATCGGTGGATAGGTCGAAGAGGAACAATAGAATGGCCGCCTAGGTCACCTGATTTGACTCCTCTTGATTTATTTTTATGGGGATACTTGAAGAGCAACGTGTACCAAAATAGACCACAAAATATCAATGAACTCAAAGAAAGTATAAGTATTGAGGTTGCACAAATAACTCCGGAAGTTATAGAGAAGGTTCGAGAAGAGTTCGCGGCACCTCCTTCTCATTGTATTTTAACTGGAGGTAAACAATTTGAGCACTTAATTTAGGTTTCGTTGTATTTAATGAGTAATACATATTAAATAATAATAATAAAATTTTATTATTTTTTTAAAAAAATACAAAAATCAATTACTGTACATTATTGATATGGCTAAATAGGTATTTGAAAGACCTTTCAAATAATGTATTACAACACCCACATTTCCATTTGAAAATTTTAGCGATGACGTCATCACGCTCACATAGATGACGTCAAAAATAAAAAAGTATCCTTACGAATAGCCCGTTTTAAAATAAAAATCGACGGGTTTCAGGATTTTTCCTCAAAGTCACCGGTTTACGAAATAACGAATTTATTCCTTTCATTTGCACCATACTGTATATTATTATTCGGATTTTTCTGTGACCTTCACAACTTTGTCCACCATATCGTTGTATACTTCCCAGTGATTGTTGTTTGGCCGGTATACTGCCCAAAAATGACTGCTAGCATTTTCTAAGACTGATCCCTCATAGGCAATACAGCTTGTTAAGAAATACGGTTTTCCAGGAATAATATCCAATATTTTTGGAATATCTCCCAAAACTACCTACCTCCAAAGGAAACTCTTTCATCTTATTGCTGTCGACTTTATTTACTTGAATATTATATTTCATATTCTCGGAGTTTTTTCATTTCTTTCCTGCATTCGATGCATTTAGACAATAGAATTGTGGATTCTTCGATTGAATCTTTCAGGGATCATATATCATTCTCTGATATCATTTTCGAACAGAGTATTGTAGGATGATAAGTACCTACATCGCAAAATTCCACGAGTCCGTTGGCTTGACTCTTTGAAGCTATTAAGTTGGAGCTTTGCGACCATATTGTAGATTGTGGTTTGAAAATCTATCGATTGTACCAAATTCAAAAGAGGTGTTTTCTCAAAACATGCATACAGTATTTCGGCTCTTTTTTTGTACGCGGCAGCCAAACTGTTTTTTTTTTTCGTGAGCTGTTTATCTAAACTATATATTTCACACGGAGATTATGTTTCCCCTTAACGTAGAATCCTGCTGTCACTAAAAATTGGTGCTAGCGATTGTAAAACGGAATCAAAGGCCCAAGTGTTTGTTAGGCTTATTTTTTCACCCTGTGTAGCTACTGCTACTGCGAAAAATAATTTTCACTTAAAAGTTCTCATTATGTTCGATTTTTTCACTGAAATTCAGGGAAACTCTCTTACACAAAATGTGCATCACAATTATGAGACCACAAGGAGGTTTGTTATAATTTTAATTAATTATTAAACTACTAATCCATTGTGTGCAAAATTGAGTTGAGTCGCTGATCTAATTGGCCATGGACGTGAGGCTGTCCATGAGAGTTTGGGCTGGAAATTTCCTGTGTGGGTGCCATATATATCCTCCAGTTCTTTGATCCGATTAAAAAATTTACCCAAAGATTGTATTGTTTGAAATAACGATAGAACAAAGATGTTCGTTCTCGATGGGACACAACAACCAAGACGTCCCCCTTTTGCAGAACGCCGTATAATGCCCTGGAATAGGTGTTCTAGTTTGTATCTTGGGACCAGTGTAATTTATCAAACCCATAAGCTCATATTTTTCCTTTGTTGTTTCATTCGTAAAAGGGTTTGTTATGGAATCTATGGATATTAGTTCCTCTTGCCCATATATTTCGAATAAAACGATGGTTCCTGAAACAATACATTAGGAAAATAATGTTTATTCGGAACGGCTAAATAAATCACAGAAAATGTAAATATAAAATAGGATAGAAAGCTTCTGAGGCTATTCTGGAAGATGTATTTCTCTTTTATTAATATTCTCGTTTTTTCTTTTTCTTATGCCGGCGAGTATCTATCCTAAACAAGAAACAAATGGTCTTCGTTTGCGAAACGTTAGATTACTGGAATTATTATTATTATTATTATTATTTATTTGATAAGAGCCGAGGCCAAGACTTTGGAGCTCATAAACACAATATTATGATACAGGCAGTACATATGAAATACAGAAAAGCAATAAAGGAATAAGCATAAAGAATATATAAAAAAAGTAACATAGGCATAAAGAAAGCGAAAAAAAATGTCAGCACATATATCATCACAAACGATCAAGGGATGGTTGGTGGAAAACGATACCGGTTATATCCGTTCCTGAAGCCGTTTACACTAGTCGTACCAACAACATCAGGAGGCAAGCTGTTCCAGACGTTGAAAATTCTGTTGGGAAGAAAACTTTGCCTCTGAGTGGTCTTGAAGTTCTCTTTCCCTAACTTGAACATGTGCCCTCGTAAGTTGTTAACGTTGCGGATAAATATAGAAGATAGATTGACTCCTAACACATGGTTTATGGCCCTGTAACTGAATATAAGATCACCTCTCAGTCGGCGATCTTGAAAAGAGGTTAAACCAAAGATGCGTAATCTCCCCTCGTATCCAGGGCAGAAATGATTACAGGAATGGAGGAAAACGAATGAACTGTTCTAGTTAGGTTGAATGTACGGTACAGAAACACAGCACTGAATTGTGACAAATACCGGTATTTTTAAGTTACACAAGTCATATCTACTTTTGAACTATGAAGGATATCTAAATTTTGTAGAGAATGCATGGAAAGTTAATTTTTAAAAAATTTTCTTCTATTTTTGTGTAATTGGAATGTTGGAAGTGTGAAGTGTGTGAAGTCTGAAAATATATTCATGAAGGAACTAATGTTTTTGAATCGCTGATCCACCAATAAGGGCGGGTTGTAACTCAGTTGGTTAACTATTTGGTTAGGTAACCTGAAGTTCACCAACCATGGAAATTTAACTCATTTTGTGTTGTAACATAGAAAATGAAGAAAAGGTTAAATAAACCACCGATTTGTAGTTTTAATGTTGGATACATTGAGGTGTTCTCTCTCATTTCTCGATAACGTTCGTTTATGTCAACAGCTATCAATTCAAATTGTAAATACCTTTGAAATTGAATATTGTTCATTTACTTTCTGCAGCAGCTATGAGTAAGTTAGGGATGTCGGAAATGGAATAAAGTATCGATATATATTGTATCGGTAATTTTTGAATATATCGATATCGATATTTATATTTTTATTTAAAAATATCGATATATCGGTATGACATGAAAAAAAAAATTGGCCTAATCTACTTTAATCATCTTACATTACTAGATAAATACTAATCAATAGACATAATTTTTAATAAATCAAGAACAACAATTAAAATATTAATTATTTATTCATCAAACCAATTACCAATATTTATCTGATACAGACATAAGAAAAATTCTTTGATTTACGTGCTCGGCTGTAAGCCGACTTCTGTTATTGGGTACTGCGAGATTCACAGCAGATGCCACTCTCTCTGAGGAAACCGAGGACGCAGGCGATATCAAATACTTTAGAGCTATGTCAGAAAGGACTGGGGTAAAATGACGACAATCAAACCAGAATTTTGTAGGATTCTCTTTTCTGGGTATTATAGGCTTATCTAGATATTGCTTCAGTTCGCTAGGCATGCCATCACTGGTTGAAGTTGAAAGTAAAGAGTTTGCTGAAGCTGCAGCAATATCTATCATAATTTTTTCATGTCCGGACCACAATGACGGTGAAGAATTTTCTGAATTTGGAATTATGGTAGTGGGAGTTCAGGCGAAAGTTGTCCTCTACGTCTATGTGCTAAACGTATTTCTTTTGACAGTGCTTTTATTGCAGTGGAAACAGCTAGCGCTGAACTAAAGTGAATACGCTTAAAGCGTGGGTCTAAAATTGTTGCTTTGGCCAGATGTAAATGTCGCTCTAGTGGTTCTAGTTTGGCAATAACTAAGTTTAGCAAACTCTTCTGCACAGCAATACCAAATTCGGTGAAAGGTTTTATTTGCTCAAGGCCTTTCTGAAGTAAGTTTGCAATGGGGATCACCAAACTTGAAGTCACGTACTGATCGCCGCTAATTTCTTCAGTAGCTTGCTTAAATGGGGTAAGCAATGTTATTAGATCTCGTATGACACCTAACTCTGAAGAAGTTATCATATCAGGTGCGTTCCGCCTAGTTGCCAAAATCTTAGCCACAATAGCTGATAATGTATTGAATATTTCCAACATATCAAGACAAGAATTCCACCTTGTGCTTACTGATTGTATAAGTGTTAATACTTCTCCCTCTTTCTTTTGTCCCTCTTGTTCTGCTCGCAAATCATCCATTGCATTCACAGATTGTTTAAAATATGTTACAATGGCTTTGACACAATTGGCAATTTGAAGAACTGGTGCATTATCTCTTGTTGCGCCATCCACTATTAAATTCAACAAATGTGCCATGCAAGGAATTCTTTTTCCATCTTCCAAAAATTTCTTCACTGCAGCAACCATGTTAGCACCACCATCAGTGGTAATTGATAAGATGCAATCCCTTTCTATTGAAAACTCGTTGGTAATATTTTCAAAGCATTCTTTTATATAATCAGCTGTGTGAGCCTGCAGGAAAGAAGACCAATATTAGTCCACTTTATAATTTTTTTTATAACTTTCTATTTTTTTTTTATTTGATGTATTTATTTTATACTTTACCTACCTGATACATTCTTCGTGCTGTCAATGTCACCATCTCATGTTCAGGTTCAGGAGTGCAGTTATTTGCTGTGTTGAGAAAATGCGCTGTTACTACGATGAAACTTCGTGTCGAGTTCATGAGAGTCAATATATCACTTGTTAAAGCAATATTATTTATATCACTTAATTTTTGTTTTACAATGGCTTTGGTAGTGTCATATCGTTGTTCCATTAAGCCAGTTATCTGTAATGAGAAATGAATAATAAAATAAAATTTAAAAATAAAAAGGATAAGATAATAATTTTATATTATAGTTCGCTTAGAGTAGTTCGTGATGGAACCTTATAGCGTGGACAAATGACGCTCATCAATCTTTTCAATCCAGATTTTTCCACACAAGATAGAGGCATGTTGTCTTTGCAAATCATGTAGACCAAATCTTGATTTATTTGGCTTGTTTTATGACCCCCTTCTAAATTGAGAAATATAATAAAATTAGAACATGCTTATGAACTAAAACGTAAACAATACAGTAATCTGATATCAATAAAATATACCTTCATAGCTTGAACTTCTTTCAAACATATTTATGAGTGTAGTCTGTTTCCACAAGTCTTTACTCTGACTATTTTTGGAGGATTCAGTTTGAAAAAACAATTGAACATTTTGTATATATTTCATTACACTTGTCGTCATAAATAGGTAGTATTAAGGTTAAGTGAAAACACTAAACTGTAATTACACATTATTAGTTGACTGGTTATTGGTTATGAAATCAACAAGTCAAGAGCGTTCCTGCTAATCGGGTCCTTCCTGAATGGCTTCGTATAATAAATATACTTATGCATATATTTCACAAATCAAATAGACCCCAGGGGGTTCATTGATCTGCCGAGAAAGCAAGAGCAGACGCGTTTCTGGCTTCTTGGCCTTCATCAGCTCTGCGGGCCTCGTTCTTGATTAAATATCGAGTGAATGGTGGCATATGATTTCACGCTTCAAATATTCACTGGTGGGGAGAGGCTGATTTCCGTGTTTCGTCTCATAGGTGGCGTGGGCGATTATAATGATCGACCAAGCCGGCTCTGAGAGGCTTAACCCGGGTCAGTTTAGTTGAATTTGTTGGGAAAGCTACATGGTACTGATGAAGGCCAAGAAGCCAGAAACGCGTCTGCTCTTGCTTTCTCGGCAGATCAATGAACCCCCTGGGGTCTATTTGATTTGTGAAATATATGCATAAGTATATTTATTATACGAAGCCATTCAGGAAGGACCCGATTAGCAGGAACGCTCTTGACTTGTTGATTTTTTAACAACGGTATCGCCATTTTTCATTATTATTTTTGAAAACGCCAAACAGCGTTCATGGCCATTGAGAAGATACTGTCTGAGCTCTGCGGGCCTCGTTCTTGATTAAATATCGAGTGAATGGTGGCATATGATTTCACGCTTCAAATATTCACTGGTGGGGAGAGGCTGATTTCCGTGTTTCGTCTCATAGGTGGCGTGGGCGATTATAATGATCGACCAAGCCGGCTCTGAGAGGCTTAACCCGGGTCAGTTTAGTTGAATTTGTTGGGAAAGCTACAGGGTACTGATGAAGGCCAAGAAGCCAGAAACGCGTCTGCTCTTGCTTTCTCGGCAGATCAATGAACCCCCTGGGGTCTATTTGATTTGTGAAATATATGCATAAGTATATTTATTATACGAAGCCATTCAGGAAGGACCCGATTAGCAGGAACGCTCTTGACTTGTTGATTTTTTAACAACGGTATCGCCATTTTTCATTATTATATTGGTTATGAACAAGAACAAATATTTAGATTCTAAAGCTACATTTGGTTTTACACAAATAAAATACTTACACCTGTATCATCATAAATCGCAGATTCAGACAATTCCATAAGGTTATTATCTATCTCAGCAGGTATACTTACTAGTAATGGTACTAGTTGAATTAGTAAACGAAACGGGTGAACTGGTTCTTGGTGTAATATTCACTTCACTTGACCTTACGTTTTTATTTTTAAGTTGCAAAAACGCATGGTTATGCTTATTTTTTAGATGTGTAGATAAATTCGTCGTATTGCCACTGTTTTTAAGTCTAGCGGACTGTATATTTTTTGTTGGTTCGGAGGCTGAATTTAGAATAATTTTGAGAACCATTAATGAAGAAGAGAAAATCTTACCTTGAGATGTTGGGGCTGCTGTTTGGAAAACCCGCAATTCTCCGAAATCCAACTGGCCAGAGGAATGGGAGTCTTGCAAAGAAGTCCTTGTATAGGGAGGGGCCCAAATCTCCTATCTGAATGGTGTTATTGATGGTTCTTTCTTTCTCAAGAAACGGAAGCAGAACTACGAAACTTCACTATCAGAAGCACTAAATCTATGCAAATTACTCGGAAACTGAGAAATTTGAGAGGAAGCGATATAAATAACTTTGAAAATACACGTAATAATCAAGCATGAAAATCGGTAACAGCAATCTATATTATTCTGATCTTCTTTTCATTCTTTTAGTTCCACACATGTCGCGATAACGACAAGAATTCAAATAACGTGTATATCGCGGCATCTGTTGACATATCAGAAAAATCAAAAGGAATTAAAATATGAAATTTGAAGAATTCTACTTTCGGCGTTAACAGCCACTGCTTTTATATGTTTTTCCACACAAATTACATGAAACGTTTTGTCTGTCTACTTTTTTGAAAAAGTTCTATACAACACTAGACATGACTGGAATGCTCGAATTATTTTGTTTACATACGTGAATTGATTGAATTACTTAGTTACATTGTTTGAGAACTACAATCAGAAAAAAACAGAAATACGCTCGCGCTCGCGTTGAGGTTATAATACGCGGGGGCCGGGCGGGACTGTAACAGACTGACTGACACTGACAGACGACAGTTGAATTGAATGACAGACACTGACACTGAAATGACATTGACACTTGACAGATGAAGTTGCCGACTTCAAAGCCAACTTTAGTACTAATATTAAATTAAAAAGCAGGAAATCGAGTATAAACAAAAAAGAAGTTTAAAAATGTTAGTATAAAAAAGGATTTTTTGACCATAAAAATATCGATATTTATACCTTTTCAACACTTGTAATATTATATCGATACCTCGATATATCGAAACAATAAATATCGCTCAAAAATATCGATACATTGAAAAAAATATATCGATATATCGATGCATCGATATTTTTTCGACAAGCCTAAGGTAAGTTAATAAAAGGCAGAGTAGTTTTAAGTAATTATTCTTCATATATTCTTTGATAATATGTTTGAATATATGTACATACTATTCTGGGAAATAATATAAGCCAAAAAACTTATGGATTATTTTTTTTCCAGAAATGGACCCTAGGAACGTTTCAATCAATAAGCGAGCGCCAAATTTCTCAAATAATGAGGAAAATATGCTCGTAAAGTTGGTCAAGAAATATTCCAATTTTGTTGAGTGCAAAAAAACCGACAGCAGCAATAACTCAAAAAAACCGGCAGCTTGGCTGCGGATAGAAAAAGAATTCAATAGTGCAGGTGGTAATACCTACCGAAACATGGTAATTTTAAAAAATAAATATCTAAACTTGAAGAAGTCTTCAACAAAAAAATTCTCTGCTGAGAAAAAACAAACCTACTCAACCGGCGGTGGTCCTTCTGTCATGTTTAGAGACACTGAAATCGATACCAATATAATTTTATTTTCATCATTTTTCATTTAAAAACATTAAAAGGTTTAATATATTTTTACAAGCGAAGAGGCAAGTATTGATCAATCAAATTATGTCGAACTAAATTATCCACATTGAATCGAGTATGGCAGGTATCTCCAAGTTCATATTATTGGTCTCTTTCTTCTATGGCTGTAGCCAATTCTTCCTCAACAGGAAGTTGAGGCTCATGTTTCTCACAGGCTATATTGTGAAGCACAGCACAAGCAACAACAATTGCTTCTACTTTTTAAAATTCAAAGAATGAATTGAACTGAGTAAGTGCAAAATAAAATATTCATAATGTTTATTCAATGATTTTATTTTCATTTCAAGAAATAAAAAAGTACCTATAAAATATTATATTTTTACAAAAGTCGCTGAAAGTACTGATTAATTAAATTATGCCGAACCAAATTATTCATATTGAATCGAGGTATGTCAGGTACCTCCAAATTCATATTATTGGTCTCTTGTATGACTCTTACCAATTCTTCGTCAACAGAGACTTCAGGTTCATGTTTCTCACAAGCTATATTGTGAAGCAAACCACAAGCAACGTCAACTGCTTCTACTTTTTTAACATGAAGGCGAATGCCTAGTGCTAACACAGGAAATCGTCTTTTCAAAACCCCAAAACATCTTTCGATAGGGTTACGTGTTCGTATTTGGCTTTCATTAAATAGATTTTCAGCTGGTAGTTGAGGATTGCTTAACGGTGTAATCAAATACGATTTTACAGCATATCCACTGTCACCAACTATTAAAGCATTACCAAAATCACCATTTTCAAGTCTTGCCCTCAATCTATATTAAAGTTATTAAATATTGTTGAGTCATGGGCTGATCCTGGCCACCTACATACTATATCCTGAATGGATAAATCAACTTTGCACATAGCTTGCACATTGAAGGAAAAATACCCTTTCCTATTCCTGAATATCTCTGCATTGTTTCCTCCTGGAGATTGTATTTTCACATGAGTACAGTCTAAGGCACCTATACATCTAGGAAATCGGCTAATATTGTAAAATTCGTTCTGGACCTTATTAATTTCTTCCTGTGATTCTGGCATTTTAACAAACTGTGGACGAAGGCTTGTTATACTCCTGAGAACTTTATTTATCATTCTGCTTGCCGTCGACTTGTCAATGCCTGAAAGAGAATACAAAAAATTTGTTTTTAATACTTACAAAACATAAGAGCTTTACATTTATCATATTACCTGTAAAATCTCCAACTGTTTGTAATGTTGATCCTGTGGCTAGATACCTCAATGTTAGCAATACCTTTTCTTCGTTTGTTACTGTATTAACTCTGAAAAATGTCTTCGATATAATGATGTTATGGTAAATTACAATTATTTTTACATATAATATTATTTATTAATATTTACTTACTCGTATTTAATACATGATATGGCTTCTCCTATCTCTTCAATTATTAATTGCTCTATTTCTTTAGATAATCTAAATCTAGCTCTGAATTCCTGGTCATTCCATTTCAAAAAATGATCATCTCTCATTCTGAAATTTCGTTCAGCCCTTGAAAACAGTTCTAATTCAACCAGTTCTAAAAAGTCTTCATCGTCCGTTAAGTTTAATTCACGCAGAGTTCCCCTTTGGATATCCATTCTATCAACTTTTGTCTGTCTTTATTCACAAATTCCCAATTCTGGACCACACAACCATTTTCAGAGATATTTCAGTTTTTCCACATTATGTATAGGTACAGGTTATATTATCAAAAATATGCAATTTTTTACATGTATTCTATGCATATGGCTCTTAACCGCAGTTTAAACTCACAAATCGGATGGTAAAAAATTCCAGTAGTTAACCACTGGTTAACTTCCAAAACGTCAGGGTTACAACGTCTTAACCAACGGTATCCGATGGTTAAGGAAAACCAGAGTTTAACCAACTGAGTTACGGACTCTCTCAGGTCCAACCTGTCACCTCCTAGTGGTGAGAGTCGGTAACGTCCCTTTCGGGGGGCGGCTAAGAACAGGCAATGGCAACCATGGGGGGAGTGAAGTGCCAACCCAGCGCGCCTCCAGGTGGCGGATAGGAGGGGGCCTCCAACGATGATTTTTTTTTTATGAGGAGGAGGTCTGCGTGGGAATACTGGGGGCTCGTTGTGCGTAAAAACTCAATTGGCAGCCCTCAAATACCATGCCGCGGACCAACTTCACCTGTCCCGGCTGTAGTGTCGTGGCTAAGGGATTGCACACAAGGTTACGATGCCAAGTGGTATCTCGAGTCAACCTCGGAACCATCTTGTTATACCAACGCACCCTGGCTGTCTGTGGTCATGTCTCACGGGTCAGTGGAGTGGGGGGGGTCTTGGCTTAATCGCCCGGACCGAGAGGAAATAACCTCATTAAAAATTCTAAATCCAAGGTGGGAACCCAGGCCGAGGGATGCGTGGCTAGATAGAAGACTAGTCTTAACTGGATTCGACCTTGGAGCACCGGGGGGAACTCCATTGCATTCAACCCCTTACCTCTGCAAGCGGGGCTCTGCAGAGGTGGACCGTTAGGACCCTAGCTTTTCGTGGGAACAACATGGAAAAGAAAAAAGAAAAAAGTGTTACCACTGGAAAGGGAGTGGAGAAACCCTCCACCTCCTCATCCGGGCACCCAGCAGAGGGGAATAAGGTCAAGGGACCGAGGAAACACCGTCTGCCGTTCGACCTGCCCAAACTGGGTCAACCGGGCGGCAGAGATGATCCACTGAGGAAAGGACTCAGTGGAGCAGGGGTGCGGAAGTACCTGCGACTCCTCCATCAAGGTCTTGCACCTGAGGAGGCTAGGAAGCAGGCTCTTCAGCGCCCAGCCCCGACGGAGACTCCTTCGGGGAAAGCACACGGTAAGAGAGGCCCGGAGCTTATAACACCTCCTCAGCGGCCTCCGCCGAAGAAACAGAGAACAGCTGCAGCAAAAACCGGGCAAGCCACTGGCTATGCAGCAGCTGTTAAAACAGGAAAGGTGACCAGGGTGGGAATTGTGCCCAAGGATTACCCTAGGGCCACCCTGGAAGCCGGGCAGCTCTCCGCCCTAGAGGATACTCTGGTGGAGGAGATATGCCAGAGCAAAGAAAGGGGGATCCACATCACAGGAGTTCATTTCCGCTGTGGAATGATGCTTGTGGATTGTGGGTCCCAAGGATCGGCGGACTGGCTAATGAAGTCAGTGCCGAAACTCAATTCCTGGGAGGGACCCGAATTGGTAGCGCTGAGTGGAGATGACATCCCTAAGCCTACCAATATAACGGTCTTCTTCCCAAGAAGCCTCGACATGGAGAAAATCCTCCGACTTGTCGAGGTCCAGAATTCCAACCTCAACACTGGGGCTTGGAAAATTCTGAGCTCCAGGAAGGAGGGAAAAGGTACAGTCCTCACGATTGGGATTGATCAGCAATCCGAGGAAGCTCTGAAGGCAGAGGGGGGTCGTCTGAACTTTCGCTTTGGACGTATCCCCGTCTCAGGGCTAGGAAAGAAGGACAGCTCTGCTGAGGGTCAGGGAGACGTGGAGATGCCCTCCACATCCCGAGAACCCGAAGAGCAAGGTTCGCGTGAAGGGGCGGGCCCGAGTCAGTCCGAAACCCACTCCGGCTCTGCTAGGTGGCCTCGAGAAGCGGAGACCTCCTCTGCGACCCGGGGGACTGGGCAGAGCTGCTCGGTGGCTGCGTGTCTGACCGCAGGCCAAGAGACCCCCTCGAATTCTGGAGAGAATAACTCTCCCATGGAATTAGAGGAGGGACAGGGGAAGTTGAAGGAGGGGGACATTTAGAAGCTGGATAACCAGCTTCTATCACCTCAAACAATTAGCCTTCATCTTCACGAGGGTGGCGCAAGTTAACCTGCATCATGCGAAGGGAGCTTCAGCAGTGATTGTGAGGTTATTTGCAAGGTTGCAATTGGGCATTGTTCTGATCCAGGAACCCTGGATCAACAAAGAAGGCCAAATCAAGGGTTTGGCTTGTAAGGACTCAAGTCTGATCTATGACCATAGGCAGGTATCTCCACGTGCCTGTGTGCTCATAAGAAACAACATTAAATATATTTGTGTTTCAGATTATATGTCTCGGGACCTGATTCCTATCATGGTACACCTCAATCTAGGGGGCATTGAAAGAGACATTGTCATTGCATCCGCATACTTGGCTGGAGACGGAGCAATAACACCGCCAGAGAAGGTGCAGGAGTTAGTACAATACTGCAACAGCAAAGGGCTGCCAATTATAATTGGTTGTGACGCCAATGCACACAATACTGTTTGGGGAAGCACAAACAATAACGCTAGAGGTGAGTGTCTACTTGAATATCTTTTAGCTAACAACCTCGAGACTCTAAATGTAGGGACAACACCCACTTTTGTCACGAGAGCAAGAGAAGAGGTCCTGGACGTAACAATCGCTAATGTTGCTGCCAAGAAAAACATCACTTCCTGGAGAGTGATGAACGAACCATCACTCTCTGATCATAGGATCATCGAGTTCAGGGTAGAGGGAGATAGCACCTCGGTGTCCTCAATCCGAAATCCCAGGAAGACGGACTGGTTTCTTTACAGGACCCGTCTGAAGGAAAACCTAGAACAAATCGGGACAACTGGGGCAAAGCACCTTTATGACCTGGAAAAAACAGTCGAGCAGGTCAGTGAGGCAATAATGGGGGCTTTTCACTCCAGCTGCGCATTGACCAAAGCTCGACTAAGTAAGGAAGCTCCTTGGTGGAATAAGAACCTGTCAATCCTCAGAAAGGAGGTGCGTCGGCTCTTTAATAGGGCTAAACGAGACGATAATTGGCAGGGGTACACTGAGAAACTCACCGAGTACAACAAAGAGATAAGGAGGGCCAAGAGGCTTAATTTTCAAGCATTTTGTGAAAATATCACTTCCACTCACACAGCAGCCAGACTGCAGAAAGTCATGGCAAGAGGGGGAACTAACCCAACAATGTCGCTCAAGAAGCCAGATGGGTCATACACTGAAGGAGAAGAGGAGCGATCGACTCTTCTTCTCAAAACACACTTTCCAGGTAGCGAACCCGTAAGTAGTACTGAAACAGCAATGGAGCATACCAAGAACGCCCGCAAGGATGATTGGGATATTGCTAAGGAACTATTTACAAAGCAACGTCTTGAATGGGCAATAAGTACCTTTCAGCCGTACAAATCCCCAGGAGTGGATGGAATTTTTCCGGTACTCCTGCAGAAAGGGATGGAAGAAATTCTACCCCATCTGCTGAAGATTACTAGAAGCAGCTTAGCATTGGGCCACACACCTAGAAAATGGAGAAGGGCTAGAGTAACCTTCATTCCAAAAATAGGGAAAAAAGACGGGACTGACCCCCGATCATTTAGGCCCATTTGCTTAACATCATTTTTACTTAAAATGATGGAGAAAGTAGTGGATAACTACATAAGAACGGAGAGTCTGGAGAATAAACCACTTCACAAATGTCAGCATGCCTACAGGGCGGGTCGATCAACAGAGACTGCCTTGTATCAACTGACTGAAGTCATCCAGAGAACTCTGAATAGTAAAGAAATCGCAATGTGTGCATTCCTGGACATATCTGGGGCCTTTGACAACACAACACACGTGTCTGTCAGAGAAGCACTTAAAAGGCGGGGTGTCAACAATACCATAATAAAATGGATGTATGACGTGCTGACAACGAGGACAGCTGAGACATTGGGGGGAAATCAACCCATCTCTGTCAAAGCCACTCGCGGGACACCTCAAGGGGGGGTATTATCTCCCCTCCTATGGAGCCTGGTAGTAGATGAACTACTACACAGGCTAACGGAGCTTGGCTTCGAATGCGTAGGCTATGCTGACGACATAGTTCTAATAGTGAGAGGCAAATTCGAGGGCATCTTATGTGACTTACTACAGGAGGGCCTCAGAATTATTGAGCAGTGGTGCCAGTCGGGGGGGCTGAGTATTAACCCAACCAAGACCACAGTAATTCCATTCACCCGGAAAATAAACCTTCCAGCCATAAAATCCCTCTCATTGAATGGAGAAGTGATTGACTGGAAAACTGAAGTTAAATATCTGGGAATAACTCTGGATAGAAAGCTTCTGTGGAACAAGCATGTGGATATCACTGCAAGTAAAGCAATAAGAGCTCTGATGGCGTGCAGAAATCTATCCGGTAAGACTTGGGGCTGTAGCCCTAAAATACTGCGATGGATGTACGTCATGATTGTGAGACCAATAATTACCTATGGGGCAGTAGTCTGGCATGCCAAAGCAGATCAGACAACTACTAGGAAAGCGCTTGACAAAGTGCAAAGGCTAGCTTGTGTGTGCATCACGGGAGCTATGAGAACGTGTCCAACCAGGGCACTTGAGATCATCACAGATCTCTCACCTCTGCATCTAGTGATTGAGAGGTTAGCCCATGAGGCCACCCTCAGAATATCTAAGGAAGGTACAGGAACTGAGAGGATTAAATGTCAGAGAGCCTGGACCTCTCTGACTAAGTACATCCCATCAGTGAACCTTCCTAGTGATGCAATGGTCAAAAAAGTAAGCATTGAGAAGAACTTCACCACGATGATAAGTAGAAAGGAAGAATGGGAAAGGGAGTTCACCACCCAGACTTTCAAAGAAAATACCATAAAATGGTACACAGATGGCTCAAAAACCACGACGGGAGCTGGCGCTGGGGTATATGGGACCGGCACCAAGTGCGCACTGTCGGTAGGCTCCCGTTTGAGTATCTTCCAGGCAGAATTACTCGCAATCGAAAGATGTGCAGATATTAACCTAGAAAGAAAATATCAGAAATGCGACATAGCAATCCATTCGGATAGTCAATCTGTTATCAAAGCACTGAGCTCCCATGCCATCGATTCAAAGTTGATATGGGAGTGCCGAAGAAAACTAAATGAAATTGGCAAGAATAATAAGGTCTTTTTAGTCTGGGTCCCCGGTCACTCGGGAGTCAAGGGGAACGAAGAGGCCGATACACTTGCCAGAAAGGCAGCACGAACTCCTTTTATCGGCCCAGAACCTTTCTGCGGTATAGGTAAATGCACCTACAAGAAAGAGTTTCTGGAGAAGGAGGAAACCAAAAGAGAGACACTCTGGCGGAATCTTCCAGGTTTGGTTCATTCCAAAAAGTTCCTTAGGAACTTTAAAGAAGTGAGATCCAAAAGGTATCTGGATCTCTGTAAGAATAAGTTACACCTGGTCACTGGCTTCCTCACAGGACACTGTCGCCTCAGGAAGCATCTGATGAGAATAGGTTTATCAGATACTGACGAGTGCAGATTCTGTGGGGAGGAGGAAGAAACTCCTCTTCACCTTGTTACAGAATGCCTCGCCATTGCAAGTCAGCGAAAGGAATGCTTTGGACAGGAAACTTGTAGGAGTGAAGACGTAATATCCTTGAAGCCTTCCCAGATATTGAGGTTCATTTATACTCTGGAACTGGAGGGCGAGCTGTAGATGGCGTAATGGTGAGAACAGCTCTGATGGGGGGCACAATAGATCTCAAGGTCGCGGTGCAACGTAACCCCTTATCAATAATAATAATAATAATAAACTGAGTTACAACCCGCCCTAAACCAGTAATACCTCGTATATCCTTTCCAGGCTCCACGTGTCCACGTGCCTTTTCCCGTCCTATCACTTTGTAACTTGTTTTAGTCCTTGTAAATTAATTTTTCATGTACTGCACAGTTTCCTGGGTGCCTGGGTCCATAACCTAATGATTTTAGTACTTTGAAATAATACAAGTAACTTCTTGAATCCTTTTTATTTCATTACAACCCAACTTATTACATCGCCTTTTTTCTTATATTCACAGAATAGGATAGAACATGACAGTTGTCAACTTGAGTGTAACCATAGAACAATATTATAACCATTTTAGTGTACAAATATCGCACCTCCGCTCAAATAACGTCACAGCTCCAAAAACTGAATTGTTCAGGAAAGACATTTAAAGTTTACCCAACTCAATTTGTTTACTTTTTTAATCATAATTAAAAAAGGAACTATTTTAGGAGAAAACGTTCTTCAGCGAGTTATAATGATTTTTTTAGCTCTATAAATTCATATTATTAGTAATCCGAAAATCCTGAAAAAACATTGAAAAAAATCCGCGTTGTGACACTATATTATTATTATTATTATTACATGTAATAAGAGCTGAGGTTTGAAACCTATAAAAGCCCAGAAATGAAATAAAAAAAAAGTAATTTCAAAAGAAGTACACTAAAACGAGAAAATTAAGCATAATACATTAGAAAACATAAATGCAAATCGCACAAAACAACACAGTCACCGCCGCCGCGTACACCATGTGTCGTATCTCGACTTGAACGCGTTCACTGAAGGGGCCCCAACAACATCCGCTGGCAGACTGTTCCAGACGTTGAACACCCGGTTTGGCAAAAACTGTTGTCTTGTAGTTGATCTGAAGTTTTGCTTCAGAAGCTTGAAAAATATGTACAAAAAAAAAAAACTTTTACTATAATTTGTTTATTATAATGACACATTTAACTTGTTACAAAATACAATAACTTCTTAAATATAACGTGTTGTACACACATATCAGACTTTGAAATGCCTTATTATATAAAGACAATTAAATTTTCAAACTTATAACTGAAAAATAAACAACATTTATCAAAAGTAGGTAAATAATATAAACGTACTTCAAAACAATCAACAGTTTAATTAAAACGAGGGTAGTACACCTCTCTAGTATTGCAAAAATAAAACGAATTAAGAAACTCTTAATTTGAAAAAATAAACAATATTCTATCAAAATTAAATAATCTAGGTCTAGGTAATTCAATACTTATTTAAAATCACAATTTGTACCTACCAGTAAGTCTAAAAATGAACTTCTATCAAAATAAAATAATCAACTTAATACTTCAAAATATCAACTGTTCAATAACACGAGAGCAGACAATATAACAAAAAAATATTAAACTTTAAACTTATAAACTATTATAAAAGTAGGCATAAAAACTAGGAATGTAGTTGTTTCGAAGTAATGTCATTAAGTCATTCTTTTTCCGTTCCTTAATCTCTATTTTAGCAGCATAAACTTGCTTTGGATCAGGAACTATTATTTTCTTATTTCGAGAAAGTAAATTAATTTCAGACCATTCAATGTCAGTGTAAGACGTTTTGTACTTTAAAATAGTTGGTGTGTCTTTGGTAATCATCATCATTTTAACTTCAGAAATCTTTAGCTTATTTAAAGTGGTAATACCTAGATCACTAACTAATCTTTTTGCGCGCGTGTTCCGCAAGGAACAGCGTGCTATCATTTCGTCACAATGTCTGTATTTTTCGAATTTTTTTTCGAAAATGGTCTCAAACGATTAGGTTCGACTTCCTGATGAAGAATTCGAGGTCAAATTCAATTCTGTCCGTCCGGTCCGGCCGGTCCGGCCGTTAGCACGATAACTCTCGAACGGAACGACTTAGAGCGTTGAAATTTGCAGGGTAGTTTTGTAGCGTAAATATCTCGGACAAGTTCGTTAACGGGCGAAATCCACCGAGCGGTTTCGGAATTAAGGCCCTTTTTAGTAAAAACGTTTTTTATGAATATTTCCGGAACCGATCACTCGATCTTTCTGAAATTTGGCATCAAATTGTAGAATCATGACCTTTATATGCCTGCGAAGTTTTGTTTTGATCGGACGGCCCTAAAGTGGCAAAAAAAAACTTCAAAAATTTAAAAATTTTGTTTTCAGGATAACTCGAAAAATACTGATCTGATTAAATTGAAACTCAGTAATTACATGCAAAAGACCAATGCAAACACTTTTGCGAAATTTCGTGAAGATCACGTGACATGAAAAAAATAAAAAAGTTACTACTATTTTGCGGAATACTTTGCTTAAAATGCCGAAATTTATTTTTTTGAGGTTCATGCTGCCCTTTCCGGGCATTTTTCGTTGTGCGCATGCGCAGATGAGAAGTCATTTAACTGCTGTAGTTTTCGTCAGAGAGGATTGGGGTTTTGGGGTGGCGGATGCTATTCCTCCATAGAATCCAGATCCCTGATGAGGGTCTGCGCATGCGTAGATTAAAGATGCGATATCTTCCGAACCACTAGTGTTGGAGAATCGGAGTTTTTTGTAAGGTGTGTTATTTTGAAAGGACTTTTAGCCGCGAGTAGTTTGCGCATGCGCAGAAGAGAAGTGCCTGTTTTTGGGTTGGATGGGTTATGTTGGGAGTGCTGAGTCGATATTGTGAGGTTTTAAAAGAATATTCATAGCAATTCAGTGCAAGGACAAGTCAGTTTGGGGGATGTAGCGTTGTTTCCGAGTTAAAGTGTCCGTACCGTGGCCCTGGGGCTAATTTCGAAATTGATGTTACCCCTTACGGGCATTTTTCGTTATGCGCATGAGCAGACCATCAGTGATTTAACTGCTGGTACTTTCGTCAGAGAGGATCGGGGTGTTGGGGTGGCGGATGCTATTCCGCTATAGAATCCCCTTGTAAGGGTCTGCGCATGCGTGGATTAAAGATGCGATATCTCCCGAACCACTAGTGTTGGAGAATCGGAGTTTTTTGTAAGGTGTGTGATTTTGGGAGGACTTGCAGCTGCAAGTTGATTGCGCATGCGCAGAAGAGAAAATACTGTTTTTGGGTTGTATGGGTTATGTTGTGATATTGTGAGGTTTTAAAAGAATATTCATGTCAATTCAGTGCACGGACACTAGTCAGTTTGAGGGAAATAGCGTTGTTTCCGAGTTGAAGTGTGCATACGGTGGCCCTGGGGCCAATTTTGAAATTTATGTTACCCCTTACGGGCATTTTTCGTTATGCGCATGAGCAGACCATCAGTGATTTAACTGCTGAAGTTTTCGTCAGAGAGGATTGGGGATTTGGTGTGGCGGATGCTATTCCTCTATAGAATCCCCTGGTGAGGGTCTGCGCATGCGTGGATTCAAGATGCGATATCTCCTGAACCACCAGTGTTGGAGAATCGGAGTTTTTTGTAAGGTGTGTGATTTTGGGAGGACTTTCAGCTGCAAGTAGATTGCGCATGCGCAGTAGAGAAGTGACTGTTTTTGGGTTGTATGGGTTATGTTGGGAGTGCTGAGCCAATATTGTGAGGTTTTAAAAGAATATTCATGGCAATTCAGAGTAAGGACAAGACAGTTTGGGGGATGTAGCGTTGTTTCCGAGTTTAAGTGTCCGTACCGTGGCCCTGGGGGTAATTTTAGAAATTCATGTTACAGGTATTTTTCGTTATGCGCATGAGCAGACCTGATTTTGACAGAGCTTGTTATTTTGAATTCATGCATACTGAGTTTATTGTCAAAAATAAAAAAAAGCACTGACGTGAAGTCAGTACTCTTTGGCGCGCGTGTTCACGGTGGCTAATTTGAATTGAATGATGAGTACTTCAAGCTCAGTGGATAGAGCGAGCCGAAGATCTACCCAAAAAGGAGTACTCATCACTCAATTCAAATTAGCCACCGTGAACACGCGCGCCAAAGAGTACTGACTTCACGTCAGTGCTTTTTTTTATTAAATTAATAAAATCGGTATGTGATAGTTCATTTACTCTTAGTGGTTCCCCAGTTTTCTTAGCCTCTTTAATTATTTGTACGTACTGGCTTGGCACGTAAATAGGACCAGTTTTCAAGGAACTTTTTATTTGCTTTTCGATTACCGAATGTATGGCGTCACCTTCGTTTTGCGTATGTCCGGCTATCAAAAATTTATGACTAATAGAATTTAAATTACTAAACTTCAATATTGCATACATGTACAATCCAACAATAAACTTATTTTTGTTTTGGCCGCAACAGTTATCGGAATAAAAAACTAGATCAACTGGTTGGTCGCCCTCGTAATCATGCAATTCTTTTTCTATATATTTAAGCAAACAGCTACCAATCTCATCAGCACCCCGATTACCCTGACCCTCGTGCCAAAAATAACAATCGGTTATACTGTTATTTACAATAGTGTCGCCATTGTAACTATCATCTTCTGTCTGTTGCCTTTTCTTCTTTTTTCCCGATTCTTCTGCTTTCAATTTGCTTATCGTAAAGTTCATATTATTTAATTTTCTCTTATAATAAAAAACAGAAACATCACCACGAGGTACCTGTAAAACTGCTTGTAAATCGTATACAAATACAATCAGGTTTTTGTTTTCTTTTAGGGCTTTTTTATCTTGGTCTTTTTCTTCCCTGGATAAAATCTTCTCAACTAAATGTTCATCATATTTTTTCTTGAGCAACAGTTTACTTTCAGGAACTGCATTTTCATAAGCTACACATAGTTCACATCTGTCTTTCTTTGGAACAAAAAATCCTAAATTAAATTCACCGTTAAAAATACGACTGTACATTACGTAGTTTCCAAAGTTGCGTCGATCTTGTTTACACTCATTCACATAATCTCTATGTAAGTCAGTTTAAGTCTTTCCTCCATCAATGAATTCCCGTGTTGTTTGTGACCTTAAATAATGACTTTCTATTTTCGGTATACGTTTTATATGATCTCTTATATCATTTTTTATAGTGTCACCTACAGTATTATGTTTACCGTGTTTGCCTCTTTCATCTTCTTTCAAAAATCCTCCAGTAGATTTCTCTGTTACAGTTCTAATTGTTCTATCATTAATATCCAATATATTTTTGGCGCTCTAGTTCCTCGGAACTGAGTGCTTATCAATTTGCCCAAATGTCTGTAATTTTCGATGAAAATGGTCTTAAACGATTTGGTTCGACTCACTGATCAAGAATCCGTGGTCGAAATTCATTCTGTCCGGCCGTCCGGCTGGTCCGGCCGTAGGCACGATAACTCTCGAACGGAATGGGCTAGACAGTTGAAATTTTCAGAGTAGGTTTGGGAGATAAATATCTCGGCTGAGTTCCTTATTGGGCAAAATCGGGCAGATGGTTTCGGAGTAACAAAAAAATTTTTTTTTACTGAACAAATTCCAAATTAATTTTTTTTCAATAAGCAGTTTTACCATAAGAATCCAATTATATCATTTTTAACTCTAACAAGCTAATACTTTCGGAGATATGATTTTTCAAAAATAAATCGTATTTCACAGATTGATATAATTATTCTATGTATGTATGAATGATCTGACAGACTCTCTGTGAAAACAGACATTTTAGAGCTGACTCACCCTAAATAAGGAAGCGTCGCCCTCTGACCAACCACCAGATTTTTGTCTGGATAGAACTCTAGAAGATGTTGGTTAACAAACTGACCGGTAAAGGCAAGTTCCCTCCGAGCATGCTCGAAAAGGTCCTCATTCTCCCAGGTTTCACCTCTTCGGTTACCCTCGTATCTAGCCTCCAATTCACTGTTATAGGCATCAGGGTGCGTCTTCCTCTGGTGAAGTTTCATACCCGCGTGAGTGCTGAACTCAACATCACAGATAGGACACTTCCCCCCGCCATCGGTAGGAGATCCATGCTATCGGTAGGATCTCCGCGACATCGCAACTTCCTGATATGAATTCTGAGATTAGCTTCGGTGGAGAAGGTCTTTCTGCATACGCAGAGCACCATCTTGCCTGACTAGCCCCTTCACTCCGTATGTGGTGCGGATAACAGGCGGAATATAGTATGCTCAACCGCCGTGCAACAAGGAAACGTAATCCACACCGTAAAATACGCCGGTCCGGAGAACCCAATCCTAGACCGACGAACCACGGTACTTCTACGTCTCAGGTTTTGAGGTGAACTCCCCGATCTACTGGACGTATGTAGACCGCCGCGAAATAAGTCACTAGTGTGTGCCTGAGAGCGCGTCTACCCGTTAGCCGGTCCAAGACCGTTACCAGGGTCACCACGTGGAGGTGGATAGACACTTGACGCTTGACTCTTGGGAACACCCAGGAGTCGAACACAGCACGAAAAACGCTTGCAAAACACTCGTCTATTCGCACGGAGGCTCAGGGTGCACCTTTGGATCTCACGCCCAACAACAGAGCTATTATTTCAGGACTATTAGAAATATAGTTATAAATATCCCTGGCCATATCATCAACCTTTCGCGGCAATTTTTGGTAAGCATAACTTGCACATAAACTGAAGCTATGGCATATGCACTTCATCGTGAGAAGGTGTTCATTTGCCCGCTTGAATGGGCTCATAACTGAATTATGCTGTCCAAACATAATATTTGCCCCATCACTGGCAAAAATAATTTCCTTATTAAAAACAAATATTCAATCCATTTTTCATGAAATTACAAACCTGTCTTCTTTAAAATATCTTGCTATTACGGCTAAGTATTTGGCGCAGCCTTTATTCGTGCTCTCATCCACAATGAGGGAATACAAATCGTCTATTATCAAATTTATATGATGTTTCCCCAATACATTTTTTATAATGGCAGTACATTTTGTTCTGTGGCACTCTATATTCTCAGCCTTCTCATAGTCTGTTTATATTGCTTCAATCGAATGAGGAATATATTCCATGGAATGATAGGTCATGTTCAGCAACATGAGCTATCATAAATATATCTGCTCTTTATTCAGAGGTATCGGTACATTTCTGGGGTAACATTCATTTCGAACAAGGTTTTTGCTTTTTGCCTTGTTGCAGACTTGCAAAGCCTCTGATGAATATCACTATTTTCATGTTTTACCAATTGGGATATCCCAGCTTTAACATTAATGCTTTTCTTGCAAACTTTGCAGTATGCATTGAAGGGACTTTTGTCTGATTTTATCCATGTTTTGAACGTATATTCTTTCTCCCATTCAGTTCTGTATTTTTGCTGATACTTTGTTTTTCTGGGTCTCTGTCTATATTGATGTCATTAGATGCCTCATGATAACTTGCTAAAATAAAGTTTTTGTCATATTCACTATTCTGGCAATTCGTATGATGTTATATTAGATTTTTCTGTAATTTAATAACTGAAGAGAATAAGTAAATAGATTATGAAAATTACCTGACAAGATAAGTCACTATCAACGGTCCCTGGGATTTGATGAGCATGCCTATAGGTATGACCTGGTCTGAGGTTGGATAGATGCAAGGAACGTTGTCCATTACAACAAATAAAAAAAAGCACTGACGTGAAGTCAGTACTCTTTGGCGCGCGTGTTCACGGTGGCCAATTTGAATTGAATGATGACTACTTCAAGCTCAGTGGATAGAGCGAGCCGAAGATCTACCCAAAGGATAGTGGACACCACTCTCTGTCGTTTCAAAAATTAACAGTGCTGTATCTAAGCTGCCATCAGGATAGAGTAATAAAGTTGGAAGAGAACACAACTGAATCTCCTTAGTCGCACAAGCTGCTAGAAGATTTGGGAGGGTCAGTATAATCCTAATCATGTTTATAGCACGCGCGCTAAAGCAGATTGACTTTTTACACTTTTTCTTTCATTGTTAATTCAATCTGCTTTTGCGCGCGTGCTATAAACATGATTAGGATTATACTGACCCTCCCAAATCTTCTAGCAGCTTGTGCGACTAAGGAGATTCAGTTGTGTTCTCTTCCAACTTTATTACTCTATCCTGATGGCAGCTTAGATACAGCACTGTTAATTTTTGAAACGACAGAGAGTGGTGTCCACTATCCTTTGGGTAGATCTTCGGCTCGCTCTATCCACTGAGCTTGAAGTAGTCATCATTCAATTCAAATTGGCCACCGTGAACACGCGCGCCAAAGAGTACTGACTTCACGTCAGTGCTTTTTTTTATTTTTTCAAGTTCCTTTAACAAACATAGCTATCAATACAGTTTGACTGTTAGCTTTACCGTAGATCGAAAACAATTGCGGTTGTGGGACTTCTGTTAGGAAAGCAATTGCCACTTCTCCGAATCCGAACGTATTTTAATATAGATCTACCGAATACAGTTATACATAAATTCACCTCAGGGCCACCATACAAACATTTCAACTCGGAAACAACGCTATTTACCCCAAACTGCCTTGTGTCCGTGCACTAAATTGACATGAATATTCTTTTGAAACCTCACAATATCTGCTCAGCACTCCCAACATAACCCATACAACCCAAAAACAGGCACTTCTCTTCTGCGCATGCGCAATCTACTATCGGCTGCAAGTCCTCCTAAAATCACACACCTTACAAAAAACTCCGATTCTCCAACACTAGAGGTTCAGAAGATATTGCATCTTAAATCCACGCATGCGCAGACCCTCACCAGTGGATTCTATGGCAGAATAGCATCCGCCACCCCAAAATCCCAATCCTCTCTGACGAAAACTTCACCAGTTAAATCACTGATGGTCTGCTCATGCGCATAACGAAAAATGCCTGTAAGGGGTAACATCAATTTCAAAATTAGCCCCAGGGCCACGGTACGGACACTTTAACTCGGAAACAACGCTACATCCCCCAAACTGACTTGTCCTTGCACTGAATTGCTATGAATATTCTATTAAAACCTCATAATATCGACTCAGCACTCCCAACATAACCCATACAACCAGAAAACTGTTACTTCTCTTCTGCGCATGCGCAATATACTGGCGGCTAAAAGTCCTCTCAAAATAACACACCTTACAAAAAACTCCGATTCTCCAACACTAGTGGTTCGGAAGATATCGCATCTTTAATCTACGCATGCGCAGACCCTCATCAGGTATCTGAATTCTATGGAGGAATAGCATCCGCCACCCCAAAACCCCAATCCTCTCTGACGAAAACTACAGCAGTTAAAGGACTTCTCATCTGCGCATGCGCAATACGGAAAATGCCCGGAAAGGGCAGCATGAACCTCAAAAACATATGTTTCGGCATTAAAAGCAAAGTATTCCGCAAAATAGTAGTAATTTTTTTATTTTTTTCATGTCACGTGATCTTCACGAAATTTTGCAAAAGTGTTTGCTTTGGTCTTTTGCATCTAACTACTGAGTTTCAATTTAATCAGATCAGTATTTTTCGAGTTATCGTAAAAACAAAATTTTCAAATTTTCAAAATTTTTTTTTGCCACTTTAGGGCCTTCCGTTCAACACAAAACTTCGCAGGCATATAAAGGTCACGATTCTACTACAATCTGATGCCAAATTTCAAAAAGATCGAGTGATCGGTTCCGGAAATATTCATAAAAAACGTTTTTAGTGAAAACGGCCTTAACGCCGAAACCGCTCGGTCGATTTCGCCCGAACTTGTCCGAGATATTTACGCTACGAAACTACCCTGCAAATTTCAACGCTCTAAGTCGTTCCGTTCGAGAGTTATCGTGCTAACGGCCGGACCGGCCGGCTGGCCAAAGTGAAATAAAAATTGCATCACAACAAAAATATGTAAAAAAATTAACACAAATATAAATATTTATTCTGCAAAAAAAACTTGTGATGAAATAAATAAACAAATCACTATTTCGGTCACAACAGAGAGTTGAATGAAAATTGCACTCCATCAAGAATATGTTAGAAATGAACAGGGACATAAATAGTAATTGTATAAAAAAACTAGAGATAAATGATATTAATAACCAAGTAGAAAAGGCAAAATAATAAACAAACTCGTTTTTCAAACAACAAAGAAATATAATCGCAATAAAACTATGTAAAATGGAATTAGTCAAGTGGAACATTCTTATTCAGGCTATCAGCAATCTTACTGAAAGCTTCAGCAAGTTGAGAAATGGACTTAGCCATTTCTCTTACAGCCGGTGCCATTTCTGTACTCTGGTTGTAGCTATGTGCAGCATTTTCCGTCTTTGTGCTACCACTTTCATTTTGAGCCTTCTTCTGGTGACGTGCTTTCCTAAATGCACGGATGGGTTTTTTCGCTTGCCAATATTCAGTTGGCTTCCAGAAAATTATTGATCTACTCCATGTGAGTCCTATTGTGTTTTCGGCTTCGTGGCATTTGGGATGGATATAACAAGTAGAAATTTTACTTGTTGATTATCCCCAATCGCCTTTTCATCATCAAACCGGTGCCATGTATCGATATCATAATCCAAAGCTAATTGATAGTGTGATGAATATGCAACCTATTATAACGAAAAATGATTGTTTTAGTATAAGAATATCTTTGCGAATTAAAAAAATCTTACTTGTTGATTATCCCCAATCGCCTCTTCATCATCAAACCGGTGCTCTGTATCGATATCATAATCCAAAGCTAATTGGTAGTGTGATGAATATGCAACCTATTAGAATGAAAAATGAATGTTTTAGTATAAGAATATCTTTGCGAATTAAAAAAATCTTACTTGTTGATTATCCCCAATCGCCTCTTCATCATCAAACCGGTGCTCTGTATCGATATCATAATCCAAAGCTAATTGGTAGTGTGATGAATATGCAACCTATTAGAATGAAAAATGAATGTTTTAGTATAAGAATATCTTTGCGAATTAAAAAAATCTTACTTGTTGATTATCCCCAATCGCCTCTTCATCATCAAACCGGTGCCCTGTATCGATATCATAATCCAAAGCTAATTGGTAGTGTGATGAATATGCAACCTATTAGAATGAAAAATGATTGTTTTAAGTAGTATAAGAATATCTTTGCGAATTAAAAAAATCTTACTTGTTGATTATCCCCAATCGCCTCTTCATCATCAAACCGGTGCTCTGTATCGATATCATAATCCAAAGCTAATTGGTAGTGTGATGAATATGCAACCTATTAGAATGAAAAATGATTGTTTTAGTATAAGAATATCTTTGCGAATTAAAAAAATCTTACTTGTTGATTATCCCCAATCGCCTCTTCATCATCAAACCGGTGCTCTGTATCGATATCATAATCCAAAGCTAATTGGTAGTGTGATGAATATGCAACCTATTATAACGAAAAATGATTGTTTTAGTATAAGAATATCTTTGCGAATTAAAAAAATCTTACTTGTTGATTATCCCCAATCGCCTCTTCATCATCAAACCGGTGCTCTGTATCGATATCATAATCCAAAGCTAATTGGTAGTGTGATGAATATGCAACCTATTAGAATGAAAAATGATTGTTTTAGTATAAGAATATCTTTGCGAATTAAAAAAATCTTACTTGTTGATTATCCCCAATCGCCTCTTCATCATCAAACCGGTGCTCTGTATCGATATCATAATCCAAAGCTAATTGGTAGTGTGATGAATATGCAACCTATTAGAATGAAAAATGATTGTTTTAGTATAAGAATATCTTTGCGAATTAAAAAAATCTTACTTGTTGATTATCCCCAATCGCCTCTTCAACATCAAACCGGTGCCCTGTATCGATATCATAATCCAAAGCTAATTGGTAGTGTGATGAATATGCAACCTATTAGAATGAAAAATGATTGTTTTAGTATAAGAATATCTTTGCGAATTAAAAAAATCTTACTTGTTGATTATCCCCAATCGCCTCTTCATCATCAAACCGGTGCCCTGTATCGATATCATAATCCAAAGCTAATTGGTAGTGTGATGAATATGCAACCTATTAGAATGAAAAATGATTGTTTTAAGTAGTATAAGAATATCTTTGCGAATTAAAAAAATCTTACTTGTTGATTATCCCCAATCGCCTCTTCATCATCAAACCGGTGCTCTGTATCGATATCATAATCCAAAGCTAATTGGTAGTGTGATGAATATGCAACCTATTAGAATGAAAAATGATTGTTTTAGTATAAGAATATCTTTGCGAATTAAAAAAATCTTACTTGTTGATTATCCCCAATCGCCTCTTCATCATCAAACCGGTGCTCTGTACGATATCATAATCCAAAGCTAATTGGTAGTGTGATGAATATGCAACCTATTAGAATGAAAAATGAATGTTTTAGTATAAGAATATCTTTGCGAATTAAAAAAATCTTACTTGTTGATTATCCCCAATCGCCTCTTCATCATCAAACCGGTGCTCTGTACGATATCATAATCCAAAGCTAATTGGTAGTGTGATGAATATGCAACCTATTAGAATGAAAAATGAATGTTTTAGTATAAGAATATCTTTGCGAATTAAAAAAATCTTACTTGTTGATTATCCCCAATCGCCTCTTCATCATCAAACCGGTGCTCTGTATCGATATCATAATCCAAAGCTAATTGGTAGTGTGATGAATATGCAACCTATTATAACGAAAAATGATTGTTTTAGTATAAGAATATCTTTGCGAATTAAAAAAATCTTACTTGTTGCTTATCCTCAATCGCCTCTTCATCATCAAACCGGTGCTCTGTATCGATATCATAATCCAAAGCTAATTGGTAGTGTGATGAATATGCAACCTATTAGAATGAAAAATGAATGTTTTAGTATAAGAATATCTTTGCGAATTAAAAAAATCTTACTTGTTGATTATCCCCAATCGCCTCTTCATCATCAAACCGGTGCTCTGTATCGATATCATAATCCAAAGCTAATTGGTAGTGTGATGAATATGCAACCTATTAGAATGAAAAATGAATGTTTTAGTATAAGAATATCTTTGCGAATTAAAAAAATCTTACTTGTTGATTATCCCCAATCGCCTCTTCATCATCAAACCGGTGCTCTGTATCGATATCATAATCCAAAGCTAATTGGTAGTGTGATGAATATGCAACCTATTAGAATGAAAAATGAATGTTTTAGTATAAGAATATCTTTGCGAATTAAAAAAATCTTACTTGTTGATTATCCCCAATCGCCTCTTCATCATCAAACCGGTGCTCTGTATCGATATCATAATCCAAAGCTAATTGGTAGTGTGATGAATATGCAACCTATTAGAATGAAAAATGAATGTTTTAGTAAAAGAATACCTTTGCGAATTAAAAAAATCTTACTTGTTGATTATCCCCAATCGCCTCTTCATCATCAAACCGGTGCTCTGTATCGATATCATAATCCAAAGCTAATTGGTAGTGTGATGAATATGCAACCTATTAGAATGAAAAATGAATGTTTTAGTATAAGAATATCTTTGCGAATTAAAAAAATCTTACTTGTTGATTATCCCCAATCGCCTCTTCATCATCAAACCGGTGCTCTGTATCGATATCATAATCCAAAGCTAATTGGTAGTGTGATGAAAATGCAACCTATTAGAATGAAAAATGAATGTTTTAGTAAAAGAATATCTTTGCGAATTAAAAAAATCTTACTTGTTGATTATCCCCAATCGCCTCTTCATCATCAAACCGGTGCTCTGTATCGATATCATAATCCAAAGCTAATTGGTAGTGTGATGAATATGCAACCTATTAGAATGAAAAATAAAAAAAAGCACTGATGTGAAGTCAGTACTCTTTGGCGCGCGTGTTCACGGTGGCTAATTTGAATTGAGTGATGAGCACTCCTTTTTGGGTAGATCTTCGGCTCGCTCTATCCACTGAGCTTGAAGTACTCATCATTCAATTCAAATTAGCCACCGTGAACACGCGCGCCAAAGAGTACTGACTTCACGTCAGTGCTTTTTTTTATTTTTGACACTAAACTCAGTATGCATGAATTCAAAATAACAAGCTCTGTCAAAATCAGGTCTGCTCATGCGCATAACGAAAAATACCTGTAACATGAATTTCTAAAATTACCCCCAGGGCCACGGTACGGACACTTAAACTCGGAAACAACGCTACATCCCCCAAACTGTCTTGTCCTTACTCTGAATTGCCATGAATATTCTTTTAAAACCTCACAATATTGGCTCAGCACTCCCAACATAACCCATACAACCCAAAAACAGTCACTTCTCTACTGCGCATGCGCAATCTACTTGCAGCTGAAAGTTCTCCCAAAATCACACACCTTACAAAAAACTCCGATTCTCCAACACTGGTGGTTCAGGAGATATCGCATCTTGAATCCACGCATGCGCAGACCCTCACCAGGGGATTCTATAGAGGAATAGCATCCGCCACACCAAATCCCCAATCCTCTCTGACGAAAACTTCAGCAGTTAAATCACTGATGGTCTGCTCATGCGCATAACGAAAAATGCCCGTAAGGGGTAACATAAATTTCAAAATTGGCCCCAGGGCCACCGTATGCACACTTCAACTCGGAAACAACGCTATTTCCCTCAAACTGACTAGTGTCCGTGCACTGAATTGACATGAATATTCTTTTAAAACCTCACAATATCACAACATAACCCATACAACCCAAAAACAGTATTTTCTCTTCTGCGCATGCGCAATCAACTTGCGGCTGCATATCCTCCCAAAATCACACACCTTACAAAAAACTCCGATTCTCCAACACTAGTGGTTCGGGAGATATCGCATCTTTAATCCACGCATGCGCAGACCCTTACAAGGGGATTCTATAGCGGAATAGCATCCGCCACCCCAAAACCCCGATCCTCTCTGACGAAAGTACCAGCAGTTAAATCACTGATGGTCTGCTCATGCGCATAACGAAAAATGCCCGTAAGGGGTAACATCAATTTCGAAATTAGCCCCAGGGCCACGGTACGGACACTTTAACTCGGAAACAACGCTACATCCCCCAAACTGACTTGTCCTTGCACTGAATTGCTATGAATATTCTTTTAAAACCTCACAATATCGACTCAGCACTCCCAACATAACCCATCCAACCCAAAAACAGGCACTTCTCTTCTGCGCATGCGCAAACTACTCGCGGCTAAAAGTCCTTTCAAAATAACACACCTTACAAAAAACTCCGATTCTCCAACACTAGTGGTTCGGAAGATATTGCATCTTTAATCTACGCATGCGCAGACCCTCATCAGGGATCTGGATTCTATGGAGGAATAGCATCCGCCACCCCAAAACCCCAATCCTCTCTGACGAAAACTACAGCAGTTAAATGACTTCTCATCTGCGCATGCGCACAACGAAAAATGCCCGGAAAGGGCAGCATGAACCTCAAAAAAATAGGTTTCGGCATTTTAAGCAAAGTATTCCGCAAAATAGTAGTAACTTTTATATTTTTTCCATGTCACGTGATCTTCACGAAATTTCGCAAAAGTGTTTGCATTGGTCTTTTGCATGTAATTACTGAGTTTCAATTTAATCAGATCAGTATTTTTCGAGTTATCCTGAAAACAAAATTTTTAAATTTTTGAAGTTTTTTTTTGCCACTTTAGGGCCGTCCGATCAAAACAAAACTTCGCAGGCATATAAAGGTCATGATTCTACAATTTGATGCCAAATTTCAGAAAGATCGAGTGATCGGTTCCGGAAATATTCATAAAAAACGTTTTTACTAAAAAGGGCCTTAATTCCGAAACCGCTCGGTGGATTTCGCCCGTTAACGAACTTGTCCGAGATATTTACGCTACAAAACTACCCTGCAAATTTCAACGCTCTAAGTCGTTCCGTTCTAGAGTTATCGTGCTAACGGCCGGACCGGACGGACAGAATTGAATTTGACCTCGAATTCTTCATCAGGAAGTCGAACCTAATCGTTTGAGACCATTTTCGAAAAAAAATTCGAAAAATACAGACATTGTGACGAAATGATAGCACGCTGTTCCTTGCGGAACACGCGCGCAAAAATGAATGTTTTAGTAAAAGAATATCTTTGCGAATTAAAAAAATCTTACTTGTTGATTATCCCCAATCGCCTCTTCATCATCAAACCGGTGCTCTGTATCGATATCATAATCCAAAGCTAATTGGTAGTGTGATGAATATGCAACCTATTAGAATGAAAAATGAATGTTTTAGTAAAAGAATATCTTTGCGAATTAAAAAAATCTTACTTGTTGATTATCCCCAATCGCCTCTTCATCATCAAACCGGTGCTCTGTATCGATATCATAATCCAAAGCTAATTGGTAGTGTGATGAATATGCAACCTATTAGAATGAAAAATGAATGTTTTAGTAAAAGAATATCTTTGCGAATTAAAAAAATCTTACTTGTTGATTATCCCCAATCGCCTCTTCATCATCAAACCGGTGCTCTGTATCGATATCATAATCCAAAGCTAATTGGTAGTGTGATGAATATGCAATCTATTAGAGCGAAAAATGAATGTTTTAGAATAAGAATATCTTTGCGAATTGAAAAAATCTTACTTGGTGATTATCCTCAATCGCCTCTTCATCATCAAACTGGTGCTCTGTATCGATATCATAATCCAAAGCTAATTGGTAGTGTGATGAATATGCAACCTATTAAAATGAAAAATGAATGTTTTAGTATAAGAATATCTTTGCGAATTAAAAAAATCTTACTTGTTGATTATCCCCAATCGCCTCTTCATCATCAAACCGGTGCTCTGCATCGATATCATAATCCAAAGCTAATTGGTAGTGTGATGAATATGCAACCTATTAGAGCGAAAAATGAATGTTTTAGAATAAGAATATCTTTGCGAATTAAAAAAATCTTACTTGTTGATTATCCCCAATCGCCTCTTCATCATCAAACCGGTGCTCTGTATCGATATCATAATCCAAAGCTAATTGGTAGTGTGATGAATATGCAACCTATTAGAACGAAAAAAATGAATGTTTTCGTATAAGATGATCTTTGCGAATTAAAAAAATCTTACTTTTTGGTAAGCATAACTTGCACATAAACTGAAGCTATGGCATATGCACTTCATCGTGAAAAGGTGTTCATTTGCCCGCTTGAATGGGCTCATAACTGAATTATGCTGTCCAAAAATAATATTTGCCCCATCACTGGCAAAAAGAATTTTCTTATTAAAAACAAATATTCAATCCATTTTTCATGAAATTACTAACGTGTCTTCTTTAAAATATCTTGCTATTACGGCTAAGTATTTGACGCAGCCTTTATTCGTGCTCTCATCCACAATGAGGGAATACAAATCGTCTATTTTCAAATTTATATGATGTTTCCCCAATACATTTTTTATAATGGCAGTACATTTTGTTCTGTGGCACTCTATATTCTTAGCCTTCTCGTAGTCTGTTCATATTGCTTCAATCGAATGAGGAATATGTTCCATGGAATGATAGGTCATGTTCAGCAACATGAGCTACCATAAATATATCTGCTCTTTATTCAGAGGTATCGGTACATTTCTGGGGTAACATTAATTTCGAAAAAGGTTTTTTGCCTTGTTGCAGACTTGCAAAGCCTCTGATGAATATCAATCTTTTCATGTTTTACCAATTGGGATATCCCAGCTTTAAAATGAATGCTTTTCTTGCAAACTTTGCAGTATGCATTGAAGGGACTTTTGTGTGATTTTAACCATGTTTTGAACGTATATTATTTCTCCCATTCAGTTCTGTATTTTTGCTGATACTTTGTTTTTCTGGGTCTCTGTCTCTATTGATGTCATTAGATGCCTCATGATAACTTGCTAAAATAAAGTTTTTGTCATATTCACTATTCTGGCAATTCGTATGATGTTATATTAGATTTTTCTGTAATTTAATAACTGAAGAGAATATCAAAGGCCCCTGGGATTTGATGAGCATGCCTATAGGTATGACCTGGTCTGAGTTTGGATAGATGCAAGGAACGTTGTCCATTACAACACAAGCATAACTCATCATCTTACTCTCGAGAGTAATTGGATATTTCATGAAGCCATCAGACACAAAAGCCATAGAGTGTATACTACAATATGAAATGTGTCTCTCAACTCTCATCATTGAACAATGATGATTGGCTGTTTGTACAGTATCTGTGATTTCGACTAGTTGGATAGATTCTGTCTTGATCCCCACATGCTCATTCATCTCAGGAAAATCTGCCACATCTGACATAATATCTATTATTGTAAAGTTCAGATTTATATGAATGCAATCATATCCAACCAAATGGAGTCTTTTGATCACAACAGAAAGTGAAATAAAAATTGCATCACAACAAAAATATGTAAGAAAATTAACAGAAATATAAATATTTATTCTGCAAAAAAACTTGTGATGAAATAAATAAACAAATCAGTATTTCGGTCACAACAGAGAGTTGAATGAAAATTGCACTCCATCAAGAATATGTTAGAAATAAACAGGGACATAAATAGTAATTGTATAAAAAAACTAGAGATAAATGATATTAATAACCAAGTAGAAAAGGCAAAATAATAAACAAACTCGTTTTTCAAACA
Organism: Halyzia sedecimguttata; assembly: GCA_937662695.2. Lineage (NCBI taxonomy): Eukaryota > Metazoa > Arthropoda > Insecta > Coleoptera > Coccinellidae > Halyzia > Halyzia sedecimguttata. The sequence goes on from OW569417.2 coordinate 77,316,977, forward strand.
ACAAAGAAATATAATCGCAATAAAACTATGTAAAATGGAACTAGTAAAGTGGAACATTCTTATTCAGGGTATCAGCAATCTTACTGAAAGCTTCAGCAAGTTGAGAAATGGACTTAGCCATTTCTCTTACAGCCGGTGCCATTTCTGTACTCTGGTTATAGCTATGTGCAGCATTTTCCGTCTTTGTACTACCACTTTCATTTTGAGCCTTCTTCTGGTGACGTAGGGGAGAGCGGGGCATTGTGGGGTAGCGGGGCAAAGCGGAATATCTCTATTACAGCTAAACGAAACTTCGCACAGTGTTTCAAATAGCTCTATTTGATTGGTCATCAATCGACACGTGGTCTTCATATGCTATCCACACTACTTCTGGAATCGTTTAGGCAGTGTGACTGAAAGACTGAAACGAGTGTGTTCGTTAATAAAATCTATAGTATTGAACAGCAGTTTTTACGAGATCCTGAACTCAAATAGTGTTGATTAATATTTCTTTTTGTAAAGGTTCTTTATATAATTAGTTATTGAAAATTCAAGAGAGATTGTGAAATAGGTAAGTATTTTCAGTTCATGTTTTGTAGTTTAAGTCACATTGGGGCATAGTGGGGAACATTGAAGGGAGCAAAGTAGGGTATCGCAAGGACGGTACCCCACTTTGCCCCTTTTAATCCAACTAAAATATCATTTTCCTCCATTAACTAAAGCAACTGTTTTTTCAGGTAATATGGTTCGAACGTATAAGAGGACAACAGAACAGCATTCATGGTCTATGGAAGCAATGAAGAAAGCGGTTCAAAATGTTGTGTCGGGAGAAATGGGCTACAAAAAAGCTGCCAACTTACACAACGTTCCCCAAACTACACTGGAACGGTATGTTTCCAAATACCGGTCCAATCCGGACGATACTATTTTCCAAAAAAAATTGGGCCATTTCAAATCCGTGTTTTCACCTGATCAGGAGAAAGAATTGGTTGATTACATCAAACTAATGGAAGCACGATTTCATGGATTGACTTCGCGTGACTTACGAAAACTTGCTTTTGAATTAGCAGAAAAAATGGAATCTCTCATAGATTCGATTCGCAGTCTGGTCTGGCTGGTAAAGATTGGTTGAAAGGATTGCTCAAAAGACATCCAGACATCAGCTTCAGAAAACCCGAACCAACATCAGCAGCCAGAGCTATGGGATTCAATAGAGTCTCCGTTGAACAGTTTTTTCAACTTTTAGAAAAGGTTTTTGACGAACATAAATTCACTCCACAGCGGATATATAACGTTGACGAGACAGGCGTTTCAACAGTCCCTAAATGTCATTCGAAAATCCTGGCTGCCTGCGGTAAACGGCAAGTGGGAACATTGACCTCTGCTGAAAGAGGAAAATGAATGACCACAATTCTTTGCTTCAGCGCAGTTGGCAATTATATGCCACCCATGTTTATATTCCCCAGAAAGCGTATGAAGGCAGAATTGCTTAACGGAGCACCAGCTGGATCTTGGGGAGAGTGTCACGAATCTGGCTGGATCCAAAGTCACTTGTTTGTCCTGTGGCTGAAGAGATTCATTGAGTGGTCACATTCCACCAAGGACAATCCAGCACTTCTATTGCTAGATGGTCATGCAACACATGTCAAATCTCTTGAGGTGATTGATTTGGCACGCGAAAATGGAGTGATTGTACTTTGTTTTCCACCTCATTGTACCCACCGACTCCAGCCACTAGATGTTGGGTTCATGAAGCCTCTCAGCACATATTATACAAATGAGGTAAAAAATTGGCTACGGTGCCATCCAGGACGCGTAGTCACACAATTTCAAAGTGCTGCGCTATTTGGAAAAGCCTTTGTATCTGCATCAACTATGACGACTGCTATTAATGCATATAGAGCATCAGGTATTTGGCCTCTGAATAAGGATATATTTACGGATGCAGACTTTGCACCAGCAGAAACAACAGGCAATCTTGAACCCACTCAGATGTTCCTAACTGATGAAGCCATTTCGCAAGGTGGCAACACACCTGTTAGAAAAGAATGTTTAGAAGTTGAACTTGATCAAAATACGCCACCAAAACAAACAACCCCAAAAAGGCAACTTTCACCACAACCTGGTTGTTCCTGGATGACTGATAGACCCACGTCTTCTTTTACAACAACACCAGAACAAATAATGCCACTGCCAAAAGAGAGCAGAACGAAGAAAAGAGTAACGAGGCGAAGAGGGAAAACGGCAATCATTACGGAGTCACCATATAAAAACGAGCTGGAGTCCTTGAAAAATGCCACAGAAATCAAAGAAAAAAAAAGAGAGTTACCAAGGACTTGGATTTCACATCAGATAAACAGAAAAATAAAAAGAAAGATAGCAAACGTTCAGTAGGAGATGATGACGATGCTGAATGCTTATATTGTGGCTACTTATGGTCAGAATCCACAGAGGAATGGATTCGTTGTGTAAAATGTTCCCGTTGGGCACACTTCTCTTGTGCGGGGGAAGATGACCACGATAACGAAGCCACTCATTTATGTGCGATGTGCGCTGATTAATGAATTATTTTAAAAATGTTTTATTTAGAAACGTTGATGTATTTGTTCTTTTGTTTCTCTATAAATATGTATTTTTTTATATGAAGATTTTAATAATGAGGAGTTTTTTCTTATGCCAAAGATGTGTAGTTTATTTTTATTGTGATAATAAAGAATATTAAGTTTGAAATTTATGTTCTTAATTTTTTTATTGACTATTTTTAACTACCCCACAATGCCCCATAAGATACCCCGCTTTACCCCCATGTATGGGGCATAGCGGGGCAAAATGCCATAACACATTTATGCGTCATATTTCGTATATTTCTCATGAAAATTGAGAGAAAAATATCTATGATCATTAGTAATGAGTTAAACAGTGATATTGAGAAAAAATTTGCTGTTTAATTACAAGTTTTTTTCTTGTAGGTACACTTTAGTGTTAAATACCCCAATATGCCCCACTCTCCCCTACTTTCCTAAATGCACGGATGGGTTTTTCCGCTTGCCAATATTCAGGCGGCTTCCAGAAAATTATTGATCTACTCCATGTGAGTCCTATTGTGTTTTCGGCTTCGTGGCATTTGAGATGGATATAACAAGTAGGAATTTTACTTGTTGATTATCCCCAATCGCCTCTTCATCATCAAACCGGTGCTATGTATCGATATCATAATCTAAAGCTAATTGATAGTGTGATGAATATGCAACCTATTAGAATGAAAAATGAATGTTTTAGTATAAGAATATCTTTGCGAATTAAAAAAATCTTACTTGTTGATTATCCACAATCGCCTCGTCATCATCAAACCGGTGCTCTGTATCGATATCATAATCCAAAGCTAATTGGTAGTGTGATGAATATGCAACCTATTAGAATGAAAATAAAAAAAAGCACTGACGTGAAGTCAGTACTCTTTGGCGCGCGTGTTCACCGTGGCTATTTTGAATTGAATGATGAGTACTTCAAGCTCAGTGGATAGAGCGAGCCTAAGATCTACCCAAAGGATAGTGGACACCATTCACTGTCGTTTCAATAATTAACAGTGCTGTATCTAAGCTGCCATCAGGATAGAGTAATAAAGTTGGAAGAGAACACAACTGACTCTCCTTAGTCGCACAAGCTGCTAGAAGATTTGGGAGGGTCAGTATAATCCTAATCATGTTTATAGCACGCGCGCCAAAGCAGATTGACTTTTTACACTTTTTCTTTCATTGTTAAGTCAATTTGCTTTTGCGCGCGTGCTATAAACATTTCATTTCATTTCTGTAAAATAACCCAAACAACCCAAAACCATACACTTCTCGTCTGCGCAAGCGCAATATACTCGTGGCTGCAAGTCCTCCCAAAATTACACACCTCACAAAAAACTCCGATTCTCCAACACTATTGGTTCAGGAGATATCGCTTCTTGAATCCACGCATGCGCAGACCCTCACCAGGGGATTCTATAGAGGAATAGCATCCGCCACCCCAAAACCCCAATCCTCTCTGACGAAAGCACCAGCAGTTAAATCACTGATGGTCTGCTCATGCGCATAACGAAAAATGCCCGTAAGGGGTAACATCAATTTCGCAATTAGCCCCAGGGCCACGGTACGGACACTTTAACTCGGAAACAACGCTACATCCCCCAAACTGACTTGTCCTTGCACTGAATTGCCATGAATATTCTTTTAAAACCTCACAATATCGGCTCAGCACTCCCAACATAATCCATACAACCCAAAAACAGGCACTTCTCTTCTGCGCATGCGCAATCTACTAGCGGCTGCAAGTCCTCCTAAAATCACACACCTTACAAAAAACTCCGATTCTCCAACACTAGAGGTTCAGGAGATATTGTATCTTGAATCCACGCATGCGCAGACCCTCACCAGTGGATTCTATGGAAGAATAGCATCCACCACCCCAAAATCCCAATCCTCTCCAACGAAAATACCAGCAGTTAAATCACTGATGGTCTGCTCATGCGCATAACGAAAATGCCCGTAAGGGGATTTCACTTGCAATTGAACTGAATTGCTATGAATATTCTCTTAAAACCTCACAATATCGAGTCAGCACTCCCAACATTACCCATCCAACCCAAAAACGGTCACTTCTCTTCTGCGCATGCGCAATTTACTCGCGGCTAAAAGTCCTCTCAAAATAACACACCTTACAAAAAACTCCGATTCTCCAACACTAGTGGTTCGGGAGATATCGCATCTTTAATCTACTCATGCGCAGACCCTCATCAGGATCTGGATTCTATGAAGGAATAGCATCCGCCACCCCAAAACCCCAATCCTCTCTGACGAAAACTACAGCAGTTAAATGACTTCTCATCTGCGCATGCGCAGAACGAAAAATGCCCGGATAGGGCAGCATGAACCTCAGAAAAATAGGTTTCGGCATTTTAAGCAAAGTATTCCGCAAAATAGTAGTAACTTTTTGATTTTGTTCATGTCACGTGATCTTCACGAAATTTCGCAAAAGTGTTTGCATTGGTCTTTTGCATCTAACTACTGAGTTTCAATTTAATCAGATCAGTATTTTTCGAGTTATCGTGAAAACAAAATTTTAAAATTTTTGAATTTTTTTTTTGCCACTTTAGGGCCGTCCGGTCAAAACAAAACTTCGCAGGCAGATGAAGGTCATGATTCTACAATTTGATGCCGAATTTCAGAAAGATCGAGTGATCGGTTCCGGAAATATTGATAAAAAACGTTTTGACTAAAAACGGCCTTAACTCCGAAACCGCTAGGTGGATTTCGCCCGTTAACGAACTTGTTCGAGATATTTACGCAACAAAACTACCCTGCAAATTTCAACGCTCTAAGTCCTTCCGTTCGAGAGTTATCGTGCTAACGGCCGGCCGGACCGGACGGACAGAATTGAATTTGACCTTGAATTCTTCATCAGGGAGTCGAACCCAATCGTTTGAGACCATTTTCGAAAAAAAAATCGAAAAATACAGACATTGTGACGAAATGATAGCACGCTGTTCCTTGCGGAACACGCGCGCAAAAATGAATGTTTTAGTATAAGAATATCTTTGCGAATTAAAAAAATCTTACTTTTTGGTAAGCATAACTTGCACATAAACTGAAGCTATGGCATATGCACTTCATCGTGAAAAGGTGTTCATTTGCCCGCTTGAATGGGCTCATAAATGAATTATGCTGTCAAAACATAATATTTGCCCCATCACTGGCAACAAGAATTTCCTTATCAAAAACAAATATTCAATCCATTTTTCATGAAATTACAATATTAAAATTATAAAATTGAAATATCTTGCTATTACGGCTAAGTATTTGGCGCAGCCTCTATTCGTGCTCTCATCCACAATGAGGGAATACAAATCGTCTATTATCAAATTTATATGATGTTTCCCCAATACATTTTTTATAATGGCAGTACATTTTGTTCTGTGACACTATATTCTTAGCCTTCTCGTAGTCTGTTCATATTGCTTCAATCGACTGAGGAATATGTTCCATGGAATGATAGGTCATGTTCAGCAACATGAGCTACCATAAATATATCTGCTCTTTATTCAGAGGTATCGGTACATTTCTGGGGTAACATTCATTTCGAACAAGGTTTTTGCTTTTTGCCTTGTTGCAGACTTGCAAAGCCTCTGATGAATATCACTCTTCATGTTTTACCAATTGGGATATCCCAGCTTTAACATTAATGCTTTTCTTGCAAACTTTGCAGTATGCATTGAAGGGACTTTTGTCTGATTTTATCCATGTTTTGAACGTATATTCTTTCTCCCATTCAGTTCTGTATTTTTGCTGATACTTTGTTTTTCTGGGTCTCTGTCTCTATTGATGTCATTAGATGCCTCATGATAACTGGCTAAAATAAAGTTTTTGTCATATTCACTATTCTGGCAATTCGTATGATGTTATATTAGATTTTTCTGTAATTTAATAACTGAAGAGAATAAGTAAATAGATTATGAAAATTACCTGACAAGATAAGTCACTATCAACGGTCCCTGGGATTTGATGAGCATGCCTATAGGTATGACCTGGTCTGAGGTTGGATAGATGCAAGGAACGTTGTCCATTACAACACAAGCATAACTCATCATCTTACTCTCGAGAGTAATTGGATATTTCATGAAGCCATCAGACACAAAAGCCATAGAGTGTATACTACAATATGAAATGTGTCTCTCAACTCTCATCACTGAACAATGATGATTGGCTGTTTGTACAGTATCTGTGATTTCGACTAGTTGGATAGATTCTGTCTTGATCCCCACATGGTCATTCATCTCAGGAAAATCTGCCACATCTGACATAATCTCTATTATTGTAAAGTTCTCTGGAAACACAATGCGCTAAAGCATATTTTTTTGGAACTATAAATTTTCTACTTTCTCAGTTATATTAGGGGCATTTCTGATATCATTGTTTTCATTTACTTCAATGAAATTTTCATAAGTTAATTCATCGGTTGATTCTAAAATAATTCTACTAAGAGCATCTGCATTATTAGTCAAGCCTTTCTTATATTTGATATCGTAATCGAATTCTTCTAATTTAATTCGCCAACGCATAAGGCGTGAATTTGGTTCTTTCAATGAAAACAACCATGTTAAAGGTTTGTGGTCTGTATAAATAGTAAATTTTCTACCATAAAGATACGGTCTAAAGTGATTACATGACCATACAATAGCTAATAATTCTTTTTCAATTGTACTGTATCTAGTTTCGTTTAATGTTCTACTTGCGAAAGCTATAGGGAGATCGTTAGGGGTGATACCCTGGGACAAAACTGACCCTAATGCGAATCCAGAAGCATCTGTTGTTAAAATAAAGTCTTTTTTAAATCTGGATATTTCAATATAGGATGATTCAATAAACTTCGTTTACAAATTTCAAAGGCTTCAATATATTTTGAATTATAAATATCTATTTTAGCTTCTTTTTTAGACAAGTTGTTAAAGGTTTCGTTATTTTTGCAAAATTAGGAACGAATTTACGATAGTATCCTACTAAACCAAGGAATGACTTAATTTCCTTTTGGGTTTATGGAATTGGGAATTTTGTAATAGCATTCAATTTGTTTGGATTAGGTTTAATTCCATCAGGTGTAATAATATGTCCTAGAAATTCAATTTCTGTTTTGAAAAAATGACATTTATCTAACTGAATTTTCAAATTATCTTTTTCGAAAACTTCTAAAATGTTGTGGATATCTGCTAAATGTTTTTCAATTGTTTCGGAAAATATAACAACATCATCCATATAAACATAACAATTTTTTCCAATATAATCTTTCAAAACGTCATTCATTAATCGTTGAAAAGTCGCTGGGGCGTTTTTAAGTCCAAATGGCATTCTCAAAAATTAATAATGTCCATTTTCGATAGTAATTGCAGTTTTTTCTATAGATTCTTTATCTAATTCAATTTGATGAAACCCGGATGCTAAATCAAGTGTTGTAAAATATTTTATATTTCCAAGTTTATCTAAAATAGCTTCAATTTGAGGCAAAGGGTATTTATCATCAATAGTTTTATCGTTCAACTTTCTATAATCAATTGCAATGCGCCATTTCTTTTTACCAGATAAATCTTCCTTTTTAGGGACTATAACCACAGGAAAAGACCAAGGTGAAATACTAGGTCTAATTATTTTTTTATCTAACATTTCTTTACTTTGTCGTTGTATTTCCTCCCTATGTACCTCGGGATATCTATAAATTTTGCAATGAACAGGGACTTCGTCCATTGTTCGAATATTATGTTTCACTCTATTTGAAAAATTTAATGGTTGACCCGGTAGTTGAAGTACTTTTTTATTCGTTTGAAAAATTTTAGTTAATTGGGTGCTTATCTCTGGTTGTAAATGAGAAAGGTCAATTGGAATTTTTGTTTGTTTTTGACAAACTTGTTGATAGCTAAAAGGTATTTGACAATATTCATTTCTCAAAATTTGATTTTTAAAATCTAGGCTCCTATGAGTCCATCATAATTTTTATGAAATTTATACACAACAAACGGATGCAAATGATTCAAGTGAAATTCTGAAAATAATGGTATTAGAACTTTTTCATTAGTAGTTTGTTTTTTATGACATGAAGTCAATGTCGTTGTCCTTGAAAATATTTTTAGGGAAATTATTGTAAGCAAATTTTGGGTCTATCAGACACACAGAACATCCACTATCAATTAAAAGTTTACATTTGGGATTTTGGAATTCAATATAAGGAAGTTGATTAAAATTATCTAATGTCGAATTTATGTCAACGTTTCTGTTGAGGCGTTTCCTCGAAAATTTATTTTCGTAGAATTGTTAAAATTACTGACTTCTTGTTTTGAAGTAGAAGGAGATTCTAAATGAGTTAGCTCTTCGAATGTATAATGAGGGCTTTGATTATTCATATTAAAATTTCTTTGGGGATTCTGGTTATTAGTATAAAATTTCTTTTGGGGGTTTATTTGAAATTGGGTGGAATAATTGTCACGTTTTTGGGGGTAGTTTCTTGTCTGTATCGACATTCTTTCTGGAGGGGTTTGTATTCTTTGATTAGGATTAGGTTTGAAAACATTTGTATTTTGTTTAGGGGTATTTATATAATTTGTATTAGGGGTACCGAATACTTGTCGATTAGTTGGATAATTTGTACTAACATTTCTTCGTTGGAAATGTATGGGTTGTGACGGAAAGCTTCGATTATTATAATTATTAAAAGGATTTTGATTAAAATTATTAAAATTATTTCTTGGATTCTGATAATTGTTTCTGTCATTAGAAAAAAAAATATTTTGAGGAAAATTTCTCACATTCTGATGAGATTGATTATTTTTATTTCGACGGCTCCTGTCGAGTAAATCGTATTGTGCCATATTAGAAATATAATCTTTTACTGCATTTATAGTTTGGTCAAATGTGAAATTATTATTGGTAATTAGGTATGTTCGTAATTCAATAGGTGAATTCGAAATAAGTACCGTTTTACATATTCTCAATAAATTTGTCTTGAATAATTGCTTTTCAGGATAAGGCATCATATCGGCATCTCTTCTATAATTTATCCTGATTTTCATTGAAATGATAGTATCTATAAAATTCAATAAATCCTCATTTGGTTTTTTACTTAGAAACTGTAACTGATGTATCAAAACATCCAAATTAATTTGATCTCCAAACTTTACATAGAGAAATTGTTTTAAAAGTTTCCAATTATTTGGAACATCCGAAGTTGAAACTTCTGCTAAAGCTCTATGCATTAATTTCGATTTTACGACAGCAAAACAATAATCCTTAACTATCTGCGGTTCATTTAAAAACATCATTAAATATTAAATATTCCACAAAGTGGAATTATGGTGTACACATTTTTATGGGTGGTTTGCCCCTCGGAATAACCTTCGTCAATTATCCTGAGTGGCACATACCTTTGTGTAGGTTTCCCTCATAATATTTGTGATTACAAGTTTAAATTTTAGCGACTATTTAACTTGTTGAAAATTTAGTTAGGAAGTGCCCATAGCAACGATTGTTTTACATCGATAAAATTTTGACCCCGGCAAAACTAACAGCATGGCTTTATTATAATAAGTGATAAAATTTTGACATTTCACAAATTGATCTAGCATGAAATATAGAATATTTGTCAAACTGATGGATCACAATTTAGAACATGAAATGTATCTTCTTTCTTGCGTTGTATTCATTCATACAAGTTGTCATCTTTCCATTTATATTCTCGTGAAATATATATATATTCTTTTGAACTTGAGCATTACAATTTGTTTTGTATCTAACAATAAAGCATGTGTATGAAAGAAGTGTTAGCAGAGGTTAGTGTAACGGGGTACCATATTATTTGATATAATATGATACTAGAGCTTAGGGAAAAAACCTCAGCAAAAAAACCCTATCTCCCCGTCAGTGTTGTGATTTATGAAAATTGATTTTGTTAACAAAATATGCTGAAATATTAAATATTGAAGGGCATCTTTTTCTTCATTATCGCTTCTTCCTTCAACAAGCAGAGAAGATTCTCCAAGGTCCGAAACCCAATCTGGAAAAGGAAAAAACAAAGGGAGAAAACGAACAAATTAAAATGGAATATTCTATATTTCATTAAATAGATTTGAAATAGTCATGTCGAATACCTCTCGAGATAAAATTGCCCAAATTACACAGAGCAATTCTTTTTCAGTTACTGAATATTTCATTTCATGTTTATTTAATGTTCTAGAGAGATAGCAAATCACATTACATTTACCACCGTATTCCTGGGTCAGTACAGCCCCCAGTCCATAAGAACTTGCATCACAATGAAGTATATAGGGTCTATCAAAATCAGGCCGAGCCAAAATGGGTGCCGAAACGAGAGCATCCTTAACCTTCTCAAAAGCATTTTGGCATTCTGATGTCCATCTAAATTTAGAGTTCTTTTTAGTCAAATTTGTGAGTGGAGTTACCATTTCCGAGAGACAAGGCACAAACCGTCTATAGTATGAAACCAGTAGTAATACTACAGGGTTTCTCGATCAAACAATAGAAATCATGACGTCACATTTTGGGTGACCGCTTTGTAGGAATTAATGAAAAAATTCTCGGCGACGTAGAGATTCGAACCGGCACCCTTCAGATTATGAGCCCGACGGGTTACCCGACCCGGCCACTCAGGCTCGACGTTATGGAACAGTCTTTGGAACTACATATAGAGATCGAGCAGGTAGCGCCTTTTCAGAGGAACATTCTAGAACTAATTAACATGTTTGAATAGACATTGTGGGTGGGGTCGAGTATTTTCATTGTGAAATGCCTGTTATCGGAATCATTCAATAAGATATTCCTATATACTAGTTAAAATTGAATGCAAAATGACCAATGAAATAACGTAATCAGCTATGATTATATAATTTTCAGAGTATATTTGAGAAATTAATATCGTGAATAAGTTCGACATTATTGGGTAAAATCAAAAACAATTTTAAAGGCATTAAGTATTTTTATTGACATAACGTGAAATGTCTATTATCCACATCATTCAATACCTTATTCTTATAGTAGTACATACATTCTAAGATTACATAACTTTCAACAGATGGATTAATTCTACAAAAAGCATTTATTAAATCTTCGATTGAATTTTCATTAGTGCTGCTGCTGCTGCTGCTGCTGATGTTGCTGGTGCTCCAAACCAAATCTTTGATGATATCCAAGAACTTGTAGTAGTAAAATGATATTCGTAGATTTTTCAGCATCGCTAAACGAGGAGAAATTAGTAGGGTATTCAATTGGATGATCTTATTCAATTCAGCATCACCTAAATACAGGTAGTTTTCCCATTTGGCAACGCGTGTTTTCATACTTTTGGATCTTGTAACTTCGACGCCACAATCCCGTTGATCAAAGTCATTTTCAATTAATGCAATGAATGCTTTCCATTGCCAATCATCAAAGGATATCATACACTCATTAGAACACAGCTTCACTGCAGGTTCAAAATTCCTTGCGGGGCTTATACCACAATCAATAGAAGTAGATCCACATTCTATTTCCAGGTGGAAATGTCTGTTCAAAAGGTAGTGTTTTTCGTTTTTCACAGCTGCATCATATTTTTCTAGTACACGCTCCAATTCAGCATCAAAAACATTTACATCTTGCGATGACGTGACACATTGAGATAAAGTACATTTATCTTCTGATTTGCTGCTAATATTGTTGTTTTGTGGTGAGGCATGCATCTTTGATCAAAGTTTGTTCGAGGACTGAATCCAGGAATCGTGTTCTTTATTCATTCCCAACCATCGCACCAATACTTTGTCTCCACGTCTGCGCAATACTTTTTCGACCAAATAAACATCAGGTTGCTTTGTTCTTTGCAATTCTTCTTGGTAGAAAGCACCACTTATTGGTCTATCGTTGAAATCTTCAAGTAGGTAACTCACAGGGTTGGTTAGTTGAACTTTTGTGATTTTAAATAGTTCAGTAGTCCATTGAGGCAGATACCCTTTTGTGAAAACGTGCCTGAATTTACTTATACGCACAATATCGCCCTTCTGAAATTTATGAGGCCCTGCAATTTTTATGTGACTGTATGCGAATTTATATAGGCTACTTTCGTTCTTTGTATTAACATCACACGGTTTCATGCCAATAGTTCGATGTTTTTTATTATTATACGCAACTACAACATCTTGAAGGATATCAATCCATCGATAAGTTCCACTCAAACTGAATTTTTTGTAAAGAGACTCTTTCAACGTCCTTATTACCCGCTCCACTATTGCAGCTTTCTTATCACTATACGTATGATAATGATTTATATGGTAATTTTTAACTACAAGTTTTTGAAATTGTCTGTTGAAAAATTCGGTTCCTTGATCAGATTGCAAGTTGGTTGGGATTCGCCCATTCTTGAGGATATCGAGAAAAGCTTTAGTCACTTCTTCTCCTGTTTTCCTTTTCAATGCTCTAGCCCATATGAATTTAGAAAAGCAATCAATTACAACGAGAATATATTTGTAGCCATCATTACTTGTGGCGAGCTTATCAAGCTGCCCCAAATCCATTTGCCAGAGATCGTCTAACCCTTTAATAATTGTTCTTCTTCGAGGAAAATTTTTGCGTGCAGGTCGATGAAGTTCATTGATTACTTGAACTATTTCTTTGGAGGGTGTCATCTTTGTGCTTTCCAGTATTCAACTTACGATTCGTGGTTTCGATTGAAGCTTTTATTTCGTTTATTTTTCTATCGATATCAAATCTTTCAGCAGCAATTGCTGCTCGATCTTGTGTATCTGCTTTGAAACGTAATCAAGTTGTTCATTAAGTTTCTTAAACATTTCAATATTGTCATTATTGGTGTTTGCCAATTTGACACCAAGCTGTGCACATTTCGTCTCAATAACACCCTTAAACTGATAAAATACAAGGCCCAATTTACCAAGGTCTTCATGTATACTTTTTGCCGTTAAATCAACATAATTCATGTTGGCAACATCGGACTTTGTTGTAGGCTCTTTAACGTTGCACAATTTATGGTGGGTAAAATCGTAATCGCCATCACCGGTCATGGGAAAAGTATAACCAGCACTCAACACTTTCGTTGCGGATATCTTACGAGAGGATGATACCCTACCAAATTTGTCCATTGTAGTAGGTAAAATGAATTTCAGGGCAATAAGCACCACTTAATATATAATTCCTGCTTCGCGCAATTCTTCAACGATTGCTTCGATTTCGTTATCGTTTGATGTGTTGCCTGCTGATTTAGAAGCATGTAATAAACCCAGACGGTCAACTAATTCACTAACGCTATCCCAATATCGATACTCTATAGGCTTGTCATTGTATTGCATCATCCCTTTGCCAAGCTTCTTTATAATATTTTTATATTTGTGTGAATTGCTTGTTTTGATTTGTTTCGATGGATTAAACAGCCTTCTATGTACGCTGGTGATGTCTAATATCTTTTTATAGTTTTCTTCATCTTCATGGCTAAATCCTACAGGATCCTTGTTGAATAGCAGTTTGAGTAGACCATCACTGCTATGAAAATTATAATTACCATCGATAATAATATCACCACTATGTAAATCAAAATCGACCGAGCTACCACCTAGACTCCACGTAGATGTGCGGTGTTCATATTTAGGACCATATATGAAATCTAATTGAGGATCTCTTTTCAACGATTTCTGAATATAGCTCCGTATATTTTTTGGATAGGCCACCAAGTGCTTGTTGGAATTATGCATTTCATTGTGGGGCATTTGTGAAGCTTCAACATCACCATCATCGTCATCATCATCATCATCATCATCATCATAGTCATCATTATCTACGTCATCATCATAATTCTCTTTCACAAATGGTATAGTTGACTTGTTGTAATAGTCTAGTTCTTTTTTGTCGGTTTTTGATGGTTTAGCCTCGGGTTGTTCAGTTTTGGTGGTGGTGGTGGTGGCGGTGGTGAGTGAGGGTTTCTGCTTAAATTGTTCTTTCACCTCATCAATACGTTTTGTAATAGGAAAAACCATTCGACTTATCGACTCATCCTCTTCAGAACGACCCAATTTGAATGCAATATATTTTTTTCTGACATCTTTAACCAGCTGTCTTATTTTAAGTTTGCGATTTTGGTGGGTTGACTGGTTGCATGGCATGATGCTTATAAACTGATTAATTATCCTTTATGTTGATGAATTTATCGAAACCATGTCGATATCTCCCGTCATGCAAGTTGCTGTCTTTTACAATCACTAAAAATCCATAATTATCAGCACTCCAGCATACTGAGCAAATTTCTTTGAATTTTTCATAACTCATATCGGGAGTTATATGCTCATTGAAAACGTGACGCAAATTAACATCATCACTTCTAAATATAACAATTATATTTGCATTGTCACGAATAAGATGCTTATTTATTGACACATATGTCTGACAAAGAAAAGCGACATCTATTTTTTTATGTCTACCCATAGAGTAATATGACTTGATTTTATCCTGCTTGCTGTTGCATATATCATCAAAGATGAATACAGAATTTTCTTGAGCCTCTGAGGTATCTATGATATCATCATTTTCCCTATAGCTGTGATACCCCATACCTTGGACACTCTTCAAAACATTTTCGAGCAGCTGATATTTGGGTTGATATAAACTTTTCGAAAATATATACACATTTTCAAATCTTAAACCGTTAGGATGAAGAAGTAAGGATAGGAGTGCGTTAGATTTTCCACAGCCACTAGGACCAACTATTAAAAATCTGCAACTATTTGGAAATAAATCGCCATTTCTACTGAATTTTGATTGATCTTCGAAAATATCTAAATTTTCTACAGGCAAAGTACTGCGATGCTGCTCAATTCGCATCTTGATTGCATCTAATAAGTTTCAGGGTGGGAAGCGATGTTTAAATACAAAGATAATTTATTTTTTAAGATATTTTATTTAGAACAACTCTTCTCTTACTAATACATGTCAAGGATGATAGATTGTCAAATCGAGATTTATTACGGAAAACTGCAGAATCCCAGATACATGTTGATGGTGAGTGCTGCTGCTGCTGCTGCTGCTGATGATGCAAGGAAAGCTTCTCAAATTGTCTAATCATGTTTTTACGTTCTTCATAGGAACTAATCATAGTTTTGAGTAGAGCAAGTTCTTTTAGAAATTCATCAAGAGTCATCTTTTCTGTATGACCCATGCGGATGGACTAACATTCCAAAGCCAATCAAACAGGTTGTGGCAGTTTGTCATGCTGCACATGCGGGGTACATTACCATCATGATACATACACATTGGTCGCTGAATCATTAATTTTGGTGTATTACCATGATGCTTTAGATCAATAACCACGAGTGGTAACCCCAACTCAATCAAATATTTCCTCTTTTGATTACCTTTTACATATACTATATCTATATCTGAGAGTAATCTTTTGAAAATGGCACCAACATCACAAAGTTCTACACTACCACAATTATATTTTAAGCCGTGGTAGTTATTTTCCAGCCATCTTGCTTGCTTCTTATCTCGCACACTCAAACAAGAGAATTCTACAGCTGGTTTCACTATGAAATGCGCAATTTGTTTGTCGATATTTTTAATGCTTATCTCTTTGGGTTGAAAGTTACAATCAATTATGAAACCTTGAATATCTACTACAGCTACTTTCATCTTGTTATTGCTACAGCTCGTACTGCAATGAAATCTCAAAAGTTTGCTTATTTTCTTATAATTTCACTGAGGGGATGATATTCGATTACGTTATCGTGAACGATGACGCAATATGCTCTGGTGTTGGCTGGAAAACCTTTTCTCGCTTCAATCTCTAATTTGACATCCACAGTGGAAAATTTAAAGTTTTCATCCCTTTTAGAGCAATCAATGACAAATAGGAAACGGGACTTGTAATTACCATAATCCAACACTGCCGTACTTCCTGTTCTACCATTATAAGTGTTTGCAAACTCACAATAATTATAATGAGCTTCACTGTAGTCATTTTGATTGAAATTCAGACGCAGCCTTTCTTGGGGGTAATATTCGCCATTGAGCAAAACACGTATATCGGAAATGTCAATATTTTCAAAGTAATTTGGATCTTTAGTGGGATTGCCTTTTCGATCTGAGTGAAAACAACATATGACATATCGGGGGCATTCTACAACTGCACCCGTTTTAATGCTCCATAATTCTTGAGTAGCTCCAACAGTTAAGGTAGGGAGTTGATGAACTTCCCATTTCCTAAAGGGAAGCAGGATAGGTTTATCACTTTTTATCATGGAAAGCAGATTAAGTTTTAGCTCATCGTTTGGGTGCACGTGTTTAACTCTCAACTCTATATCGCTGATTGTAATTTCGCCTTTTGTCGCTCCAGGATGTTCTCCTGTACCAGCAGTGATTACCATAGAATTGCTATCGTTACGAGCTCGGACTAATCTAATCAATTGTTTGCCGCATATTGCCTTTTGATAATCATTAAATACGTTGAGCAAATGTTTAAGAGGAATGCGTATAGCAAATGTTCCATCAGCGTTTTGTAGTGGTTCATCAGGAAAATTCCATCCGGCTTCATTTAATTCACTATTGGCACCCTTCTCATAACACAGAAAACCTCTTATTAGCGATACTAGTCCAGGGTCTTTAACGGTTTCTACTTCTGTACCGCATAACTCGTAGGTTATCGAGTCAAAAAGAAAAGCACCATAATTATTAGCCAACTTTAAAGTTCCTGCACCTGAGGTTTTTTTCAATTGTCCCCTTATGAAAAGTGCCGAGTCATACATCAAAAGCCATATATCTGGTCGGTTAATAGCAATTTCAATGCTATCATTGTTGTTGAAAGATTTTATAAAGGGTAGGTAGGTGCGATTTTCCACACGTACGATACTTTCATCTTTATCTAATGGTTGATAAATATCAAACGTTTGAGCGGACAACATAGCCAAGCGATTGTAGTATTCTTCTATTTCTCAGAGTTATACTTGTATGATGACTTAGCTGCTGCTGCTGCTGCTTCTCTAAGAGACGATGCTGCACTAATGACGAATTCCCTGTCTGAGACAAGTATTTATTACGATGTGTCTGCTGCTGCTGCTGCTGCTGATGCTGACGCAGAGGAAAAATCAACCCCATTTCTTAAGTTCTAAACGAACAATAATCTCTTCACTTCGAAAATTAACAAAGTTGAAATCCTGATCGAGTATATTCAAGGTGATGTTATCAATTGTTCCGTTGCTACTCACAGGCAGATATATCAAGTGTTGTGGCGTTATATCTATAGCGTAGCCAGGATCGACGCCAACTGAGAATTCATATATTGTGTGGCAAATTTTATCGTTGTAGAAAGATCCCTGAGCGAGACTGCAATCGATATGGATGCAGCGTACAGGAACTATATTGACTGGTAAATCAGACTGATGCTCAACACCTGACTGCAAATGTTTTCGAGAAAAACCCAAAAGATTACCCAGTGCAATACTTTTAGTGAAATCGATAGATATGGACCTATGAAAAATCTCACACTTTAAAGTTGTATTGTTGGGCCTCAAGTAAAAGATCTTATCTCTTTCACTCGTCTCGTTCTCTTTAACCAAGTATTTACTTAGATAATTTTCAATATCGGAAATTTCGTATGTACCACTAGGAATATGTAACGCTTTCTCCTCGCCTCCTCCTCCTCCTCCTCCTCCTCCTCCTACTGAATCTGAATAATACAGATATGTATTCTCTTCAATGTTTGGTATAGTATTATATGAATAAAAACCAATTAATGCTATACCATACTGATATCTTTGATCTAGCTCGATAGGTGGAACGAAATCAGTTGTCAGCGTTGAGCTACGTCCTTTCAAAGTGAATACTAGCGACATGACTGGGCATGGTTTATAAAAATACTACTATTTATGCTTCACTAATTTTTACTAAGCAAAAATTTCAAGCATAATTTACCACAATTTGTTGAACTATACGTCTGATATACATCTCTGTTGTAGATAATTTCACTTTTCTTACCACCGCCATCACCCGCTAGGTACTTAACCAATTCCTTTGGAGGTTTAAGATTCCCGAAAGAATCAAAGTACTCTGTCTTGTTTCCTTTTTTGCTATAAGCTACCCAATGTGTTCCAGGACCGTCTGATGAATCCAAATTGATTATACCGCATTCATGCATCCGGGGACTCATTCCTAACAAGTTATCACGCATGAATACACCCCTAAAGTGGGATATTTTCAATTTTTTTGCAAAATCGATCAGCTCATAGTCGAACAGTGCTCTATTGGGTAGCTTCACAGCGAGTTTTTTTGCCTTTTAACATAGAGTCCATATCCCTTCTTATATTTTTTTACATATAGACCATGCCCTATTGCTTCCATTGCCTTGTTGTGACGATTCTGTTCAGCCAACTTTTTTGTTGCATTCTTAGCATCAATGAAAGTCTTGGCAACAGCGCTTCCACCCCCAAGTAAGCTCCCCAAGGTGCTCAAGCCTGCAAGAATAGGTATCAATGGCAATATGCCCCCAGACTTGAATGGAATAATGCGCGGTACTCTGATGTTCTTCTTGCCCCCACATTTCTTGATTGCAGATCGAGCTGCTCTTAGTGCTATCAATGATGACTTTTTCACATCACCAGTGAGAGAAGATTTGCTTAGCACCTTTGTTAATGGTGTTATTAAACCAGTCTTGAACGTCTTCTTTTTTGCTTTACACCCCATTCCGGCTATGCGTTTAGCTTTCATTGCGCCTGTAACTACAAATGCAGCAGTTTTTTCGCCTACTGAAGCGTCTTTTGATTTTACACGCTGCCAAGCCCTATCTTCTAGAATTTTATCTGCCTTATGTCTTTCCGCTAGGTTCTTGTGTTGTGAATAAAATATATCATGTTCCCTACAGTTCTCGTCTAGAGGATTGATACCTCTCTGGCCCTCACGCAAACGTTTTTCCAACTTTGTACCGGGTCCGCAGAATCTGTAACCACCAGGTATGTGTAGTTCAACAGGTAACTTGTTAATGAGTGTATTAACTATCCCTCCTCCCGCTTTAAACGCCAACATACTAATGAGTTTGAAACTAACTGCTACCACCTGATATACCTTATTTACTTAATGCCGGTCACCATGGAAGAAACATTCAATGAAAGTCTGTAGTAGATGTCTCTTCACCAAAAGTAAACTTACAACGGATGAGAGGATACAAAGCTCATACAAAGCTGATACAAAGCTCATACAAAGCGGATACAAAGCTCATACAAAGCGCATACAAAGCTCATACAAAGCGCATACAAAGCGGATACAAAGCTCATACAAAGCGCATACAAAGCGGATGCAAAGCGGATACAAAGCGGATACAAAGCTCACACAAAGCGGATACATAGCGGATACAAAGCGGATGCAAAGCTCATACAAAGCGCATACTAATCAGTTTCACCGATCTTCCACAAGAAACAAGATGTATAATCAAATTTTAAACGTCAACATACTATAATGAGTTTAAAACTACCTGCTACCACCTTATATATCTTATTTACTTAATGTCAGTCACCATGGAAGAATCATTCAACGAAATTATCGTGAGATGTCTTTTTATCACACTATACTTATTCAGTTCACTTTTATTTTTAACATTAATTCACTGTCTGAAATCAATGAAAAATGTTCTGTGTCCGAGTAGCAAATTTTTATTTGATAAAGAACATGTTAAATGTCTTAGTTGTGGACTAACTCTATTCTGCATGGAAAGTACTAGTAACTTAATGTGCAGCAAAATGAATGAGGAAAGAGGTGACAACATCATAGATGGTCGCAGATATTGCTGCCCACTCAAATGTATCGGTACAGATCAGAGTCTAGATGTTGTGGATGGAATGGCTTGCATTATTTGCGAATCGTTTGGTTCATGCAGATGTGGTTGTCTATTGTATCAGTACATGAGAAATAAAAAATAATAATAAAAAAAAAAAAAAAAAACTTTGAATAAAATATGTTTATTTACATTTTCCTTACAAATAAATCTACACCAATAGTAATAATATATATCGACAGAAAAATAAAATTGACAAAATATATTGATTCACATTTTCCGCATAAATAAATAGGCAATAATAATCTATATAGATACCCTCATCATCATCATCATCATCTCCAGAAAAGCAAAATCAATCTGAACAAAAAAAATTTTCATTTACATTTTTCCCTTACAAATAAATCAACACTAATAATTAATCTATATCGGTATCCTCATCTCCAGAATCTATGAACCTTTTGCAATATAGTTTCAGATTACTTTGTAGAACCAAACTGTTTGGGATTGGATTATGTAATCTATCGCAACAATCGTCCTTTTCATAAATATCAAAAAGTACTTCATTAAAGTCAAAGTTACACCAAGAGTCTCTACTTCTATACAACTGCCGTAGATTATTGCTTTCAATATACAAATGGACGTGATCACGAATGCTAAAAATATTTGAAATGAACCCTATTCTTTTCAATACTTTCACAAACATTTTTAAATGAGTTTTACACAGGAACAAATCAAACTTCTTAATGTGATAGTAATTTCGCCAAACACATACATTTTCAGCACCATATTCATCGCCCCAATCGCGTTTGTTGAGAAGAAAAGTTTGAGCTTCACGACTATCCACACTTCTACTCATACTAAAATCAAACAATGTCGGGACTAGAGCTGAATTTTTTGACGTTTCTTCTTCTTCTTCTGTTATCTGTTTCCACTTATAAAAACTAAATTTCTTCAAAATTTCAAGAGTTACATGTTTCGGCAAATTCAGGAAGGAAACATGATGTACTGAATGTACGTTTTCAATAATCACTTTTATTGCCAACTGTTGAAGATTAAACTGGTGTTGCTTCTGCATGATTCTTTGTTCTTGCGGATTAAATTGCTGAATATCTGCCCTTCTGAGATGAAACATAAATTGCTCACTATTCCGGTAGTGGTTGAGATGATGTTGGTGTTTGTAATAAATAATGCCCCCAAGGCAGCGTATCGAAAGATCCTGGAATTATGTAACGTTTATCATCACGACCACTCAATGCTATTTTTGATTGACGGATAGAGAATATGTCGTGAGCAAAGGACCTGATTGTATTTTGGCACAAAACTACTTCAGAATTTTCTTTGAGACATCTAACATAATCTTCGAATGATATTTTATTTTTAACGACACACGATTTTACGCCTTTTGATTTTTTTATTACCTTTCCACCTTGAACCTTGAAACTATACATTTTTGATCTCAACCCTGCAAAATGAGTAATAATTTTACCATTCGTTTCGTCTTTCATTAAGCCGGGAACCTTTTTATTTACCAATGGAATGTTGTACACATTATCCTTGGGGTAATCGCTGGTATCAAAATGAGTGTGACAATCATTTTTAATTAGTTCATAGGGGTTGCAACCACTAATTTCATAGAAAAAAGAGTCTGTATCAATATACATTATTTTGCAACCCCCAGGATTTTTGGGCATCATATACTTGTAGTGAAAATTGTACATGCACACCTTTGATATATCTAATATTGCCTGACCTATGTAAAGTGGTTTGTTAAATAAGAGCTCATTCTTATTAAGTTCGATTGCCATCAAATCTTCACCGAAAATTGTGCGACTATGGAATCTTGGCGAACTAATCCAATGCTTTGCCCCGTACCTGGTTTCATATTTGGATACCAGGCGTACAACTCTGTGCAATCTAATATTTTCCATCGTTTTACCAAAAATTGAATTATTTGCAAATTTAAATTGATTTTTTCCGAATGTTGTTGTTGCTTTTGCTCGCAATTCCGTGTTAAGGTCAATATAGGGTTTTAGCCAGGGAGACTGCTTAAATTTCAAAACTTTTTTAATCTGTGTTACTTTCAAACCTAATTCTAAAACAGTTTTCAAATTCCGATAATGAATTATATAGTCTTTCTTATCAGAGAGTGTGCAGAGTAATTTGGAAAACTTTGAGCCCGGGGGGATGCTGTGCTCCGGACACAGCGGGAGGTCTTTATGCAGATCATGTAGGTGGTGAGGATATTCCAGGTCTACTTGAAGAATATATCCTTCAGGAGAATCGTCAGGAATGGTGCTCACATCTACAGATATGTCTACCCATTCAAAACCCCCAAATGGTAAATATTGACTCATTGCCCAGCCATACAAATTATTAACGTCAAGATAAAGCAGATATGACTCGGGCTTTGAGACGTCATAATTAGGCATCTGGGGATTATTGGCTTCAGACAATCTGTGCATGCAGCAGCTCATACCCCCTCGTATACCCTTTTCCACGAACATGATCATATCGATATCTTTAAGTAATTGCAGTTTACATTTAGTATAATTTAACATACAGTCCCAGCTGTACCCAGGCATAGTATAATACCATGCTGGGTCAAGTTTGTATGTCATTAATGCTGTTTGCCTAAAATTTTCCATCACGTCAGCGAGCAAAAGTATATCTGTTTTCATGTATAGGTCACTGTATTCACCCAATGATTTTATACCGAATTTTTGCCAAACATTTTGAGCATGACGATAGCTTTTCACGTCAATGTGCGCATCGTTCAATTTATTATAAAATTTGTCTATTGATGGTAGTGTTGTTTCATTCAACTTGTCCCAGTCCGTCATGTAATCATAACAAAAAATACCCTTCCTTGTTAGGAGTTCAAAGTCGTCATCACAAAAACTTGCAAATTCTTTTTTTAAATTTTGAAAATTGTCAAGAATTAATGTCGACGCTAATTCTTCCAAACTAGCTCCCATAAATTTGAAAGAGTCAATAAACCTGAATCTGAGATTGGTTTCCTCATGATAATATGTGAACGAAATGTATTTTTCTTTATTGATAGGTAAGGTTGCGATTCTGCCCCGAGGTAATAGAGATTTGACAATATAATGAGCATCGTAATTAGATAAATTGTGAATAACTATTGGAACAATAAAGAGCTTTCTAAAATTAAGGTTGCACTTTTGATGTGCCCACCCCCTAAATTCAGCCGAAAAATGGTCATGATCCCTTACTATCACATCCTTATTGCTGAATTTAATTTCACAGATATGGCAATGGGTGCCAACTTCACTTGGTGCTCCTATCATTGGTTTAATCTCCTTAATATTAGAATAAACAAATTTTGCAATTTTATCTATCTCATCAGCAAACCAATCTGAGCAAGTCTCACCGCGAAAACTATCGTAACGTGAAAAACTATCGTCATATGCACATTTCAAATAATAACCTACACTATAAGGCACATGTTCCTGGTACTTGAATGACCCTTCGCTAATTTTTTTATTGCAATGCTTGAGTAATGACTCAAAGTCTGCATAAAGAATAAATGGACATTTTTGTTTATAAACAAAATTTCGAAATTCTACATAATCGTAATTTGGAAAAGTTACTTTTTGATTATTTAAATCTTTACACAATTCAAAATGTTCATTCAATTTCATCTCAGTCGAAAAATAAATCAAGCACCTGTCGCATATAAATTTCTTCGCCTTAAACTTCGAGAGCTGAGTTGAGATAAGTCGTGAAAGGTTTTTAATGTAACAATAGTGATATCGAATTTCGGTACCGCTACTTGCTGTTTCCAAAGGCTCTACATCATAATCGCTCAATTTTGGGTAATATTTGTCTTGAACTAACAATAAGTTAACATGATTTTGCATAACATGATGTTGTGTAAGTCTTATCGGCAAAATTTGAAAAAATGATTGCTTTTCATTTTCTATTAATTCCAAACCATAAACATTCACCGAAATATCATTCATTTTTTCAAATTTTGCAATTTGTGATAATTTCATGGGTAGTTCTAAGCCGTCGGTTTTGAGAACACTAGAGTAAAAAGGATAACTCGTAGTACGATTAGAATTAGTTCTTGTAGGATAAAGTGCACTAACAACGCTCCAAAAAAAACATGCATTATCGTCATTCTGAACGTTGATGCATGCTTTTTTCCATAAAATTTGATCAGGTAGTTTAATGAAAGATGATCCCCCAAAATTATTACCCATTTCGAATTTATTGACCGCAATTTCTAAATGAATTATTTTGCTCAATGCCCAGCTACTTCCCTTGTTGCTCATATCCTCTATATCCGTTGCAATACGTTCAATTATATGCAAATCAAACCAAGTTTTCAATTCAGTTGAAGCATCAATTACAGCATTTGGGGTAGTAAAAAATTTCCGATCAACAACTTCCTCCACACCCCCTTGACTACTAGGACTATTTTTAACGAAATCCGCACAAAAGGTTGAGTTCACCTTCAACAGTGGCATCTCTTTTAAAATTCTAGAAATGTTATTTTTGAATAGGTAAAAAGCATCTTCCAAAAATGGTTTAACATCTATATGCGTTAAATTTATTACAATGCCCGTTCTGACCCTAGAGTTAAAAATTGCGTTAATTGTGCGCCAAGTTACACGTCTTTGATTCTGTACTAATCCCAATCCTGCGTATTGTTTTGGTAGATAATATTTTACAAAACAGCACATTCTTTTCAGTTGTGCAATTTTAGAATATATTTTACGTTTTTGCCCAATAGTGAAGTTAATTTTTTTTAAAGCTAAATTGCAGCGATGAATATGATAGTACATTCGGCGTAACCAAATTTTTGCATCTGAAGGAGAATAATTTTGTTCCATTAATTTTAGCGTTTGATCAATTTTAGTTAAGGTACCTTCAAAGTTATTCATTTTGATTTTGTTTTCACAGAAAATAAAAATGGGTATGCTAATATAGAAAATTATTACCTTATAAATTAATATGCTCAGTGCCGAATAATTTCAAATGAATCCGCTGGATGTGATTTGCCCGTAGATGTCTGACCTCGATATATCAAGTGGTACTTTCCACTCGACAGTTCCACTGTATGTGGCCTATATTCTTCTAATAGCCTCTTTGGAAGAAATGTCACCCAATCCTTCAGCACCAACAATATTGCTTCGCCAAATTTCGTGTCCACAACTCTGCACTTCAATATTGGGTGTTCGAGATTTCTTTCTAGCTCCCCAAGCTTCTTGACAGGTTTCCTGTCGGGAATTAAAGATGCAGAATTAATTTTTCCAAGAAAATCCATTTCTAAAAACACATGAATGCGGAAAAAATTGAATAAACATTCATAAAAGACAATGTATAATAACTCACTTTTGTTTATATAGAGAAGTTGCGGGCTTAAAATATTTGATGTTATTATTGTGGCTTGAGCGTTCTGTTATTTGTTTGTACTGTAAAGACAAAGTAGATACTACACAAAATGATATAAATCTAATTTACAAATACTTACATGTCAAACACTAGCACCGAACACAAATAGCGAAATCTGACAAATACTTTAGCAGTATAAATTGCAAACAGAACTAAGTTGGTTCCAGTATCGAGAATCGTTGAAAACTGTCCTTTGGAATTGCAGCGCTCCAGTTTATATGCTGAAAATCCTCATAAATTACACCTAAATTGTTCAAGAAAACGTTCCCCCCACCCCATCAAATTCCCAATCCCAATGCGAATAAGAACCAAGAATTTTTGATACCATACTGAAAAGGAACCTGACCAATACAATAAAGAATTAACCATTCATCCACCCAAAATTCAAATCTCAATGTAAATAATTCACAATCACAATGTGAATAAGAATTAGGAATTTTTGATACCATACTCAAAAAGGAACCTGACCAATACAATAAAGAATTATCCATTCATCCGCCCAAATTCCAATCTCAATGTAAATAAGAATTAAGAATTTTTTTTTGTAACATACTCAAACGCAAACCGCCCCAATACAATATAGAAATCTCTACGATCACATCTAATAATGTTGCGTGGGATTTGTTCCTGTTTGAATTGTTTCCTTCTAAGCTTAATATGAGAGTATTGAAATATTTACGACCAACATAAAATATCCCATGAATAGTTTTAGGAAAACGATCGAAAAGTTTTGGGAACAAAAGAGACTAGTGTATTTGTGTGGGTTTCAAACTAGATTCTGGTCTATCTACCTGCGATTTATCGAATAATAGCGAGGGTTTTTCGTGTGAAACTTACTAATCTCTTGCAATTGTTTGTCTATGGCCATAGATATCGCATAGGTACTCGAAATATTTCAGAAGAGGATTAAATATTTCGCATTAATTTCTCAAATATACTCTGAAAATTATATTTATCATAGATGATTACGTTATTTCATTGATCATTTTGCATTCAATCCTAACTACTTTGTTTTCTTCTAAAACCAGCGATATTTTATATCATGATTTTGAATAGAGGAAATAAATGCCTGCACATTGTGAAATAATACAGACAAAACCTACAGCTGTGTTCTAATGAGTGTATGATATCCTTTGATGATTGACAATGGAAAGCATTCATTGCATTAATTGAAAATGACTTTGATCAACGGGATTGTGGCGTCGAAGTTACAAGATCCAAAAGTATGAAAACACGCGTTGCCAAATGGGAAAACTACCTGTATTTAGGTGATGCTGAATTGAATAAGATCATCCAATTGAATACCCTACTAATTTCTCCTCGTTTAGCGATGCTGAAAAATCTACGAATATCATTTTACTACTACAAGTTCTTGGATATCATCAAAGATTTGGTTTGGAGCACCAGCAACATCAGCAGCAGCAGCAGCAGCAGCACTAATGAAAATTCAATCGAAGATTTAATAAATGCTTTTTGTAGAATTAATCCATCTGTTGAAAGTTATGTAATCTTAGAATGTATGTACTACTATAAGAATAAGGTATTGAATGATGTGGATAATAGACATTTCACGTTATGTCAATAAAAATACTTAATGCCTTTAAAATTGTTTTTGATTTTACCCAATAATGTCGAACTTATTCACGATATTAATTTCTCAAATATACTCTGAAAATTATATAATCATAGCTGATTACGTTATTTCATTGGTCATTTTGCATTCAATTTTAACTAGTATATAGGAATATCTTATTGAATGATTCCGATAACAGGCATTTCACAATGAAAATACTCGACCCCACCCACAATGTCTATTCAAACATGTTAATTAGTTCTAGAATGTTCCTCTGAAAAGGCGCTACCTGCTCGATCTCTATATGTAGTTCCAAAGACTGTTCCATAACGTCGAGCCTGAGTGGCCGGGTCGGGTAACCCGTCGGGCTCATAATCTGAAGGGTGCCGGTTCGAATCTCTACGTCGCCGAGAATTTTTTCATTAATTCCTACAAAGCGGTCACCCAAAATGTGACGTCATGATTTCTATTGTTTGATCGAGAAACCCTGTAGTATTACTACTGAAACCATGCCAAGAAATGAACGTACTTGTTTAGTTGTTCGTGGTACTATCATATCGACAATAGCACTGACTTTTTGAGGATCCACAGACAGACCCGATCTATTTACCACGTAGCCAACGTATTTAAGTTCCTCTCGGCAAAATTTGCACTTTTCTCTGTTGAGTGTTAAATTGGCTTTCTTTAGCCGATCAAGAACTTCACTCAAAACGCGAATATGACTATCAAAATCGGGAGTTACTATTGCTAGGTCATCCAAGAATTTGAAAAGAAATGGCTCTAATTCCGGTCCAAAAATTTTGTCTATCAGACACTGAAAAGGAGCGGGAGCGTTAGTGAGACCGAATGGCAATCTTTTGAACATAAAGTGTCCTCTACCGGGTATTTTAAAAGCAGTATATTTCTTTGAATTCTCTGCCATTTTAACTTGATGAAATGCTGTCTTTATATCTAAGGTTGTTAAATATTTGGCGTTGCCTAATCTATCTAGGATTGAATCTATTATGGGTAACGGATATGCGTTCTTCTCTGTAACCGCATTAAGACGGCGATAGTCTACACAGAACCTATAAGAACCATCGCTTTTCGGTACCATCAGTACGGGAGAAGACCACGGACTATCACTCGGTTCAATTATATCCAATTTTTGGAGCTTTCTTACTTCATCATCTATTAACTTTTGCATTTGGGGACTAACAGGATAATAACGAGATCTGATTGGCGGACTATCAGTAATGATTTCGTGCTCTACTAGATCGGTACAGCCTAACTCTATGCTCTTAACAGACTCAAAATAATTCGTCAACAAAGAATTTAACTTATTTCTTTGATCTAATGTTAGGTCATCAGCAGATTGAACTGAGTTTACTTGAAAATTCTGTTCATTAGTACCAAAGTACCATTGGCCCTTCCTAAGGTCTGGCACAATTCCCATCTTTATCCAAAATGCTGTACCCAACACCAGTGTGTGTTTTAATTATGGCATTACATAGCAATTAAATATCCTAACTTTGTCCTGTAATTGAATTGGAACTGACATATATCCTATACATTCCATGAACTCTCCATTCGCAACTTGACAATTTTCGTGTTCATTTAGAAACTGTAACTTAATTCCCAGATTTAAGAATATTTTATAGCCATTCGAACCCAAGAATACTTTATTAGCGCCTGAATCCAGCAAGCCATCTAATTTGGTTCCATACACAGATACCGTAACGTAAGGACACTCACTATGATTAACTTGTGCCAACAAATAAGACAAAATAGGTTTACTGTGATTATTATAAAAATCAAGCTCACTTTGCGAAAAACAGAGCTCATCTTGCTGTATGATATTGACCGATTTGTCCATGATAGAAACGCGATTACGGTCTAATATCGGTTTCTGTTGGCGTTTCCCGATCTTTTAGTGCAAAAACGAGCTATATGGTTTGGGCCTTGACATCTATAACAAATAATCTCATGATTTCCATCAGAGTTATTACCCCTTGAATATCCAAAACTACCCCTTCTACCTTCATTAGCTCCATCGCTAGCACTATTCCTTCCATCTCTGCTCAAATCCCGATTAGATCTTTCCACTGAATGTTCCTCCCTTCCTCTCCTGTCTCTAAATAAATTTCTGTTGAATTCCCTATAATAATTCCTATCTCTATCCCTACCATATCCCTCATTTCTATGGCTATACAAATCTCCACTCCTATCCTTCGAAAAATCTCTATCTCTATCTCTCGATTGATCCCTACCATTATCCAAGGATAAATCTCTTCCATCCCTTGATAAACCTATTTCATTTCTTGAAACATGTCTATAGTCTTTATTTTCTCGATTACTTTCAACACTATTGGCTCTATACCTATTTCCCTTACTTTTCCCCTCGAAATCCCTTCTACTCATATGCGTTTCTTTCGCAACACTTCTATCTAATGAACTTCTCTCTCTTTCGACGCTACTATTACCTTGAACTGTCATACCTGAAGCTGAATGACCACCTCTATTTTGAGATTTCGATTCTCTTGTAACTGAACCTTTATTATCAGAAGAGAGATTTTCGACAAAAGAAACCTTTTTGAGTTCAATATTATCCAGCTTCTTTTTACTAGATTTTTCCTCTTTATACGACAAATCCGTTTCTACTATATTTTTAATAAATGATGGCGGGACGAAATTCAAAATGTCTCTACGATTATCTTCAATTTTGCGACATAATTCCACGAGATGAGCAACCGAGTTAATCTCGATCAATAAAAGCTGATTCTGGTAAAAGGGTAATATATTCTTTCTGATTATTTTAAGTTTAACTGAATCTTCCACAGGTATTGTAAGACGATTGAAAAGATTACTCATGTATGCTATATAAATTGCTATACTCTCTTTATCTCCCTGAGTCCTTGATTTAATTTGTTCCCAAACTTTATCATTAAAATCCCTAGGGAGAAATTCATCTCTAAAAAAATCGCACAACATATCCCAATCTGTTATTTTATCTCTCAGTGAACGATAATAAATTAAAGCTTTACCCTCAAAAAGTTCTACAGCGCTTTTAAAAAGTTGTTGCCTAGTTACGCCTCTAGATTCACTCAACTCAGAAACTCTCTCCAAAAAAGCATTCAACCCTAACGAATCCGGTTGAGACTCACCACTGAATTTGAGACCCCATTTTGATATGTTTATGTTATTATTATTTAAGGAAACATTCGCCATTTTTTGATTTATAGATACAGAACTTAAATTAACAGGATCTTTATTTGGTGTAGAGGTTCCAACATTTTGTGTCATTCTCGAGTGAAATTCAATGTCGACAGGATTTCGATATTTGAACTTGTCAGTAAAGGACTCAATTTTTTTTTCGAAAGAAAGATGACATCTCAAAGCTTCTGAGAGCAACTTTGAACATTCAATCCGATCGGAATCTTCACCTGGTGAGATATTTTCGATTCTAACCAAAACATGAGCAAGCTTAGTCTCTAATTTCCTACTTAGACTAGAAGTGAACTCTTCATTAAGCCATTGTTTTATTTCTGAAATTTTAGTCTTACAGATTTCTAATTCTTCTTTTGCGTCAAATTCTTGATATAGTTTGAAACTATGGCCTTGTTCATGAAGTTTAATAAGTTGTTTCATGGTACTTACTAGTTCTTTGACAGTTCCCGATGGAACAGCACCTCGAATCTTAATTTCATACTCTAGTTCTTCTTTAACGAGTCTATCTGGGTGTAGTTTAAGAGGCATTTCTCTTCAGGCAATCAAATTCTGGGTAAAATAGGGCAAATTATAAAAAATCAGTTTTTAAACTTATTTCTTATAGTAAAGAAGGACCTTCCAGGTAAGTAAAACTCGAATTGAAAATTTATTCCGAATACTACTATTTTACGATTACCGTTATTGCTGAAACTAGATGTACTCAATTCTATAGCTTTTGTTATTTTTTTTTTTAGTTCAGTTTTGTTGGGCGCCAAAAATGTAACGTGAAATATTGTAAAAAAAATATGGATGGTGTATACCAATAAATTGAGCTATGGATTGAGTGACACAAGTACCACTATTCCCAAAGAAAAAATCTCCAATCGTTATAGGACGAACACAACTAACAGAATATGGCTAGCTCACCAACTGCCACCACCCTCCTACTCAATTCAGTGAAGACATGAGACACTCCACCAATCTCCAAAGTCCAGTTATAGGTTTGAGGGTGCTCTCGGCACGTAGATCTCTGTAAATTTCAAATCAGATCAATATATGTATCTAAATCAAATAGGGTTATTCTTACCACCCTTAGTTCAGCCGTACACTGAAAGAATTCTAATGGGGTGAGCAACTTGAATAAAAAAGTGAGTCGCAGACAAGGCTTTGTTTATTCTTCCTTTTACAAAAAAAACTTTTCAATGAGACTATTTAGGTACCAATAATATATATATGGCGTTCACATTCATAGTCGAAATAATTAATATGGTCTCACAATCTCAGGTACGAGAATTTTCCAAAATACGTAATGGAATGCAAATTTTCTCTACAAGTTCGTCTATAGGGTAACTTATTGCAATTGAAGTAAGCGCACAGCTCACTAAATTTAAATTTCAAACAAAATAAATTCTCAAGGAAAATTTGTACATACGCAAATTAGTCTTAAATCTAAACTAAAAAAAAACATTCAAAGAAACCTACTTGTTACTTGTCACTTGCAACCTTGGGGATCCTTGGAGCCAGTGGGCTGTCTCATGCCTTGACTAGACCTCCGATATCCCTCGATGTGAATCCAGGAAAGGCTCGATAATACAACGATTTCTTATCTGGTCTATAATCTATTATTGGTTCCACTTGTTCTCAAGAAGTGGCCCTAAATCACTCTCCAAACGCACTCCAAAAAAACTGGTAGATATCCCAAAACTTCAGCGGGAAAGAAAAATCTGGGGGAACAAATTCCCAAATAAATTCAATTCAAGAACAATTGCGACACAAAATTAACTGAGGCTACTTACCCTGTTAAACAGGATTTTCCAAAGGTTCTACTAACTAGAGGAAATGCAACGTGGTCCAATTTGCATTGACTGAAAATACATATATCTCCCGAAGGAATTCTTCCAAAATATTGCAACCACACAATATTCCAAAATCTGGCGGAGAAAATAAAGCCCACAACTGTTGCGGATGGTTCAATCTTTTCCAAGATTTTACCGATACTTTTCACTCGCCTAGAATTTCCAATCACCTCTTTCGCTTCGATCGTCACGTTTTAAATCGAAAAACAAGAATGTCCAGATGTCCAGAAAACATTCGATATCCGAGCAAGATGAAAATGGACCGCGTCATAGACCCCACCTCATCAATCGTTCCAATCATAATTTCACATTCATACCTCCATACATAAAAAACTTCACAAACAACGGGATATCGAGAAGACATTTACAGCGGGAAATTCGAACAACTCAAAACACTTCAAATAATATTTCCGCAACAAATTTAGATATTTTATAATTCGGGTATTCCAGGATTACATTATAAACTTCTTTTTTTTTATTTTTAAATAGAGTTTGCAACGATTATGATCAAGAAAAGTCAAAAAACATATATATAAAGAAAATAAAACTTGTCATGAATTTGGAGAAAATGCAACCGTAACAGCCCTGTGGACAGGATCTTTGGCGCTCTTGTTCAAACTTTGACAAGATTTGTTGTTATTTATCAAGATTAAATGAGCAATCTGAAAATGAGAACTACACCATGGAAGAAATCAAATTAAAATAGCTGAAATGCATTTGACTCTCTCTTATAGAACAGGATGACATGTATGCGTATGAACACAGATCATATAATAATTCATAGATAGAATAATTATAGCGATTCATTTTTGAAATGTCGAAAAATCATATCTCCGATAGTATTAGCTTGCTAGAGTTGAAAATGATATCAATGGATTTTAATGGAGAAACTGCACCTTGAAAAAATTTAATTTGAAATTTGTAAAAAAAAAAAAATTTCGTTACTCCGAAATCATCTGGCCTATTTTGCCCAATAACGAATTCAACCGAGATATTTTCCTCCCAAATCTACTCTGAAAATTTCAACTGCCTAGCTCATTCTGCTCGAGAGTTATTGTAGAAAAATTTTCAAAATTAAAGAATTTTTTTTTACACTTTACGGCAATCCGATCAATACAAAACTTCTCATGCATATAAAAGTCATTATACTACAATTTGATGCTAAATTTCAGATAGATCGTGTGATCGGTTTCGAAAATATTCATAAAAAATGTTTTTACTAAAAAGGGCCATAACTGCCAAACCGCTTGGTACATTTCGCCCAATAACGAACACGTCCGAGATATTTACGCTCCAAACCTACCCTGCAAATTCCAATCCTCTAACTCCTTCCGTTCGAGAGTTATCGTGTTAACGGATGGCCGGACAGAATCGATTTCGACCACGGGTTCTTGATCAGTGAGTCGAACCAAATCGTTTTGAGACCATTTTCAGCCAAAAATTCGAAAATTACAGACATTTGGGCAAATTGATAAGCACTATGTTCCGAGGAACAAGAGCGCCAAAAACGATATAGTTATTGATAACCGAACTCACAAAAAATAGATGGGTCTGG
Source organism: Halyzia sedecimguttata (assembly GCA_937662695.2). NCBI lineage: Eukaryota > Metazoa > Arthropoda > Insecta > Coleoptera > Coccinellidae > Halyzia > Halyzia sedecimguttata. The sequence goes on from OW569417.2 coordinate 77,350,881, forward strand.
ATGTCTTCTGAGTTCTCTTAGTACCTACTTGCCTACAGTGAATATTGCAAATCGTTGGAATTGGTAGTCGTATCTGAATTCAATTCGAATTAGTTTGTAAATTTGCCTACTGTCAAAAACTAAACCAAAAACGGTCCAGCGTTTATCGGCATCAGAGAGGATAGACATTCTGATTATTATGGGTTGTGGAGATAGAGCACGAACCCATCAAGACGTTTTTTATTATTTCAATGAAAAATACCCTAATGCTGAACCTGTAACACCTAACCTAAGGTGTTCTTAGTAAAATAATCAGGGAGTATGAGGAGTTTGGATACCTGAAGGATCTTCCATGAAGTGGTCGACTGGCAATTCCAGAGGAGGTAGAATTGAACATTTTATTAGAGTTAGAGGAAAATCCTCTTCTCTCTTCAAGAACTATCGCGTTGGTATGGGATAATAAGATATCGAAAAAAAAGATTTTGAGAAAAAGCTAAAATGTCATAAATGGCACCCATTCAAGATTGATTTTGTGCACGAACTGAATAGACATGACTTTGACCGCAGAACTCAGTTTTGCGAACAAATTATGGACACTTGCTATACCTATGAGGGGTTTCCAGTTCGAATTTCATTTAGCAACATTTTATTTAAATGGAACTGTCAGCAGGCAAAACTGTTACTACTGGTCAAATCACAATTCACAACCCAAACTGGATGACCGAGATACATACACAATTCCCTGAAAAAGTGAATGTATGGGCATGGACTGTTAGGAACAGGGTTATAGGGCCTGTCTCTTCTGAAAGACTGTTGAAGGTCCAAAATATTTGGATTTGTTACGGGATGATCTGTTTCCGGCGTTGGCGGCTCTTTTTCCGAACGATGCATATCAAGATCTTCCGAATGAAACGCTATGATTTCAACACGATCAATATTACAAGAATAATACCTCAATAATTATTGACCCAAATGACGTAATATGTCCATTAATTAATTCAGAATTTTATTGTCTGTCCATGGCAAGAAAAAAAAATAGGGGCTTGCAATTTAAAAAATATCACCCTGCTTGGTAACAAGAAATGGTAGAACGATAAGAATTAGGGGAAAATGTGTCTCAAAAAATATATCACTTCGAGTCAATAATCATCTTTCGATATTCCTGAAAGGGGAATAAATAAATCCATTATTCCATTTTTTGACGCTCACGGTATATTTATATAGAAGCACTCATGATCATTCCAATGAATATGAAATCCATTTGATCTTGTTGATTAATATTTTTATCCAGCTCAGACCCCTAGAATATTTCTACCAATAAAACAATTATAAAAGCACTTACATCGGCTTCAGCGCGCTCGTTCGGTGATGATGCTGGGTAATTCCCACGAAATCCCGAAATTTGTTCATTAAAATAGACAAATAATATTGAGAAGGATTCGTATTAATGTTCTATGAAATTTTGGGGTACTGATGATGCAAGATTATTATTATATAGCGGTCCCTAGAATAAACGTGTTTTAGGTGGATTATGAGGATTTAAAAAAAAATTGAAAATGAGGGGATGAAGACTAAGTGAGGCAATGAGAAAATTGTTCAATTTTAAATTACCTTTCAATTGAGTAATCAACTATTAGTTTTTAACATTAACAGGAACATAAAATCACAAGGTTATTGTAGATCAACTGAATTATTTCCATTTAACCTAACTTCAATTATTATTTTGCACTAAATCAAAGTGGCAGTATAAAAATGAACAAAAAACCAAATATGTTCACTTGAAAATTAACTTAGTTGTCATTTTACCAATGGATTGAAGTTCTGTTATACGGTTTAATCTTAACAACATTAACAAAACAATAGCTTTTTTATGCAAAATTAATAAAATAATGAAAATAGTTATACTTAATTAGAAATCTACCAACAAAAAGTACTTTTCTTATCTATTCATTCTCAAAGTTAATAAAACAGTCTCATCTCAGTTACATATTTTAGTATATTTCCTTGACAGCATAACATCCCTTTTTGATTAATGTTGGTGGCCTGATCTTCTGGTGAATACCATTCCAGGCATACAATCCTTGATTATTGGCCATCTCCAAGAATTGGTTCCTCTTTTGATACACATTACTAAAGCACCCCCTGGACAAAGTTTTTCGTCCCAATTTATTAGGACATGATCACCTTTATTATAAGTGGGATTTTTATGTGTCATACAAATAACATCATTTGATGAATATCCAACATGTGACTTGGTTCGTGTTCGTGTTGTACTACGCATTGTTTATTCAATACAAATATTCGAAGATTATCAGAAAAAACAAATAGGCAAATTTTCACTTATACTCTTTTTCTTGGCATTAATTTACGGCACAAAAATATTACAGCGGTGAATTAAAGAATAAACTAAAGCAAATGTTCGAAAAAGCAAGTTAACTCTGGTGAAAATTACTACTTGATAAATCATCATTCCCTCAATAGAAATTTATATGAGGGAATGACGGTGAGGGAATGATGAAACAAAGAATAATAAAAAAAAACTCGTGATATAAACTCACTATTAAAAAGTTGTTTTGTATAAAATGATAACTCCCATAAGTCTACTTCTCTATGTAATTAATAACGAATAAAGTATTTTACTTTTTGTTTTTCCTGGATGTGAGGGAATGACCTTAAAAAATGCAATTCAAACAAAATATCCTATTATTTCTTTTTCAACGCAAAGTCTAACACGCTGTCGTTAAATTCACCATAATGGTGAGTTGACAGGACTGCCACCTATCAAAAACTCATAGTAGCGTTCCTGTTGGATTAACAATGCGATCAAAATTCGATTATCGGTAACAATGTGAGGGAATGATTTATTTTTATGGGACACGTGTATATTCGCTATTTTTGTTTACAGTTTTTAGTATATAATCCAAATTAAATTTTTTTTCATTAATCTATCATATTTTTAATCGAAAAGTCTCCAAAGTAGACTTTTATTATTTTTTCTTGTTTGTTTGATAATATAAAAGTAATCGAATGTGTAGCTTGGGACATAGTGAGGGAGTGATTTTACGGACTATATATATTGGTGTATTTATTCTTATGTATGTATTTGGTTCCGAAATAATAAGTGAAACTTCTAGTGTCGATTACATATATTACAAGAAAATTTTGATATCCGTTATAGGGTTGTTAGATTTTCGATAAAACTCAAAGGACAAGAATTTCGGTATTTCGTGAGAATTACCCGCTACGTTTTTTGACGCGCTTGTTCCCCTGACCAAATGTTTCTCAAAAAATAAATTCATTTGACCTATCAAACCTTTTTTCGCTATTCCTGGAATGGGAGAAAATAACTACACTATTTCCTTCTTTTGACGCTATTGTTTTTCATTCTTAATTTTTGTTGTGTCTTCAATTTTGATGATTATGTGATTTTTCACAGGCTAAAGATGATGAACTTGAGAAAGCAGTAGAAGCAGCATTAGAAGCAGGGTACAGGCATATCGATACAGCATACGTGTATGAAAATGAAAAAGTTATAGGAAAAGTACTGAAACGTTGGTTGGATGGTGGAAAAATTAAACGTGAGTAATATTGAAATAATCCGGACCTTCCACAATGTTGATTCAGAGAAATAAACTGTAATATTTAGATTGAAACTATTATTATTTATTATTACAAGGTGAGAAGAGAGGAGGCTAAAGCCTATGAACTCTCAAAAACAAATATAACATCTTAACATCCAATGTGCACGATAATATATGTATATAGTGATTTAAAAAAAGAACTGTGGCCAGGAGCTTTGGCGCATTTGTTCAAATTAATAGTTAGAGCAGTTGCTCCTCCAGGTACTGAACTCGCCCAAAGCTGCTCAGCTCCAGGAGAAAAAATAGTATTTCTAAGAATATAAATCCGACTGTAAAAAATCTTAGAGAAAACTGGTCCACTTTTTGGCCGAGAATAGTCGATTAGTTTCGATTCAAATACATTCAGCCTTGAGGTCGAAAATTAACATATTGTGTGTCTGTGGTGGCACCCATTCGAATACATACAGATACTGTTAGTAGTTATTCGAGGAGAGTTCGGGATCACAATATTTTCATAACCTCACTTTTTTGGTTTAGGTTCGCGGAATGACTTCAACGTCCAGGCCACGCGCCCTTAACAATTAGGGAATGGGTTTGGATCTATATATAGAGCTTGCTGGGTGGAACTTTCGATCTTAGTTGGGGTGTCCTTGTGTATCCCATGCTATTGTGTTGTATCGGTCGTCATAAATATTTCAGGTCGGCATTCTATAGAACTAATTACCATGTTTGAATTGAATAATCGGCGTATTCTTTGAGAATTTTGTCACATTGAAAATAAAATTTTGGTTCAAGCCCTGTGGATAGGATCTTTGGCACTCTTGTTCAAACTTTGGCAAATTATATCTCCGAAAGAATTGGTTTCTCAGAGTTGGGAATGATATTAATGGAATCTTATGATATAAGTGCATCATCAAATAAAATACATTAAATAAAAATCCATTGATATCATTCCCAACTCGGAGAAACCAATACTTTCGGAGTTATGATTTTTCAAAGTTTGAACAAGAGCGCCAAAGCTCCTGTCCAGAGGGTTTTCCCACATTTTCAATTTGGCTTCTGTGCGTCAATTCAAAAGAATTTTTGTACTTAAATTCAAAACGTAGGTTCATGACTTATCTCATGTTGGATTTATATACATCAGGAAATTATAATTAGAGTATTCTACTATGAAATCATATAGAATTGAGAATACTTATTGAAAGTTTGTTAGAGTTGAGAATGGCATCAAAAGATTCTCACGAAGAAACTGCATCTTAAAAAAAAATTAATTTAAAATTTGTAATGCAAAAAAAAATATTTTTTTTTTATTACTCCGAAACCACCTGGCTGATTTTACCCAATAACGAACTTAACCGAGATATTTATCCCCTAAACCTACTCTGAAAATTTCAACTGTCTAGCTAATGTAAAATATTGGTATCGTGTTAACGGACGGCCGGATGGCCGGACATAATCAATTTTGACCATGGATTCTTGATCAGTGAGTCGAACCAAATCGTTTAAGACCATTTTCAACCAAAAATTCCAAAATTACAGGTATTTGGGCAAATTGATAAGCACTCTGTTTCGAGGAACAAGAGCGCCAAAAAGATAAAACAATCTTACGGACATGTATTGGTGCCCTTGTTACTGGTAACAGAGTGCTTATCAATTTGCCCAAATGTCTGTAATTTTAGAATTTTTGGCTGAAAATGGTCTCAAACGATTTGGTTCGACTCACTGATCAAGAATCCGTGGTTGAAATCAATTCTGTCCGCCCGTCCGTCCGTCCGTTAACACGATAACTCTCGAACGGAATGAGCTAGACAGTTGAAATTTTAAGAGGAGGTAAATATCTCGGATAAGTTCGTTACTGGGCAAAATCGGCCTGATGGTTTCGGAGTAACGAAAACAAAATTTTTTTTTTACATTACATATTTCAAATTCAATTTTTTTTAAGATGCAGTTTCATCATAATAATCCATTGATATCATTTTCAACTCTAACAAGCTAATACTTTCGGAGATATGGTTTTTGAAAATTTCAATAATACATCATACTTCTATATATTATCAGAGAATACGAATTATATCTGTCTGTGTTCTATATATGTTCACTGCATACATTCATGCAGTGTTCTGATATTTCTGAATAGACCTGAGCAGTAAATCAAAACGTCAAATATTACTGAAATTCACTGGCGATGCTTACTGTCACTAAAGAGCGTCCCGAAATTACTTACTGCTGCCAGTAATGCCAGCATCGGAACACAAGAGTCGAATTTAAGCGAATAACCGGAACAGTGCGGTTAAGACCAATCTCTTGCTAAACATAACCGATCGGTTATAATAGCAAGGGATTGGTCTTAACCGCACTGTTCCGGTTATTCGCTTAAATTCGACTATAGATAATCTTATCTACCTATGACAGATATATCAAATATATTGATTTCTGTTCAACAAGGTATGATTGAATGCAAAATGAACAATTATAGGATATTATAATTACCCCTACCCTATATGCCCTTGCATGATCCATATGATGATGAAAATATATTCAGAATATCTTCAGTGAAAACAAAACCGGAGTATTGACTAAGTTTCAATTGATATAATATAATTTTCAGAGGATATTTGAGGAATGAATATCTCGGATAAATTCGTTATTTAGTTTTAATTTCAATTCTATTATAAGAATCCATTGATATCATTCCCAACTCTGAGAAATCAATAATTTCGGAGATGAATTGTCAAAGTTTGAACAAGAGTGCCAAAGCTCCTGTCCACAGGGCTTTCCTACATTTTTTTATTGACATAGCGTGAAATGGTCGTTATTCACATTAATTCAATACCTTATTCAACATAGTTTATATTCACGTAGTAGAACGTAGGGTAGTAGACTGTAGGCTAGTAGATAATTAAACAAAAAAATATCTGGAAAATTTTGGTGTGATGTAATTTTGATTGACTGTAAGGGTGCGGGGCACAATAAACCTTAAGGTCGTAGTGCAACGTTATCCCCTACAATAATATACAAGAGTGGGGCGGTATGTTAAATATGATTGTACGGTTTTGAAACTTTGTCATCCTAATGAGCATAAAACGTCAGATTTTCGAGATATTAGTTGAAGAAAAAACTGGAAACTTTTCGTTGTGATGTTGGACTTTGAAAAAGCACTGACATCATGTTATTCAATTTGAATTAAATTATATAGGTATTCATATAAACCTTGCCCAAAGAGCACTGAATTCAAGTCAGTGCTATTTTTGCGCGTATGTTCTGGGGAACATCGCGTTATAGTTTTGCCCAAATGTCTGTAACTTTCGAATTTTTTGACGAAAATGGTCTCAAACAATTTAGTTCGAGTCCCCAATGAAGAATTCGATGTCAAATTTGATTCTGTCCGGCCGGCCGTCTGGCCGTTGCCACGATAACTTGAGAACGAAAAGAGCTAGCGACTTGAAATTTTCAGGGTAGGTGGCGCATCTCAATACGACGGACAAGTTCGTTAATGGGCATAATCGGCCCAGTGGTTTCCGAGTAATAATTTTGTTTTCAACCAATATAAATTTGATCGAATTGAAACTTGATGAGTAGTTGTAGAATATGAACCTAAGCACGTTCGTGAAATTTTGTGCGAATCGTATGGCTAGAAAATAAAAAAAAAATTATTAAAACATATTTTTGTTGTCACGATAACTTGGGAACGGAAAGAGATAGCGGCTTGAAGTTTTCAGGTTAGGATGTGTACCAAACCGCGACATTTCAGTTTGTTTATGAGCATAATCGGCCGAACGGTTTTAGAGTTATAACCATCTGAAATTTGGTTGTTTTTTGTTCCTCGTTAACTTGAAAAATACTGAACCGATTGAATTCAAACATGGCAATTAGTTGTAGAATGCCAACGCAAAAATTCTTGCAAAATTTCGTGAGGATGGTATTTGAAAAATTTTTTTTAAAAATCATTGAAAATTGAAAAAAAAATTCTATATATCAGTAACTATTGGTTTGAAATTGTTGAAATTTTGCAAGAGCCTTCATAACCTAACTCTTCTGCCAAGTTTCAAGTTTTAACACGATCGGTTGAATATTGTTGGAGATTCGAGCATTCTTGTGTGAGTTCAGTAGATGGGTGACCGTTGCCTCGATAACTTTCGAACGAAAGGAGATAGGGACTTGCAATTTTCAGGGTAGGTTGCGTATCCGAAAGGGAAAGTTAAGTTTGTTTTTGGGAATAATCGGTCAAACGGTTTCCGAGTTATACCCATCTGGAACTTGATAACTCAAAAAAACGTCTCGAGGAGGCTTATGTCCAACAATGGACACAAGAAGCTGTTTGATGATGATGAACTCAAAAAATAAATATTCGATCGAATTGAAGCTTGGTAACTAGTAGTAGAAAATCATCATTAAGACGTGTTTAAAATTTTGTAAGAACCGTACCCCTAGAAAATTCGAAAAAAATGACGAAAAAAAAATTGGTTGAAGCACTGACGTGAAGTCAGAAGCTTTTGCGCGTATGTTCTACTGTCTATTCTTCTGTATTGGTCACCCTTAATCGAATTAACCATGGTAAATAATGTTGTCCATTCTCTTGTATCTCTTGTATTCGAATTTACCATGGTAAATTCGAATTAAGAGTCTCCAATACAGGAGAATGGACAACATTATTTACCATGGTTAATTCGATTAAGGGTGACCAATACAGAAGAATAGACAGTAGAACATACGCGCAAAAGCTTCTGACTTCACGTCAGTGCTTGTTATTTTTAGGGTAAAGAAAACACTTGCCCTAAGTTTCTTAATATAATACTATGTTGTTGTCATAAATATGTTCCTGGTTTTATCTCACTTTGAAATTGGGAAATAAATTTTGCATGTGCAGAACAACTGAGACGCCTATGGAATTCGTATATTCATTAATTCTATTATCATTTCCGTACATAATAAAGACCTTTTCAAACTCTGTGAGAATAGAACGAATATTGAGTTTCTTAGTTTTCTAGAAATTGGTTTCACTGCACTCCATTTCTTATCCGTCAACGACGCATTTTAGGAATGCAAGTTTGCTAGATTTCATGTTTCTCGAATTGAATACAATTTTATATAATAATTCGGGGTAAATATCCTCATTTCCAGTGCTTAGTGCTCGAAAAATCGAATTACTTTTATAAAAAGTAATCGCGAGTCTTTTGGGAAAATGCACTGCTTTGTGCTTGAGACCCAGGAACATTTTTATTGAGTAGTTAGTGCTAGGGTTTGAAGCATTTTCTTCAGTGCACGGCAAAGCACTGGCTTGCGGTTGTCAATACTGGAGATTTCAAATAAATTACATGTAAAAATGTGAGTAAGGGGTAAATAAACAAAAAAACATAAACATAACCAGCAGGAACCCTCAAGCAGTGGGGTCTCAGAGATGGTCCTGCTGGGAAAGACGACTCGGTATGGCCACTCTGTGTAGGTTTGTGTATATTTGTATAACTTTTTGAATCAAATTTCCTATTTCTAATCCACTGCGTATCCAAACCAAATAGAATTAATATTACTGAGATCAATCTTTTTTGCAGGAGAAGACATTTTCTTGGTAACAAAATTACCACCTACCGGTAATCGTCCAGAAGGCGTGTCAAAATACATGGCAAAATCTCTACAAAATTTGCAAGTTGATTACGTAGATTTATACCTGGTTCATGTTCCGTTTGCGTTCAAAGATGTTGAAAATAACATGCACCCTACTAAACCCGATGGAAGCATTGATATGGACACTTCAACTGATCATATTGCTATATGGAAGGTGAATATTTAGTGTTTTTGGTTGAATCGAGTCCAATTTAAGAGTTGAAATATTACAATTTTAGTCACCCTACCTTCAACCCGCTTCCAGAGACCGGTACAACCCCCAATTTTTCAAATAAGAATTATGGGCTTACAAAAAGCTTTCCTTAGAAAGCTTTTTTTTTTTTAATTCTCTTTTGTCTTCTGATGTGTCCTTTTTATTTTTCCTGTATGAGATTCATAGGCCATTTGGCCTCATCTCAATATCTGTACATAATAATAATAATAATAATAATAATAATAATAATAATAATACATCGTTTGAAGGATCGCGTCATTCTCTATTCAGATATTTCATCACTTTCATGTTTATTGCAAAAATCAAATTAGCTAAATTTGGTACAATATCAAAAATAATAAAATGTAATACAAAATGTAGCAAAAAAATTATGAATGTCAATGTACTTAATCGCGAACGCCTTGACAACATCTTAACCTCAAATAAAAATTTCTTCAAACATTATTCTACATCTCATGACATAATCGCAAGCGTTAATCAATCTTCAAGGCCATTCAAACCAAGGGGTTCAATTTAATTTCAATATGTACACAATGCTCTTCACATTTCTTCATAAAAAGAAATCTAAGGGGTTATGATCAGGGGATCGCGCTGGTCATTCGATCGTTCTTCGTCTTCCTATCCACCGATTTATAAATATTGTGACCAGCTACTGACGGACATTGTGTTGGTAATAGGATGGTCCTCCATCCTGTTAGAATCACATCGTATTCCGTGGAACTTGAGGATTTTCTTGATCAGAATATACATTTGCCAAAGTTGGAACGACATCATTTGGATGTAGTGCTAAATATGTATCGCGATTCAAATTGTCCTCACTGAAAAAGGGGCCTATGATATGTTTTCGAACATTTGCTGCTCAAACATTAACCTTTAAGGGAATTGCGTGTGTTCCTCTCTCATCCAGTGAGGATTTTCGGTAGACCAGTAGCGGCAATTTTGACGATCAGTATGGACGCAGAATGAAGAAGTGCTCTCATCAGAAAACAATACTTCTGCAATATTGTCATCGAACATATCAATCATTTGTTCACAAAAATAAGTTCTCCTATCAAAATCGTCTTCCAAGAGCTCCTGGATAGGTATCATTTTATACGGATGCATTTTATTTTGTTTTAATATGTTTAGAATCGATATATGGCTTACATTGAATGTTGTGGAGGCATCTCTACTCGATTTATGTGCATTTTCTTCAAAGTCAAGCATCACATCTAATTTCACATCCTCACATAGTATATTAATAGCTATACTTTCTCAATCTACTTCACATGCTCAAACTCGCGAAACCGCTTCTCTATTTTTCTTATTGTCCCTTGGGTTAGAGGCTGCAAATTCAGAAATTCCTCATGAAACAAGCGACTTCTTTTTGAGTTCACGTTATCTCCGTAACTAATCATTTGTAAATGAAATTATAATGAATTTCGGCAATCACATGAATTTAATCTTTTCTATTTTGAATTTTGCAATGAACGTGTAAGTAATATGAATGATCTGAATAAAGAATAACGCGACATTTCAAATGATGTATCACAAGCCCATACTTCCCATTAGAAAAATTGGGGGTTGTACTTGTCTTTCGATGGGGGTTGAAGGTAGGGTTCGCAATCATACGAAAGATAATGACAGTTTAACATTTGAATTTGATTTGTTTCGGGAATTTCCATAAATATATACAGTAACCAAGATAATTAATGTATTCCATATTTTTCTAGGAAATGGAAAAACAGATAGATAGCGGTAAAGCAAGAGCAATAGGCTTGTCAAATTTCAACAAAACGCAAATAGAGAGGGTGCTGAAGAACTGCCGAATAAAGCCGAGCGTTTTGCAAGTAGAACTGCATGCTTATCTTCAACAGAATGAACTGGTTGATTTCTGCAAAGAGCACAACATACTTGTGACAGCATACTCTCCGTTAGGTTCTCCAGGCTTAGCAGCTTTCGTTGCCAATTTTGGACAGACGTAAGTGAGAATTCTTAACGTATCAAATATTAGTCAACGTGGATAATTCCGATACTTTTCAGCAGTAATAAAATGAGAATATCGATAATTCTTCGAACGTCTTATACAGGGTCTCTATAAATGATTGTAACATCGAAGTTGGCTTTGAATAATTCTTTGCCCCTCTTCGCTTGGTATCCAGACCATTTTACAGGCCTTTGAAATTGACAGCCTTGATAATTGTATTACCAGAAAATAAATTATATAGATGGAATCGCGAATGTGGACAGTATATATATGAAGCAGCAAAATAAAAATATATCAAAGCCAACTGCGATGTTACAATAATTTATAAACACTCTGTACTTATATATAAACAACACGCTTGAATTTAAGTTTGAGTGTTTGAACATTTATCTATGGTCGTCGGATAGACTAGTGCAATTAACAGCAGGAGAATATGAAAAGTTGAATGATAATCCAGTATTTCCCGCTGATATTAATTCAATTATGAGGAAAATAGAATAGCTGCGGCTTTCACTTTATGCCAATATATATATATATATATATTAATATATATCAACTCAATTAAAAATGATATACGATTTACACTAACTTATTTAATATTGAGGCACGTTTCGGCGACATCATCAGTGTACACATCAAAATGAATTCTTAAGAAGTAATGATCTCCCTATACCTCGATGACCTGTACAAGTACATAGAGTCTTTCTGTTCTTCTTCCTCCTTCTTTTTCTTCATACGACTTATTTAAAACTGTTTACATAATCTTACAGTGTTAGTACTTTGCAAGCATTTGCAATAATTCATTCCTGTCGCTATTATAAATTGATTCTCTATTGGGATATATTTAGTAACGGATAATAATTTAGTATATTATTATGTTTTTCCTATTTATTTCCACCATTTCCCAATAATTAAGTTGCGCATCTTTATTCAAATTGTGTAGAATTTTGAAATCCGGGTCAAACTTATGCCCTTCTGCTAATAAATGATTCGAATAATTGGAACGAATAGTGTTGTTTTGGTAGCTGTCAAGAAGTTCCTGAATTCTTATGGCAAAATTTCCACCTGTTTTTCCTATATATTATTTATCACAACTACCGCAATTTAACTGATTAACACCGGATTTATCTTCTTTATTGCTCTTTGGTTTATTATTCTTAATGCGTTTTGCCAGGTTATTGTTCGTCCGGAGTGTGATATTTACCTGTTAGTTTTGAGGAAACCTTTTAATTTGTTAACTTAGTTTTCCAAAATATGTTTAGCTATTGAATATTTCATTTTTATTCTTAATTTCTGGAAATACTAAACTAATTGTTTTTTTAAATTGTATTTTCTTCATCATTTTTCTGATTAACTATCCATTATATATCATTATATATCCATTGTTTGCCGTGGTTTGTTTGATAATTCCTAATTCTTTACAATCATTTTCTTTGGATAAAGGTATATTTATTAGCCGGTGTAACATACTATGAAATACCGCGACGTTATTTTCGAATGGATGAGATGAGGATCGATGAATAATTATTGTATCCGTATGGGATGGTTTCCTAAATATTGAAAAATAATGTTTGTTGTTTTTCCGCGTTAATATTGTTAAATCCAGAAACTTAATTGTACCATCTCGCCAGGAGCATAATCAGAATCAACCTGTTAACAAAATGGAGTGGAAGAAATGTTATCAAAATTTAATCTGATAACATTGTACGGTTTTTAATTATTCTAATAACCGTTTAGTATCACAGCAACTACTATTATTGAATTCTATAACCTAATTTTTCTAACCTTGGCTGTATTGAGCAATCCAAGTTCCACTCAATGAAACAGAGAAAATGGGAATTTTACAGATTCAGATATATACAGGGTGTTACTAAATAAGTGCGACAAACTTCGGGGGGTAATTCTGCATGAAAAAATAATGACAGTTTGTTGTATAACTTATATCCGCAAATGCTTCACTTTCCGAGATTAAAGTTTTTCTTATAAAATGACTATTCATTCATTCTGAAATTCGAAAATTGTCGTTAGTGTCTAACGAAGGAGCCTGATTTAGACTCCGAAACATTACAAAATAGTTTTTTAATCGTTGGAGTTGATCCGTTTTTTGTTTGTTAGGCAACATTGTTCGATTTACTGCGCCTGACAAATATATAGTGTTGCTTATGCAAAAGCAATTCACAAAATAATAAATTTTTATTTAATATATATTTTTCAGAGTTTGGGAGAGAAAATCTGAAGAAACCATTTAATATCTAATGAATATACCTCCCACAGTATCCTTTAATGATTATTTAAGTAGTACTTATATCTTAATTAATTACAGAATTGATTTGCCGGATATCCTTGGAAACCCAACTATCAAAAATATTGCCAAAAAGCATTCGAAAACTGAAGCTCAAGTGGTATTGCGTTACGATATCCAAAGAGGAATAGTTCCAATTCCAAAGAGCACAAATCCAGCACGGCTAAGACAAAATCTTGATGTTTTCGATTTCGAACTGGACGAACAGGATCTTAAGGAACTCAAAGCATTAGATGCAGGAGTCAGAATTCTGAACTTCGCAGTGTTCAAGGGGTAAGTGATGAGATGACACACAAATATGTATTTCTTCAGCCATAATGAATTATAGACCAGGGTCGATAATTTTTGAAATCGAATAAAATTATAGTAGAATGAAACTCATTGTAAAAGGAAGAGAATATAACAAAAATTATAGGAAAAATAATTTACGGGTGATCTGAGGTCGGGAAGGGGAAGAGGGCGAGTTTTTAAGGGTAAAAAACGGTTTATCTCGATTTCCGGCAAAACTACAAGTCCTATGGGCAAAAATTGAACGGCAAAGTTGTAGGTAATAAAAAGATCTACAACTTTTGTTTCACACTTTTTTCACATAACCTCAAAATTTATGTGAAAAATTCAAATAACCACGTTTTTGGTTTTTAATTGTTATCTTTTACAAACAAAAATATTTTTTCACCAAATTTGGTGATAACTTACCTTTTCATATCGCAAATATACTGTAATTTTTTGGATTTGAAATTTTTTTTTTTCACCTTAATTTGACTTAATATCGAAAAAGCATCCTAATTTTCAATTAAAAATTCTCACGTCAAAATATCTGCTTTTTTAAAAAAGTAGGTGATCTTTCTATTCGTTAAAATCTCTACTTTCTGATGGTCTAAAAAAAATATATATTACTATGGTAAATCCTCCCAGAAAATGCTACGAAGTAACAGGCAGTAAGGCGCAGACCCTCATAGCCCCTTCCTCACTTCTCTATGAAATAACTTTTGAGGGGCTAAAATTATCCGTAGGTCACTCAGGTATACAAGTTATCTCAAAAGACTAATAAATAGGCATCTACACATATAATTCAGAGAAGATTGTACAACTTTCTCAAAATATTGTGGATATCTTATTAAATATTAACTTTATTAACTTAGCATTTTCCGAGAAAATTTAACATAGTAATGTATATTTTTTACACCATCAGAAAGTAGAGACTCCAATGAACAAAAAACCCACGTACTTTTTTAAAAAAGCATATATTTTGACGTGAGAATTTTTGATTGAAAATTTGGGTGCATTTTCGATATTAAGTCAAATTAAGGTGAAAACAAAAATATTTCAAATCCAAAAAATTACACTGTATTTGCGACATGAAAAAGTAAGTTTTAACCAAATTTGGTGAAAAAATATTTTTTTTTGTAAAAGATAAAAATTAAAAACCAAAAACGTGGTTATTTGAATTTTTCACATACATTTTGAGGTTATGTGAAAAAAGTGTGAAAACAAAAGTTGTAGATCTTTCCACTACCTACAACTTTGCTATCCAACTTTTCCCCATAGGACTTGTAGTTTTACCGCAAATCGAGATAAACCGTTTTTTACCCTTAAAAACTCGCCCTCTTCCCCTTCCCGACCTCAGATCGCCCGTAAATTAGTTTTCCTATAATTTTTGTTATATTCTCTTCCTTTTCTAATGGGTTTCAATTTACTATATTTTTTGTTCACTTTTTATCATTTTTAAAGGCTTCGACCCTGGTCTATTAATTAATCACACAAGGAAGCTTGCCGCTATAAATGCGCCACGTAATTATAGCTGCGTGGCATATTTTGTAGAGTGCTTGGGGTGGGTCTAGTAATGGGTTATTGGATACAAAGTTATTCAAGGGAGTCACGGAAAACTACCAAACCACAGGAAAATTATGCAAAATAAACCTCCATGGCGTGGATGTTCCCCTATTTGACACTTACAGCGTACGTCATGGCTTTTTATCATGAACTTTTCGACGATACTCGAAATCTATTGTCCATTCTGGACAATAGAATTCATCTTGGTAAATTCGATTAAAAAGAGTCTCCAATACAGGAGAATAGACAATAGAATTCATCATGGTGAATTCGATTGAGAAGAGTGTCCAATACAGGAGAATAGACAATAGAATTCATCATGGTAAATTCGATTAAGAAGAGTGTCCAATACAGGAGAATGGACAATAGAACATACGCGCAAAAGCTTCTGACTTCACGTCAGTGCTTGAACCAATTTTTTCTCTAATATTTTAATTATTGTTCGCCACCTCTCATAATCATCATAACTCTCCAACGACTGATTACATACATGGCAGCATTAGGTTTGTTCAAAAATTTCATATTATTCAAAAATGAAATTGGCGAAAAAAAAGAACTAAAAACAAAATGGGTGCATCGATATGTGTTTATCGAGTTCGTATGGATAAAGTAATCAAATCGAAAAGAAAATAATAATTGAATATTATATAAAACAATAAGTATTCATCTCATTAACCGGCCACAGAGTGAAGTTACTGAACTGTGCCATAGAGAGATTCGGCTTAAAAAATGTATGGACCCAGAATGGAAAAATTCATGTTGCCAGGAACAATAAAGTACTGGTGATAAGGAACAGGGAGGACATCATGAATTTGGAAGTATAAACCTCTAACTGGAGAACTGTAGTGATCTGTGCCTGTGGTATATCAGACAAAATGTTAAGTGTAAGAACCTCCTTTTATTTTATTTTTTATCCTTGCTTTTTTAATTCTTTTTTGTTTGTAAGCCTATGATGTGGCAAATTCTGGAAATTTGTAGCGAAATCGGTTAATTTGATTACTTTTAAATTTAATGGGAATAAGGAGCCCTTAACTTAATGTGGTATGATTGATTATTTGAATCTTTTGGATGAGGCAGAGATCGACACAAAAGTTTTAGACAGTGTCGACTGCATGGGGGACAGGGCTGGAGGCAGTCACTGCTCAGTGGGAATAATACATTTTAATATAAGAAGTATAAAAAAACATTTCGATGAGTTACTGGTGTACATGCAAGCGGCCGGTGATAGGTATGATATTGTAATTTTGTCGGAAACCAGAGAAATAATTGATATAAACGATTTTTCAATCCCAGACTTCTCAACTTATTATAGCGAGTCAATGAGAAATAAATGTGATGGTGTCGTTGTATATGTGAGGAATAACTTGACTGCGGTGGTTAATGTTATTCCCATAAATGAGAACAAATTTCTAAGACTAACTGTTACAAACAAATTTTTACCGGAAAATATAAATAAGTTAGGTATAACAGCCTTTTACAGGCTACCATCTACAGATGTTAAACAATTTCAGGAGGACCTGAGCGTTTATTTAAAATCGATAAAAAATGAGAATCTAGAGGTGTTTGCGGGGGATATAAATATTGACCTAATGGAAAAACAGGAATGTTCCACTAACGACTATCTTAACATACTGAGCTCGGCTGGTTTCATTTCATTAATAAATAAGCCCACCAGGGTAACGGAGAACACCGAGTCAACCATTGATCATATTTTCGTGAGAGCACAAAGTAATATTAAAAATCAAATTGAATTCGATCCATTTGTGATTCGCACGAGTATGACTGATCACTTTTCTCCAGGTGTCATTTTGGATTTTTTCAGTAAAAAATCTGTAAGAAATGAAACCATAATGAACGTACAGAAACTTAATGATGATAAATTGCAAAATCTTTTGAAAAATGAGGCTTGGCGTGAGGTTCTTGATGTTGACGAAAAACCACAGGTGGCATACGATATATTTGTGAATAAACTAAAAAGCTATGTAAAGGCATCCACTAACATTGTCAGTCGGTACAGAAAAACATTAAAACTTAAGCCTTGGATAACAACTGCATTGATAGTATCGATTAAACAAAGAGACTATTTAAAAAAAAAATTAAATAATCAATTCTCTGTAGAATTACAACAAGAATACAGAACATATAGAAATAAATTAAATACCCTATTGAAGAAGACCAAAAACAATTATTATCGGGATAAAATAGGTGAGGTAGGTTCTGACACGAAGAAAATGTGGAAGGTTATCAATGAAATATCAGGTTCCCATAAATCCAAAAGAGTTGAAAACACGACTATATTTCACAGAGATAAAGGACAGATAAATAATAACAAGGAAAAAGCCGACATATTTAATAATTTTTTCTCTGACGTTGGTGTCGAAATGGCAAATAAAATATCTCCGGTAAACTTACCAGATAATTTCACAAAAAAAGATAAAGTCGACTCAAATATCTTCTTAAAACCAGTAACCGAAAGTGAGATTATTATATTTATATCACAGTTAAAAAATAATTGCGCACCGGGTTCAGACAAAATACAAGTGAAAACTATAAAAACTATCCACCGAGAAATCTCGCAACCCCTTGTACACATAATAAACCTGTGTTTTCAAAGTGGGAAAATACCTCCACAATGGAAGGAATCATTAGTGACCCCGGTTTTTAAATCGGGAGATGCAAGTAAGGTGATCAATTACAGGCCCATATCATTAATAAATAATTTTGCCAAGATATTTGAGATGGCACTTAAAGGTAGGTTACTTGAGTTCTTTAATATCAATAATGTAATTACGGACAGACAATACGGGTTTATAAAGAATTCAAACACTGAAAGGGCAGTGATAGACTTCGTGGGGAAGACGGTGGGGGCTCTGGATGGATCATTAAAATGCAGCGCGGTGTTCCTTGACTTGGCCAGGGCTTTCGATACTGTCTCTCACGAAATCCTTATAGATAAAATGAGCAATTATGGTTTCAGGGGGATTGCATTGGGCCTCATAGCGGATTACCTATCGGATAGAGTCCAGCGAGTAAGAGTGGGGAGTGAATTAAGTTTTATGTCTAGAATAAAAATTGGTGTGCCGCAAGGTACGGTGTTAGGACCCTTGCTCTTTATTATATACATAAACAATATTGCTAAAATAAATGATCTCGATGGGCATTTAATCAGTTATGCCGATGACACTGTCATATTATTTACTGGTGAAGATTGGAACGAGGTTAAATTGAAAATGGAAAATAATTTAAAAAAAATTTATTTATGGCTCCAGTTTAATAAACTCACTCTGAATGTCAGGAAAACAAAACACATCACGTTCAGTCCTACAATAGTCGATCAACCAACAAGCCTTTTTATAAAATTACATGCGACAGAATGTATCGGTGATGAAAGTTGTGATTGTCCTGAAATAGATAAAACTTCCTCGATTAAGTATCTTGGGGTCATAGTCGATCAGCACATGCGATGGTCGGAGCATGTTGTCCACGTCAGTAAACGAATAAGATCCCTGATGCATAAATTTTACAACTTAAGAGATATTCTATGCAAAAAAAAATTGAAAATCGTTTATGATTCTCTTGTAGAATCGGTTATAACATATTGCATTGTTGCCTGGGGTGGGACTTTCAGTACAACTATTAAAAATTTAGAAACAGCTCAAAATATATTAGTAAGAATTATTTTTAAAAAAGATAGACTATTTTCAAGGAAGAAACTATATGAAGAAACTGAAATACTAAATATGAAGACACTTTACATCTATCGTTGCATCCTAGCCATATATGGCGACCCCTCCTGTTTTAAATATAAAAACAACAGAATAACTCGCTCACTGGCGAATATGGACCTTCATGTCCCAAACTTTCAAAAATCATTGACTCAAAGATCATTCTTTTACTTTGGTCCAAAATTTTATAACTTAATACCCATTAATATTAAAAAAGAACCAAAGCCACATAACTTTAAGAAAAACGTAAGAAACTATATAATGGCCAATTTAAGTTTGTTTGTTGATATAATGACTATAATGTCTTGAATTCCGGTTTTTTGTCACTTTTGTTCCCCGCTGGGCGTCTGCGTGTTCCGTACATGTTCCCTATCTGTCCCGGTTTATGCCGCATCCAACCTGGTTTTTGATAAGTGTTATATGTACAATGTATAAAATGGCCTCGGACCAAGTCCGATGCAAAACAGACATTCCTTGTCTAGGCATGGGCTGGGTCTGATGCTATTAAATAATAATTGCAAATATTGTAAATTTTCTGTACCAAATATTCAGAATGAATAAATTGAAAATTGAAATTGAAATTGAAATTAAAAAATACCAAGATGAAACGATAGAAGCAAGTATTTCTTTGAATAAAATTTTATCAACTTTTCTCGATACTATAGGAGGAAGAGCATAGTCAATGAAAGTAATATAAAATTAGTTCAACCTACCTGTAAATTGCAGACGCTATCTCTTGCCGTTCTTCAGTTATCGTGAGATACATAATATTTTTTCATAATTTTGTTTGAAATTTTAGTGATATTTACAATCCTACAACATTTTACATTCGTCTTTGCGTCGGTATCCTACAACTAGTTACCAAGTTTCAATTGGATCGGTTCTGTATTTCGTGAGTTATCGAGAAAACAATATTCCAGATGGGTATAACTCCGAAACGTTTGGACGATTATGCCCAGCAACGAACTTAACTGTCCCATTCAGATGCGCAACCAACCCTGAAAATTGCAAGTCGCAATATGAACTCACCCAACGCTGCTCAGATCTCCAGAATTAGAGATCCTATCGTGTTCAAATTGTCTCTCGCAAAATTTCAGCGATATCGGACAGACAAGTCTAAGAGATATAGGATTTTTTCAATGACTTTTTTCATATTCTAGTGATAGAATCCTCATGAAATTTCGCAAAAATTTGCCTGTCGGCATTCTACAACTAAGTGCCATGTTTGAATTGGATCGGATTCTTATTTTTTGAGTTATTGAGGAGATTCCAACAAAATTTCGTATCTCTATAGAATTTTTTTAAAAAATCATCGAAAACAATTGAATATAATTTGATATATCATAAACTGTTCATCTGGCATCACTGAAATTTTGCGAGAGCATTCAAAACCTAACTTTACAGCCAAGTTTCAAATTTGAACACTATCGGATCTATATTGTTGGAGATCGGATCAGCCTTGGGTGTGTTCAGTTGCTGGATGAGTGACCGTTGCCACGATAACATTCGAACGGAAAGAAATAGTGAGCAATTTTCAGGGTAGGTTGCGCATCCGAATGGGACAGTTAAGTTTGTTCTTGGGCATAATCGGCCCAAAGGTTTCCGAGTTATACCCATCTAGAATATTATTTTCCCGATAACTCAAAAATATAGATCCGATCGAATTGATACTTGGTAACTAGTCGTAGAATAATGACGTAGAGATATATGAGAGATATATGTGAAATTTCGTGAGGATCTAATGACCAGAAAATTTTTATATATTTATATATTTAAAAAAAACTGAGAAAACAGTCTATATCCATGTTAAATTCGATTAAGAGTGAATAAAAAATTATCACCTTAAATTTCATATTTCAGAAACTATGCCTCAGAATCAGCTGAAATTCCGCACATCACTTCTAGCCACCATTTTGCAATCGACTACCGAATTTCAGCTCGATCGACTTCGTATGAGGCGTGAATAGACAATCGAACATACGAGCAAAAGCTTCTGACCTCACGTCAGTGCTTTTGTCGATTTTTGTTGTCAAAGGTTCCATATGCGCCTATCATCAACGAGAAGTGTTTACATAAAAGCTGATATTCTTCTGTGATCATGACAATTACGTAAACTCGATGTTGGCTAAAAAAAAATTGGTTCAAGCCCTGTGGACAGGAGCTTTCTGGCGCTCTTGTTCAAACAGACAAATTATATCTCCGAAAGTATTGGTTTCTCAGAGTTGGGAATTATATCAATGGATTCTTATGAAAAAACTTCATCTTAGCAGAAATTGAATTCAAACATCATAGAAGAATTTAAATTCAACAAGAGTGCCAAAAATTATCAATCCAAAACTAATAGACAAATTCTACCCAACAACGAACTCATCCGAGATATTCATTCCTCAATTATATGATGAACGATAATATATATTCTTTCCTCAAATCCACATCAATACACCAATAATCCAGTTTTGTTTTTACTGGAGATATTCTGAACACAATATGATTACCATTCCCATCATCATATGGATTGACCATCGACATGAAAATATCAACCAACAAAAAGTGTGATATCATATTATAATTCTCATAATTCTACGATTGCTGAAATGAATTAGACAAATGTCATGTCTCAGGAAAATAAGTTAACATTATGACAATTCATACATACAATAATTATATCATTCTGTGAAAACGTAGAAATACGATTTATTATTGAAATTTTGAAAAATCATATCTCCGAAAGTATTAGCTTGTTAGACTCAGAAATGATATCAATGGATTCTCATGGTAAAACTGCTTATTGAAAAAAAATTTAATTTGGAATTTGTCATGTAAAATTTTTTTTTTTTTACTCCGAAACCATCTGTCCGGTTTTGCCCAATAACGGACTGGCCGGACATAATCAATTTCGACCACGGATTCTTGATCACCGAGTCGAACCAAATCGTTTAAGACCATTTTCATCGAAAAATTCAAATAACAGACATTTGGGCCAATTGATAAGCACTCTGTTCCGAGGAACAAGAGCGCCAAAAAGGTGCAAATCAAGCAATCAACGTGATGGTGGTGAAAAAAATGGGAAGTTCCATTTAAATTCCCAAAGTTGATGACCACTTCCGGTATATTATCCGGTGCGCAATGTAAACGAAAATATTCTGAATTAATAGTTTTAAATTTTCCAATCCTACTTCCACAAATACCTCCAATGACATGAATGAATTCTGATACACAATTATTTGTTTCAGGATACAGCATCATCCTGAATATCCTTTCAGGAATGCAATCAAGGAGTAATTCGACGCAGTTGACATTCATATACCTTTCACTCACAAAATAAAATAGAAATAAGAAGGAACAAGTGAATTTGAAATATGGAATAGATTTCAGTGGAACAATATGCCAAGCACAATCAATGTGTGTTATATGAATTGTATCGTTTGACCCAACCCTAAGAATAAGGAACATTTTCATAATAATTTTGAGAATTGCAATGATTGAAAACAAATTTTCCAGGAACAATGTTTTGTTTTTGTTGAAATCAATGGAAATAAACTATTTCGTAATGATTTTCATTAATAGTAACATCGCAGTTGGCTTTGAATCATTCTTTGCCACTCTTCGCTAATGATCCTGACTATTTTACAGGCCTCTGAAATTGACAGCCTTGATAATTGTATTGTCAGAAAATAAATTATTTGGATGGAATCGCGAATGTGAACAGTATATATACGAAACAACAAAATATGAATATTTCAAAGCCAACTGCGATGTTACAATCATTTATAAAGACCCTATATAGACCCTATATAATTTAGTTTTTAAGCAATTGAAACACTTTAAAAATAAATTTGTTTATTTGAAGTGACTTGTATAAAGTCTCATAAAGAACTGACTCTCTAGAGCTATCAGAAAATCCAAATTGTTACATTATTAATTTTTGTTGGCACGGCATCTTCTCGTGAAAAATACCACAACATGTTTCACATGAAATTTGTGAGAAAACGAAAGAAATGGGACTCTAGCACATCCTGTACAGTTTGAAGCTGTATCATTCAGAGGTATTCAGTAACTTGATAATAAGATAACCAACGATATAGTGTCACTTAGACACTAGACACAGAGAGGATGTTGCTCTCGCCCGAGTTCAAGGTTCGCGAAATCTGCGATTTCACGTAATTATACGCACAATGAAAACTTTAAATAAAATCATTCCAATTCTATATGGTGGATGTTGCATCATGAAAATTTTCAGATTCCGTTTCAGGCAATTCATTAAAAGATTTCAACTTTTCTCATACCAGTATTGAGTCTAGAATTGAAAGATTACTTTTCTTGCGGATGTCATAATTATGGCAATTCGCTCGTTCCTTAAATTCGTCATGTTTTTGGATACGTCGAGTATCAACCTGATTATAAGTTCGGCAACAACAGTAAGTATTTTGGTCTTAATGAGAAATGGTTTGCAATGAGTAATTGAACTCAGTTCCTCTAATGCTCTTATTGCTTCCTAACCAACTATTTGGTTTATGTATCTGATGACGAATATAATTCATTGCAATTTGGAATTTAGTCCAGTACAGTAATTTCTCCCGGTTAGATTATTATCAATTATTGTAAAACACAGAAAGATTGTATCATCATAGTGTGAGGTTATGTAATATGAGAATAAGATATTGTAGTTCACTTTGGACTGATTATGAACACTACAAAAGTAGCTACACTCTTGTCCACTACAGGTTTTGTCGTCCGACATATGTTTCGGAAACAACGTTTCCATCTTCAAAGACGAAGCGTTACTAAAGCATGCTATCAATTTCTACACTCAAGTATGGGTTGACATTATACCCTTTGTCTCTTACACCGATTAGTGAGAATAATGAGTTGTTAATAGGGAGTAGATCATTATTGAGTATAATATTTTTTCTCATATACATTTCGATCCCTTCAAGTGTTCCTAAGTACAATTTATTGGAATTTCTTAACAATTTGACAGAATTTTCTGAAATTGAGAGGCCAGTTGTTAAAACATGATTTGCAACAGTATAGATTCATCGATGTTGTTGTTCCGAATGTGTCCCGTATGCTCTTTATACCGTGTGAGAATGTTTCTGGTTGTTTGACCGACGTAGCACTTGTTGCAAACTAAACATTTAATTTCATATATACCCGATTTGAACATGTCCGGAGTTTTATCGAACGTATTTCCCGGAAGTTGTTTAATTTTCGAGGAAGTTTCGAAAGTCAGTTTTATATACCTTTTTAAAAATATTCTGGAGTTTGTTGTTTGTTTTCGGATGGAGCGTAAAAGCTTGAAATCCTTTTGCCGTTTTATTTCTTCCGTTTGGGTTATGTTACTGAAGAGATTTTTTCTTTATGTTTGTTGATAATTTTGTGAACTAGTTGATGGCTATACCCGTTTCTTTCGGCAATTTGAAAAATAATTTTTCTATCTTTCTTGAAATTTACATTGCTGAGCGGAATATCTGTGAACCGGTTGACGAGGAAATATAAACTGGCTGTTTTATGTGACCAGGGAGCAAACAAATCAGACGAAATCTAAATATCAGAATTGGTAGGTCTAAACATTTCAAAACTTATTGATTTTTAGTTATCTCTAGATAATTTTAAATCTAAGAATGGCAAGTAGCCGTCATCTTCCATTTCGAAGGTGAACTTAATAAATGGGAATTTACTGTTTAAAGAGACTGGTAAATACGTTAAAATTTTCATCAACAATTGCAAAGATGTCATAGACGTATCTAGCCCAGAATACGAGATCAAATTTAAGTCTGTCCGGCCGTTGCCACGATAACTTGAGAACGGAAAAAGATAGCGACTTGAAATTTTCAGGGATGGTAGATCATTAATATATATATAAAGAATATGAGTTGGCCAAGTATGGATCCCTGAGTACTCCCTGTTTCTTTAGAGACATTCGACTCAATTGTTCACAAAAGAAAACAATTTGTTTACGGTTTGAAAGATTGGATTCAAACAAGGAATAATGCTTTATCTTATCCAGAAATATCTTTTGGTCCATGAAGTCAAATGTCTTGGACAGATCACAAAACTTTGTCGACTTAAGCAGGTCTTCTTCCAAACCATCAGCTATGCAATCTATCAGACACTTCACAGCATCGATTGTTATCCTATATTGACGAAACCCAAATCGAGCTTTTGTGATGTAGTGGTTTAGGTTCATGAATAGTGACAACTGGTCTGTCGACGCCATTTTCAGATTGTTAGGAAAACTGGGTACTATAGATATCGGTCGATAGTTTTGGATCACCCCTTTTGCTTGCGTGTTCCGCAAAGAACAGCCTGCTATCATTTTGCGCGGATGTCTGTATTTTTGGATGTCATTTATTGATACGATCATGTTTAATATGAGTAAATATCCAATTTTGATTTATTTCAATCTATGAGATTATTTTTCAAGACTTCCTCCAATTTCTTTTGCTTCATACGAATCAATCTTCAATAGAGCATAATAGGTCAGGCACTGTATTTCTAACCCGCAAAGAAATTGCATATAATGCTCTGGCTACTAGTGATATACGAAATGTGGAAAAGTTTTCTATGACACCGAAAAGCAAAAGACCAGAAAATCCTTCGTTGAAAATAATGTAAATTTAACTATAAAACAATTGTTCTACTTCTTTTCACTATAACATACACTTAAAGGACCGATAAAGGTACCTATGACTTCTTTCACTGAAATGGCGATTTAATAGGGGTCTAATGGTGTTCAGCTGGCTCATTAGATTTTAATTGGTGAAATATCAAAATAATGCTTCATTTAAAGCATAGATTGTCAATAAGGGCGCCATAGGGAAAGTTGACATTAAATTAAATGAGCAAAAAACGTTTCCATTAAATATGGCGATTTGCATCGGAAAACCCCGTTTAATGGATTATAATTTTAATGATAGCATTCAATTATAAAATGGGTCTTCGTCCACCAGGGTGTATATAACCGGAATCCTTGGGCGGATTATGCCTATTGGCGCAAATTGAATTTCATTACTGCAAGTCAAATTACAAAGCTTTGTGCAAGAGGATAGCGCCCTGGTATAAGCGCACAAAAAGGAATTGATAACGTTTAAATCATTCAATTGAAACGATAATTACAATACTCTAACTAGAGTTCCCTGAATTAGGAACGTACGGGCTGGAACTGTTAGGAACAGGTTATTTATTGAAGTACCACTAATAGGACCAAAATATTTTGATTTATTACAAGATGACCTGATTCCGGCGTTAGCAATCCTTTTTTCTAACGATGCAGATACAGAATTATCAAATGAAACGCTATGTTTTCAACAGGATGGAGCTCCACACCATTATTTTCAAGATGTACATCATTACCTGAACGAAGTGTGAATAGGTGGATCGTTATGACACCTTCAAGTGTCGTATTTGCAATAAAAATACATTTATTTGATGAAGACATGATTTCAAAATTTTCACAGTTTTTAAAAAAATCAATATCTCAAGAATTATCGTCATGTTCATTACTGAATTAAGAATTTTATGATCTATCCATGGAAGGAAAAAATTAGGACTTTCAATTTTGAAAAAAATATCGACGACGTCACTGCTTGGTAATGGGAAATGATCTATCCTTGAGAAGAAAAAATAGGGGCTTGCAATTTAAAAAAAAATATCGATGACGTCACTGCTTGGTAATGGAAAATGAAAATGTTCCTTGAAAAATAAATGAATTTGTCCTATGAAACCATTTTTCGCTATTCCTGAAAGGGGAGAAAATAAATCCAGTATTCCATACTCTTGACGCTTCCTGTATATTGATATTGAAGGTTATGAAAGAAGTTCTAGTTCTACAATGCCTCTCAGCAAGGTAGGTGGTACCTCTCATGGGGTAGAAAACGAATTTAAACATTGAAGTATTTAAAATAGGAGGTATATATATATATATATTCTTTTGACTGAGAGCTGTATATGTGTTAGCAGAGGTTGGTGTAACGGGGTACCATACAATTCGACGTATGATACAAGAGCTTAGGGAAAAACCTCAGCAAAAAAACCCTGTCTCCCCGTGAGTGTCGTGATTTGTAACTATTGTTCACAAAATTTACTGCAATTTGAAAATATTGATAGGCATTTATTTCTTCAATATGGACTCCTTCGTCAATAAACGGAGAGGTTTCTCCAAGGTACCCGAAACTCCTGAAAAATGAAAAGACAAGAGGAGAAGAACGAACAAATTATAAATACTACATAACCTTTCAAAAGTCTCCTCTCACAAATATAATTCTCTGTAGGCGCATGGGTTCTCTTGGAGAAGAATCACCTCCGCTAGTTTTCAAAAATATTCCTTCTTGTTCAGAAATCCCTTCAATATTTGAATTCGAAAAGGAAAATGTTGCTCGTAAGGCCAGGAGGGTCTCTTTCGAAACCAGGTCTGACAGTCCAAGCGATGAATTATTCAGAACTTCAGATGTTCGAAGACCGCTACAGGGCCCTTATTTAGGGCTATCATCTCCCATAGATAGATATTTTACTTTGTATCGTATAAAATAATAGAAGGAGAAGTTGAATTCGGTAATCATAAAACTATGCAATTTGAAATTACCTACGGAAAGCAGTGAAGCTGTAAACAGAATTCCTGGACCTGAAATTGCTTAAAGAAGCTCATTAAAACCGATTAAGGACAATGTGAAAATGCTCAAATACCAATTGGAAATTGATCAACTCAAACAATGACAAGAAGCTTTGATATCAAATTCAGTCAACTTGAGGATAATTCGAAGAAATTTGAGAACAAGAGACCTACACATCATACGCAATGAAGCACTCCATACCAAGGAGAAGGTTCCAGTTGTTAATGAACTACATAGACTGACTAGAAAAATTTTGTACGTAGACGAACTCTCATCAAGGCTATAGAAGATTAATGGCTAAGTGATTGGTTGCAAATGTACTTGTATGCTAGTGAAAATAAAAATCATAAATTTGTTGTTGCTGATACTGATTGCTTCTCAAAATTATTCTGGACTAAAACACTAAAAAAGAAAAGTTCCGAAAAAGTTTCTCAAGCGGTTTCGGAAATATTACAACAGAGTAAACGGAACCCCAATATCCTACACACGGATCGAGGAAGGGAATTTTTCAATATTAAATTCAACAATAAATTGAAAAAATATTATATTAATCATTACAACACATTTTCTGTGGGACAAAGCTGAGATTTTGAAGGGAGTTTTACGAAGTCTTAAAGAAAAAAAAAATTTTTTTCGTAATTTTTTTCAAATTTTCTAGGGGTACGGTTCTTATAAAATTTTGAACAAGTCTTTATGTTGATTTTCTACTACTAGTTACCAAGCTTCAATTCGAACGAATATTTATTTTTTGAGTTATCAAGGAAATAATATTCCAGGTGGGTATAACTCGGAAACCGTTAGACCGATTATGCCCAAAAACGAACTCAACTATCCCTTTCGGATACGCAACCTACCCAGAAAATTGCAAGTCCCAATCTCCTTTCGTTCGAAAGTTATCGAGGCAACGGTCACCGTCTAGTGAACTCACATCTACTGAACTCACACAAGAATGCTCGAATCTCCAACAATATTTAACCGATCGTATTAAAACTTGAGTAGAGTTAGGTTATAAAGGCTCTTGCAAAATTTCAGCAATTTGATTGATTATGGATCCTCGCCAAAAAAAGTTCAAACCGTCTAAAGAGGAATTCAGAAGGAGAGCACAGAAAAGAAAAATTGAAACGGAAAGAGCCGCAAATGTCATGAATATATGGCTAAAGGCGAGTTGTTAAAAAAATTGGTTCAAGCACTGACCTGAAGTCAGGAGCTTTTGCGCGCATGTTCCATTGTCTATTCTCCTGTATTGGACATTCTTTATCGAATTTACCGATTAAGAACCAATTTTTTTTTTCATATTTTTTTTAAATTTTCTAAGGGGGTTGTTCTCACTGAATTTGACATATATACGTCTTTATGTCGATATTCTACAACTAGTTAAAAAGCTTCAATTTGATCTATATCTGCATCGGTCTATATTTTTTTGAGTTATCGAGGAATTAATATTCCAGGTGGGTATAACTCCGAAACCATAGGGCCGATTATGCCCAAAAACGAACTTAGCTCTCCCATTCGGACGCGGAACCTACCCTGAAAATTGCAAGTCCTTATCCCCTTTCGTTCGAAAGTTATCGAGGCAACGGTCACCCATCCAGCTACTGAGCTCACACAAGGCTGCTCTGATCTCCAACACTATAGATCCGATTTTGTTCAAACTTGGAATTTGTCAGCAGAGTTAAGTTCTGAAGGCTCTCGCAATTTCAGCAGTGTGGAACGAATAGTTCCTGATATATAGAATTTGTTTCAATGATTTTTTAAACGTTTTCTAGTGATACGATCCTCACGAAATTTCGCAAGATTTTGCGTTGGCATTATACAACTAATAACCACGTTTGAATTGAATCGATTCTGTAGTTTGCGAGTTATTGAGGAAATAATAACCAAACACAGGTTGAACTTCAGTGTCTATAAAAATTGACATGACTTTATTTTTCGTTGTATTTCGGTAAAATTTTCGATTGGGTGACATCGACGATTTAATCTTCTATATACATACTACAAAAATTTTCAGGGTGATGAGTACAAAAATATTGCTTTAATTTCGGAATTACAAGAAACTCATTCAATATTCCTGATATCAGATATTTTAGAATTGTTGGAACATTCCACTCTAGATAGCAGGGTAACATGACATTATTGCTGATATATCATTTTTCGAAAGTTTTCTTTTTAATATTTGTGAACTCTTCAGAATATTTGGTTATCAGCTCGAAAGCTCAATGTACATATTTAATTTTGTCAAATACAATTCTTTTTTGGTCCTGAATCTTTTGACAGATGCAAACAATTTTTTTACTCAAAAGACAAATTCAGAACGCATTCTTGTTTTTCATTCATAGTAATATTAATTTATAATTCATTCTTTATTAAGAAACTATGTATTATTTATCAATATGTACACTTTTTCCATATTTTTGCGTTTTTCGATTTTTGTATTAGGGGCGCCAAAAGCCGTTTCGCCCCCCCTCGGAAAAGCTCTTAGCTACGGCCCTAAGAACGCTCATCAGAGGAGCTTTTTACCACTCCAAAAGGTCACGTATTCCGAACTATATTTAATCGAAAAAGTTCTAAGGAAAAAGAAAATGAAATTACGTTAGATGGCTGGGGTTTGATAAAAAAACATGAGTCATGGATAGATAAGTCAAATGGATTGCAACAAAGATATAAAGTTTTTAATCGCAAGTTTGATTTCAATCGAGCAGCAAGAGACTGAATTCAATCCAATGGATAATGGAGTACTGTAAGAAGCGAATGAAGATTTATTTGATTTCATTAATTATCTAAAATTAATGTCTGATGAACATTGAAATCATCAACTCTGATGAAGCAAACCATATTAAATTTTCTGATGATATTTATGTTACAACCACAACTATAAATGGATTCAAGTGATTATATATTATCAAGAAAAGAAAATTATTTATATTTAAGCAGTGATGATATGGCTAGAATATACATAATTCAATAGTAATTTTATATGAAGAAGGTTAGAAATGCTTGTGAAATTCAGTTTCGAATATTATTCTAAGAATTTTTCAACTTCTAGGTGTGATATTGGAAAAGATGATTTTTAGTCAATTCAAGAATGAATTGATATTATTTGTAATCTCAATCCTCCGATTGAGTGTTCGATACTGTATGAATTAATGATTTTTAATAAATAGGTACAGGGCACTTTGGGAAATAGAAAGTACTGTAAAGGAGAAATTAAAATATTTGACTGCATTTTATAATTTATTTCATAAATTATTATCAGAGTTAGTCATCAGAACTATCAGATACATCAGATCAAGGGCGTAGCCAGGGGGGGGGTTTTGGGGGTTCAAACCCCCCCCGAAATGTAATTTTTCCTTTGAAAAAATTTTTTTTTTGCTGCAGAAAGTGACCCTTACACCCCCAAAACCCCCCCCGAAATTAATTCCTATTTCAAAACCCCCCCCGAAATTAATTCCTGGCTACGCCCTTGCATCAGATAATGCAACAAAAAATGTATCAGGAAGCCCGCTTTCTAATTTATAATACAAATAAGGATATATTAAATCGTATAACAAATATTTCATCAATGCTAAATATTTCAGAGGAGGAGGAATCCTATACCATTACATTTTCATATATTTTCATACTATTAACATTACAATACAATATGAAGAATACATTTACTGAAATAACAATTTATAAATAAATAATCTTTCAAGGTTATACAGCTTTTCTTCTACGTGAAGAGAAACGTATTGATTGAGTTTAGCGTGGTCAGATATAGATCATAGCAGTAACAATCTATTTTTTCGAACATTTTGAAGTAACATCAATTATATTAGGAATTCCAGTAATTTTATTTGTATAACAACTAGATGATAATTCATCATGATTATGCAGTTTCCACCTTTCAGAGTTTTCATTGAACCAATCTCTCATAACAAGAAGATGATGTAACAATATCCAAACTTCAATAAAGTCAAATGATTCGATTAAATCTTGTCAACATAACTTTCCAACGAGCATCCATTCTTTTATTAGAAACTGCTTAAATTCATTAGATTGTCGGGAAAATTTGCATATAAATAAATTGTTGTGACAGGTTTGGCTGGTAAGAAAATATACTCTCTCTGGCAGAGATGATGTATTGTAGTATTGTATCTCCCTCCTTATTCCCTAAAACCTATAATATTCGATAGTGACACCACGGAAGTCAATGATGAATATCTGTTAAGTGAAGTTAAAGTTTTGTGTCAGTTTTACTAAGATAAAGTTTTTCTTGTTCGATTGAATATACTCGATGATTTTGAGACATGATATTTTTTTGAGTTGGGATTTTACTGTTTCCTTCAAACAAAAAACATTTTGAATATTCATCAAACACTACTACTCCTTTCTTGATTTTTAATGGCACTATTGCTTGAATTAATTATAAGAGAATATATTTTTTAGCTTAATCTAAAAAACTAATTCATTATAAGACCTTCGTTCTCATCTTTCATGAAGCCGGGGACCTTTTCGTTCAAACGGGGAATACTATTAACATCATCATCTACGTAATCTGAAATATCAAAATGGTAAGACAATCACGCTTAATCATTTGATATGGATCTTGATCTCGAATAATATAAATGAATCAATTGATATCTACATATAACAGTGAACTGATATTAAATTTAGTTAGGCTATAATTAAAATGTCATATAAGCAACATAAACGTTTTCGAGATATCGAGTACAGCTGAACAAATATAGCAAGGTTTATACAAGATCAAATGTATCTTCTTCATTTCAATAGCCGTTGAATTTTCACCCAGTATCATTCCATTTTTGAAATGGGCGCAACTAATGAGACTTTCAGCACCGTAACGGCCATTCCATTTATTAACTATTTTGACTTTCCTATGTTTACGTATATTCGAATATAAATTATTAAATAAATTAGGCGTTAAGCCGTTAACACCAAGACCACTGAACCAAGGACTGGGGACTCTTGCGTGACGTATCTACAAGGGCGTACCCCATACGAGTACACTATCAGAGTTTTGCATTGTTTTAGCGCTTTCAAAATGGTAGAAGGGATTTTTGTCGGAAAAGAATGCCAATCGGCAACTGAGCCCTTCTTCGCACCCCATTCGATTTTATCATGGAAAATTTAAGATGACTTATCCAATCAGTCCTTTGATTTTCCCCCGTAATTTTTAGGAAGATTATTACAATTTTTTCAATATGGACAATCAAATGAATATTATATTTATGATCAGTAGGTATGCAGTTTGATTAATGAATTCATGTCATGAATTGGAATGAATTGGGTAAGAAATGTACGTTTATAATGAACTGTTGAAAAAGATTCCTCAAAATAATCCAAAATTTTATTCCATATAAAACTATTTGTGCGGTAACGTCTTTGAGAAATATCAGTTTTCCTCAGCACAAACTTTTAATGAAGGTGGAATTATCTCTTATAATGAATTCATCATTATAAATTATATTTCCATTACATACTTCGCACTTTTTCTTTTGCGTAATATAGCAACAGTAAACTCCTAAATAAGTGATTACTGGAATGTCACCACTGACACTGTGTACGTCAGTTTCTATTACCATAGTATCAGAATTAAATGAATGGTTTTCTTCAATTTCGTCAGGGATATCAATATTTTTGCAAAACTGCTCAATTTGAATATTGCCAAAAGTACTCGATTTAAGAGTAAGTAATAATTGAATTCTAAGACATTTTTCTAATTTATACAACTATCATAAAGAAATATAATATTGTCCCCCTGCATGCTTCGCATAGCGATCAAACCTATTTCCCAAATCATCTGATTCAAATTTACCTATCAATACATATTTCATTTCAAGTTCACTGAAACAATTCTGTATAAGTTTTAATATTCCATACACATCCATATTCCATATATAAGACTATATCTCTTAATTTTTTCTACATTTTGTTGTATAATGTGATATGATTATTTATATAAATAATAATTTTCTTTAAATTATTAAATGCTCTATGAAAGTGAACATCATTTATCTGCATGTCACTATGGAAAGAGTTCTAAGGTATCTTTTGGTTACTGTTGACAGGATTTGAAACGGGATGTTGAATCCAAATGTCCACTCCGGTGAGCTTCAACGCTCTTTAAATTGGGCTATTTGCTGCAATCATAGTGGAATTGAATTCATAAAATTGTATTCAATGAATACTTTAAGATTTGGTGATACTATCAAGTAAAAGAACAATTAAAAACTTTGCAATTATTCAAGAATTTTATCGAAATATATTGGTGTCACATTCACTCAGAATAATAAAAAATCGGATATTTTGTCTGTCCAGATGTCCCTTGGAATGGATAAGCTTGGTAACGTAAAAGAAAATATGAACTCAGCATCTAGCTATCTGATAGGCCCAAATCTGAACGCTATGCGTCGTCCACATGATTCGCACGAACAGTGAAGAAATGTTTCAAGAAAGACATATTTCAATTACTGTAGAATTATATCCACGAGCGATGGAGGTTATCCAGGATGCAATCGCAACGAATGGAATAAATTATGGAAGACCGTTAGGGCCAAAATCACAAAAAAAAATTCTGAAAAAGCACTGACGTTAAGCCAGAAGCTTTTGCACTCATGTTTCATTGTCTATTCAAGCCTCATACGAAGCCGATCGATCTGATATTCGGTATTCGATTGCAAAATGATGGCTTGAAGGTTGAAGGTATAAGTGAAATTTCAGCGGATTCTGTCTAATAGTTTCTGAAATATAACATTTTTGAGAGGAACACTTTTTAATTTTTTTTCTAGTGATACAATATTCACAAAATTTTTCGAAAATAAGCACGTCGGCATTCTACGAGTAATTGTCGAATATTAGTGAAATAGGATTTGTATATTTTTGAGGAAATAATAACCAAATTTAATATGGGTACAACTCCGAAACCGTTTGGCATATTATGCCTAACAACGAATTTATCTCTCCCATTTGGATGCGCAATCTACCCCGAAAATTGGAAGTTGCTATCTCTTTCCGTGCGAAAAATATTGTGGCAGCGGTCACCCATCCAACTACTGAACTCACCCAAGGCTTTTGAAGGCTATCGTGATATCGGACGGATAGTTTCTACATTTTTTCAGTATTTTTTTTAAGAAGTTCCACCTCAAGAAACCTCATATAACCTCCTCATGGTAGTTATGTGTGTGTGCAAGTTAGTTTCGGGAAAATAGCTTTGTTTCCGAGGTGGAGTGTCCATACCGTGGCAATAGGGCAAATTTTGAGAGTCTCGCTGTCTTGCCTCTTATGACACGAATCACCACCTAGCTCTCCACCCCGTTAGGACTTTGATATGTTCCGCCAGGACGGGATGTTCATCTTAATAGCAGTCTAAAATAGCTTTCAAGCATGTTTGCCATTGATTCGAGATCAAACAATTTCCAGATATAAGCCCATATGAATATATTGAGAAATAGAAGTAATCTGAAACAGAATTAAATTTTAATCCACTTTTTGGTGGAATGGTAGTTTCATCGAGATTGAAAATTACCATTTTCTGCTATTGACGAGCACATATAATGAATGAATATTTAATCTTTTTATGGAGTTTTTGTTATGTGTGGAAGAGCATATCGGAGCTTCTTCCAGAACCAAGGATCTTTCCACTTTATATAGGTATTCGTCGATATGTAAGATCTCAGTTCATCGTCCAATTTTTCAGTATCGATGTCTTCTTTCAATAGTAGAACAACTTGGTTTCGTCTCTCTCTCATTGCATTCGCATGCGCAGTTCTGAATTCCATTTTACCCCATATGCTGTCCAAAAAGTTTGGACTAAATACTATCAGCGTTCTCCTAGATTTAGTGACCGAATTAGCAATGTTCTCAGTGATAAGAGTCCCAGGAATCCAGTCTCTATAATGAAGACATAATTTGTAGTGGAAGGGAGTGTCTTCCAATATAGGAACTAGGATCTTCTCGACAAATTCTCCATCCTTTTGGGAGTAACTAACAAACACATCGTATTCTTTGTGTTCATCTAAGTCTTCCTCTACCAAGAATCTCATGCATAAGTTTCGGGCATAGAGCCAAACCTTGATTTCTTTTTTATACTTGTAAAAGAAGACTACAAGTATGAGAAATACTATGATCGGACAAAAGATCAATAGAACAATAGTGATATGAAGACGGGTCTCATCGCAAATATCCTCCTTATTCAGTGTATGCATTGTCAAACCCGAAATAGCACATTTGACATTTTGGGCATCAACCTGAAACAAAATCAATGTCAAATAATTATATAACCTCATCATTAAAAAAAGTTAGATTTGGTTGGAGTTGCAGGAGAGCGAGGAGGACTCCCATTGGTTCAGATGCGTATTGGTTTCACTGTAGAATCAGGAAAACTTCAATTTCATTCCATGTAGAATAGCTATGATTACACAGCTCTACAAAAAAAAGTTTTGTTTTGTTGCCCTGGATATCATCGCAAATTTTTACGTTTTCAAGTGCCTAAGTTACGAATATATTCATGAAAGTTCTGAATGTGCTCATATTTTCATGATTTTTGCATATCTTATATTTTGAACAATTATCGGTTTGTTAAAACTAAAATTAAATTTTCCAGTCATGATTAGGTTTCTGCGCAACTTTTTCGCGCATACAAACATCACGTGATCCCCACTCTCAGACCCCTTGCTCCACAGAACAGCTGAGATCTCAGTTATTTGACAATATTGAAGTACGTACACGTGAGTCTGGATAAGTTGTCATGGATCAATATTGTGTTTCAATTGAATGTCCATTCTAATATATTTGTCTTGTCTTCGAAAATATGAGTTCGTCACGAAGAAAGTGTAAATATTCTAGAGATTTATTTTGTTATATTTGCGGTGTTTATATATCAAAAAAACAAAAAAGAAATATCACAGACTTTGTCAAAGAAACTTATGTTGAATATTTCGGTTTAAAAATTGACAAATTAGGTAAGCCATGGTTTCCTAATAAAGTTTGTAAGTCCTGTGTTGAGGCTCTACGGTTATGGAAAAAGGAGAACGTTCTGGATTAGATATTGGTTGTCGAAAATTTCCTAGGTAACCCATAAGGCAGCAAATTATGAAGAAGTTGTGCAAAATATGCTGACTAACTTTCAAACTTCAGGAGCAAATGAGTATTAAATTACACTATCTCCGCAATCATTCAGATAAATTTCCGGATAATTTAGGAAATTATAGTGAGGAACAGGGAAAATGGTTTCACCGAGATCTGAAAGTGATGGAGGAAAGATATCAGGGTCGATGGGATTGTCACATGATGGCAGATTACTGCTGGTCTTTGAAAAGAGATTGTCTCTCGAAAAATTATAAAAGAAAAGCCCATAAAAGGCGTTTTGTGGAAATATAAAATATATTTTAGACATTTTCCTCTTTATTTACTTCGATGTATCCTAATTTCTCAAAATATTAGTGACATTATAAAAATATCTGTTATTTTATTTCTCGTTTTTTGATTTTTGTAATGTAAAATGAAAATAATGATTTTAAAAAATCAGAGCAAATCTAACAAAATCATAGATAGTTTCATGAATTCTGAGCATGAATGGACCCAAAATCATTTTCATATCTAGGGCAACAAAACCACTGTTGACCAGTGTTATTAATATTAACACAGTAGAGAGCGATTCCTGCAAGTATAACCAGTGTACCAGTTTCGAGTTAGAACTAGATATACCTAGTTGAATTAGTATAGTTATTTTTGTATCTAGTGCGCGAAATGCTACTTTGGTGATCGAGAACTGATTTTTTTAACGAGGCGCAGCCGAGTTAAAAAAATAGTCGAGATCACCAAAGTATTTCGCGCATGAGATGCAAACAAAATTTTTTCTACAAACGCCAAAAATATTGTTCTAAACTAAGTAACATTCATAGTTCAATATGAAAAATTGTATTGAACTGGCTTAAAATGTTTTTCCAAATCAAGTAAATACTATAACTATGAAAATAAAATGGCATTTGTTTGTTTGATTGAGGAACATAAAGGTTAAAATATAAAAACTCCATATAGTTTACATGCAGTGTGCGAAGTAAGTACTTCGCACACTACTTCGCGCACGGTGTCATGGTAACAAAGGAAAATGAAAAAAAGGGTCACTTCGCATATTGTTTTCAATGCGCGAACCTTGTCATTTTTTGACGTTTGTAGAAAAATGATATTTCCGACTTCTATATCTTACCTTACTTATATATTTCCTCAAGAAATTTGGCATGCCGTTGTTGTCACAGTCACAAGACCAAGGATTGTTTCCTAGTTTAATATTTTTCACTGATCCACTCAGCATGTCTAATAGTGAG
The DNA here is from genome assembly GCA_937662695.2 of Halyzia sedecimguttata. NCBI lineage: Eukaryota > Metazoa > Arthropoda > Insecta > Coleoptera > Coccinellidae > Halyzia > Halyzia sedecimguttata. The sequence continues at coordinate 77,389,040 of OW569417.2, forward strand.
TAAGTCAGAACTGTCAAATTGTTGTAGCTTAGGTCAATCATCTGTAAGGGAAATTAAATCTTAAATTTGTTCAATCAAGTACAATACATACTATCAATATGGTAATTTTTGAAGATAGCCTTCAATCAAATGTGTTCATAAAAGGAGTGTACTTCCAAAAGAACTCAAATTCATTGAATTCATATCATAGTAATTTTTTGTTACTTTTGTAAGACCAATGTTTTGCTTTTGAAGAAGTAGCTTGATTCATTTATAGTTAGTTTATTCACTATTTACAATTCATCTAGTTTATTTTAAAGGAAATGCGCAATAAAGCTCCTAATTCCACGACGGTGCCTTTCAAATTTTCTGACTAATATCTGTGTCGTTCGTGTTTAGTTGTGGGTTGTAAATTACTGATAAAGAATGTTTCGTCTGGAATTGGCACCAAGTGGGCTAGTAGGCAACGTCGAACTAAGGGTCGAAACTATGGCTCGGAATTTTTAAATTATAAAGATTCGAATTTTCGAACGGTATTTTATTCGAATACTTACTCGAACATTCGAATATTTGAATAATCGAATTTGCCACCTAACACAAAATTAGAATTTAGAATACTCGAATATTCGATCATAATTCACCATCCTATAAGTCTTCAAGACCGTCAGGGAAGGACTGACTCTAGCACTTAATGGTCAGAAACTTTTTTTTGGGAAAATGCACCGCTTTAGAGTTACAAAAAGTTATATGATTGAGTATCAAAAAAAATTTTCATAAATATTGCAAGCTGTTTATCGCTGATATGGTTACAAGAACTTCTATTTTGTCATTGTTTGTGGAGTTTCACACGGAGCACCTCATAAACAGTAATTCGTCAAGTAAAAATACATTAAAGGCGTGGATCAAAGTCTCCGATAAACTGGTAAATGATTCCATAATGGAAATTATTTCAATGGATAATTAAAAAAACAAACAATTAACATGGAAAATCATACCAAAAAAATACAGTTTCTCGAAGTCTTCGATCGCAAATTTCTGTTTGAGAAGTGCTCCGCGTACCACTCCCTTGCCTAACAGCATTACAAAATGCACGCCCTTACAATGATATTTTTTTTTATACAAAATTAAAATAAACTCGAATGAATACTGTATGAATTTTGTCAATGAAAAATAACATAAAAAGAAGTTTTAGTAACCATAGCAACAATAAACAGCCTGTAATATTCATGAAAAAATATTTTGATATTCAATCATAAAAATGCTTTTAAGTCGAAGACGGTGCAGTGGTATACCTTCTTTGCAGAATCAATGATAAAATACATAAATGGAGGAATTTCACCGATACAATCAAAAATATTTTCTGACCATAGGGCTAGGGTCCGTCCGTTCCTGGTGGTTATGAAGACTCATGGAGAAGGTGTTGGAGACAAATCATTACTGATAATTGTATTGACTCAAATCCAAAAAATTACTAGAATTGGTTGAGTCTTTCGGAAGTTATCACAAACTGAATTATGGGAGTACCATTTGGAGGCACATATCTTAGCAGGCGGGCTTCGTAGAAGAAAACCTGAGAAAGAGTCACGTAGTGCGGGGACATCCTGTATATATATATTCTTTATCAGTGAGTCGAACCTGATAGTTCAGAGACTATTTTCGGTAAAAAAAAACTCGAAAATACAGACATTTGGGCAAAATGACAACACGCTGTTCCCTATAAAATGCGCGCTAAAACTCAAGACGGGTTAGCTGAAATGGAAACGCCGAAAACTGAACACAGATATGTAATAGATACTATACAGGGTGTCCCAAAATACCACGCGAAAGTGACACTGGAGATAGATTGGCATTAGGTCTATCAGATAGCATCAACATGACCTCAGTAAAAGTCCGCTGGTTTTCGAGATATCACCACTTTTGTGTATTATCGGTCTTTTATCGCCTAGCATTGCTAGAAATTACTTCAAACTCATGTTTTTTTTTACCTAGGCTATCCTGAATAGTTACTTTAAACAATGAAGTAATAACTTCACCGACAACTAGAACAAAATCCTTCAAAAAATGTCTAACTTGTTGTATTTTATGCTGAAGTTAAAACGTTAACTTAAGTTTGACTGACCGCTGTGAAAAAAAATTATATCAGAAATGGACCAGTTTTTGCGATTATTTGTCAATTCAGTCTGATATAATTTTTTTCCACAGCAGTCAGTCAAACTTAAGTTAACGTTTTAACTTCGGCATAAAATACAACAAGTTAGACATTTTTTGAAGGATTTTGTTCTAGTTGTCGGTGAAGTTATTACTTCATTGTTTAAAGCAACTATTCAGGATAGTCTAGGTAAAAAAAAAACATGAGTTTGAAGTAATTTCTAGCAATGCTAGGCGATGAAAGACCGAAAACTAGAGATTCTTAAAAAATACACAAAAGTGGTGATATCTCGAAAACCAGCGGACTTTTACTGAGCTCATGTTGATGCTATCTGATAGACCTAATGCCAATCTATCTCCAGTGTCACTTTCGCGTGGTATTTTTGGGACACCCTGTATACAATAAGGTGACTGTAGCTTATTGCTAGTAACTAAAAGACACACGGTGAAATGGTCGATTTGAACAATCAGCAAATACTGCCTCGTGTTCCGGGATAACCCCCTCCTCTTGCGACAAAAGAATGAACGTTTCCTCATCAAGAGGGTTGGAGTTCGTACGGATCTCTCTAGGTGACGCTGGTAAGATTTTATTTCTAGTAGTTCGCCAGAATAGGATTTAAGTTTCCTACAGCTCCTTCGTTTGTCATTTAGTGGCTAAGTTACGCTGATGATTGGTAACAACCATGAAACCGATACGTATCTGCCCTGAGTGGCACTTTGTTCTTTGAGAGAATACTAAGCGATGAGGTGGCTATCACGGATCACGAGGGAATGTTTGTTGAGAGTTAAAATCGACGAATATTTCACCGTGTGTATTTTAGTAGATACCATATTACCCGTAAAAGTGACTAGGGGTCTTTCAATGGGAACGCCCCGTTTTCAAATTGATTCGCACGGCAACCATTTTTTATTTGTGACATTGACAGTTGTATGTGCCAATGTTTACCATTTAATCATGGAAAGGTACACGCTTCAACAACGTTTTAAAATAATCCAAATTTATTATGAAAAATCGCGATCTGTTACTCTAACTCTACGTGTTTTAACTTCAATTTTTGGTCGTTATCATCGTCCAGAGATAAAAGAACAATTGAATGTTTAGTGAAGAAGTTTGAAACAAATTTTAAACTGCATGATGTTAGAGTGACAGTAAAACAAAAATGGGTTCAAGCCCTGTGGACAGGAGCTTTCTGGCGCTCTAGTTCAAACAGACAAATTATATCTGGTATTGGTTTCTCAGAGTTGGGAATTATATCAATGTATTCATATGATATCACTGCATCATAAAGGAAATTCAATTCAAATAATAGTTTATTAGATAAGTAATAATAAATTACCTTGTAATCAATCAAAAATTTCCTGATCTACGTTCACCAAACTACAGAATTATGCTTTCAATATTTACGTAATATTTTCAAACATTTTCGGGTGAGGTCCCCGTTGCATCGCTAAAATACGAGTATTTCAACCCCAATATTTTTGAAGTTACAATATTCCCTTCTGTCAAGTTGACATTATGAGAATTCATACATAGAATAATAATTATATCAATCTGTGAAATACGATTTACATTGAAATTTAAAAAAATCATATCTCCGAAAGTATTAGCTTATTAGAGTTGAAAATGATATGAATGGATTCTTATGATAAAACTGCTTATTAAAAAAATTTGATTTGGAATTTGTTTCGTAAAAATTTTTTTTTTGTTACTCCGAAACCATCTGTCCGATTTTGCCCAATAACGAACTTAGCCGAGATATTCATCCCCCAAACCTACTCTGAAAATTTCAACTCTCTAGCTCATTCCGTTCGAGAGTTATCGTGCTTACGGCCGGCCGGCCTGCCGGCCGGACAGAATGAATTTCGACCACGGATTCTTGATCAGTGAGTCGAACCAAATCGTTTAAGACCATTTTCATCGAAATATTAAAAAATTACAGACATTTGGGCAAATTGATAAGCACTCAGTTCCGAGGAACTAGAGCGCCAAAAAATTCAAGAAGTGAAAAAAATATTGCTACCGTACGTGAAGACCAAAATTTATCGATTCTCATCGTTCACAAGAACTAGGTATCTCCCAGTCGTGTTTGTGGCGAATTTTACGAAAACTCCTTGGTTTACATCCATACAAAATTGTTTTGAACCCAAGAACTCAAACCAACTCATCATTCAAAAGGTCGTATATTTAGTAATTGATGATTAAAAAAATCGAAAATGATGCCGATTTTCATAAGAAAATCATTCTCAGTGATTAGGCTCATTCAAGGGCGTAGCCAGGGGGGCGGTTTGGGGTTTTGGGAGTTCAACATGTGTTGTTGAAACCACATGACGGTGCCAATGATAAAGTGACTTTATTGAAAACAAAATCTAGTAATTCGATTATTTCAAGAAATGGACCGATAAATTATTCAACTCCATTAGACTTCTTTCTTTGGGGTTACATTAACTCATTGGTTTACAGCAAATTAAGACGATATACAGATCAATATTGAAAGATTAATTGCTATCATACGACGTGATTTGAGTGATAGAGTCATGGAAAATTGGGATCAACGACTTCATTCCTGCCAGTGTTTCTGTGGTGTACATTTAAATGATGTTTTGTTTCATAAGTAATAGTATCCAATGTACTTTATAATTAAATACAATTTTCAAATAAATAATGTGTTTTATTTACAAAACAAAATGGGCCGATCTCAATGAAAGACTCGTTACTACCACCTTGAACTATACGAACCTCAATATTCGGTGGAATCCATGTAATATTATTGATGTGATTCGAGGCCAAAAACAGACTAGTCACATTCTCGTATCCTTCCACTTCTATAAGGTCCTTCAACAAATTACCTTCAAGATGAACTTCAATCTTTTGATAGGTCAAATCCGTGGGTGCATTTATAACTGGTGCCGTCGTTATGTTATTAGAAGAGCAATTCACTATCATGGTCTTGTCGTAGGGTCTCCAGAAGCACGAGCAATCTCCAGAATTTGTACATTGGTGATTTTCAGTCACTGATGGAATGTCACAGATCAATTGTGTTTCTGGAACATCCACAAATCTCTTTCCTTTTATGTCCCCAGGGCCATCACAAATCAATTGATTAAGATCGAGAAATATTCCAGAGTCCACTGTTTTATAAAATTCGGACATGGATTCCACATAACAGTCGCATTTTAAAGTTTGCGAGAGTGAAATGACCGATTTTGGACCTGGTTTTGTACTATCTTCTCCATCATTGTTTGTACTATCTCCTCCACCAAATTCATGCTCTTCTAAGTCATAATCTGGGTCAATTTTTCCGAGTGCTGATTGGTCAAAGAAAAAGTGTCTTATGTCATTGTTTTTCAGATTGATGTTGACTCCCTTGAAAGCTATGTTCCACTTATGCATATATTCCAACTGAAAAATACGATGAATAAAGAATAGTTTTACTTCAATGAGAGAAGAATAATTTATGATCAGTAGTCCGGTCAAATTAGACCACAAAGTAGGAGTAAAGTTACAAAAATTCGCATCCAGATGAAAATAGGTCGGATTGTTCAATTCACCATTATAAATGAAAGCTAAAAAGCCCTAATCGATTCGATACCTGGAAAAAATTTACTCGGGGTCAAAGGTCACAGAAAAGGGTTTTTCGCGATTTTCTGCGAAACGGAAGTTTTATCATAGAACTAGCGTAGACAAAAATTGTAGACCAGATAATTTTCTTTGAAAAATGTCTAGATACTTTTTTTCTTAAGAGCCAACGTTTTTGAGATATAACGATATTCAAAATGTTGGAAGAGTTGTAATCGTCATATGTATACAGGGTGTACATACATATATACGTGGGGTACTTACAGGGTGTCCCAACAAAAATTTTGCCCCTCAGAACTCAGAAACCAAGAAGAAAGAAAGATTTAAAAAAACGGGTCAACTTCTGTTTTGAACATTTTTTGAAAGGGGAAGAGATGTCGAGTGTTGCTTAGTTTGAAAGTTTTGTATGTTCTGTACACGACCCAGTAAAAATTTTCAAAATTGGTTCATTATTCACGAAATAATATAATAATTGAACTTACCGTCAAAAGGTGATGTTGAACGCAACAGACAGTTGAACCGCCAAACTCAAGAACCTAACTGTTTTGAAGGAACTGAAAAATAATTTTCAAGTTCTGTATTAGGGAGAAAGAATTCCTATGACAACATTGTTCCGAAATAACCCCCAACATTTCTTGAATAGGGAAGAGCTGTTGGTTGTGGTTTAGTTAAGAAGTTTTTTATGTTCCTTTTCCCTAAACATCGCAGTTGAAATTTTCAAATTTTTTTATGTAATGGTGGAACAATTTGAATTTTTGAAAGTTTCTACTTTGAAAACATTCGATTTTCTTATGGTTCATGATCGGAAAATGTGTGAGACAATCCATTACAATATAATATTTTTTTGAAGATTCTTTCTCTAATGTGTTTCAATCTTTCGTTTCTGCATCATAATTCGGTTTGAGACTTACTAACGTGGGCGAAAATGATCTATTCTATAGAAGGAAAAATAGAAATTCTCAAATTATACTATCGGAATGACGAAAATGCTAGATTAACTGCAAGGTATTTTTATAGCAATCATCCAGAAAGAAATATAAGTCACCAATATGTTAAGCATATGATGAATAAAATCAAAACTCTTAGGTTCTTGAGTTTGGGCGGTGCAACTGTCTGTTAAACATAACCTTCTGACGGTAAGTCGAATTATTATATTATTTCGTGAATAGGTAATGAACCGATTTTGAAAATTTTAACTGGGTTGTGTACAGAACAAAAATAACTTCAAAACTAACCAACACTCGACGTTTCTTCCCTATTAAAAAAATGTTGGGGTTTGATGCTACCTTCATGGGGGTGTTTTTTTCGGAACAAACTCATGAAGAAAGTTCGTCCCCTTCAAAACAGAAGTTGACTTGCATTTTTTTTTAATCTTCGAAAATTCTTCGTTTCTGAATTCTGTGGGGGGAGGGGGGGTCAAACTTTCGTTGGGACACCCTGTAAGTACACCACGTATATATGTATGTACATCACTGAAGCTCTGATACAAGTAAAAATATTATTCTATCGATCAGTGTAACTTACACACAAAATATTATAATCTTATAAATATAAAATATTTTAAATATTATAACGAAAAAGTTGGACCGTTTTGTTCTGTAGTATATACAAATTGTCAAGACCGGTCATGCTCCAATGTTGAATCACCGACAATTGAGGATTCATTTGATATTAACGAGGAGACATGCGATGCTGGGGCAAGTTTCTTGCACCCAGGATGACAAGAAGATCAAGAAGAACAACAAGAAGAAGAAAAACAAAGAGAAGAGGGCAGAAGTATTATGAATCAGAGGAATAAATTTCCAAATTTTTCTTTCAATTTACACCGCTTTCATCAGTTTTATCATTTTCAACCCTTGCCAATATCTGTAATTATTCAATAGTTTCAAATTAAACAGATTCACAACAGATCCGTGGAAGAGGCCCACCGGGAAAACCACATTTAAAAAAGTACAATACATCAAAGCTGGCGTGGAAGCGTGTTCTAATTATGATGATTACAACTCTTCCAACATTTTGAATCGTTGTATCTCAAAAACGGTCTAATTTTGTGACCTTTGGCCCTGAGTAATTTTTTTTCAGGTATTCGATCGATGAGGACTTTTTAGATTTCATTTATAATGGTGTTTTAAACAATCCTAATTTTCAGCTGGGTGCAAATTTTTGTACCCTCGGATGTCTAAATTGACCGGACTACAGGTAAGAAGGAACTGAAAAAAGGTAACTACTTACATCCAGTATTTCTATTCTATTCCCTTCGAGGTTCAAATACTTCAAATACCTTGCATTGAGGAATAGGTCGTCTGGTACATCCTTCATTCGATTAAAACCCAAATCTAAGAATTCTAGTTTTACGCACTTTGAAAATGGAGAGTTAGTGAAGAATCTGCCAGGTATTAGTTCATATTCATAACTGTTATTGTATAAATGGAGTCTTTCCAAATTAACGTTACTCCTGAAAGTGTTGTCATGGATCGTACTTATGTTGTTGCAGTTCAAATTCAAATCCACCAATCTGCTCAGATCGTTGAAGTCGTTCCATGTTAAAGTGGTTATTTTATTGTTATTTAATTCCAGTGTTTCTAAATTCACTAAACCCTTTAAGGCACCATCCAATGATAGTATTTTGTTGAACTTCATATCCAATGACTTTAAGTTAATCAAACCTTCAAATAATCTCCTAGGGATAACGGAGATATTATTATAATCTAGAAATATCTCCGATATACCCGTAGAGCCGGAAAATATATTCTCCGGAATAAAACTGAGGTCTGATGTACCGAGATGTACGACAGAAAGTTTGGAAAAATTTGCAAAGAGGTATTCATCAAGTGACAGTCCATTATTTCCCTCCAAAGTTACATGATAAAGTGAACGAAGAGGTTTCAAAACGTCCCTGCTGATAAATCTGATATTATTGTTGCCTAAATTCAGAATGTTCAAATTCTCGAGATATCTGAAAGCTCCGTTGTTTATGTTCTCAATTGAGTTGAACATCATATGGAGTTCTCTCAGACTTGTAAGATTTCCAAAATCATTACTCCCCACTGAGTATATCTCATTGTTCATGAAATTGAGTATTTCAATTTGGGTCAAATTGCTCACCATCTTGGCAGCCAACTGATAATCCAAATTTTCGAAGTCTATGAAGAAGAGATTCGGAGCATTTAAATGCTGAAAGGAAAAATGTTTGATCTGTGTGGCTTTCAGAGACAACCTTTCTAGTCTGGGAAGGGGTATGGAGAACATATATTGTAAAAAATCTTCTGGGATAATAGAATTCTCGATCTTCATGGTCTTGATATTGGTGATATTGAAGACGTTAGCAATTGGTTCGGAAATTATACACCTTTCGATAGTTACAGATTCATATGAAAATATGTATTTTGGGAGGATATTACCAACCGCTAATTTGTCCATACAAATGACTTCGATATCCCGATTTTCCTCAACCCGAATCACCACCTTGCTCTTCGCCCTGCTTGGACACTGATATTCCACCAGGCCAAAATATTCATCGTCATAGCAATCGCAAATTGTCTTTAAACATGTGGCTTCCAATTCTACGTGTATGCAACTCAAGATAAAAGCCCATATGACTATTCGGTGGAACGATGTCATCTGAAAAAAAAATTGAGTTTAATAATCTCTTCCGGTGAATCCACTTTTTCAAAAAGAATTATCAATTTTGGCGTGCTTGCTATCCTCGAACGAAATGAGTTGGACAGTTGAAATTTGAAGGGTATAGGTTAGGAATCCAAATGTGCTAGTTAAGTTCGTGAATGGGCGAAATCCGCCTAGTTATTTCAGAGTTATATCTATATAAATATTTGTTTTCCCAATAACTGATACGATCGAATCAAAGCTCAGTAGTTGAAGCTGAAGAATACCGCCACAAAGACTTCTGCAAAATTTCGTAAGGATTGTATGACTAGAAAATTTTGAAATAATTATTTATGAATATTCTGTATCTCAGAAACTATCCATCAGATATCGATGATGTTGCGCGAGAGCTTTCAAAACCTACTTTCAAGGCAAAGTTCTAGATTGAAACTCGATAGCATCAGTATTTTTCGAGTTATTGAAAAATATCGAAAAAAATGAAGGTAGTGGTGAAAAGTTCGGATTTGGACGCCACGTCGCGTAATATATAATCAAGAAATCCGAAGGTTCAGCATCATCATTGTATATAGAATACATATTTATATGTTATATACAATGGTATCATGATAGTGGTAGTTATTATTTCTTTTGATGATTTTAGAAAAAAACTTTCATTTCCTGATTTGAAACTATTTAAAACAAGTTGGAAAAGAACTGTGACCAGGAGCTCTGGCGCGAGTTGTTAGGGCTTCACACGAGAACGAGATTTTTCTCGCCTCGGAAAAGCGAGACGAAACGTTTTGAAAAATATTATAGGCGATACCGAGACTACATACAGCGCAACCCGAGAGTCTCGTTCTTGGTCTAGTTACATTTTTTATGGAGTTTTTACTCGAAAAATTAAAAAAAGATCTACATAGAGATCAATATATTTTATAAAATATCAACTCTTCTGACCTGTGAAATATTTTATTGTAAATTAATAGTTATTTTTGTATCTAGTGCGCGAAATGCTACTTTGGTGATCGAGAACTGATTTTTTTAACGAGGCGCAGCCGAGTTAAAAAAATAGTCGAGATCACCAAAGTATTTCGCGCATGAGATGCAAACAAAATTTTTTCTACAAACGCCAAAAATATTGTTCTAAACTAAGTAACATTCATAGTTTAATATGAAAAATTGTATTGAACTGGCTTAAAATGTTTTTCCAAATCAAGTAAATACTATAACTATGAAAATAAAATGGCATTTGTTTGTTTGATTGAGGAACATAAAGGTTAAAATATAAAAACTCCATATAGTTTACATGCAGTGTGCGAAGTAAGTACTTCGCACACTACTTCGCGCACGGTGTCATGGTAACAAAGGAAAATGAAAAAAAGGGTCACTTCGCATATTGTTTTCAATGCGCGAACCTTGTCATTTTTTGACGTTTGTAGAAAAAATAATATTTTCACATCTTTATATAAACTTGTTAACTGTTCTTATAACTTCTTATACTAACGTATCTCTTATCATAAATATCTATCCTTACAGATTTTTATATTTTAGGTTTGAATATGTTTTTTCCTAGATCGATTTTTGCGCGTATGTTCTGGGGAACATCGCGTTATCATTTTGCCCAAATGTCTGTGATTTTCGAATTTTTTGGCGAAAATGGTCTCGAAGGATTGAGTTCGACTCCCTGATCAAGAATTCGAGGTCAAATTTGATTATGTCCGGCCGGCCGGCCGTCCGTAATTTTAAAAAAATTATTTAAAAATATTATTCACGTCATGATAATCTAAGAACGGAAAGAGATAGCGACTCGACATTTTCAGGCAAGGTTGAGAATCTTAATGCGCCATTTGAGTTTGTTTAAAGGCATAATCGGTAAAACAGTTTTGGAGTTATAGCTCCTGACTTCACGAAAAAAAAATTGTTTCAATCACTGACGTGAAGTCAGGAGCTTTTGCGCGTATGTTCTACTGTCCATTCTTCTGTATTGGACACTCTAATCAAATTTACCATGGTGAATTATATTGTCTGTTCTCCTGTATTGGACACTATTATTCGAATTTACCATATTAAATATGGAGTGTCCAATACAGGAGAACAGACAATATAATTCACCATGGTAAATTCGATTAAGAGTGTCCAATAAAAGAGAATGGACAAGAGAACATACGCGCAAAAGCTTCTGACTTCACGTCAGTGCTTGAACCAATTTTTTTTACTCTCGGTTGAGTATATGTGTCTATAAACTAGTGAGTAATAATCGTGTATACCTACTATTGAAAGGGTTTTTGACCTCGGATTCTTCCTCATTGGGTCGTTTGAGACCATTCTCACCAAAAATTCTACAAATACAGACATTTGGACGAATTGACAGTTAAACTGTTCACCCGAACAGCGCGCAAAAAAATGTGATATTCAGGAAAATTCCTAAAAATCATAAGTTACTTACGCTTTTTCATGGTTTGTTGTTCGAATTAAATTACATTAAAGTTGTCGACGATTTTCGATATTAAATGTGAAGTCGAATAAATTTTTATGAGGACAAATGTCGTGACGGTCTGTGGTCATGTAATTTTTATCAGAGCAGTGCAATTTGTTTAAAAGATTATTTTAAATCGATTGTTAATAGCTACATTATACAGGGTGTTTCCTAAACATGCGGCAAAAATTCAGGGGGTTGTTCCTTGGACTATTTTAAGCATGTTTTGTCCTTGGATGATTTTTGAAAAACCTCTTTGTTTCGAAGATACAGGGCGAACAACATTTTTAATATTTTTAAAATTAATAATAGTTTAAATAAAAATGCGTACCGCACTGTGTTTACTAAGTAGGTACAATTTATTTTTAAATTTGTTTAACAACATTCCAATTACTAAAAACGGCCAGTTTTTTGACTAAAAATTGGATCATTGCTGGGTGTAACTTAATAAGAAATGATCCTGGTGTTTTTGAAAGGGTTCGGCAGTCAATGAGGAGAAGATTGGATGCTTGTATGCTGGGTAGAGGTGGTCATTTTCAACAGTTTTTGTAGGTTGAGTTGAATTTTCATGTAATTTTTTATAATAAAATGTTATTTTCCAAAATTTTGTTTCCCCTATATCTTCGAAACAAATAGGTTTTTCAAAAATCATCAAAGGACAAAATATTCTTAGAATAGTCCAAGGAACAACCCCCTGAATTTTTGCCGCATGTTTAGGAAACACCCTGTATAGGCATATAGGTATTTTTAATACCTATATAATATTGGTATTAAAAATCGATTTAAAATCATCTCTTAAACTAATTGCAATGCCCTGATGAAAATTACATGAACACAGACGTTCATGACATTTGTAATCATATCATCATAAAAATTTATTCGACTTCACATCAAATATCATACTGTAAGCTTTCGATATTTTGACAATATCTCCAACATTATAGATCCGTTCAAGTTTCAATCTATAACTTTGCTATAAAATTAGGATTTGGAGGCTCTTGCAGAATTTTGGGGATATCTGATGAATAGTTTCTGAGATTGAATATTTTCTATACGGAACAGTTCATAGGAAAAACATTTGGTCGTCAGCGATCGCTAATTTAATGTCGCCTTTTAAAAGTCTATTCAAATCCATAAAATTATCTGCCATTGGATTGATTCATTCACATTTCTTATTTTGTTTTAAGTCATCTGTATAAACTAATCCTTTTAGCACTCAATTCTTATTTTATTTGAATTTGTTCCTTAATTTACTTCATTTGCTGTGTAAAACTACCTCAAAATATTACTCTTTCCACATAAGGCGGGGTAATACAGCATATAAAATAAAATAAGAAACAAACTGAAATAAAATATGATAGTTGAACAGGCACATTTCAGTGATAGCGTTTATACACGAAATAACATAAAGTACATTTTATTGGGAAAATGACAATGCACATGCTCAAATAATGAAATTCACAGAACATGCATAAAAAAGCTGTGATTTGATTGGTTCATTCTTATTAAATTCACAGAACATGCATGAAATTGTCAAAAAGATGTGATTTGATTGGTTCATTCTTATTTCTTATTTTATTTTTGATCATCTGTATATTTAGCCCGTGATTCTTATTTAATTTTGATTTCCTATTTTATTTTATTTTTTTCCATCATTTTATAAACACCCTATATATGTGAATCCTGAATATACTGGGGGTCCCAGTATACTTGTTCCAGTGGATCATCTCAGCCATTTCAAAACATACAAATATGAAAATTTTGTGATTTTCAATTCGATCAAGGAACCTTCAACAGCGAAAAACAAAAATTGAAAGTCACTTTCAGTTTGACCGGAAGTGACTCTGATTTTCTTATCTCAAATAGCACCCTATATATTTTTAGCATTTTTTATTATTACTCAAAATTACCTTTCCAACGATGTATCACACTTTGTATTTCACATTTGAGTTGATGGAAAAAAAGTCAATTGAAATTTCAAATTGAAAGAATTCCAGTATGCTACGATATTTTGTGTAATCAAAATAAGGAATGCATGTAGAGCCCTTAATGCTGAGGTATTGAGAAGTCATACTACGCGTGAACTTGTCCCCCGAGCTGAAAAATGTGTAGAAGCAGATGGTCGACATTACGAACATATGGTTAGTTATTATCATATTGCGGTATCATAGTGCGGTTGGCTCAGTGGGAGAGCATTTGACTTAGGAGAGGAAGCCCCAAGCTCAATTCCGAGGCTTAGAAAGAAATTTTCTAGTCACGGTAATCGCCACCATTCACTGTTGGGTCAAAAATTAACAGTGCTGTGCCTGAGGTGGCGTAAGGACACAGTAACAAAGCCTACACAGAACACAACTGGTTGTCCTTACTGGATCAAGCTTTTCGAGAGCTTATGAGGGGTCTCCTTGGGGAAGACCTAGGAGGATATCAGTATAATAATATACAATAATAGGTATTTTTGCCGCCTCTTTTGTGATTCCTTGTTTCTTTTACTATTCATTTTTGGCGCTCTTGTTCTTCGGAACAGAGTGCTTATCAATTTGCCCAAATGTCTGTAATTTTCGAATTTTTTTCTGAAAATGGTCTTAAACGATTTGGTTCGGCTCACCGATCAAGAATCCGAGGTCGAAACCAATTCTGTCCGGCCGGCAGGCCGTTGGCACGATAATTCTCGGACGAAAGGAGATAGAGGATTGATATTTGCAGAGGTTTGTAGCGTAAATATCTCGGACGAGTTCGTTGAAGGGCGAAATCCACCTAGCGGTTTCGGAGTTATGGCCCTTTTTAGTAAAAACATTTTTTATGAATATTGCCGAAACCGATCACTCGATCTATCTGAAATTTAGCATCAAATTGTAGAATAATGACTTCTATATGCATGCGAAGTTTTTTTTTGATCAAGTTGCAATAAGGTATAAAAAAATTTTTTTTTTCAATTTTCAAATTTCGTTTCTGCAATAACTCTCGAACAGAATGAGCTAGGCAGTTGAAATTTTCAGTCGATTTGAGAGATAATTATCTCGGTTAAGTTCGTTACTGGGCAAAATTGGCCTGATCATTTCGGAGAAACGAAAAAACAAATTTTTTTTACAACACAAATTTCAAATTTAACTCCTTTTACGATGCAGTTTCACCATAAAAATCCATTGATATCATTAACTCTAACAAGCTAATACTTTCGGAGATATGATTTTTCGAAATTTCAATAATGAATCGTACTTCTGTACTTCTTATGTTTTCATAGAATCCTGTACTTAATTATTGTATCTATGAATTATTATATGATCTGTGTTCTTACAGTTCTAGTTTTTTATAAGATAATTTTTGAAGCAGTTTTTTTAAACGACACTTTTTTCAAATTTAATTTCTTTCATGATGCATTTGTATCATAGGAATCCATTGATATAATTCCCAACTCTGAGAAACCAATACTTTCGGAGATATAATTTGTCTGTTTGAACAAGGTCGCCAAAAATTTCCTGTCCACAGTGCTTGAACCAATTTTTCGTTTTACGTTCGGTAAAATACATAGTTGATTTCAACTTGAGGAAGGTTTTTTTTTATTGATGACGATTATTGAAGTCAGAATCAAGATTACACAAAATATCGTAACCTACTGCAATTCCCTCAATTTTAAATTTCATTTGACGTTATCTCCATCAAATCAAATGAAAATACAAAGTGTGATACATCGTTGGAAAGGTAATTTTGAGTAGAAATATAAAATTGTAAAAAATATACAATGTGCTCTTTGAGATAAAAATGTCAGGGTCGCTTCCGGTCAAACCGAAAGTGACTTTCAATTTTGTTTTTCTCAGTTGAATGTTCCTTAAACGAGTTGAGAATCTTAAAATTTTCAAATTTGTATCATTTGCAATGGCTGAGATAATCCAATGGAACATGTATACTGGGACACCCGGTATAATCGAAAAATATCCAATTATTGGCAAAAATTTCCCGGAAAAAATAAGGTAAATTCTAGAAAATTCACGCTTACCTCTTTGTTCATTTATCTTCTTCGTCGGTAGATTTCTAAATATTTCTGGAACAGAACTACCACTAATTTACACTAGCTGTCGAAGCACTCAAGGAACATCAACTTAATTTTGTACTAAGATATTATGCGAACTTTCGATTGCAAACCCTGACTAAATTTTTGCGACTGTTTGACACCAACTACAAGGCTCATCTGTCAAACTGCACCAAACGACAGCTAACACTAACAACCAGATGGTTAACCGAAAGTAAGGCTACTGAACTGATGGGGTGGGGTATCTTTAATCTTCCCTTTCAGGTAACTGATCGAAAAGAAGGTATACAATCTCAGAACTTAAAAGCAAATGGATGGCGTCAGAGGCGCCATCTTTTTGCCTTGTGAAATTATTGGAACGGCTGGAATTTTGAATACATGTTCCTCCTCATGTTATTTTACATTACACTTTTTGGTGCATTCTATTCATTCATAATCAATGTATCTTCACTCAATTCTCGCTCTATTCCATAGATCCTGATTCGTATGAATAATTGTAAGAAATTAAATTGAAGATAGTAGTAGAAACCATAAGTTTTTCTAGCGATTTTACTTCATTGGAAAACTGGATAGTCTGATAATATGTTGTTGTTTATTGAGCCCTTATTAAGGCTAATAATAAGAATTCGGAATATTTTAATGGATTATTTCGAACTTGTAGATCAAGCTGCCCATAATTCTATAAAATATGCATACACTACTGGCTTTGTTGCGCACACTTAATACACAATATTTTGTTGGCTATTCCACTCCCTAACTATTCGTTTGAAATTGCTGAAATTTTGCAAGAGCCTTCATAACCTAACTCTTCTGCCAAGTTTCAAGTTTTAAAACGATCGGTTGAATATTGTTGAAGATTCGAGCATTCTTGTGTGAGTTCAGTAGATGGGTGACCGTTGCCTCGATAACTTTCGAACGAAAGGAGATAGGGACTTGCAATTTTCAGGGTAGGTTGCGTATCCGAAAGGGAGAGTTGAGTTCGTTTTTGGGCATAATCGGTCAAACGGTTTCCGAGTTATACCCACCTGGAATATTATTTCCTTGATAACTCAAAAAATAAATATTCGATCGTATTGAAGCTTGGTATCTAGTAGTAGAAAATCATCATAAAGACGTGTTTAAAATTTTTTAAGAACCGTACCCCTAGAAAATTTGAAAAAAATGACGAAAAAAAAATTTTAAGAACCGCACCCCTAGAAAATTTCAAAAAAATCACGAAAAAAAAAATTGGTTCAAGCACTGACGTGAAGTCAGAAGCTTTTGCTCGTATGTTCTATTGTCCATTCTTCTGTATTCGACACCCTTAATCGAATTTACCATTGTAAATTATGTTGTCCATTCTCCTGTATTGGACACTTAATTCGAATATACCATGCTAAATTCGAATTAAGAGTGTCCAATACAGGAGAATGGACAACATAATTTACCATGGTAAATTCGATTAAGGGTGTCCAATACAGAAGAATGGACAAGAGAACATACGCGCAAAAGTTTCTGACTTCACGTCAGTGCTTGAACCAATTTTTTTTTTGCCATGTTTCCCGTTCGAAAACGATCCGAATCCGAAGCATATTTCGCGATCTACGCAAACACGTCATGATTCTTTAAATTCTCTCCAGGCACGTCAAAAACTGTTGACAACTTCGTTCGTCGAGTGTACACCTCGATCATTGAAATATTTCGGCAATGTCTTTACCAATATAGATTCGATCAAGTTCCAATCTAAAGCTTCACAGGATTTCAACGATATCTGACGGATACTTTCTGAGATACAGATTTCTTTTAGATAATTTTTTTTTAATTTTCCAATCATGCGATCCTCACAAAATGTTGCCTTCGTGTCGGTATTTTTCAGCTAACTATGTCGCTTTAATCCGGTCAGATCAGTATTTTTGGAGTTATTAGGATAACAAAATTTCAGATGGCTATAAAACTCTGAAACTACTCGCTGGATTTTGTCCATTAACGAACTTAGCCGGTTCGTTTGGACGAATTTATAACCAATCGGTTCACCTGAACAGCACGCCAAAAACATACAAAGTTTGCCATGATTCTGTCATGAATTTCGATGCAGGTTTCCAAATGTTTATTCTGAGAAATCTCGAACGTACTTCTGGGGTTTTCACCTAATCTTCTGATGCAACATTCGGAAAATGGACACAAAATATATTTATTTATTTGGATGAGCTCTACCTCCCGTTGAAAATGAAGATTTACCTTCGGAGAAACTCCCTATTTTCTCTGAAAAGGGAATTATATCTTATACTGTTGCATTCACTGCCTACCTTTACCAGGAAATCCAAACCTTATCTTCTGCCGTCCCTTTCAAGGAAGGATGTGTCCCTGATGGCCTGATAATGACATCAGTTTATTATAACAATATAACCTAAAAGCAATCAGTATAATATTAAAGCTAGGCAATACCCAAATTTTCTGATGGTTGTTTCTTTTCTGAACGTTCGATAAGCAGGGTTCGATTACTGGATCAACAAAATGTAGAATGGACTTCTTAACATGAAATAGTGAATATCTATTATCGTAGTCTTGGTTGAACATTACTTATAAGAATTAAGGTTTTGAAAGATTATTAAATGGAAGATGACATTACGCCATTATTGAAAATATTTGTAGTTAGGTCATATTTGTGAGATTATTTACAGATTTTTGGCGCTCTTGTTCCTCGGAACAGAGTGCTTATCAATTTGCCCAAATATATGTAATTTTCGAATTTTTGGCTGAAAATGGTCTTGAACGATTTGGTTGGACTCACTGATCAAGAATCCGTGGTCGAAATCGATTCTTTCCGGCTATCCGTCCAGCCGGCTGTTAACACGATAACTCTCGAACGGAATGAGCTAGACAGTTGAAATTTTCAGAGAAGGTTTGAGGGATAAATATCTCGGTTAAGTTTGTTATTGGGCAAAATCGGTCTAATAGTTTCGGAGTAAAGAATTCATCATCAAAGCTACTCTGAAAATTATATTATATCGATTGAAACTTAGCCAATATTCCAGTTTTGTTTTCACTGGAGATATTCTGAAGCCAATACGATTAACTTACCAAAGTATATGTTTCCCTCATCATAAATATATTATCCTAGGGATATGGTATATAATATAGGTATATAATATCCCATAATTGGTCGTTTTGTATTCAATCATACTTTGAACAGGAATAAATTTGACATGTCTAGTAGATAAGATGGAGGAACAGTGAACACAGACAGATAGAATTGGCATTCTGTGAAAACATAGAAGTACGATGCATTAATGAAATTTTGAAAAAACATATCTCTGAAAGAATTAGCTTGTTAGAGTTGAAAATGATATCAATGGATTCTTATGGTGAAACTGCATCTTAAAAAATATTAGATTTGAAATTTGTGACACGAAAAAATCGGGCAGATTTTGACCAATAACGAAATTAACCAAAATATTTATGTCTCAAACCTACTCCGAAAATTTCAACTGTCTACCCCATTCCTTTCGAGAGTTTTCGTGTTAACGGCCGGACGGCCGGACAGAATCGATTTTGACCACGAATTCTTGATCAGTGAGTCTAACCAAATCGTTTAAGACCATTTTCATCAAAAAATTCGACATTTGGGCAAATTGATAAGCAATCTGTTCCGAGGAACAAGAGCGCCAAAAATTAGATTTGAGGTTGAAGTAAACGACTTATTGAAAATCAAAGCACAACACATCGAAACCGATTGGAAACAAAGACGAAAGTTTTTCGAACATATTTTCTTGTATTCGGTTTTCCCGGTATATTTTGAAAACGGTTCGTGATATTTCCGTTTTGGGAACATCGTTTAATTGATCACTGAAGTTTTGTCTAATTTAGCCCACTTTTCATTACATTTACCGTTTTCGAGATGCCAATAGTGGTACGACATAAAGATTGAGTACTGCATATAATCTTCTCGCAAAAATTAAAGGAACAAAAAAATTTTCGAAATTTTTTGGCAATTTTCAACAGGCTGTATTTCAGTGAAAAATGGCCGTACAGAAAATAAAAAAACATAGCTTTTCAAGCTTGAAGACTCTAGTTTACGAATTTCTTGGTTAAAAATTTTTTGGAGCCCCGGTAATCATGCGATTTTTGGATAAAGCTTAAAGAAAAAATTTTCTAAATTTTAAACATTTTTTTTTTCGCTCTACGGACATGGAAAAAATTTTTCGACCTAGACCAATGGATAGGTCTTATAGCCTGTTCCGTCAGCTTCAACTTGCTTTTTGCAAGAGTTAAATACGACCATTTTGTCTTCGAGATATCGAATTTTGAATGCATAAGGATCCTTTTTCACTCAACTTCCGTTATCTCTGAAACTACTGGTCGCCCAGCAAGCAGACAGGAAGTTTCGTTTTCTGCAGAAAATTTCCGATAAAAAAGTTTGTCATGGTTGATTGGAAACATTTTTTTTCCACTTGAAACGTTTACGTGAAAAAAGAGCAAAAAAATGCCATTTTCCCTTTTTTTGGTTAATCGACTGTATTTTCGACAATATTAGGGAAAATGCTTAGGTTATAAGAAAATTTTACTGTCTAATGTACCCCAAAGGCCCCCCTAAATCGGTAGATCGATCGGTTCAGCGGTTTCCTTGGACCGATTGATTGAAATTTTGAAAAAATTAGGGGAACAAGATTTTTGTTCCTTAAACTTGACCTAACTGTTGGTTGGCTTTTTTTACCAAGAAAGTCGAAAAGTTTGAAAATAAACTGTTTTGTAACACGTAATGGCTGTGCAGAAAACGTAAAAATGTATCGCTCAGAATTTCGCACAACGAGTACCGTGGGCACCTTAGGGGTATCAACTTTAATTTTATTCAATAAAAATTTTTTTAAGGAAAATAAAGGTTTGAATGTGTCCATAGCTTTAGCGAGGTGAGTCAGAAATGGCCTCTTGCTTTTTTTTAAATTTTCCAAAAAAGAAATGTTTTGAATTTTTTTAAATGGAAAAAAATTTTTTTTTTTAATTTTTCGATATTTTCTAAAGGAAATTTTACAGAATCTTTATAAAGGTAAAAAAAAATTTTTTTTCAAAGTTTTTTTTAAATTAAAAATAAAAATTTTTTGGATTTTTTTTTGCTAATCAATCTTTAGAAGACTCAAAATTGAGTAAATTGTAAAAAAAAAATGAAATTATTGATTTTCGAAAAGATTAGGTCAAGTTTAAGGAACAAAAATCTTGTTCCCTTAATTTTTTCAAAATTTCAATCAATCGGTCCAAGGAAACCGCTGAACCGATCGATCTACCGATTTAGGGGGGTCTTTGGGGTACATTAGACAGTAAAATTTTCTTCTAACCTAAGCGTTTCCCCTAATATTGTCGAAAATACAGTCGATTAACCAAAAAAAGGGAAAAAGGCATTTTTTTGCTCTTTTTGGGCGCATGTTCTAGGGGAACATCGTCCTATCATTTCGTCCAAATGTCTGTAATTTTCGAATTTCGAGCTGAAAATTGGCTAATAGACTAATTCGGACTCCCTGATCACGAATCCGGTGTCAGATTTTTGGGTGCCGTCCGGCCGGCCGGCCGGCCGTATTTCCGGCCGTAGGCACGATAACAGGAGCACCGAAGGTCCTATCGACTTCAAACTTTCAGGGTAGGCTTCTGATCAAAATGCGACGGTTAAGTTCGTTAACGGGCAAAATCGGCCGGACGGTTTAGGAGTTATAGACATTTAAAATTTTGAGGTTATTTCCCTGATATTTCAAGAACTAAAGAAGATGTTGAATCGAAACTTGGTAGTCAGTTCGTGGATATAGACGCGCAACTTTTGGCAAAATTCTGTTATGATCGAAATGTTGACAATTTTTAAAAAAATATTTCTTTTAATTTTTTCGAAAAAAAAATTTTTTTTTCGTGAACTATTCATCAGATTGCAACAAAAACTTCTACTAACGTCAATTGTAGTATTTTGCAACATTGTGCAAAATTTTGGCTCTATACGATTTCAATTTCTGGAGATATAAGACAAAATGTGTGAAATTTCCTGGGTCTCTCTCAGTATTTTCATCGATTATTCTATGAACTCTTTGAATTCCACCGAAAACAAATTCAAAGACATAAACATAAAGAATCAAGTCATAGTTTAGACGTCGAAGGAAGGACGATGTTGATCGACTTGAAAAGGTACCTATTTCAAGAAATGCAATAATGAAATGCTTAATTTATGGATATAATATTATCTAAGTATTGTTGGGATCGGGCAGTTGGAAAATTTTTTAATAAAAAAATTTGTACCGACGTTAAATCAAGCATTCTACACGAGTGTGCAAAATTTCAGTTCGATACGATCTCAATTCCAGAAGATATTGCTTAAAATTCACATTCCAGCGTGTTTTGACGTTCTATGGTCACAGAAAATCGTCACAAAAATCTATTTACCTCATTTGACGGCTGTTTGTCAAATCAATTAATTCCAATAATTGATGTCAGATTTCCTACATACCAAGTTCAAACACATTTTATTATAGGGAAAACACTTATTATGATCACGTTCTACAGGAATTGATACTAAATAGAAGCTAGATGAAGATTATTGTAATGGAAAATTTGTGTTCCAGAATAATATTAAGGTATTCAACATGATACTGCTTTTTTTCTTTACTGGTCAGTACGGGCCACAAGGAAGATGAGCATGCGCCCAAAAGCCCCCGTCATCGGTGCTTTTTTAACTAGTTTCACGTTAACGTTTCAAGTGGAAAAAAAATGTTTCCAATCAACCATGACAAACTTTTTTATCGGAAATTTTCTGCTGAAAACGAAACTCCCTGTCTGCTTGCTGGGCGACCAGTAGTTTCAGAGATATCGGAAGTTGAGTGAAAAAGGATCCTTATGCATTCAAAATTCGATATCTCGAAGACAAATGGTCGTATTTGACTTTGGCTAAAGCAAATTGAAGCTGACTGAACAGGCTATACGACCTATGCATTGGTCTAGGTCGAAAAATTTTTTCCATGTCCGTAGAGCAAAAAAAAAAAATGTAAAAAATTTAGAATTTTTTTTCTTTGAGCTTTATCCAAGAATCGCATGATTAACGGGGCTCCAAAAAATTTTTAACCAAGAAATTCGTAAACTAGAGTCTTCAAGCTTGAAAAGCTATGTTTTTTTATTTTCTGTACGGCCATTTTTCACTGAAATACATGCTGTTGAAAATTGCCAAAAAATTTCGAAAATTTTTTTGTTCCTTTAATTTTTGCGAGAAGTGTATAAAGATATCTTACCTTTGTAGAATATGAAATTGAGAAAAATCGAAGTGAAATAAGAAAGTTTGAAATACCCTTATTACACTATGCCTTTTTCGTGCCTATTTGTCAGCCTGACTGAGTGCGCCTGAAATTTTGAAGAAATACGCATGCGCCCGGGGCTATTTTGTAGACTGTTTCAGGCTTGAAAATAAATAGAACTGGTTCTATTTGTTCCCCCTGAATCGTGGGGATTTCCAGCCTTTTTGTCGAAATGTCATATCTACCAACACAATATTTATCTGTCTGACTTGACATCTTAACATAACCTAGTTTATTCTATCCTTTGAATCGCAGGCTTCGTAAATTCAACAATAAATTTATGTTTATTACTGTGAGGATGTAAACTAACTGAACGTACGAAGGCCAGATAATCTGTGATGGCTATCCCCGAATGATATGGAGTTTTTACCAGTAGCCTAGTATCGCAAAGTAATTATTAATTTCGTTTTTGGAGAAATGCTTGCTGGAATTACAGTGTCTTTTTTATGTATGTGAATTTTTGCTCTATGTAGTACCATACTGAACGTTTCTTCAGACATTCTTAAAATACTATGATATTATTTTAAAAACATACGAACAAAACAAGAACTTGAGGTAAATATGTCAATTTCTTCAATGTTTGCAGCTCCGAAATTAACGCCTGAAACAAGCTCGAAAAAAGCGTGGTGTAATAGTGCCACTCATTTGGGGGAAAATTCAACCAACAAATAGCCATGAAAATAGGCGCAAATATAGACATGAGAAAGGCATAGTGTAATAATAGGGGTATAATAGATGGGGTGTCAAGTATAATTTCAGGAGTCCCCCAAATATTGGACTCAGTTCATTTCAAACGAGTTCGAAAATTCAATTGAGAAATACAATAGTGAATTGTTTCAACTATTAGGTACTAATTGGAAGGTGATCATAACTGAAAAATATTAAATGTGGGAACGTCCTGTGAACAGGCTTGGCGCTCTTGTTCAATCTTTGACAAATTATATATCTGAAAGTATTGGTTTCACAGAGTTGGGAGTGATATCAATGCAATCTTATGATAGAACTGCATCATAAATTTAATAAGAATCCATTGATATCATTCCCAACTCGGACAAGCCGATACTTTCGGAGTTATGATTTGTCAAATTTTGAACAAGAGCGCCAAAGCTCGTGTCCAAAGTGCTTTTCCACTTTTTCAATTTGACTTCTGTGCGTCAATTCTCAAGAATTTTAGTAATGAAATTCAAAACGTAGGTCTATGACTCATCTCATGTTGAATTCATATACATCAGGAAATTATAATTAGAGAATTCTAAGAAATCATATAGAATTGACAATAATAATTGAAATTTTGAAAAATCATATCTCCGAAAGTATCAGTCAGTTAGAGTTGAGAATGACATCAATGGATTTTTATGATGAAACTGCATCCTAAAAAAAATCGAATTCAAAATTTGTAATGTAAAAAAATTTTTTTTTTTACT
Source organism: Halyzia sedecimguttata (assembly GCA_937662695.2). NCBI lineage: Eukaryota > Metazoa > Arthropoda > Insecta > Coleoptera > Coccinellidae > Halyzia > Halyzia sedecimguttata. The sequence continues at coordinate 77,413,569 of OW569417.2, forward strand.
CTGAAACCACCTGGCTGATTTTGACAAATAACAAACTTAACGAAGATATTTATCTCATAAACATACTCTGAAAATTTCAACTGTCTAGCTCATTCCCTTCGAGAGTTATCGTGTTAACGGCCGGACGGCCGGACAGAATCGATTTTGACCACGGATTCTTGATCAGTGGGTGGAGCCAAAACGTTTAAGACCATTTTCAGCCAAAAATTTGAATATTACAGACATTTGGGCGAATTGATAAGCACTCTGTTCCGAGGAACATGAGCGCCAAAAATGTGGGAAAGCCCTGTGGACAGGCGCTTGGCACCCTCGTTCAAACTTTGACAAATCATATCTCCGAAATTATTAGTCTCTGAGAATGATATAAATGGATTCTTACGATAGAACTGCATCATGAAAGAAATTAAATTCAAACAGACCGATTCTCCCCAATAACGAACTTATCCGAGATAATCATTCCTCAAATCTACTCTGAAAATTATACAGGGTGGTCCAGATCTTAACCAAGAAATTTTAACCACGTTCTCTACATCAAAAATAAGCCCTAGTTTGTCATATAAACATATATCGAGAAATTCTTGCTCTCCGAGATACAGGGTGTTCGAATTATTAGAAAAAACATGTTTTTGCGCGTATGTTCTGGGGAACATCGCGTTATAGTTTTGCCCAAATGTGAAATTCTGTGGTGCCGTACGGCCGTCCGGCCGTTGCCACGATAACTTGAGAACGGAGAGAGCTAGCGACTTGAAATTTTCAGAGTAGGTGGCGCATCCAAATACGACGGACAAGTTCGTTAATGGGTATAATCGGCCCAATGGTTTCCGAGTAATAATTTTGTTTTCAACCAAAATGAATCCGATCGAATTTAAACTTGGTGAATAGTTGTAGAATATAGACCTAAGCACGTTCGTGAAATTTTGTGAGAATCGTATAGCTAGAAAATTATTAAAAAATTATTGAAAAATATTTTTGTTGTCACGATAACCTGAGAACGGAAATAGATAGCGGCTTGAAAATTTGAGGTTTGGTTGTGCATCAGAATGCGACATTTGAGTTCGTTTATGAGCATAATCGTCCAAAAGGTTTTAGAGTTATAGCCATCTGAAATTTTCTGAAATTTGGTTGTTTTTTGTTCCTCATTAACTCGAAGAATACAAAACCGATTGAATTCAAGCATGGTTATTAGTTGTAGAATGCCAACGCGAAAATTCTTGCAGAATTTCGTGAGGATGGTATAACAAGAAAATTTAAAAAAAAATAATTAAAAATAATTGAAAAAAATTCCATATATCATAAACTATTCGTCCGGCATGGCTGAAATTTTGGAATAGCCTTCAGAACCTAAGTCTACTGCAGAATTTCAAGTTTGAACACGATCGGATCTATATTGTTGGAGAACCGCGCAGCCTTTTGTGAGTTCGGTAGCGGATCCGAATCGTCGTATGATATGTTGTCTATGGTCGTATTTTTGCGAGAACCTTCAAAAATAAAATATGAATGTCATGATGACATATCTTTTACGCGTATGTTATGGGAAAATCGTATTATTTCATCACAAATCTATGGGAGATGATAGCCCTACATCGCATGCGCCCCGTTTTAACCTCAACATCGAATCTGAATCTGATCAAAACACAACAAAACGTAAACAAAATATTCTCAATCCACGAAGTACGAACGGGTATTCCTTCTGTTGAAAATAATCGAGATTACCTTGTATTTGAAGATTGGAGGAATCTAGAAATATTGTTTACGTATGTGAAAGAAATTCCAAATTATGGAGAACTGTGGAAAAGTTGTTCAGAAAGAAGATATCTGGTATATGTCCTTCAGGGCTTCTGGCTAAAAATCAGCAGTAAGTAATAGAAGTGAATTGAATGAATTACTTTACTCAGAGAAATCCAAGTCTTAATATTTTTTCCTTTCAGGTTGAAATGAATTAAGGTCCAGTTGACGTAGAGCAAAAAAGTAATGCTTTTCGACAAATAGAATGCATGAGTTACTCTTGGAGTTACTGCAGATAGAATTCTTAAAAACAAGGTATATGGAACTTAGTCGATTGAATATTTGTGAAGATTAAGTATACCTCATGAGAAAATTTAATATTGATAAGAGGCAACCAAGATGACATGAACACTAAAATTTCTGCACCTACCCTATTATTCAGATTTGGCCCTTAGCTACTTTTACCTGTTTACACATAACATTTGCATAATACTATTGCACAAAAAAAACAGTTGAATTACGGTTAGACCAGTGAATTTTGAACACTTTTCTGTTTTCCTGATATCATGGGTCTCTTACGATCCATCATCAGGGTGTTTGGATGCCAGCGTGTACCTATATAATAGGAATCTTAACACGTTGACTGCCGACTACGAGATAACTCGTAGGTAGCGATCTTTTCAAGGACGCCAACTACGAGTTACCTCGTACTGTATTCACTTGCCATTCTTGTGTTGCTACGTGGTTGCTACGATTAAACTCGTAATATATCAGTGCTAATATCGATAGATGGCTTCTTGGGAAAGAACAAAAAATCAATGTTGGCTTGCATGAAAAGACAATTAGATATTTGAAAACGAACATAAAAAATGTAAGTGTAAGAATTAAGTCAAATTACAGAAGTATAATAATATTTACTGTTTGTGGAACTTTTTAAAACAATCTTCCACACACAGAGCTGGCTTTTCACTACATACTGGAACTGGACAGTAATAACGCGTTTCTCGGCGTTTTTTTCGACAAGTCAGTGCAGGTGTGCCTACGAATAAAATCGTAATTGGCTTCCGAGGAGAGATTACTGTTTCCGATGCCAACTACGAGATAATTCGTACAACATTTTTTTTTAGGAAAATACGTTTTTTCTCTTTTATTTTATAACTATGCTCTAGATTTAGACTTTTTAATAATATAATGTAATAAAATCAAAATTTCATTTTTGGCCAGAAATCTGAAAATTACTGTGGCAGTCAACGTGTTAACGAAACATTTTAATTTTTCTAATTGCAGAATATTTTAAAATATAGGAGTAGAAGGAGATGCAATATAACATGTGTGTAGGTATGTTCGATTGGCTCAGTGGTAGAGTAATTGACTTGGGAGCGGAAGCCCCAAGTTCAATTCAGAGGCTAGGAAAGAAATTTTCTAGTCACGGTAATCGCCACCATTCGCTGTTGGGTCAAAAATTAACAGTGCTGTGCCTAAGGTGGCGTAAGGACACAGTAACAAAGCCTACACAGAACACTACTGGTTCTCCTAACTCAGGGCAAGCTCTTAGAGCTTATGAGGGGTCTCTTTGTGGAAGACCCAGGAGGATCAGTATAATAATAATAATAATATATTATGTATATTGTTTTCCCGTGGAACTTCAGGTATATGTTTCTTAAATGCTTGTTGCTCAGCATACTTAACAATGAATACCTCTGAAGAACAGATTTTACTAATATTATAATAGAATGGCTTGATAATTCAACGCTAACTTTGAAAATGATGTATCCTAGTGTTGCGGAAGAAAATCCAAGTATATTTTACAACGAGAAGTAGTATATAAGGAAATGGAGAAAGTCAGTTATCATATTTTAATAATAATCTATATACAAGTACATATTTATCCTCCCTGCAGTGTTTCACGAATCCTCCATGATTATGTGGGCAGCAGTGGTCCAAACTCGAAAAAATGCATTGCATGCTGCTTGATGTAGTATTGAATTTTCAAAATGAATGTTATTCTTGATCTCTCTTGAAGTAAATAATCGAATATGTTAATAGAGTTTTATTCGAAATTATTTCCTTTGTTTGTATTACGGCTTCAGTGAGGTATACAATTTTTTTGTTCACTGAGGGCTGATATATTTTACGACCTGTAAACTGTCAAGTAGCCTTACCGAAAGGAAAGTAATCTGTAAATGTTCACTTTAAAGGGGATCAGTAAATTCAACGAGCACATAGTTGACGAATACTTTACGGAGAGGTTGAATAAATCGGCCCTTAGTAGATAGTATAAAACAATATATAGATTGGTATCTAAATAAATGAATCTTATTTTCACAATAACTCTTTTCCCCTAACCCATGAAAACAAATTTTCACAGACAATTTACATGAATCATTAGCTTCAAACGTTCATTATCTTGAAATACAAATGAATAAGTGGAAATTTAATTTTAATATTTCAATATTGAATGGAATATTTAGAGTTTATCTATAATTTCAGATATCTCATCTCATCAACGAGTGACAAAAGTATTGAAATTGATTATGCATTAAACGATGTGTTCAAATGTCAAATTATTACCATATTCCATATCGACACACATTCTTGTAATGATTATGAAGAATTAAAAAGGTTTTTTTATTGAATATTTAAAACTGTAATTAGTTCTTTGAAATACCATTGAATGAAGAAATTCTTGTAAGTTAACAAAATATCTTTATTTGAACAATAAAAATGCATCATTTTATTAAAATGATAGTTTGACTATCCAATTGCTTATTTTCTTTATAATATTTTTGCTGTAAGTCAGTATAGCTTAGAACTTTCAAAGTAACGTCCAACAGTATTAATTTAAATGATATTATAAATAAAAAAACAATATACTTCAACAATGTTTCTTGAATTATAGACTTTACAGAATAAAATAGGTAGGTATACTTCTAATAGCTTAGAACTTTCAAAGTAACGTCCAACAATATTAATTTAAATGATATTATAAATAAAATATTCATTTAAAAACTTATTCCCGATTTTGTAGCTTCAGTTTTACTTGAGCTAAACGATTTCATTTTCATTATTTAAATGACAAATACGAATATTGAAACTATTGCATGTAAAAAAAAATTGGTTCAAGCACTGACGTGAAGTCAGGATCTTTTGCGCGTATGTTCTATTGTCCATACTCCTGTAATGAACACTCTTCTTAATCGAATTTACCATGATGAATTCTATTGTCCATTCTCCTGTATTGGACACTCTTCTTAATCGAATTCACCATGATGAATTCTATTGTCCATTCTCCTGTATTGGAGACTCTTCTTAATCGAATTTACCAAGATAAATTCTATTGTCCATTCTGGACAATAGAATTCATCATGGTAAATTCGAATTAAGAGTCTCCAATACAGGAGAATGGACAATAGAATTCATCATGGTGAATTCGATTAAGAAGAGTGTCCAATACAGGAGAATGGACAATAGAATTCATCATGGTAAATTCGTTTAAGAAGAGTGTTCATTACAGGAGTATGGACAATAGAACATACGCGCAAAAGCTCCTGACTTCACGTCAGTGCTTGAACCAATTTTTTTTTCCTTTGCTTCGAACATCTTCTTTAATTTCGTATTTGAGTGTGGATATTAACGCTTATTTTTTCGTAATTACACATTTTTTACAAAGATAGTCTTATTATTACGAGTATTATTATTATGTACCATATCAAATTTTAGCGATTTGCTCATGCATGAGAGTGTTTAATTTTTTTACTCGGAAACAGTGCCTCGTACGTCAAAAAGTCAGGAGAATGAATTTGCTTCTAATTTAATAAGGATTTCAAGAATAAATTTCATTGTTGAAAAAACCAGTGGCGTATCATTTTTTTTATCCAAAAATATTCATTCTCGATGCAGTACGGACACCACAGGTGAAAGAAAAAAAAATATTTTATTCAAAAAATGCCTCTCGATCCTTAAAACCTCTGTCCCAAATTTCATAAAAATATTCTAAGAAGTGTGAAAGTTATTAAAAAAAAACATTTTTTTTTCTATAATTTTAACACCCTGTATCTCGGAGAGAAAGCATTTCTCGACATATATTTATATGACAAACTAGGGCTTATTTTTGACGTAGAATACGTAGTTAAAGTTTCTTGGTTACGATCTGGACCACCCTGTATTATATCAATTAAAACTTAGACAATATTGCAGGTTTGTTTTCACCGGAAATATTCTGAACCCAATTCGATTATGTATCTTACCAAAGAATATATTTCCATCATTATATGGGTTATCCACGGGCATTATATTATCACCTTAAAAGTATAATATCATATCATCGTCATAATTCACGATAGCTGAGGTTATTTCATTGGTCATTTTGCATTCAATCATACTTTGTTTTCTAGAACAGGAGGTGTATTTTATTACAAGAATAACGAACCTGAAACCATTTATCTCTCATAGGAAAATAAGATGACATGTATTGGACTTTGGAACAAGGATCATACAATAATTCATAGATAAAATAATTAAGTACAGCATTCTGTGAAAATATAGAAGTACGATTCATTATTGAAATTTTGAAAAATCATATCTACGAAAGTATCCGCTTGTGAGAGTTGAAAATGATAAAAGTAATAAAAAAAAAATTTTTGGACTCTTTACGGCCACTTGATCAATACAAAACTTCGCGTACATATAAAGGTCATTATTCTACAATTTGACGCTAAATCGTTGTCGGAAATATTCATAAGAAATATTTTTACTTGAAACGGCCATAACTCCGAAACCGCTTGGTTGATTTCGCCCGTTAACGAACTCGTCCGAGATATTTATGCTCCAAACCTACCCTGCAAATTTCAATACTCTAACTCCTTTCGTTCGAGACTTATCGTGTTAACGGACGGCCGGACAGAATCGATTTATTTCCACCACGGATTCTTGATCAGTGAATCGAACCAAATCGCTTAAGACCATTTTCAGCCAAAAATTCGAAAATTACAGACATTTGGTACTCTGTTCCGAGCAATAAGAGCGCCAAAATTTCAAAGATCTTGAAAATGCAAAGATCTGAATGTTGATAGCGGCTGGTAATATGAGGCGAAGCCAATTGTTATGAGGTCTATCTAAGTAGAGAGGTAGTATGAATTCAATATTTTCAATTGGAATCGACAAACTCTTTGGACTATCCCAAATGAGTTTGTTGAAAATTTCGTTCGGTTCTCGGTAATTATCAGGGCTTAAATTACCCAGAATTGATCAGAATTCACCCCATAGCAATCGTATATCATCCGTCGCTGTTCCACACTACCTGCTGTTATCTACTTTCAGATCTGTGCTCATTATAAATCTTCACCTTTTGTTAATTGGCACCTACTCAGAAATACATCACAATAATAACTGCAATATTTGTTATCACCTCCTTTCAAAAAGGAGGCTACCTACTGTTATCAGCCTTTCTGAAAAATTCCGGTAATCGGTATACAGTTCGCTGCCCTGTCTGATGCCTCATTTAGAGATTCCGCACACGGACATACCGAATTGACGCGATTCCAATCTCCTGAATTCCTTTCCTACACTCGCTCTCCATAGGAACTATGCTCGAACGATTGCTACAATCGTCCCCAATAGCGTCTCTATAGTCTCCTAGATTTACGCAACCTGCTTATTATTATTATTATTCTTATTATTCATTTGATAAGAGTTAAGAAATCTATAAACTCACAGAATAACAAAATGAAAGTTAATGCACATGACTCAAGAAAAAAAAATAGTATAATTAATAACTGACAAATTTAATAAAAGAAAAAAAAACAAATTGACCATTGTCATGTTCGCCCCTGATTCAACCTGTCATATTGATTCTTGAATGAATTGACGTTGGAGGCCTCCACAATGGCAGATGGTAAACGATTCCAAGACGAAAACACTCTATTGGATAGAAAGTACCTACTCCCTCTGTGTTTTTCGGAAGTTTTCCCTCCGTAGTTTGAATCTGTGGCCACGCAATAGTTCGTTATTGTTTAAGGTTAAAATTCTTCCCAGGTCTGTGCTGAAAAATCCATTCAGAGCTCTGTATGTGATTATAAGGTCACCTCGAATCCTTCTCTCAGAGAATAGGGGAAAATTCATAATGGATAGCCGTTCAGGATAACTGGGTCGAAGCACACCATAAGGGATGCTGGTCGCACGACGCTGGACACTTTCGAGTAGTTGCATCACGAACCAGAGACGGAGACCAAACTGGCCCAGCATATTCCAGTATAGGGCGCCCATATGTAGTATATAAGATTCTGCTTGAAAGAAGAATGATCGAGTCGTTCGAATATCGCAAAATTCATGGAGGTTTAGCTTTCATTCCGATCGTAGTGACGCTGGAATTTGGATTGCAGTAATTGTCCGTCCATGATTACCACGGAAACCGAGTGTTGGAAAGGAACTCAGGAGATTGGAATCACGCCAATTTGGTATGCCCGTGTGCGGACGCTCTTTATCTTTATCTTTATCTTTATCGCCGAATAATTCGCGAACGAACACGACCACGTTATACCCGTATTTCTAAGATCATTTCACAATACATATTAAAACGCTAACACCTGTATCATAATGAACTTATTCCGATAAAGATTTTCATTCCGATTTATATTTTTCAGGTACTAGAATCGATTTTCATATATTTATACCAGAAGTAAACATGGGAACCAATAGCTGCATTACAAACAGTGATAGAAGTCAAAGTAATTTGAATAGTTTCGAGTTGATAACATATTTTGAATAATAGCGAAAATGTAGTGGAATGGCCCCTCGAAAGAAGGTATATTTCCAAAATTGTTCAACTCATTAATTTTAAGAGAAAATTAGTAATTGTTATATTATTGATAATGTACTGATTGCCATGTTATAAACAATGGCGGGTCGTGAATTTTCATCTTGGTTCGGCAGATATAATATAGATACATATACTCCATTCACTTTTATGAATCTCCCGGTTGGCCATGAAAATTTGACACATTTCACCATGTATATTTTGAAAATGTTAGGTTATAATATTTTTCCTGTCAGATAACTAACTACCCAACGTTGTCCTCTCTGCAAAGAAGTCGTAGCAACTACGTATTTTCACAATGTGAATTTACTTCGGAAAAATAATGAATTTGAGAAGATATTATGTGAATTCAATATTCAATTATTCCACAGTCCTGGCGACTGTAGAAGAAAATGTTCCCCTGTTGTTACTTGAAATATTTCACGTATATATAGACTGGTTGTAAGATTCAATTATGCTATTTTCTTGTATGAAAATCAAGAATCAAGTGTTGGAATGTGATTGAAAAATATTGGATAGAGTAGTTCGAAAACGAAAATCGAACCATTTGGGATAGTTTTTACATTTGTGTTCATAATTAATCGTACCGAGTTTGAGTATTTCCGCATCCTTGTGCTATTACAAATGTCTGGAATTGATTACGATACCTCTCGCCTAACAAAAATTGGTTCAAACCCTGTGGCTTTCTGGCGCTCTTGTTCAAACAGACAAATTATATCTCCGAAAGTATTAGTTTCTCAGAGTTGGGAATTATATCAATGGATTCTTATGATAGAACTGCATCATAAAAGAAATTCAATTCAAATAATAGTTTATTTATCAAGATTAAATGAGCAATCTGAGAATGAGAACTGCACCATGGAAGAAATCAAATTGAAATACCTGAAATGAATTTGATTCTCTCTTATAGAACAGGATGACAAATACGAGTATGAACACAGATCATATAGTAAATCATAGATAGAATAATTATAGCATTCTGTGAAAACATAGTAGTAGTAAGTACGATTCATTATTGAAATTTCGAAAAATCATATCTCCGAAAGTATTAGCTTGTTGGAGTTGAAAATGATATCAATGAATTTTTAGGGTGAAACTCTTAAAAAAAATTCATATTGAAATTTGTAAGTTAAAAAAAATTTTTTTTTCGTTACACCGAAACCATCTTGCCTATTTTGCCCAATAGCGAACTTAACCGAGATATTTTTCTCCCTAATCTACTCTGAAAATTTCAACTGCCTAGCTCATTCCGTTCGAGAGTTATTGTAGAAACAAAATTTAAAAATTTTCAAAAACTTGTTTCTACACTTTACGGTAACCTGATCAATACAAAACTCTACATACGTCTAAAGTTCATGTTTTTGGGCGCATGTTCTAGGGGAACATCGTCCTATCATTTCGTCCAAATGTCTGTAATTTTCGAAGTTCGAGCGGAAAATTGGCTAATAGACTAATTCGGACTCCCTGATCACGAATCCGGTGTCAGATTTTAGGGTGCCGTCCGGCCGTCCGGCCGGCCGTACTTCCGGCCGTAGGCACGATAACAGGAGCACCGAAGGTCCTATCGACTTCAAACTTTCAGGGTAGGTTTCTGATCAAAATGCGACGGTTAAGTTCGTTAACGGGCAAAATCGGCCGGACGGTTTAGGAGTTATAGACATTTAAAATTTTGAGGTTATTTCCCTGATATTTCAGGAACTAAAGAAGATGTTGAATCGAAACTTGGTAGTCAGTTCGAGGATATGAACGCGCAACTTTTGGCAAAATTCTGTTATGATCGAAATGTTGGAAATTTTTAAAAAAATATTTCTTTTAATTTTTTCGAAAAAAAAATTTTTTTTTCTTGAACTATACATCAGATTGCAACAAAAACTTGTACTAACGTCAATTGTAGTATTTTGCAACATTGTGCAAAATTTTGGCTCTATACGATTTCAATTTCTGGAGATATAAGACAAAATGTGTCAAATTTCCTGGGTCTCTCTCAGTATTTTCATCGATTATTCTATGAACTCTTTGAATTCCACCAAAAACAAATTCAAAGACATAAACATAAAGAATCAAGTCATAGTTTAGACGTCGAAAGAAGGACGATGTTGATCGACTTGAAAAGTACCTCATTTGACGGCTGTTTGTCAAATCAATTAATTCCAATAATTGATGTCAGATTTCCTACATACCAAGTTCAAACACATTTTATTATATGGAAAACACTTATTATGATCACGTTCTACAGGAATTGATACTAAATAGAAGCTAGATGAAGATTATTGTAATGGAAAATTTGTGTTCCAGAATAATATTAAGGTATTCAACATGATACTGCTTTTTTTCTTTACTGGTCAGTACGGGCCACAAGGAAGATGAACATGCGCCCAAAAGCTCCTGTCCACAGGGCTTGAACCAATTTTTCAATTTGATGCTAAATTTCAGATAGATCGAGTGATCGGTTTCGAAAATATTCATAAAAAATGTATTTAGTAAAAATGGCCATAACTCCGAAACCGCTTGATGGATTTCGCACGTTAACGAACTCGTCCGAGATATTTACGCTACAAACCTATCCTGCAAATTTCAATCCTCTAACTCCTTTCGTTCGAGAGTTATCGTGTTAACAGACGGCCAGCCGGACGGCCGGATGGACAGAATCGACTTCGACCACGGATTCTTGATCAGTGAGTCGAACCAAATCGTTTGATACCATTTTCAGCCAAAAATTCGAAAATTAAAGACAGTTGGGCAAATTGATAAGCACTCTGTTCCGAGGAACAAGAGCGCCAAAAAGGGAACGCGAAGGAGTATAGTATATAGATGTTACTTAGAATTATTCAGGGACTCTGCATATATTACCGCCAGCATTGCTCTAGTGTTCCAAGTAAACTGTTATTCAACCACTAAAAATGTATTCTGATTATTACATTGGCCATAATATTTCAGATTTCTTCAAGTACTGTTCCAAGAATTCTTAGGAAAAAAGAAGAAGGCACATCATTAAAACTTGGCAGCAGTTGTGGAAGAACTCCGGTGATATACGACTATACACTTAAAGAGACATTAAATTAAATTAAAGATTTTGTGAATTTGAGAGAGCACTTCACCGAGTACTTCACTGAAGGTTTTCTTTGATTAGTTCTTTCCTTCATGAGCTCGACGTACTAAGCAAATCAAAGTTTGAAATAGAATTTTAAATCATTAAATTTTTCAATATAAATTATAATACTAAAATGACAATTGATAGGAAAATGGCAAATAATCTTTTCTGTTCCTAGTTGCAATAATTGAAATCTATAAAACTCACAGCTTACGTAAAAAAATATACGTAGTAAAATTTTGGTTCCTTTTTTTGTGGAAGAATAAACACTTGAACTATTATTAATGTATAAAGATTTTAATCTTTTATAAGCAATTACTTAAATATTAGTTAAATTAAGACAGAAATCTTTAGTATGCTTAAACACTGAAAAATTAACTCTTCTTCTTAAATAATGTTCCATTATTCAACCCACCTCTCAATAATTTATACTGACGAAGTAATAATAATAACATTATATTTATCAATATTATATTTATGAAATTATTCAATAACAAATATGGATTCAATAAATGAAAAGTGAGTTTCTTATGGGCTTTTACACCTTGACTGATTCTCCAATGGCTTTGGATAAGGAACCTAAGTTCTAGGATATATTGAGATGCACATGATTATTATGTCAAAAGGTTCTTCATATTGCATTAAAAAGGCTATACAGTTTTTGTTCTTTTCTATTGTAAATAATGATTTTCCCAATTCCTTGAAATAGTTTCTGGGTATCAACCTCATATTTATGTTTGTTTCATCAGTCTCCTGCAGTTGAACTTGGAAAATTATCCTTCCAAAATCTCAGGATAACATACTTTCGGGATTTGAATTTCCAAAGTACATCTAGAATGCATTTATAAGGGTCTTCAATTTATTACAAATAGGAGATAGCATTGAAAACATTCAAGGTTATATTAATAATTCATTTCTCTGGTTACAGATTATAGAACAGTAACTTTTTGTAACCAGAAATAAAGCACCAACTACACGTTCAAGGCTTACTTCGATGTCAATATTTCTTAAGCAGACTATAGCAATAGCACTTCTTATAATTATTATTAATATTATATTCTGTGGCCGTAACTACCAAGTAAGGAAGTGGAGTGTAAATATCTCTTCTATAGTCTAAGGTAAATATTATGTACTTCGATGAATTTATGGCTCGAATGAATTTCATTCATTGATCAAGTGATCAAGGAAGGTAGCGCTTCTTATATTATATTATGTGGCCGTAACTACCAAGTAAGGAAGTGGAATGTAAATATCTCTTCTATAATCTAAGGTAAATATTATGTACTTCGATGAATTTCTGGCTCAAATGAATTTCATTCAGTGAACAAGACTGGACGATAATGCAAAGCACTGAACAGATCGTTAAAATTGCCGATGCGATTCCGATCGCGTCAAACATATCCCGGCCGACCCGTGTGCGTCGGCTCTTAGGTTTTGAAGGCTCTCGCAAAATTTCAGCGATGACGGACGAATAGTTTCTGATATACACATAGAACTTTTTTCAATGATTTTTTTTAAATTTTCTAATAATAGGATCCTCACGAAATTGTCCAAGAATTTTGGCGCCAGCATTTTCCTACCAATTACTATGTTTGAATTGGATTTGTATTTTTTGAGTTATTGAGGAAATAACAACCAAGTTTCAGATGGGTATAACTCCAGAACAGTTTGGCCGATTGTGCCTATTAACAAACTCAATTGTTGCATTCAGATGCACAACCTTCCCTAGAAATTGCAGGTCGCTGTCGTTTATCATGACATGAATAATATTATTAAATAATTTTTATAAATTTTCTAGTGACTCACATAATCGTTTCAGACCATTTTGGGCCAAAAAATTTGAATGTTACAGACATTAGGGCAAAATGAAGCACGCTGTTCCCATAGACATAAAATCAGTCTATACAGGGTGAGTCTTTGACCACTGCATTAATTTTAACCAAAGATTCCTCTCATCAAATGAAACACTTTTTTCATTTAATATTTTTCCAAATTCAGCTCAGGTAAAAAGATACCGGCTGTTGAAATTTTGAAAAAAAATCAGTTTTTATTTTGTAGCTTTGACATCCTTTTTTCGAATAAAATGATTAATGAATAAAATGTTGGCGTAAAGTTTCCTATAACTATGATACATATTTTCGAAATATTAGTTATTTTCTACTTCTACTGGTTTTCTAGTTATGGACATAAAACTAAACGAAATTAGCATAAAGAAAGCATATAAAGTTTTTCTTGAGTCATTTCAAGAATATTCCATCGTTTTAGAACATCATATTATTTTTCATCATTTCTCCTTAAACGCGCCGTTTTTATGGATCCGTCATGAGCGTTGGAATCCCGAAGCAAGCTGTAAACCACGTTACCATGCCTTATTCTCGTCCGCCAACAATGTCATAGATAATTTACATGCGGGAGTGTATTAGCACATTGTGAAATCTTTAAACGCTTATAACTTTTTACCTGAGCCGAATCTGGAAAAATGGTAAATGAAAAAAGTGTTTCATTTGATGAGAGGAATCTTTGGTTAAAATTAATGCAGTGGTGAAAGACTCACCCTGTATACAAGACTGTTTTGATGTAGTTTATGGAGGCAATAGGAAAGGAGAACATAATGGAATCCTCAAAAGAAATTACTGTTCGTTGACCACTGAGGTTTATATTACCTTTTACTTCCTTAAGTAGTAAGACATGTTCCTATATACAGTATTTTCATGATGTTACTAGCAAAAAAATACTGAAATATGGATCTACATTTGTGTATCAATCATTTTTTCTTGAGTTAAGGTTCATAATACAGAAAAGAATGTGTTAATGGTATCAAATTTTAAATCATGAAAAGAGGATAGTATTTTATTGATATATTTTGAACTGTTAAAATAATTTGTTTGTAATCCACTACCTACTCAAATATCAGGAATAAATAGACAATCTGCTATGATTGTCTCCAGCCTTGCTCTAGACATTTCGATGATACTTTCCTTAGGTATTTCGAATTGTGAAAACTATGCACCGAGTGTAAGTTGCAACAACCCATTCCACGAGGTTGAATCATTGCAGTTTGCTCATTTAATCTTGATAAATAAATTTAATGACAATTTTTGAAGCATTAAGGCATTGAAGCATTGTAGATTGCACTTTTTTTATAAGATAATTTTTGAAGCATTTTCTTTAAACGACAATTTTTTTAAATTCAATTTCTTTCATGATGCATTTCCATCTTAGGAATCCATTGATATAATTCCCAACTCTGAGAAACCAATACTTTCGGAGATATAATTTGTATGTTTGAACAAGAGCGCCAAAAAGCTCCTGTCCACAGGGCTTGAACCAATTTTTTTAGTTTACCTGTCATATTTGTAACTCTCTTTTCAATAAAATTATTTTTCAATTTTTTTTTTGTGTTTTTGTTACTTTCATAGTAACTCTTCTTCGATTCTGCTACCATCTGTTTCAGTTATTCAAAACAAAAAGTTTTCGAAGATAAATAATTCGAGAATGAGAACATCATTTGAACCATGTTTTTGAACATAGCAGTATTTTTTTGAAAAACTATTCTGGGTAATCTGATGTTGAAACCCTGAATTTGTGTATTGAGTGAAATAAGATGCACCACATTTCCGGAGTCATGATACTGAGAAATTCAATTCATTAAATATGCATTAACGCATTATTCGAAGGCACAGAGGTCCGTGTTTATTATGAATTGAAAATTCCAGATATTCAATGGTCCATAAATTATTGTTGAGAAGTGTGCCATTATTGCCAATAGGTTTTTTGAAATAGTGTTCATTGTAGATTCTGAGCAAAATTTCACTTCATCACAATTTGATGTACAGGGTGTTTTACAAGATGTGCAATAAAGAAAATAATTTTCACACTCCAGACCTACGCTATCAACAAGTCATTATGAGCGAATATTAGGCATAGACATATACTCATTTCCTGAAATTTTCATGACGATCCATGCAGGCTTTCAAGAGTTATGCCGATTGAAAATTGTTGATAAAATACATGAAGTATCCTGTATCTCTTAAACGAATACAGTAAGGACATATTTCGAACACTGATTTAGACTCAACAAAATGTCCTGCATCTGCACTAAAAGCCTGTACAATCATTCGTGAAACACCCTGTATAAATATAAAATTATTTTGTAATGTAATCATTGGTTCAATAAAATCTTTAATATTAGAGTGAAACAAACCTGCATGTCATTTCAAATTGGAGAGGGTTAAATAAAAATAGAAAATCTTTCGGTATAAAATATTATTCCATCTCGAGAAACGGACAATGAAAAAATGTTTGGACATAACGATGAAATGATTACAATAACTTCAATAAAACCACTGAGTATTAATATGATTATATTAATAGAGTATATTAATACTCAATGACAAAACTCCACTTTTTTCAATTTTAAGAGGATTGTATTTATTGTATGTTATTATACTGATCCTCCTAGGTCTTCCCCAAGGAGACCCCTCATAAGCTCTAGAGCTTATGAGGGGTTGAGCGAATATGGGAACTTTCTTCATTATTCAATGCAGATGGATAAATGACCACCCTTCTCATTTTGTCCGTTCGATATGATCCTCTGAAGAATTATTAAAAACATTTATTTTTAGCAATAATAATGTAGGATAATGAAGAAAGGAACCCAGTATATTTAAAAACTGATATGCCTTTTTGAAACGATTTATTTTGCTTTATTAACAACGAATGAAACTACTAAGAATTTCATAAGGAAATTTTTAATTTCCTCTTTTTAGGGATCTGGTGTTAATGAAAATCGATTGATTTGATCATGTAAGTATCATGTTATCAGTGAAATTACTGGCAGTATGTACTCGAAAATCTATCTCCTGCGTTAACATGCCCTGATGTGCCAAATGCAAGGGAAATGTTATTCTTTATTATTCTGGGATCCATATAGTGTGAGTATAACTACATTTTTGCATAATCAGCCTAATATCCACAGAGTAGTACAAACTGATTCTCTGGTATAAAGCAGATTCATTTTATTTATTATGACAAATAATTTTCATTACTCACCCTTCTCCTGTTTAACCTCAACTTCAAAAAATATGTTTAAAATTAAAAAATTTTCATCGTGTATTCGTGTTTTGTATTTTTTTGCAATATTTGCAATAATTTTCTGCAAAAAATTGAAGAAGCCTAAGCAGTTCATAAACCTGGTCAGTGGAATGCTATCTTAGCCTTGCGAGTGTCAGTTCAGATAATATCTTAAACTGATAGATAGGTCTGATAATTATGCCAATACCTGTATTCCACTTTTTTTTCTATAGTGTGCTGAAAGTATTCTATAACATATCTCGAAGAATTAGTTGTGATTGGGAGATATAATGTTTTATCATTCTTTTTCGATAATGTGAGAACCTAAGCTTTAATTTGTATTTCCCCTAAGGTCTCAGGCACGATAGGAGCAAAGAAAGGGACAAGTATGTCCTGGAGAAGAGAGTGGAAGACCATCACACGGTACCTGCTACGATATAGACCGAATTGGCTGAAGAGCTAATTTCTATGAATTTCGTGTTGCCACCATGAAAAATATATCCAGATTCTAGTGAATCTCCTATCACAGTTTCCTTGCCATTAAACATTTTAAAAAACTCATTGAACACTTATTATAAAATGATTTTACTGCAACAATAAGTTTTCATCATAAGCCATCGAAGTGCAACAATCTGGCTATGCATGTGGATTTAAGTTGATAGACGCTGGGTGATAACATAACATAAATATGGATGACCAGAAATGTGCAAAATAGTTTATAAAATGTATTCAAATACAAAATGCAAATACTTTTTTATGTTTCATTTCAAATACAAAATAGATTTTCATATTGAATTCAAAACACTAAATGCAAAATTAGTATTCCCAAATACTTTATTAAAATAATTATTTTCATAGTTTTCAACTTTCTTTATTTCATTAGTAACCTGGCAATAATAAAAAAAAGTACTTTTTATGATGGCAAACACAAACGCAAATGACATGCACAATTCCCTTGCTATAAACTATTATTTTGATAATTATTTAATACACCATATAATATTATTATAATGGAATTGAGCCTGTCTTGACTAGACCTCGACTGGCTAGTATAGTCGAGGCAGAAAGGCCACTTGTACCATAATTGCAGAATCCAAAATAGTGCCCACGAGCTATGAATGAGTCTGTTTATTCAACTCTTCATTGAATAACTTGTTTTTTCTATGTTTTATTATTTTCGTGAAATACAAAGGATTATAATTATTGATGCGATAATAAATGTGAGTTCATTTTTTAAAATGAAAGACACAAAAAAAGTCAAAAATTCTCAAAATTCCAACCAACATTTAATGTTTGACTACCATGGTATCGGGGTTAACAATTACACCCCGTCTTCAGGTCATTCGGCTACAAGAGAACATCAAAATTATAAAACAAAAAATTGTGATAACATTTAACGATTAATACTCACAATACAAGTTACAATGCCAATATCAAACCAAAACTGCTTAAAAAACAACAGCAACCTCAACAATGTACATGAGAGAAGGTTCAAATCACAAATTCCACAATCCAAAACACGGCAAACCACCACAACTTAAGAGTAACAAAGCAAATTATTTCCCTTAAAGGGATATCAAATCCTGAGATGTTTGAGGAGTGGGGCGACAGGTTTTTCTCATTTTGCACAACACCATTTGGATGCAAATCATGATTTTGATGTTAAAAATAATTTTAAAATATTGCACACGATTGGTAAAGAATATAAACTTAATAATTTGGAGCTTCTGGAAATTCATAAATCTTTTAAAAATGAAAAAACATTGACTCTTAACTCTCAAATAAACCTAAATTATCTCCCTATTTTTGCTTCAATAATTTGATTCATGATAGCGACATCTGTTTGGGACATTCAATACCACCGTCCCGTCTCTAGTATTATCATATTGTAAATTAGTAGATATATTTTATTGAATTGGTGGTTTTCATATTACATTCCTAGGTAGCGTTGTAATTCTGAATGTGTGAATTTTTTTTCTTCTTTTGTTTTGATGTGATATTTCTGTTCATTCATTGTATTTAATTAGTTAGACGTAGATTGAGTATTTGACAGACACCATATTTGATATCCCTTTAAGGAAAATAATTTGCTTTGTTACTCTTAAGTTGTGGTGGTTTGCCGTTTTTTGGATTGTAGAATTTGTGATTTGAACCTTATCTCATGTACATTGTTGAGGTTTTGTTGTTTTTAAGTAGTTTTGGTTTGATATTGGCATTGTAACTTGTATTGTGAGTATTAATCGTTAAATGTTATCACAATTTTTTGTTTTATAATTTTGATGTTCTCTTGTAGCCGAATGACCTGAAGATGGGGAGTAATTGTTAACCCCGAAACCATGGTAGTCAAACATTAAATGTTAATTGGAATTGTTAGAATTTTTGACTTTTTTTGTGCCTTTCATTATACAAAGGATCAATTTAATGCTACAATCATTTGAAATTAAAGGTTTCTACGTTCTCTGTACGTAAAAATCGGCCAACTTAGGTCGAAAAGGCTTTTTTTCGTCGACCTCAATGAAAAGTGACATTTTACGTACTAATTTGCGGCCAGTTTGTGTCATACTGCTAATGATACAATGAATTTATTGAAAACAAAATTAGGTAATTCGATTATTTCAAGATATGGACCGATAAATTGCCCGCCTCGTTCCTGCGATTTAACTCCATTGGACTTAATTCTTTGGGGTTACATTGAGCATTGGTTCACAGCAGTCATCCAGCAAATTTAGACTATTGACAGATCAGTATTGAATGAGTAGCATATGACCTGATTTGTGTGAGATAGTCATGAAAATTGGGATCAACGACTTCATTCTTGCTAGCGTTTCCGTGGTGGACATTTGAGTGATGTTTTGTCTCCTAACTAATGGTATCCATAGCACTTTATAATGAAATAAAAATTTCAATAATTTTCAAATAAATAATGTGTTTTATTCACAAAACAAATTGGGTTGCACTTAATGATATACCCATTACAATACCGAGCTTTCTTAGACATGACCACATTTCTTTATTAGTTTTTTTTTTCATATCGGCTGATGTCTGAAAAATGAATTAATATGCTAAAAACATGCGCTCGTAGTGAAATAACTTTTTTTATAGATGAGCATTTGCAAACAAATATTGTTGTTGCACGTTATTAGTGCTAATATGATGCATGGCTGCACGATACCGTGTTCATCAAAAAGTATTTTGCATTTTGCAAATATATGGTATGCCCTAATAGTCTAGTCAACAAGTGCTTTTTGAGTCAAAATTTTGCGTATGGCATGTAGATAGTTTTTGAGAAAATGCAAAATCCGCTCGCAAAAATTGCAATAGGTATAAACAATTAAGTAAAACAAAAGAAGGGGGTTTGGATTTCCGCCAATATCTCAAAAACTATCTGAGATAATTCGAATTTTAAAGAAGATTCAAAGAAATGTCCAAAAAAGACCCAACTAGTGCCAATATTCATAATTTTCCCAGAGTGTTGAAAATACTCCCGAAAACGGGTACTTCGGCTTGCGTAAGCCTCGCCTCTTCGGACCTTTCCTGAATAAATATTATTTAAACTTATTAAATATGAAAATAAAAAACTGAAAAAATTCTGGCATCTGCGGGATAGATTAAAGAACAATAATCTGTGTAAAATGTTTCTCGCGACTTTTCAATTAGTTATCCATTAGTTAATTAACGATTTCTTGTATCACGAACATTAACATTGCAAGTGCGATAAATTAAACTATTAATCTGAGAATGTTTTCCTTTCGACAAGCTATTTTTCAAAGGTCTTGGAATAGATTCCTGTTGTAAAATTTGAGAAATTGTTTATTTTCGTTTTGTTATTAACAATTTACTTAAGTGGAAACTAATGAAGCTTCAATTATGTTTTCAAAAGAAAATTTTAAATTATCTCATAAACAAAGCATTAGTTTATAAAAATTTTTCAAATAATAGGAGATAATAATTATTAAAAATTATTTTTAAGTAGTTTCTGATCATAAGAAAACGGAACAATACTAATATTATATATTGAAGCTATACTATTTTTCACTCAAGTCGATTGTTCATAACAAAACGAAAATTAACAAATTTTTAAATTTTCCTTTGAAAAATAATAATAATAATAAAGACCTTTGAAAAATAACTCCACGAAAGTAGAAAATTCTCAGATTGATAGTTTCACAATTATCGTACTTGCAATGTCAATGATCGTGATACAAAAATTTTTTATTTCCATATTTAATAAGTTTAAATAATATTTATCCATCAAAGATACGAAGGGGGCGAGGCTTGCGCAAGCCGGAGTTTCTAGGAAATTTCCTCCTCTAGTTGAATCTATTTTCAAATTTGAATTAACTCAAATAGTTTTTGAGACATTGGCGAAAACCTAAACCTCCTTCTTTTTTTTCACTTAATTGTTTATAACTATTGCAATTTTTGCGAGCGGCCTTAGCATTTTCTCAAAAACTATCTACATGCCATTCCGAATCGAATGACACCTCACACCTCAATTATAATTTTCGGAGAATACACAAAAAATTTGACCAAAAAAGCACTTGACTAGACTATAAAAAGTATGTTAATACAAAATGGAAGTATTTTGTCTTTTGTATTTCAAATAGGTGCTAGTATTTTTAAAATGTCACATATTATCTGTGATTGTTTAATCCTTCTCTATTCGTTTTTCTCCTGTATCGTACCTGGGGCCTACTAAAACTTCAAACTTTCGTCTACGTATCAAACCCAATCATTCGAATATTCATTAGGACACAAGTTCCCTATCTCCTAGTTCAGTCTCACATTCAAGATGTCTCTCGCGCAATCTGTTCATTTCAATATTTTGCAACGAAGCACAATCCGGTGAAAACTGATAGCACTCTGTTCGAAACATCAAACTCAGTTCACTATAAGCCGGCGGCAGGTCCTTCCTCAACACATCCTCATAGGTCGGTGGCGGCAGATCCAAGGAGTCGGGAGTGAGCCCCTTGCTGGTGCTGTCGCAGTCTAGGATACTGGGTATGCTCTCAGAGATTATGCTCTGGTTCCTCATAAGGTTCCTCCCGAGTTCCAGGAGGTCCAAGCCCGTGGGTTCGGACTGGAGGGCTTGGAACATGGATCGGTCGACAACGAGCATCCGTCCGAAGGGAAGGAGGATTAAAGTGGGCGTCGGGTGCTGCTGGCCCGTCTGGACTGTAACAATTAGAATATGAAATCATTAAAGGATACTGTGGGAGGTATACTCATTATTGAAAGGTTTTTTTCTGGGTTTTCTCTCCCAAACTCTGAAAAATATCTATGAAATAATTATTAATTATTTTGTGATTTGCTTCTGCGTAAGAAACACAAGATATTTGTCAGAAGTAATCAATTGAACAATGTTGCCTAACAAACAACACCGAAACAACATCAACGAAGAAACAACTATATCGTAACGTTTCGGAGTCTATAAGAGACTCCTTCGTCAGACGCTTAATGAAATTCTTTAGAATTATTTTGTTGATAGTTATTTTTGGGCGCATGTTCTAGGGGATCATCGTCCTATCATTTCGTCCAAATGTCTGTAATTTTCGAATTTCGAGCTGAAAATTGGCTAATAGACTAATTCGGACTCCCTGATCACGAATCCGGTGTCAGATTTTTGGGTGCCGTCCGGCCGGCCGGCCATACTTCCGGCCGTAGGCACGATAACAGGAGCACCGAAGGTCCTATCGACTTCAAACTTTCAGGGTAGGTTTCTGATCAAAATGCGACGGTTAAGTTCGTTAACGGGCAAAATCGGCCGGACGGTTTAGGAGTTATAGACATTTAAAATTTTGAGGTTATTTCCCTGATATTTCAGGAACTAAAGAAGATGTTGAATCGAAACTTGGTAGTCAGTTCGAGGATATAAACGCGCAACTTTTGGCAAAATTCTGTTATGATCGAAATGTTGGTAATTTTTAAAAAAATATTTCTTTTAATTTTTTCGAAAAAAAAATTTTTTTTTCGTGAACTATTCATCAGATTGCAACAAAAACTTGTACTAACGTCAATTGTAGTATTTTGCAACATTGTGCAAAATGTTGGCTCTATACGATTTCAATTTCTGGAGATATAAGACAAAATGTGTCAAATTTCCTGGGTCTCTCTCAGTATTTTCATCGATTATTCTATGAACTCTTTGAATTCCACCGAAAACAAATTCAAAGACATAAACATAAAGAATCAAGTCATAGTTTAGACGTCGAAAGAAGGACGATGTTGATCGACTTGAAAAGTACCTCATTTGACGGCTGTTTGTCAAATCAATTAATTCCAATAATTGATGTCAGATTTCCTACATACCAAGTTCAAACACATTTTATTATATGGAAAACACTTATTATGATCACGTTCTACAGGAATTGATACTAAATAGAAGCTAGATGAAGATTATTGTAATGGAAAATTTGTGTTCCAGAATAATATTAAGGTATTCAACATGATACTGCTTTTTTTCTTTACTGGTCAGTACGGGCCACAAGGAAGATGAACATGCGCCCAAAAGCCCCCGTCGTCGGTGCTTTTTTAACTATTTTACTGTCAATGTGACAATTCTTGAATTTCACAAAATAACTATCAACAAAATAATTCTAAAGATTTTCATTAAGCGTCTGACGAAGGAGTCTGATATAGACTCCGACACGTTACGATATAGTTGTTTCGTCATTGATGTTGTTTCGTTGTTGTTTGTTAGGCAACATTGTTCAATTGATTGCTTCTGACAAATATCTTGTGTTTCTTATGCAGAAGCAAATCACAAACTAATCAATTTTTATTTTATAGATATTTTTCAGAGTTTGGGAGAGAAAACCCAAAAAAACCTTTCAATAATTAAAATATGAGTTGTAGTTTGAAACTATAATCGAAAGTTTCGAAAAAAGTTCTGGTGTTAAGTCACCTTTAGCGCGCATGTTCTATTGTCTATTCACGCCTCACATGAGCCAAACGAAATAATGCATAAACCTTCAAACCGTCAACTTGAGAACGGGAGGGGATATCGACTTGCAAATTAGGGTAGGTTGTGCACCCGAATGGGACATTTGAGTTTGTTAAAAGGCATAATCGGGCCAACAGTTTAGGAGTTATACCTAATGAATTAATTTTGTAATTTTGTTGTTATTTCCTCAATAACTCAAAGAATACTAATCCTATTAAATTCAAACATGGTTATTAGTTGAAGAATCGGTTGCGCAAATTATTGAGAAATTTTGTGAGGATCGTATTACTAGATAATTTTCAAAAAATTATTGAAAATCATTGAAAAAAAGTCTAAATCTCAGAAGCAATCCGTTTGAAATCACTGAAATTTTGCGGGAGCCTTCAGAACTCAATTGTACAACCAAGTTCCAAGTTTGAGAACGATCGGATTCATATTGTTGGAGATAAGAGCAGCCTTGGGTGAGTTCAGTAGCTGGGTGGATGACCGTTGCCAAAATAACTTTCGAACGGAAAGAGATAGCGACTTGCCATTTTCAGGGTAGGTTGCTCATCCGAATGGGACAGTTAAGTCTGTTATTGGGCATAATCGGCCCAACGGTTTCGGAGTTTTGCCCATCTGGAATATTATTTTCTCGGTACTTCAAAAAATACGAATCGAATTAAAGATTGGTAACTACTTGTGTAATACCGACATAAAGGAATTTCGTGAGAATCGTATCACTAGAAAATTTTAAAAAATTATGAAAAAATATTATGTAAGTGGATAAACAATTTGCAGGATAAATTTCAAGCTCGAATATGAAGTTCGTAAATGGGTGAAAGCCACTGTTGGGGTGGCGTAAATACATCTATTTGAATTTTTATTTTCTCAGTATCTCAAACAATACAAGTTCCATCGAGTGTAAATCAACAGTGTTGATGTGGGATAAATTCTATATTCATAGAATATTCTGAAAAAAATTTAATTATCTCGGGAACGATTCACTATATTCAGCTGAAAATTTGACTATAGGTACATAAAACTTTGTGAATAAAAAAAAGTATTTCCAAATCTCAGCAAAATATCTTTATCAGAAGAGAAAATGAGTTTCTTTCTGCAAATTTCATCACTTGATGGTGTTCTGTGCCTAAACCGTAAATAAGTTGCGCCGTTTCGACTGATATATTTGAGTCAATTTGACAGAGAGCCAACAACCTAACTTAAACACGTCACTGTTTTTCTCGAAACATTTTATTACTGTAATTATCAACTGTTTTGTTTTGGCTTGTATTCCACCTCAAATTTTTTATTTTGACCTTATACAAGTTTATATGATCTGTTCATGTTCTTTCACCTATTTTCAGCGAAAACTGACAGACTGTTTCTAAAATATAAAATTTTTTACTTTTTTTTCATTTTACAGAATTCTGCACAAATTTAAATCTAATTAACAAGTTTCAATTCGATCAATTTTGTATTTTTCGAGTTAGTGGCAAATAACAACAAAACTACAGATAGGTATAACTCCTACACAATTTGACCGATTATGGCCAATGACGAATTTAACCGTCACATTTCAGGAAAATTTCAACTTGAAAGTTCTGACTGAAATGCATTCTATACCTTAAAATTAATTTCTTTGCTCGTCAATTTATTTCATCATGAATAAACATACTTCATTTGAAAAAATTATTTATTCTATAATGGTTTTTCAAGTCATCATTTAAATTAAAAATATTGAATGGGAGTATTATACTTTTGAATTTAAATTTCAAACATATTAATATAATATAATAATAATGTTCTACATATAATATTTAACTATATGGGAGAAATCTCATGGAAAAGTATCAGTAGGATCAACCCAATTATGGGAAAGATTAAGATACTTATCTATATTCAATTATTATATCAGCAAAATCCTACTACGTTAGAGATAACAAATCAACAACAAATCGGCAGATATTATCTATAGATTATTAACATTATATTATTCATTCATAAGCATTCTAATGTACAGAGAAAATTTCAGACCTCTCTTGATTGAATTCATAATCAAGTTTTTTCCAGTTGAAGAATCACACATCAAAAGATTCGATTGTTGAGTGTTGTGGGCTGATACATGGATATTTATTCTGATCTACATGTAATTTAAATAGAAGTATTATCCTTTAATTTCGTTCAGTTAATTAAACATGCATTTTCAATGGTCAAATTAGCAGATTTATACCAATATTCCATAATTATTTTTCCTTTCTACATCTACCTTCACTAACAACATTAATATTCATTGAATATATAAGGTGGCGATAAGAGCTGCAACACCTTCTCACTGCTACGGTGGTCTTGACTTTGTTTGCAATTTCACAACTCCCTGCAAAAGAATTTCAATAGAATAACTATAAGATTAGGCTAAGGTTTCAAACAAATGATAAATATAAGGGGAATATAATTATAAGTGATTATAAAAGATATTGTAATTTTACTCAAAGAAGTTGAATATTTACATGTACACACAAATTTTTCAGAAAAATGCGGTCATTGTCAATGACTTGAGATCGCATAATTTAGAAGAAACAGTCTTAAGAATTCTTTACGTAAATTTCAACTCAGGCGGCAAATCATATTTATGTAGTCCAATTTTAGTCCATTTTAGAGCAAGACAAGATTAGTTTGTGATACAGGAACTTCATTTTGTTAAGAGAAATTAACATACATTTGCAAATGTCAAATTAGTAGGTTTACACCGATATTCGCCATTTTTAACACGCTTTTATTAGCTTGGGTTGTATCTGACTATGTATGTATGTAACGGAATCTTTGAACTTAATTTTCACCAGTTTCCAGAAGTCTGATTAATTTGAAACTTTGCATACGTATCAAGAACCGATGACAATGCAATAATTTGATAACAGTTTCCCATTATCCTTATTGGGACCGCCAGGATTAATAAAATTTTGAATGAAATGATGAGATTGCGAAATAATTTGTGAGACATTTCAATACCACATGTCAACAAATAACTAATTGATAAATCGAACTAAAAAATGAAAAATAAATAATAGTTTAAAAAAACTAAAAAAACACGCTTTTATAGCTAACCGAACTAAAAATTAGAAAATAATTTTTAATTTCAGAGAGTTTATAATACAGTAGTAGAAGATCGAACAATCAATCAGAATTTATCACCTCAAAATAAAATTATAATAAAGTTTAAGTTATTAACAAAAGAATTCAATTCAGAGTAAAAAGCGTGGGGTGCATTTTACTACTTTTCATAACTCTCTTCTCATAGATAGTTGCCAATAGAATGGTTGCTACATTTACTTTATCAAGCACCCCACGCTGTTTACTCTGAATTGAATTCTTTTGTTAATAACTTAAACTTTATTATAATTTTATTTTGAGGTGATAAATTCTGATTGATTGTTCGATCTCCTACTACTGTATTATAAACTCTCTGAATCAGAATTTATCACCTCAAAATAAAATTATAATAAAGTTTAAGTTATTAACAAAAGAATTCAATTCAGAGTAAACAGCGTGGGGTGCTTGATAAAGTAAATGTAGCAACCATTCTATTGGCAACTATCTATGAGAAGAGAATTATGAAAAGTAGTAAAAAAATGCACCCCACGCTTTTTACTCTGAATTGAATTCTTTTGTTAATAACTTAAACTTTATTATAATTTTATTTTGAGGTGATAAATTCTGATTGATTGTTCGATCTTCTACTACTGTATTATAAACTCTCTGAAATTAAAAATTATTTTCTAATTTTTAGTTCGGTTAGCTATAAAAGCGTGTTTTTTTAGTTTTTTTAAACTATTATTTTTCCTTACCTACATCTACCTGATCATCAATTACAAGGGACATTTTTATTGAAACTGTAAGGGGGTTTCCAATTTCTCAGGTCAACTGCATATCTGCGAAAGAAAAACTAGATTAATTCAAGGGTTTAAGATACTATATCACTATATATAACTATATTTTCAAGGTAAAAATAACAAAATTACATTTCTAAACTCAAGAGCTACAGCATATTTTCTTTTAAGGTTTGCCATTGGAACTTGTACTTCTTCAAAAAGGGAAAGATGAAGGTGTAAATCCTAGGCAACGCAGATATTCACCTTTGATGGAACAATTTGCCCACACATTATACTTTTATTCACCTAAAGCGTATAATTGTTTACGCAATCAATTAGTAGTAGCAGCTATCTGTAGGTACAGTGTGTTTCAATATTTAAATAAAAGTTGCATCTGCGATTTTCTTTACAATTTATTTACCAACCACATAGGAGAACAGTTAAAATTTGACTTGAACCATGCACTATTTGCCTTTATTACTTTTAAATTGATTAATTGTTCACAAATAAATTCACGCTTACTTCTAATTAACCATGCAAAATTTAAAATAGTTAAAAGAAGTCGCGAGCGTTCCATTAACTTTTCATTTTATTTACCAACTAATATTTGACTTGAACCATGCACTATTTGCTTTATTACTTGAAAATTGATGAATTGTTCACAAATAAATTCACACTTACTTCTAATTAAGCATGCAAAATTTAAAATATTCAAAAGAAGTCGCGAGCGTTCCATTAACTTTTCATTTTATTCACCAACCACATAGGAGAACAGGATTTCACCATGGTGCAGTTCTCATTCTCAGATTGCTCATTTAATCTTGATAAATAAACTATTATTTCAATTGAATTTCCTTTATGATGCAGTTCGATCATAAGAATACATTGATATAATTCCCAACTCTGAGAAACCAATACTTTCGGAGATATAATTTGTCTGTTTGAACTAGAGCGCCAGAAAGCTCCTGTCCACAGGGCTTGAACTCATTTTTTATATGTAAATCAAGAATCCGTTTTTCATGAAATAATCACCTCATTTCGATTTCGGAAAAAAATTAAGATATTTTGAAAAAATAATTTCAATTCAATTTTTTTCGATACTTTCGCACACTAATGGTATATTGAAATATTATTAACAGCTAACCGTCTTACAGAAACTGTTAGATGGATATATATGATAAGATTACTTCATCTTGATTCACAAAAAATTTAGACATTTTGAAAAAAAAATTCTAGAATTATTTTCGATAGTTATAGGTACATAATTGCAAGTGGCTATTTCTTTCCGGTCGACAGTTATCAAGGTAATATAATATAATATAACGAACGGCAGACAGTCGGACGGACACATTTAAATTTAACTGAAGTTGTATTTCGTGCAGAATAATTATTACTGAAATCATAGCAGATTACTGCACTCATCACTAGTGCTTACCTGTAAGTAAGAAATTAGACCGGTAAATTGAGCCTAAAGTTATAAAAATTGATTTTTTTGAAAAATGAAATTGACCAACCAGATTTTCAGATTACTTACTCGCCAGGCTTGACAAAAGTCAGTAAGATCTATAGTGTTCTCAAAAATTAATAATTAAATCAAAACAACAACTGTTGCGGTTGCATTTTCTCCAAATTCATGACAAGTTTTATTTTCTTTATATTTATGTTTTTTGACTTTTCTTGATCATAATCGTTGCAAACTCTATTTAAAAATAAAAAAAAAAAAAGTTTATAATGTAATCCTGGAATACCCGAATTATAAAATATCTAAATGTGTTGCGGAAATATTATTTGAAGTGTTTTGAGTTGTTCGAATTTCCCGCTGTAAATGTCTTCTCGATATCCCGTTGTTTGTGAAGTTTTTTATGTATGGAGGTATGAATGTGAAATTATGATTGGAACGATTGATGAGGTGGGGTCTATGACGCGGTCCATTTTCATCTTGCTCGGATATCGAATGTTTTCTGGACATCTGGACATTCTTGTTTTTCGATTTAAAACGTGACGATCGAAGCGAAAGAGGTGATTGGAAATTCTAGGCGAGTGAAAAGTATCGGTAAAATCTTGGAAAAGATTGAACCATCCGCAACAGTTGTGGGCTTTATTTTCTCCGCCAGATTTTGGAATATTGTGTGGTTGCAATATTTTGGAAGAATTCCTTCGGGAGATATATGTATTTTCAGTCAATGCAAATTGGACCACGTTGCATTTCCTCTAGTTAGTAGAACCTTTGGAAAATCCTGTTTAACAGGGTAAGTAGCCTCAGTTAATTTTGTGTCGCAATTGTTCTTGAATTGAATTTATTTGGGAATTTGTTCCCCCAGATTTTTCTTTCCCGCTGAAGTTTTGGGATATCTACCAGTTTTTTTTGGAGTGCGTTTGGAGAGTGGTTTAGGACCACTTCTTGAGAACAAGTGGGATCAATAATAGATTATAGACCAGATAGGAAATCGTTGTATTATCGAGCCTTTCCTGGATTCACATCGAGGGACATCGGAGGTCTAGTCAAGGCATGAGACAGCCCACTGGCTCCAAGGATCCCCAAGGTTGCAAGTGACAAGTAACAAGTAGGTTTCTTTGAATGTTTTTTTTTAAGTTTAGATTTAAGACTAATTTGCGTATGTATAAATTTTCCTTGAGAATTTATTTTGTTTGAAATTTAAATTTAGTGAGCTGTGCGCTTACTGCAATTGCAATAAGTTACCCTATAGACGAACTTGTAGAGAAAATTTGCATTCCATTACGTATTTTGGAAAATTCTCGTACCTGAGATTGTGAGACCATATTAATTATTTCGACTATGAATGTGAACGCCATATATATATTATTGATACCTAAATAGTCTCATTGAAAAGTTTTTTTTGTAAAAGGAAGAATAAACAAAGCCTTGTCTGCGACTCACTTTTTTATTCAAGTTGCTCACCCCATTAGAATTCTTTCAGTGTACGGCTGAACTAAGGGTGGTAAGAACAACCCTATTTGATTTAGATACATATATTGATCTGATTTGAAATTTACAGAGATCTACGTGCCGAGAGCACCCTCAAACCTATAACTGGACTTTGGAGATTGGTGGAGTGTCTCATGTCTTCACTGAATTGAGTAGGAGGGTGGTGGCAGTTGGTGAGCTAGCCATATTCTGTTAGTTGTGTTCGTCCTATAACGATTGGAGATTTTTTTCTTTGGGAATAGTGGTACTTGTGTCACTCAATCCATAGCTCAATTTATTGGTATACACCATCCATATTTTTTTTACAATATTTCACGTTACATTTTTGGCGCCCAACAAAACTGAACTCAAGAAAAAAAATAACAAAAGCTATAGAATTAAGTACATCTAGTTTCAGCAATAACGGTAATCGTAAAATAGTAGTGTTCGGAATAAATTTTCAATTCGAGTTTTACTTACCTGGAAGGTCCTTCTTTACTATAAGAAATAAGTTTAAAAACTGATTTTTTATAATTTGCCCTATTTTACCCAGAATTTGATTGCCTGAAGCGAAATGCCTCTTAAACTACACCCAGATAGACTCGTTAAAGAAGAACTAGAGTATGAAATTAAGATTCGAGGTGCTGTTCCATCGGGAACTGTCAAAGAACTAGTAAGTACCTTGAAACAACTTATTAAACTTCATGAACAAGGCCATAGTTTCAAACTATATCAAGAATTTGACGCAAAAGAAGAATTAGAAATCTGTAAGACTAAAATTTCAGAAATAAAACAATGGCTTAATGAAGAGTTCACTTCTAGTCTAAGTAGGAAATTAGAGACTAAGCTTGCTCATGTTTTGGTTAGAATCGAAAATATCTCACCAGGTGAAGATTCCGATCGGATTGAATGTTCAAAGTTGCTCTCAGAAGCTTTGAGATGTCATCTTTCTTTAGAAAAAAAAATTGAGTCCTTTACTGACAAGTTCAAATATCGAAATCCTGTCGACATTGAATTTCACTCGAGAATGACACAAAATGTTGGAACCTCTACACCAAATAAAGATCCTGTTAATTTAAGTTCTGTATCTATAAATCAAAAAATGGCGAATGTTTCCTTAAATAATAATAACATAAACATATCAAAATGGGGTCTCAAATTCAGTGGTGAGTCTCAACCGGATTCGTTAGGGTTGAATGCTTTTTTGGAGAGAGTTTCTGAGTTGAGTGAATCTAGAGGCGTAACTACGCAACAACTTTTTAAAAGCGCTGTAGAACTTTTTGAGGGTAAAGCTTTAATTTATTATCGTTCACTGAGAGATAAAATAACAGATTGGGATATGTTGTGCGATTTTTTTAGAGATGAATTTCTCCCTAGGGATTTTAATGATAAAGTTTGGGAACAAATTAAATCAAGGACTCAGGGAGATAAAGAGAGTATAGCAATTTATATAGCATACATGAGTAATCTTTTCAATCGTCTTACAATACCTGTGGAAGATTCAGTTAAACTTAAAATAATCAGAAAGAATATATTACCCTTTTACCAGAATCAGCTTTTATTGATCGAGATTAACTCGGTTGCTCATCTCGTGGAATTATGTCGCAAAATTGAAGATAATCGTAGAGACATTTTGAATTTCGTCCCACCATCATTTAGTAAAAATATAGTAGAAACGGATTTGTCGTATAAAGAGGAAAAATCTAGTAAAAAGAAGCTGGATAATATTGAACTCAAAAAGGTTTCTTTTGTCGAAAATCTCTCTTCTGATAATAAAGGTTCAGTTACAAGAGAATCGAAATCTCAAAATAGAGGTGGTCATTCAGCTTCAGGTATGACAGTTCAAGGTAATAGTAGCGTCGAAAGAGAGAGAAGTTCATTAGATAGAAGTGTTGCGAAAGAAACGCATATGAGTAGAAGGGATTTCGAGGGGAAAAGTAAGGGAAATAGGTATAGAGCCAATAGTGTTGAAAGTAATCGAGAAAATAAAGACTATAGACATGTTTCAAGAAATGAAATAGGTTTATCAAGGGATGGAAGAGATTTATCCTTGGATAATGGTAGGGATCAATCGAGAGATAGAGATTTTTCGAAGGATAGGAGTGGAGATTTGTATAGCCATAGAAATGAGGGATATGGTAGGGATAGAGATAGGAATTATTATAGGGAATTCAACAGAAATTTATTTAGAGACAGGAGAGGAAGGGAGGAACATTCAGTGGAAAGATCTAATCGGGATTTGAGCAGAGATGGAAGGAATAGTGCTAGCGATGGAGCTAATGTAGGTAGAAGGGGTAGTTTTGGATATTCAAGGGGTAATAACTCTGATGGAAATCATGAGATTATTTGTTATAGATGTCAAGGCCCAAACCATATAGCTCGTTTTTGCACTAAAAGATCGGGAAACGCCAACAGAAACCGATATTAGACCGTAATCGCGTTTCTATCATGGACAAATCGGTCAATATCATACAGCAAGATGAGCTCTGTTTTTCGCAAAGTGAGCTTGATTTTTATAATAATCACAGTAAACCTATTTTGTCTTATTTGTTGGCACAAGTTAATCATAGTGAGTGTCCTTACGTTACGGTATCTGTGTATGGAACCAAATTAGATGGCTTGCTGGATTCAGGCGCTAATAAAGTATTCTTGGGTTCGAATGGCTATAAAATATTCTTAAATATTTGAATCCCATTATTTGATTGATTCATTGATGTCTTCCTGTTTTGTTTAGTTTTTGTGAATTTTTAATGTGGTTTGTGAAGTTTTACTGGTAGTTTGGACCATATAATGAGAGAAAGAAGATGTTTCGCTTCTGGAAAGGGCTCAAAGGATGTATTGTTACAGAAGCGAATAAATATTTCGTGAAGAAACATACTGTAACAGCCTTTTATGATGAATTTGCAGTACAGCAAGAGCAGTTTGATATGAACATGGATGTTTTTAATATGAAAAGTGTTTCAATTTAGATCTTCATTAAATTTACGAAGCGACATCGATCGATTGTTGAGCAATTTTAGGATCGAAATAGTCTCTGGTTGTGTTTTGAATTTACATATTTGGAGAGGACAATTGTACGAGTTGTTATTTGTGGAGGAGGACTATAATAATATAGGCTTATTTAGCACTTGGCTATTCACATAATCTTTATAATTCACGTACAATTTCACTTTGAACTACGGAAATAATTGTTTAGTCTCCTAATCGCTTGAAACAGAATACTATTCCAGTGATTTCCGAATAATAGTTTTTTTAACATGAATTATACAATTCATATTTGTTTATTTGTGAAATTATAATAATATTATATATGAAAATGGCATTTAAGAGAAGATAAGTAAATTCTCCTGAATTGATGAAGATGACAGTGTAGAAAAGGCACAATAGAATGGTAAAGTTCATTTCAATATATTTTAAATACTATTTTAATATTGAAACAATATTTTGTTTTTGTACCAATTCCCTAAAAAATTAAACCAAAATAGCTACTTGCAATTTTACTGTTGAAGCATCAACTTCATATTCTAATTTGGTTGAGTTGAAATAGTTGTGAAGCTAAATCAAATGCTTTTTAGCTTTATTGAAGACAAATTTGTTTCAAGCCAATTATCATTATTAGGAGCTTTGCGATTCACTTATTTATTGATAGTTTTTTCAATTAACTTGTGGAAGAAGCAACTTCATCCTCTAATTTTAGTAAGTTAAAAAAGTTACATTATGGAGAAGATACAAATGTAGTAATTAAATCAATTAGCTCTATTGTAGACAAATTTGTTTTGAAAAAAATATATACCTATTTAAATTTTATTGACTGATAGATGTTCTATCTTTCTTTTCTATTTTATTTTTAGACTATAAAGGTATTATGAAATTGAAATGAATTTTTTGTGTGTTAGTATCTTGTTGTTCATTAAAACTGAAATTAATCTATTAAATGGTTTCTTTCTGGGTTTTCTCTCCCGAACTCTGATAAATATCTATAAAATAAAAAAAAAAAAAGAACTGACGTGTAGTCAGTACTCTTTGGCGCGCGTGTTCACGGTGGCTAATTTGAATTGAATGATGAGTACTTCAAGCTCAGTGGATAGAGCGAGCCGAAGATCTACCCAAAGGATAGTGGACACCATTCACTGTCGGTTCAAAAATTAACAGTGCTGTATCTAAGCTGCCATCAGGATAGATTAACAAAGTTGGAAAAGAACACAAGTGACTCTCCTTAGTCGCACAAGCTCCTAGAAGATTTGGGAGGGTCAGTATAATCCTAATCATGTTAATCGCACGCGCGCCAAAGCAGATTGACTTTTTACACTTTTTCTTTCATTGTTAAGTCAATCTGCTTTTGCGCGCGTGCGATTAACATGATTAGGATTATACTGACCCTCCCAAATCTTCTAGGAGCTTGTGCGACTAAGGAGAGTCACTTGTGTTCTTTTCCAACTTTGTTAATCTATCCTGATGGCAGCTTAGATACAGCACTGTTAATTTTTGAACCGACAGTGAATGGTGTCCACTATCCTTTGGGTAGATCTTCGGCTCGCTCTATCCACTGAGCTTGAAGTACTCATCATTCAATTCAAATTAGCCACCGTGAACACGCGCGCCAAAGAGTACTGACTACACGTCAGTGCTTTTTTTTTTTTTTTTCAAGTTCCTTCAACAAATATAGCTATCAATACAGTTTGGCTGTTAGCTTTACCGTAGATTGAAAGAAAATGCGGTTGTGGGACCTCCGTTTGGAACGCAATTGCCTCTTCTCCAAATCCGAACGTATTTTAATATAGATCTAATGAATATAGTTATTTATAAATTCGCCTCAGGGCCACCATACAGACATTTCAAGTTGGAAACAACGCTATTTCCCCCAAACTGACTTGTGACCATGCACTGAATTGACATGAATATTCTTTTAAGACCTCACAATATCGGCTCATTACTTCCAACATAACCCAAACAACCCAAAACCATTCACTTCTCATCTGCGCAAGCGCATTATACTCGTGGCTGCAAGTCCTTCCAAAATTACACACCTCACAAAAAACTCCGATTCTCCAACACTAGTGGTTCAGGAGATATCGCTTCTTGAATCCACGCATGCCAAAACCCTCACC
The DNA here is from genome assembly GCA_937662695.2 of Halyzia sedecimguttata. Classification (NCBI taxonomy): domain Eukaryota; kingdom Metazoa; phylum Arthropoda; class Insecta; order Coleoptera; family Coccinellidae; genus Halyzia; species Halyzia sedecimguttata. Next base: position 77,449,097 of record OW569417.2, read on the forward strand.
AGGAGATTCTATAGAGGAATAGCATCCGCCACCCCAAAATCCCAATCCTCTCTGGCGAAAGCACCAGCAGTTAAATCACTGATGGTCTGCTCATGCGCATAACGAAAAATGCCTGTAAGGGGTAACATCAATTTCGAAATTAGCCCCAGGGCCACGATACGGACACTTTAACTCGGAAACAACGCTACATCTCCCAATCTGACTTGTCCTTGCACTGAATTGCCATGAATATTCTTTCAAAACCTCACAATATCGGGTCAGCACTCCCAACATAACCCATACAACCCAAAAACAGTCACTTCTCTTCTGCGCATGCGCAATCTACTTGCGGCTGAAAGTCCTCCCAAAATCACACACCTTACAAAAAACTCCGATTCTCCAACAGTAGTGGTTCAGGAGATATCGCCTCTTGAATCCACGCATGCGCAGACCCTCACCAGGGGATTCTGTAGAGGAATAGCATCCGCCACCCCAAAACCCCAATCCTCTCTGACAAAAACTTCAGCAGTTAAATCACTGATGGTCTGCTCATGCGCATAACGAAAAATGCCCGTAAGGGGTAACATCAATTTCAAAATTGGCCCCAGGGCCACGGAATGCACACTTCAACTCGGAAACAACGGTATTTCCCCCAAACTGACTAGTGTCCGAGCACTGAATTGCTATGAATATTCTTTTAAAACCTCACAATATCGACTCAGCACTCCCAACATAACCCATCCAACCCAAAAACAGTCACTTCTTTTCTGCGCATGCGCAATCTACTCGCGGCTAAAAATCCTTTCAAAATAACACACCTTACAAAAAACTCCGATTCTCCAACACTAGTGGTTCGGAAGATATCGCATCTTTAATCTACGCATGCGCAGACCCCCATCAGGGATCTGGATTCTATGGAGGAATAGCATCCGCCACCCCAAAACCCCAATCCTCTCTGACGAAAACTACAGCAGTTAAATGACTTCTCATCTGCGCATGCGCACAACGAAAAATGCCCGGAAAGGGCAGCATGAACCTCAAAAAAATAGGTTTCGGCATTTTAAGCAAAGTTTCCCGCAAAATAGTAGTAATTATTTTATTTTTTTCATGTCACGTGATCTTCACGAAATTTTGCAAAAGTGTTTGCATTGGTCTTTTGCATCTAACTACTGAGTTTCAATTTGATCAGATTAGTATTTTTCGAGTTATCCTGAAAACAAAATTTTAAAATTTTTGAAATTTTTTTTTGCCTCTTTAGGGCCGTCCGATCAAAACAAAACTTCGCAGGCATATAAAGGTCATGATTCTACAATTTGGTGCCAAATTTCAGAAAGATCGAGTGATTGGTTCCGGAAATATTCATTAAAAACGTTTTGACTAAAAAGGGCCGTAACTCCGAAACCGCTCGGTGGATTTCGCCTGTTAACGAACTTGTCCGAGATATTTACGCTACAAAACTACCCTGCAAATTTCAACGCTCTAAGTCGTTCCGTTCGAGAGTTATCGTGCTAACGGCCGGCCGGACCGGCCGGACCGGACGGACAGAATTGAATTTGACCTCGAATTCTTCATCAGGAAGTCGAACCTAATCGTTTGAGACCATTTTCGAAAAAAAATTCGAAAAATACAGACATTGTGACGAAATGATAGCACGCTGTTCCTTGCGGAACACGCGCGCAAAAATTATGATTTTGTGAATTGCTCCAATGATGAAACAACTATTTCATAACGTATCAGAGTCTATATCAGACTCCTTCGTCAGACAATTCTCGAATTTCAGAATAGCTATCAACAAAAAATAATTCTGAAGATTTTTGTTAAGTGTCTGATATAAACTCTGAAACGTTACAAAATAGTTGTTTAATCTTTAATGTCATTTCGTTATTGTTTGTTAGGCAACATTGTTCGATAGATTCAGATTGCTTCTGACAATTATCTTGTGTTTCTTACGCAGAAGCAATTCACACAATTGGTATTATAGGTATTCGTATTGAAGCGACTTCTTTCTTCTTCTTTTATTCAAAAACGAACCTCAATCCAAAGAAACCAAATATTATATATATTTATAAGTATAGATAATTAACTCGCTCATGCTCTTCGAGAGCTTATGAGGGGTCTCCTTGGGAAAGACCTAGGAGGATCAGTATAATAATTATGGGCTTCTGACAAAGTAGTATCAGTTATATCTTTTGTAACTGATATTGTTTTGTCAGCAATTAACTACATGAATAATCATTGGAGTAACCACTTCGTTTTTTGTTAAAGGAATCCATATTGAAGCAAGAAATGCCCATCAATATTTTAAATTTCAGCTAGTTTTGTAAACAAATTCAATATTTATAAATCACAACACTCATGGGGTGACAGGGTTTTTTTGCTGAGGTTTTTCCCTAAGCTCTTGTATCATGCATCGATTTGTATGGTTTCCCGTTACACGAACCTCTGCACACACTTATAAAGCTCTCAATCAAAAGAATATTATACTGGAGTAAATAAAGAAACAAAAATAATATATTTCAATGTATATTAATGTATGATTATTAACATAATACATAATTATATACAAATTGAAATCAATAAATGGTATTCTAAAAAATGGAGTTTTACATTTCATATTATTAAAGCCTAGAGAATCTTCTACTGGCAGATCACTGGAAGTATAAATTTATATGAATAACTATATTTTTTATTTCTTCGGGATTGTGTCCCTATCCAAGAGCTTATAAAAAAATAAAGAACAAATCTTCAAAGAAGGAGAAGCAATTTTCAGAAGAAATGGTAAAATTCCCGTTGACCCTCCAATTTTATTCCTCTAAAGTCTAAACCATACAACTATCTACGAAGAACATGGAAAAATGGTCTCATCCATTGATGTTACGCTCATGGTATAATGTAGTCTCTGGAAAGCTAGGTTTTAATGGCAGTTGGAAACTTCCCTTGAGTTATTTTCTAATAAAAAGTCTTGGTGCTAATCAATGGGCAAAGTTGTTGTTGAAATGTTTCAACTACTTTATGAAACGAAAGCTCACATCAACTTCGTCACATTTGAAGCAGCTGAATCGAATTTGGCAATGTGTTCACGCCCTGTTGGCAATTTTGATTCATTTTCATACAATTTTAAACCACATATATAATCAGCCCATTTTCCAAAGAAAAAATTCTATATTTTTATATGCTTGCCACATGGTCGAATTGATAAGGAATATTCTAGGGGCCTGTAAAATTCTGTCCCAAAATAATAGAATCATCAATTGGGTTTATTTTGGTCGCTTGGTAAGCATCCAGAAGAGGGAAGGTTTGCATGTTGCAAATAAAATTGGGATGAAGAATATCAATTTCACTCAGAATAAGATGTCAGTGGAATTGGCAGCTCAGATATTGAGCAACAGCGTTGCAAATGCATTCTAATTTTGTTTGCAAAAGTATGAAGGAAGTGAGGCAGCTATAGAATTTTGCATGATGCATTCGATATTTTGAATGTAAAAAATAAATTTACAAGAAACCAGTATCGTGTGCCCCTACAATGTAGAATGAAGTCAGGGATACATGAAGTCTATATGGAAAACTGGCCTATTGGGTATAATTATAGATCTGCAAAATATGATATTATTTGAAATTTTACAACAAAAAAAGTTGATAATCTACTGACATTCAAACTAGCTCAAGATTCCATAGAAAGGGAGATCCCAAGATTCCTTGAAATTTTGCAAGCTTCTTTACGATGGATAAAAAGTCAAGAATCTATTGAGGATGAGGAAGATATTCATATTCATTTATTTGACTACATTACAATGCATGTTTGTAGCACGTCATAAAAAAGCGACAATACTATAAATAGTGAATTGTTAAATGGATGTCATCATCAATACATCACATATAGTGTAAAAATATTGTAGATTACTGTAAAAATAGCATGAAAACACAGAAAATAGACCCAAAAAAAAAACAAAACAAGAAGTAGCATAAAAGTAGCATAAAATTGGAAATTTGGCGAGACGAGTTTTATTCTCTGCAAAGTCTGAAATGTCCAATGTATTCCTCTGTGGAATAAAAGCAATGCGTCAAAAGTAAGTTTTTTATCCTTATTTTGAATGAGTTTATATTTAATGATTTTAATTCAGATGGAAGTATATTGTAGAGATAATAATTCAGTGAATTCTTCTTAGATTTAGTTAGGCGGAACTTTTTTGTTCTCAGGTTATCAGCCTGCCTAGTGCCATAGCCGTGTATATCAGATTGCTTAGTGAGCATCGAGGAGTTTTTGTGAATCTCCATCAGAACTTGAAAAATAAACAAACACGGCAAGGGCATCACTCTGTGTTTAATAAACAAAGGTTGGCAGTGTTCCAGATAGCTTACACTGGATAAGATCCTGACAGCTTTTTTCTGTAAACGAAAAATTAAGAGAGAGTCAGACGAACCACCCCAAAGAATAGTAGCGTAACTGATATGCGAATGAAACAACGAAAAATATGCCGTTCTGAGTGCATTAAAATTGGTTACAGCCTGAAGTTGCCGTAGGACAAACAGAGCACCACTGAGCTTACTCTTCAAGTTGGTAAGATGAGGTTTCCAAGATAGATCACTATCCAGAGCATAGATTATAGATAATATAGATATAGATGATCCAGAGTTACCCCTAGTAAATTTGCAGAATGAGTTTCTATGGCATACATAGACGAAAAATACAGAGATTGCGATTTATCGTTGTTCAGTTTGAGTTTATTGGCTGCAAACCAATTTTCGGATTTAATAGTCAATTCTTCATGAGTACTGTACAGCTCTGATCTCAGTTTCCCAGAATAAATGAAAGTCGTATCATCAGCAAATGACACAGTTTTCACCGGAACCATATAGTTGCTTAAGTCGTTTGTGTATATTATGAACAACAACGGTCCTAATACTGACCCCTGAGGGACACCATGCTCACTATGTTTGAAATCAGATAAGGAATTTCCAATACTTACCGCTTGAAAGCGGTTTTTCAAATAGGATTGTATCAGATTGAGTGGTACTCCCCTAACCCCGTAATAATCTAATTTTTCAAGTAATATATCATGTGATACACAATCAAATGCCCTGGAAAGATCACACAAGGTGATAGCAGCCTGCATCCCATCCTCCAAGGCAGATACTATATCATTCACGACATTCAAGACAGCGAGAGCAGTAGAGCGATCCGGTCGAAAACCGTATTGTATGTTACCAAAAAAATTATTTGACTCAAAATAACACCTCAAACGTTTATTCAGAACTTTTTCCACCATTTTCGCAAAAACTGAGATAATGGAAATAGGACGATAGTTGTTGATATCATTTCTATCACCTTTTTTAAACAGCGGTGTTACTTTGGAAAACTTAAAGCAATCTGGAAATATTCCTGAAATGAAGATGGAGTTTATTAGACTAGTAAGTGGAACCAGAACAATGTCGCTAGTATCTGTTATAATTTGAGAGCTTAGTTCATGTATATCAAGACTTTTAGATTTCTTCAATGATTTGATGGCATCCAATACTTCTTGGGGTGTTACCGGTGACAAATAGAATGACTCGCAAGGGGCTGGAAAATTCCTGAAATTCAGAAGTTCGCTGGACGATACAACTGGCAAGGAATTTATTACATCAACAGCAATATTGACAAAAAAGTCATTGAAATCGTCAGAAGTGAGATCGGGAACCGATTCGATACGGTGAAATTTATTTCTTTCAAAGTTTATTATCTGCCAGCATGCTTTCGATTTGTTTTCAGCTGAAGTAATATATCGATCATAAGCTGCCTTTTTTGCTTCCTTCAGTGAACAGTTGTACATCGTTTTGAACTGAGTGTAAATGTTAACGTCAGTTGTTTTTTTAGTTACATCAGCTTTAAGTTTCAGAGCAGATAACGAATCTCTCATAGATTTAAGACTTTCATCAAACCACTTAACTGGAATGATTTTTTTATTAGTAGAATATTTCCTTAATGGGCAGTATTTCATCACCGCATCACTGTAAGATTTTACCAGAAAATTTGCCAAGTACTGAACATCCTCACTGGACTCAAAAAATGACCAATCCACAGAAACTAAGTAAGTTTCATCTTAGGTAACTCGACCGCACAAAACTCGCATGTCTGTTCTATATTGAATTTATTAACATTTAGTACTTTGAAAGTAATACCGTTTTTCGAAAATATTGCAGCTCCTCCGTGGATCATATTGCTTCTCGAAAAAGAAGCAGCACAGATATAACCATTTAAATTTACATTGCGAAGATTAGTTTCATTCAGCCAGTGTTCACTTATGCAACAAATATCAAAGCAGTGTCCCCGTAGAAATACATCAAACATTTCAACCTTATTGGCTAAACATTGAGCATTAATGTGAAATATACTCGCCCCACCTTTACATTGAGAATGTGAACTCATGGGATTTTTGACAAATGGTGTATCGTTATCGTTCAATTTGAAAACTACATTGCTTGGCTCGTCCTGGGGGTCCTGGTATTGGTCCTGGATGGCTTTGGCCATATTCGGAGGTCTGCCCAGTTCTCTCCGAAAAAAATTTCTAAAGGAAAAATTTCTTACAATTACTCCCTCTGGCCAAAACTCTGGCTTACAAATATCTGAATAAACTATCTCGGAGGTCACACCGATGCTAAATGCAGAGTTATTTCCTATCGTATTTAACTTCTTTACATCAAAATCTTCCTTATTATTACTTTGTTTTAGGTACTTAGTCATCGTTTCTGATGATATTTCCTTCCCTGCTATTTTGCCAACATATATCCACCGTCTCTTTGGAGCTCCTTGGAAACCAACCTCTGTCCCTGTTCTGGTTCCAGTGCATATATTCCTAGGAATACTTCTCCTTCTGTTCCTTGTGATTGTTGTCCATTCATTATTTGTGTCGTTGATCGAGTTTGGTTCCTCGATGTTCTGTTGATTATCAGGAGGTTTTCTGGCAAAACTATTCTTTGATGACGCAAAACTTTCTTGATGATGATTTTGTACATCACGTACACCAGTAGTATTCTGATTCCTTTCAAAATTGTTGACCATTATTTTCGGTATTGAAAGACCTGTCGTGGAACTTGGATGTTTATTTAGAACTGTTGACATTGTTGACGTTCCTCCGACAGATCCGACTCTACCTCCTGTCACCACAGTCTGAGTTTTCTGTGTTCTGCTTATCGCTTTTGCGTAGCTTGATTTGTTTTCGTTAGTTGTTTTCGTTACTTGTTAGTGAAAATTTCAGCACGATTATTTGAGGACAATGTGGTCATTAGCAGCTTTTGTTGAAAATCATCAAAAAGAACTGCTTTCATACCATCTGATGGAAGGTTGTCCAGGTGGTCGAGGTGTGTTTGGTCATCTCTTAATCCTGTCAAATCCAAGGCAGTATCATTGGTTCTAGGAGCACTTTGTTTTTTACCCAAGCAGGTCGCTGGCCTCACTTGGAACCTTCCTCTTTTATCAAGGCTTGGGACCGGCTATGAAGTCACTGAGCTACTCGATCCACCAGCTCCTAACATAGGCAGAGTTGAAAATATTGTGCATTATATCGTAGGCTTCCTCGTGGCAAATTTAATTAAGACATGTTACATGTCAGACTCGCATTGATAATTTAATACCAATAAATATTGCAAACCATACAAAATCATCTGTATTGAAAAATAGAGGGCCATATTTGTTTCCACCTTCAGACGGGATACATATATGCCAAATAACAGAGAGTTATTCGAACAAATAAAGGAATCTAATAAACCAAATCAAATATAGTCAATTCTTTAATTAATCCTGTATTCAGAGCTGTTAACTTAACGGTTCTTTTCAATTCAACCATATAACTAATCAAGATATTTTTGAAATCCATAGAATGAATTTGGATAAACAAGTCTTGAGAAAACCCATGAAAAAGCTGTCTTTGGGGAATGAATAAACCTCCCAAAAGATTGTTCAATCAATAATTGATACTGATACTATGAATAATATAACTCTTACTGAACTTGGAACTGTAAATGGCCACGGACAGACCATATTTCTACTCATTTTGCTAAGAATGTAGTGAAATGGAATTTTATTTACCCGTTGTTGTTATGTTGATTCAACATGCGGTAATGCTATCTTGTTTATTCTCATTGGTATTTCTATTACTAGAGTACCGCATGTATATAGTGCGTTTCACTGACTAGACACCAAATGTCAGACGAAAATATTCATATATCCAAAGCCATAACTAGTGCATCAAAATTCAGAATGTTTTTAATTACTAACCACATATAAGTACATATATCTTCCTCATGCAAAAAATTCTATCCGCCTGTTGGCACAACGGATTGGAAGATTAGTTCGAGTATAAATTCTACATCATTCTCCCATTATTTTCTACAAAACATTGCTGAGCAAGTAAAAAAAAAAGGAGAACTTTCTTCAATGCTGACCTGTTTTTTGCGCAAAGTGCTGAATGGTCACTTGCATTGTGGGAACTTGTTGAGCATTATTTTCTTTAACGTACCAAGTCGATTCACCAGACACTTAACCACTTTTCGTACATAGTTACATAGAAGTAACTATGGCTCTAATTTTATTCTACACGTTCCCTTACTATGACCAACAATCGTAAATCGTTCTATGGATATCTTTTCACAAACAATGGACACCTTCAGAAAAGCCATGTTCTCTTGTATCTCTGGAAATTTAACTGTCATAACTTTCTTTTGCTTAGGTATAAGTTTAAAGAGGGTTTCCTGTGTAGCATCTGAAAAAATAAATAAACTAACTTAAAGTCCATGTCATTTTATTCAGAATGGTTTATTACGTAGTTGTATCGGTCTACATTCAACATGAACAAGCTTTCCAAAGCAAAAAGACTTCACGTCAGTGCTTTAAAGGACACCGGTCTTTTATATAGTTTTTAATATTCTATTTTCCAAAATCTTTCTTCGTCTACTTCGAACAATAAGAACAAACTCATAAAAATAATATTAAGTATTTCCATTTCCTAGATTAAGGTACTGACCAGCCCTTATATATGTTAACGTTTTGATGTAGAATCTTCATTAGAATTTTCCCAAGTGGCATAGGAGAGTAATTATCTAGGCTTATACTTTTTAATCTACAAGTAAAAACAGTTTGAGTATTCAGTAAAACATTCATGTTAATTATATCCAAAACAAGTAGTTCAAAATGAATGCAAATCATAATGTATTGGCAAAAAGGAATAATGAATGATTTACTGTCACACGAAAGTGTTCACAATACGTACCAAAAGTTTTATATGTTCAATAGCAAGAAAGTGTGTTTACATAAAATTTTCCAGACTTCTCGGATATTTTGTATTTCTATCCAATTGTTTGATGCATAGTTAGATAAAAAACTCATTTATATATAAGCCTTATGTGAAAATTCCTTCTCGAGTTTCAGAGAGCCAAAGTCAAGGTAATGTAGAATCCATTCGGACTACTACCGATAAACAGGTTTGCACTTCCAAATTGACTGTCAGGAAGATTTTTATTCGATCTAGGTCACTATTTTATGAAATTAGCGAGAGAACACAATTTTGGAACCAGATTTCTCACATTTCGGAAAACACATTACATATCTCGTTTTGACGTTTTCAAATATTCGAATAAGATTTGTTGGTTATGTTTTCAAATAATTTCGACATACTGTGCGCATGCGCAGTATCGTTGTAGGGACATGACCTTGAATTGCTCGAGCTTCAATTTTAAGGACGGAATGTTCTGACGTACGCAGTATATGTCTATTAGGTATATGGATATAACAACCCTCAAGGGATCCCCGACACTTCATCGTACTGAGCGCAGCAGACTGCTGCAAACTCTCTGATACTTGGGCTTTGAATCTTTTCTCTTGATTTCAGCTAGCCATAGGGGTCTTCGCTTTCTGAATAACTCATTTTTACTAGTCAAAAACTTCTGTGTAGTACTAGGAAACATACTATATCCTTGTCGTGATGAGATCCACATCCAACCACAATGCATATAAGAGGCATTTTTTTTCTTGTATTATTATTCAAAATTAAGAATACAACCCAAATACGCACAGGAAATCAAAAAGCGACCAATATACCACTATAATTATGGACATATATCATAAAATTCAAAGTAAACAATACAATGTGTGCCAACTGCCGCCATATTGCTTTAGTTTTGACAGGTCGTTGGATTCCCTAATAATGAACTCAATCAAGATACTCCCAAACCTACTCTGAAAATTTCAACTGCCTAGCTCATTCTATTCGACAGTTATTGTAGAAACAAAATTTTTTTGACACTTTACGGCAACTCGATCACTACAAAACTTGGCATGCATATAGAGGTCACTATTCTACAGTTTGATGTTAAATTTCAGATAGATCGAGTTATCGGTTTCGGAAATATTCATAGAAAATGTTTTTACCAAAAATGGCCATAATTCCGAAACCGCTTGATGGATTTCGCCCGTTAACATACTCGTCTGCGATATTTACGCTCCAAACCTATCCTGCAAATTTCAATCCTCTAACTCCTTTCGTTCGAGAGTTATCGTGTTAACGGCCAGACGGAACATCCAGACAGAATCGATTTCGACCACGAATTCTTGATCAGTGACTCGAATCAAATCGTTTAAGACCATTTCCAGTCAAAAATTACAGACATTTGGGCAAATTGATAAGCACTCTGTTGTCTCTGTTCCGAGGAACAAGAGCGCCAAAAATAGAAAATTGAAGACATTTGGTCAAATTGATAGCATGCCGTTTGCCTAGAACATGCGGACAGATAATTCTGATCCAACGGGGTGTTTCCTTTAATAAGCATAAACGTAGTGGATCCCAGCCTCGTGGAAACGTCTGCAATGAATGAGAATGACGCCACTGGTCGATCGGGTATCTTCGGAAATTTTGGCCGCTAGCTGAGCCCTCAGCTGGGGCTCTATTCTCAACTTCACTCGTTTTCGACCACTCGTAACGAAAACGAACGGTGGTAATTGCGAACGATAGTTTATATTGCTATTCTCATGTGCCCTTCGTAATCACCGATGACTTAAACGAATTCGTGTCGTCTGAAGACTTGGCAACATAGTAACATTTGAAATTTGAATGTGTTTATGTACATGTTATTGGCGCGCTTCTTCATAAATCAAAACGATAATTTATTGTTTGTTGAACTTGAATGATTTATTTGGTTTTTTCTGTTTGCTTCGATAAGAAAAAAGTAATTATAAATTTACTAAAATATAAGTCTCAGTTATTAAGCGGGAAATTTACTACAGAATTTTCTTCGGAATGCCTATGAAAGTGTTTATGTACATGTTATTAGCGCGCTTCTTCATAAATCAAAACGATAATTTATTGTTTGTTGAACTTGAATGATTTATTTGGTTTTTTCTGTTTGCTTCGATAAGAAAAAAGTAATTATAAATTTACTAAAATATAAGTCTCAGTTATTAAGCGGGAAATTTACTACAGAATTTTCTTCGGAATGCCTATGAAAGAGGAACTGAGTACAATGTTAAATAGTATTCCTGGACCAAAAAAATAATGGAAAACTTGGAGAAAGTTTTGCAATATAATATTGAAAGATTTTACAACGATTAAGGGTTATTTCACCTCTTCAGACAGGTCTTGGGTCAAGCACAAAATCTAGAGAGATTGTATCGAATACTTTTTTTTTCTGTTTTATTCCACTGAAATTGCTGAATTATTTTCTGTTTATTGTTGTGATATATTTTTTTAGAATGAAATAATTTTTTTTCAAATAGAAATCAATATCTATTCGTCAATTAACGGATTAGTTAAATAATGAAAATATTGGATTTATTTTACCAATTTTTGGGGGAAAAATTACAATGTATGCGTCCTTAGAGTGTATAAGTGATACGGTCACAAAAATTTATGGATGTTTTGCAACACTTGCCAAATAAACAATTGTAATTAATAATAGAAATATGGATCATGCGGAGTAATATATATATAAGTTAAACCTTTCCACTTATGTAATTAATAATGATTAATTATTTCACTGAAGCTACAGCTGTTTATCGTTAATTTTTCTATTCCAAACTGGATTTTTGTTATATAGACATTATTTTTTGTTTACTGTGATATTTTCTCTAGTATTGGTTATTGAATACTTTTATTTCTGATCCTTTTATTCTACGTTGACAGTGAAATATTTTTTTTGTTGTTCGATGTTGTGAGATTATTTAGAACTTCATATTGAATACTTTTGTTTTAAATTGTATTCTACTGAGGCATTGTTGAATAATATTTTGTTTATGGTCGTGATTTATTTTTTACAATCAAATACATTTTTTTGGAAGAGAAATCTATATCTATTTATTCATAGTGTATCTTTTACAATTCAACGAAAAGCTAAAGGTATAATTGTATTCCTCTGAATTCTTTCTGAAATCAGCTCTGGAAGTTGTTGCCTCCCAGCCACTTCTTGATCAATTCCTCTACCTTCCGGTTACATTTCTGGAATGAACTAATTGATTAATTAAATAACGAAAATGTTGGATGATTTTACCCATTTCCACTTCGTTTTCATTGTCATCTATTTGGCCATCGTTTCGTTCAATGCAGAAGTTATGTAGAACTACACAGGCATTCATAACATGGCAGGATGTTTCTGGGTCATAGTGCAATATCCTGTTTTCGAATAAACACCTGAATCGCATCTTTAGTACACCATTAATCCTTTCAATTATGCATCTTGTAGTTTTATGAGCATTATTGTATCTCCTCTTTGGTGTTCCAGATGTTCTGGGGTTGTTATAGGAGTTAACAACCATTCCCGTAATTGATAACCTTAGTCTCCTGTTGAAATATGCATATATTTATATGAATATTCATTCCATCTGACAAACTGACTATTTACCTAACAAGAAATAATCTTCATGACCTGCAGTATGCAAGTTTCTTAATAGCTGTTGCACTTCCGAGTTATTCCAGATGAAAGAATCAAGGGTTATTCCTGGTTATCTGGCACATACATTTAAAATTTCCATTTTGCTATCACATATCTGAAAAAGGTTCTGTTTATCTATACTTAATATTTTTTCAGCAACCTACCACTTGAACATTAATCAAATGGTATCCTTTTCGATTAACATAAATGTGTTTTGGGTAATTTGAATCTTCAATTTTAGGTGGAAATATTGCATTGTGTGCAATCTATGCAACCTATTACACCAGGGAAGCCGAATTTTCATCGAATCTAAAGATATTAATAAACTTTAATAATTTTGCAATATTCTAAAATATCAATACCTACCTTTGCCTTTACCTACTATTCAATTCCGCCAATGTTTGTGGGAATCTAACAAATCTATTCGATATTTCTGGTTTATTTAAAACATCGACAATTTGCAATATGATAATAGTTCTGACAATTTATTATTTTTACTGAACAGATTTGTTAATTACACCGTAAAAATAACAACTTATTTACCAACAACAGATTTGAGGTTACAAAATGTGTAGAGGCTTGCATAATAATCAACTGATAACTGAATGCGAGTGGAATTTGGAATTTCTTCCGAAAACGAGTGCTATATACCACTCGTTTAGAATTTCGAGCGCTCGTCTCACCAAATCATATCATCTGTCAGTTGAGAATAGCAAAACGAGTGAACGTTCGTGATGATTACGAAAACGAATGATAATCGTTCGCAATGTCGACCTCAGAATAGGGCCCCTGGCTCAACCTACAGTGACTATATTCTCCACAGAACACAAATATATAAGAAGTGAAAGCTTAGTACTAATCCATAGAGGTAGTATAAGTATATTATATAGTATATTATAACTCTATGTACTAATCCGAGGCAACAAAGATGGCGTCAAAGCCGCCGCCATTATGGGTTGCAGGATAATTCAAACGGCGGGAATTTTGAATATGTGCATGTCCTCAAGATACCTTATACCATACAATTGCATTTTCTGGGGCATTGTATTTATTCATCTTCAATGTAAATTCAGACCTCTGTTTTATAAAATCTGATCAACTCAGTATATCCATGAATAATTGTAAGAAAATTACATTGATGATACATAAACTGAATAGTTGAATTAGATGTGCAAAAATGGAATAATAAATTTCAAGAATGTATTTATTAATTTTCTAATTCAATAATAATAATCATTTTCATTCATATATAGAGTATATATACATACAACAATAAATAATATCACAGTGTTTGTTGCAATCAGGCATTGTCCAGTCCTAGTCTCATCCAAAGAGTTCTTGAAAAAAAAGCAGTGTCAGAATTCATAAAAAGCAAAACATAAGAATGTGTTAACTATTCTATATTAGGAATGGTATAATTCATCTCGGTCATATCATCTCCATCATCAATGATATCAGGGAAACAAGTGAAATCTTCAGCTCCGATGTTGTCATTAGTTATTGCAAATTTTTGAATAAAATACCCAAAATTACCTATATCTTGATAGAAATGGTTTGCACATTATTACTTTAAATTAGGAGAGATGAAATTTTTTAAAACAATAACTTTTAGAGCTGTTTGTTGAACTGATAGAGCAAACTCGCTTCCAAGCAGCTGATCGGGAAGTATCCACTGGAAATCGAAAAGATTTCTTCTGAAACCTACAGAAACATCGGAATGATTATGCATTTTCTCATAGGGAAGACCTGCCAGAATCGGCGACAATCCTAGAACATGGAGATACAACTGTATCTTCTGACATTTTATATGTAAAATAGAAGGAATAGGAGAAAACAATGAGCAATATCGGTTGTACTCACCCAATTACACGAAACAACAGAAATATGATAGCTTCTCCTTATCTAGTGGATTCTCATGGCACCTGAAAATCATTTTTCTAATTGAAAATAAATTTATCACTAATTAAAAAGAAGTATTTAAAAAATGGCAGCGCATAACAGAAGAATGAAATGAATAGAATATACAACTTATATCAACAAACCCACCTTTAGATTTTCAATAATTCCAGATATCTTTCTCGAAATCTCCCAAAAATATTCTATTTGCAAAATGGCTGAACCGCTGAATGTTAATTGTTTATCATTGTTTACCTTTATAACATAACAGTTGAATCGGATTCAATCGGATATCTTCGGTTTATGCCGAAGGAAGCCGCCATCTTGGGTTGCAAAGGACCACAGAAGGCGAAGTTTCACCCCCCTGATATTCTCTAAGAATATAGTCACTGTAGCTCAACCGCCAACTTCACGTGCATAGATTAGAGTATTATTTGTGTTCTGTGGTTGTCAACTCTTTTCTATGTTCAAGTGGATGATGTATGTTTGTTATTGTTTACGTTTGTACATGTGCTTAGATTTGAGACAGGTCAGAACTTCTTGCAGCAGATAATTTAGCGTCCATCACGATGCTTTTACAACTTGGAACATGTGTTCGGTCCGTTTTGTGAACGTTATCATCATCATTGCAGTGAGCATATCTATATCGTTTGAAAATCGAAGTACAGATTATTAGGAACTAAATATGTGCAAGTGGTAACGTGAAGGTGAAGGATTATGAAGGAACAGAGTGGAATCATGTTGAGGACCGAAGAAGATGTCAAACAGTAACTAACTGCTAATTTTCCATTTTATATTTCCTTTACTATCATACCCTTAACTTGCTATGAATTAGGTAGATAATCAAGAATTTATTTTAATATTGAGTAGTATAATATATACAGGGTATACACAATTGCTCCTTTTGATATAGCTTATGGTAAATCGTTCAAATTATCAAAGCCAGGACAAATTCCTAAAGATTTGAAATAATTTGGTAGATCGGCCCAGCTAGCATTCACATTTTGACGAACAATTAGAATTCATATTCTCTTCTACTTTCTAACATGTATTGATGTGGTATTCGACGTAAACACGAAGTGTGTGATGAAATTAGGCAGGAAGAATTATTGTAAGCAACTTATAAAGAAAATGAAACGCACTCGTTGAGATTCAACTTAAGACTATATATTTTACATGTGGTTACAAGGGTGGTTCACAGATCACAGATACGCATACCATAGAGTAGTATTAATAGTTTTTCATAGAATATTGGTCACAGAATATAAGTGTTGATTTATTACCTACACTCCCACTAAATCAATATTTATTTTGTTTCAAATATGCCTAATTCCTTCAAGAATTTATCATGCTTAGCAAAACTCAAACCTTTTGTTAGTACATCAGCTGGCATATTTTTAGTAGGCAAATATTGAATAGAAACAATATTTTTATTTATAGTTTCCCTATCAAAATTATATCGTATATCAATATGTTTGGTTCGCTTGTGAAACGTTGGATTGAGACACAACTTCTGTGCACTTTGATTATCATTGAACAAGGATATGCACTCAAAGTTTCCTGTTAGCTCTCCAAACACATTGTACAGATAGATAGCTTCTCTTGATGCTTCGGAGATCGCTATATACTCTGCTTCTGTGCTAGAAAGAGATACAGAACATTGCTTTTTACTTTCCCAAGAAACAATTGCACCAGATAGCTTAAAGCAATAGCCACTATATGATCTCCTATCTATAATATTCGCTGCCCAATCAGCGTCAACAAAACCTTCTAGCTTTAGCAAGTCTGATTTTTTAAAGATTTAGGGCTGCAGCCGCTTATAGAACGGTCTCGGCAGACGCGGTGCAGGTAATAGTGGGTTTCCCGCCAGTTCACCTGATGATAGCGGAGAGATGCTTCCTTTTTAAGGTGGGTGGGCGCCTGATGGGGAACAGGAGAATGGCCCGGGAGAGGACCTATAGAAGCTGACAGGCTAAGTGCGAGATGGAGAATAGGACAGCAGAATGGACAAAAAAACTGATAAGGCACATCAGACCATGGATAACATGCGCACATAGAGCAACAAACTATTTCTTCAACCAATTCCTCTCTGAGCATGGGTCATATGGAACCTTTACCCACAGGATAGGAAAGACGGCAGATGACCTGTGTAGAAGGTGCGCCTGTAAGGACAGCCGCGAGCATGTCTTGTACGATTTTGTCCATTGGAAGGACGAAAGAAACAGCCTAGTTGGAGAAATAGGTAATCTGCCCGAGATCATACCCCGGATGACAGAGTGCGAGAAGTACTGGAGAAAAATGTTTGAGTTCATTACAGGGATAATGAGTAAAAAGGAGAGAGAGGACAGAGAGGCGGAAGAAGTCTTACGCTAACAGGGAAATTTATACCGGATTACGCACCTGAAGCCCGGGCTTAACGCCCTTTTCCAGGTGGCGAAAATATCCGGGGAAAGAGGAGGGTGGTATAGTGAGGTGAGAGTCCCACACAAATCCGCAGCATACACCAAGACATCGAACATCTTTCGGCCCGCGGCGGAAGGCATTAGCTTCCCCCTACCGCAGGGCCAAAAAAAAAAAAAAAAGGTTAGGTTAGGTTAGGTTAGGTCAGGTTAGGTTAGGTTTGGTTCTCTCCCGGGGTCAGCACCTTGTCGTTGTGTGAGAGCTGAGTAACTGTGAGGACTCTTGAAGCGAGGGTGATCGGAAACTCCAGGGATTCACTCCTGGATTTGCCTGGTAGGGACACCCATATCGTCAAGGTTCAAGACGAACAGCGAAACCAAGACGGACCGCCCTTCTCCATGGCAGGACGATCCCTGATCCTGTCATTACTCCCACCCACTCCAAAGCAGCAGAGATACTGTTCCTATCCTCCCCCTCCAACGCTATTAGGTTTACCGAGGGCTAGGAGGTCTCCCATGTCCATCCTTCCGCGCTGCCTTGCGCGTAGGGGAACGTACCCCAAAGGCTAAGGGAAGGAAATCCCTGACAGAAAACCGACGATGGATTTGATACGGCTTTCGACTATTGGCACCATCAGGTATGTGGATGTGTGCTTGCACTGCCCCAATTTTCAGATATGGTTAGATGGATAAGGAACCGGAAAAAACGTTTACGGTGCAGGGGAGTGATACCCCAGTACCGGTCGGGGGAGGTGGTGAAGCAGGCCAATCCCGAACGAGATCCAGCAACTGTGGGATGCCACTGGTGGGAGACCAGACCGGAGCATCTAAGACGACTACTGGAATGGAAGGAGTCTCATTTGCAGATAGCAAAGAGGATAGAGGTTTTACGGCGTCAGAGGGTAACATTTTCGGGAGAAGCTCCAAAATACAGAGAACCCCTCCACAAGGTGTTGAGGCAGCTGTGGAACAGCCACATATGAAGGTATCAACTAGTTCGCCCAAAATGGCTGAGGTCAGCGAGATAGCAGGGGGGGAGGAAGAGAGCAGGGATAAATCCGAGGAAGAGGTGAGCTTCTTCAAATGGTTGGTTGGAGATATAAAACCTAACAAAAGGAAAAGAATAGATATGACGTCGATAAATATTACAGTGAACACCGAGAGGTATACGGCTTTGTTGGATCCAATGGCGACAGCAGAGGAAGTGATAGAGAAAATAATAGAAGAGGAGAATACACTGTCGGATAGGGCACTGCAAGACCTGGCAGATACGAGACGTATACTGAAAGCAGAACTGGACGCAGATCATTCTGAACCGCACCTGAGTGAAAGGAGGGAGATTGGAGTTCAGACCGAGGACAAGGAAATCGACGAAGAACGTATGAGCCTAGAGATCAGAGATGAAATGGAAAATTAGAGAAGAGCGAGATCTAAGGAGAGTTGTTACTAGAGAGTGACCTTTTAGGTAACGCAGTACCCTTTTTGCACTTTTCCAATGTGTCTCATTAAAACAATTATTAAATTGACTTAAATAACTTACACAAAACGCGATGTCAGGCCTTGTGAGCACTGCTAAGTACATTAATCCCCCTATTAATTGTTGATAACGAACATTTGTGTTTTTTCCTTCAGCCTTTTCCAATTCAAGATTACATTCCATAGGAGTGCTCACAGGTTTACAATCACTCATATTGAATCTTGATAATAAACTACCAATAAAAGTTTCCTGGTCTAAAGTTATCTGGCCTTTCGTTTTGTCAAAATTCACCTTTACTCCTAAGCAATGTTTCAATTGGCCCAAATCTTTGATTTTACATTTTGATTTTAATTCTCTTTTAAGACTCTCTGTTTCCTTGTTAGAATTGGAAAAAATGAAAAAGTCATCTACATACAATGCTATCATTACTTTCACATTCATTTTGTTCTTAAAAAAAAGACAAGGTTCATATTTAGATTTGATAAAGTCTAAAGAAAGTAAGATCTTTTCTACTTTTTCATACCATACTCTGGATGACTGTTTGAGGCCATAAATGGCTCGTTTCAATTTGAGCACTTTATTTGAAATAATAATAATAATAATAACAGTTCTTTATTGGAAAAACATTCCAAAAGGCCATCGACCGAAGTCCTTCAGCCTCTTTATTTGAATTAACAATTTTGTTGAAACCATCAGGCTGTACCATGTACACTGTTTCATTTAAGGATCCATTTAGAAAGGCTGTAATTACATCTAAATGACTTATTTCTAGATCTAAACGAAGAGACAAGGCTATTAGAAATCTTATGCTAGAATGTCTTACAACGGGAGAAAAGGTCTCGTCATAGTCAACACCAGGTTTTTGCGTGAAACCCTTCGCCACTAAACGAGCTCTATGAGTTACATTTCCCGCACTATCAAGCTTCAGCTTAAACACCCACTTGCACTGAACAACAGTTGCGTCCTGTGGTTTTTCTACCAATTCCCATGCATCGTTGGCTTCAAAGGAGTTCAACTCTGCATCAATAGCCTTCTTCCACATTTCTCTATCAGGTCCAGAAAGAGCCTCTGCCACATTTGTGGGTAAGTCCCCCATGTTCTCATCTGTTACACATGCGTATGTCACAAAATCATCGAACTTTCTTGGCTTTCGCACCCTTTCCGATCTTCGAACTTCATCATTTGTGTCGCCACTAGTCTCTGTTTATTGATTCTTCTTGTGGATCATATTCATCGGTGCTGTTTAGCGATTCTTCAGGTTCAACAGTGGAATCCATATTTTCCCCACTGAAACTGATACTTCTTCTGGAACAACTTCATCTGGGAAAATATGACTAAATATATTTTGTTTATCAGATGTTTTCTCCATTATAATCACATCCCTGCTGTTTATAATTGTGAATTTATGGTAGGAAATTGTGAGCAAAATAACAACACATGTAGCCTCGTTGACGCTTGAACAAAAGACTGACTTTATTCAGCCATAGAAAAAAGGGTTGACAAATGTCATGTAGTCACAGAGTAGTGAATTCCGTGGAAGTCCGTGGAATACGCAGCATTAGTGTGACGTCACGTTGACATTGGTCAGTGTTCCAGATCCAAACAACGCAATTTTACTTTGGGCTATTCGTATAAATCTCATTTTGTCTATCAAATTTGAACAAATAACGATTGAAAAGTAAGTATGGTCAAAGTTTTTTGAATAAGTAAAGCAACTATGCACTTTTTTTCCTGCTGAGTTCTTAATTGTTGAAGAAATTTGAGATTTATTATTTTGATCCTAACCTCTAAAGTTCATTAAACTAGTGTTAATACTCCTTTAAAAAGTAGAAAATAGAAGTTGAAGAGATTCCTTTAGTAAATTTGGCTTTGATCCTACGATACTAGATATTTTTCAACTTTCAGATGGTGATGTGCTGGGCTCCTGACTGTAAACATTATAATGTTAAAGACACGTGTAGGTTTATTTCGTTTCCTAAGGATCAAAAGCTGCGTAACAAATGGATTAAACTTGTGAGGTAATAATTTGATTGTTTAGCATATAATTTCGATATTTGCACATCCAATTTCATTAATTTTAGACGTGATGTGGAACCAGGACCGGGTGCACGTTTATGCTCATGCCATTTTACTGATGGAAACAAAGAAAACGAGCCAACGATTTTTTCTCATAACATTGAAAAAAGGTTCAAATTTTCATCACCTGAAAAAAGAAAGAACAGACCACCAGTTGGAACCTCTGTAATGGTAACAGAATCCAATGACGATGAAATATTCAAAGGGTAAGTTAAATACCCTGTATACAAACATTCTGGTATAAAATTTTGGTAATTCTAATTTTTCGTTATGTGTGTCCTTAAAATTAGCAAGTATGAAGAATTATTTATAAAAGTGGTATTGTTTTACTTACTACTGCGAACTAAGCGAACGTAATTAATCATTTCAAATTATTGTATTTCCTTCCATACAGAGGTAATACCCTGAATATCCTTTACTGATAAGAATTCTGTTGATTCTATTGAATGCATATTGATTTATATTTTACAGAATTACCCCTGAATTGATACCATCTACAAGTTCCCTACCGAGTACCTCGACATCATTTCCAGAAGCAGAGATTACCTCTGAACCAGCACCTTCATCTTCTTATGTGCCGACTACTTCAAGTGCTCTTTTAGAAGCAGAGGTATATTTTTTAAAACAAGAATTAGAAGAGCTAAAGAGCAGTGCAAGAGGTGGACCTTTTGGATTTAAAGATATTGAAAATAGTGACGAGTTGTGCAGACTGTATACTGGTTTGCCATGCAAAAGTTTCATTGCTCTCTATGATTTGTTGAAACATATTGAAATCAATTATTACTTTGGCTGGAATGTTGAAAAAATATCCAAAATAGATCAACTGCTCATGTGCTTAATGAAGTTGAGGCAGAATAATCCGCATGCTGACTTGGCCCAAAGGTTTCGAGTGTCCCAAGCTCTAGTGAGTAATGTGGTCATCACTTGGATTTTTTTTTTACATGAAATTCTACATGAACAGTCGAGTTCAAAAATTCCATCAAGAAAAAAAAATCAAACTTGCCTTCCAAATGTTTATGCTAAATTCACAAACTGCCGAATAGTCCTTGATTGCACTGAGATGGCGATGGCAGTTCCAAGGACATCTATGGCGACACAAAAAATGACATACAGCAGTTATAAGCATAAGAATACTTGGAAGGCACTAGTTGGAGTTGCTCCGAATGGAGTTATAACATATGTAAGCTCTCTCTACCCAGGAGCAGTTTCTGATAAAAAAATTGTCCAAGACTGTGGAGTTTTAGGACAATTGGATGCAGGAGATTTGGTTCTGGCAGATAAAGGATTTCTCATTAGAGACTTGTTGCCTAGTGGAGTTTCGTTAAATATTCCACCTTTCTTGAATACGGCACAATTCACTCCCGCACAGATAAAACAAACAGAATCAATTGCCAGAGCCAGAATTCACGTGGAGAGAGCTATACAGAGGATGAAAGTATTCAAGATTCTGAATTTCATGCCACACTCTCTATTTCCATTTGGAAAAATGATATTCCAGGTGATAGGAGCATTAACAAACCTGCAAAACCCTCTGATAGAGGAAATAAAAAACAACTTGTCTTGTGATAGTGATTAAATTTTTTATAAATCTACTGAAATATTTATTTAAAATCCTAAAGACGATTTCATTATGTATAAGAATGATGTTATCAAATACCCGATATTATATTAACTTTGGCATGCTGAATAATTAGAGAATATATTAATTTTTAAAACTATAAGAAATTTCAGAATGTTGAAATCAATATCTTTCTGTTGCATTTATTTTTGATAGTCTGTTCAGCATATAATATACAGTCTACTATCATACTAATAATCAGTAATTATTCAGAGTAAGTGTTCATATTCCAGTTTTAAGTAATTGATAAGTCATCTCCAACTTCAATCATCATACTTGTAATAAATGGTTATCTATAACTTTATAAAACCAAAGAATGATAAATGAAATTCAAAGAAACATTTATTCATGTACCACCATAAAATAAAGATATTTCAGCATAAAAAAACTCCCACCTACATACCGGTACAAAGTGTTGTTAAAAGTAACAACAAATTTTTAAGTAAAATCGATAACAATATGAGGCCTAAGAAATAAATAACAATTTTTCCTGCTTTTTTCCCTACCTATATTTATTTAATAAAGGATGAAATAATCATTCTCATTAATACATTTATTTAAATAATCTAGGAACATAAATAGGGTAAATACATATTGATGAAAAAACTCTTCAATATCCCTATGTTCTCAGCCCACAGATCGCATTTTTCAACTGCTATTACTTCCATTTCTGTAGGCGTCCATACCATCAAATAACATACTTTTCGCTTTGTTATGAACAGTTGCCCCTGAATTTGGTGCCAATATGCATGGTCCTTGTATACAAAAGTATGGCCACTATCATTTTTATAAATGATATAGCTTTTGTCTACTTTCAGTACTTCAGCCAAGCTTGAGTCTTTGTATTTGTAGGGGCATTTTATTTCGAGTATGGCGTCTTCACCAACAAGACCATCAGGACTAGCCCCCAGAAAACCACACTCATCTAGCCATAATCCAGTTGGTGAAACATCCATTTCCAGTCCAACATGAAATGAATTGAGCGCTTCAGCCTCATTGTCTCGTCCCCACTGAACAGCCTTCACCCCATTTAAATCATACCCACCGATCAAGGATTTAAATAATGATGGCGGAAACTTATTCCTCTTGGAGGCTGCAATGATTTTGCTAAAATTACTGGCCGTTAATCTGTGCTTTCTGAGGACTAGCCAATTTTCATTTCTATGTTGCCCTGTAGTCACTTCAGCAACTTTAGCTATTATTTCTTGTGATACATGGGTTGCCTTTAAGAAGTATTCAGGTTTGTCGCTTGACTCAAGATAATCCTTACTGAATAATATATCCTGAATTGAAGGTACTAAATTTATGGAAATGTCTGAAGGTTCTGGCTTCAGTAACCAACTGAATCCAACAGGTTCCTCCAGAGCCTTAACGAAGGTCTCAATTTCTTCATCAGTTGCCATTCTCTTAGAAGCACGGAAATTCTTGTTTGTCATTGGAAAAAGTTGTGATATATCTTTAACTTGTTCTTCTTCAGCAGATTTTCTTGGTGCATTCCATGCACAAGGTTTATCAGTGATGCTAAAATGGTAGTGGCCAAACAAACAGAGAGCTGCCATATGGTGGCACACCAACTGACCCCTTGGACATGAGCAGGTTGCTCCAGTGACACCATCTTCAACATCTAGAGATATCTGAAACAATAAGCATGTTTTGGTTTGAAATTGCTAAGTAATAAAAACATATTACTTACCTCAACAGTATACTTTCTATTCTTCATACTGGCTTGCACTTCGCCTTTAAGTAACATAGGCTGTACCTCTGGATCAAATTGTGCACGCAAAACATTTCCACTTGTAAAAGAATTTTCGCCTCTCTGAAATTGAGACTGGTAATCTTTGAAAAATGCAAAAATGTCTGTCATTGGAATCCCTCGCCTTTCGGTCATCTGAAAGAACATACACTCAGAAAATTAAACAATAGCAATATAGCAAACAGAAGGTTTTTAACTTGAAAAGGAAACATGTCCATTTTACCATAAAATTAAGCTATACATATTAGTAAAATATTATTTTCAGATGAAACGTTGTAGATACTTAACAAAATATGTATAATACTCACAATATAACGAATAGTAATTCGAAATTTTAAACGAAAACAAAAATTGAGGTTATGCACGTTTAAGTTTTCGCGTATTTTGAGCTTGATAATATATAACAACATCAGGAAAATATATAGATATCGTTATAATAAATAAATGAATACACTCACCTTGAAAAATACTGCAAGATATTCACAATATAATAGTTATTGATATGAATTCAAGTTTCTCCTTTGTTTGGATCACTTGTTTAGATCTGAACCCTTGACCTACCTCAGATGCTACGTCATCACTAATGCTGCGTATTCCGTGGAATTCCTCGTTTTTTTGCCGCGCTCGTCCTACTTATACGAGCGATGTCTGTATTTTTGTATTGACCAGGAATGGCCTCAATCGAAGGATTTGCCAGGGATTTTTCACACTGATTCAAATTCCGTGCTGAAATTCATTGCTGTCCGTCGGGAAGAGCATCCGTATGCACGATAACGAAGGAAATGACGTAGAGACCGCTCTTGTTCCTCGGAACAGAGTGCTTATCAATTTGCCTAAATGTCTGTAATTTTCGAATTTTTGGCTGAAAATGGTCTTGAACGATTTGGTTCAACTCACTGATCAAGAATCCATGTTCAAAATCGATTCTGTCCGGCCGTCCGTCCGGCCGATAACACGATAACTCTCGAACGGAATGAGCTAGACAATTGAAATTTTCAGAGTAGGTTCGAGGCATAAATATCTTGGTTAAGTTCGTTATTGGGCAAAACCGCGTTATTAGTTTCGGAGTAACGAAAAACAAATTTTTGTTAACGTTATAACTTTTGAATTAAATTTCATCATAGGAATCCCATTATATCATTTTCAACTCTAACAAGCTAATACTTTCGGAGATATGATTTTTCAAAATTTCAATAATACATCGTAGTTCTATGTATTCACTGTCTGTGTTCACTGTTCGTAAATGTCATCTTTTCTAGCTATTAGATTAGAGTCATGTCAATTCTTAGTTTGAAAACAAGTATCCGATTCTTGAATTTGTGAAAATATACAAGACTGTTTTGAAACCGAAAATAATATTGACTGGTTGCATATTGGATAATTTACGTATAAATTCGGGATGACGTTTGAGAAGATTTAGAATTGGACCATTTCAATGATATAGTTAATGAAGGAAAGAAGAACATAATGGAATCATCAAAACAAAATACTCTTCGTTGACCACTGAGGTTAATATTACATTTTGCTTCCTTAAGTAGTAAGATATGTTCCTATATACAGTATTTTCATAATGTTGCTAGTTAACCCAGATATGCCTGAAACTTTTTTTTTCTTGAATTTTGAATCACTTCTAGTTTTGATAGTTTTGGTTAATAATCAACACATTTTGAACGAAATTTTTTATTTGTTTTCCCTTTATATTACAAAAAAATGATGTATGTTATAACAGACAGTAGGAATTAGAACTACTATACAAAATCTGAAAAATTTTTTGTATTATCTATACAACAGATGGGTTATGGAACATTTTCATTCCCTTGAATGATATTTAATGAAGCATTCTTTCGGATGAAGTGCAACGTTGCATTTGCTACACCTAAAGGCCGCAAGTTTATGGCAGTACCCACATCTGGTCTGTTTTTCTTGATACACTATTAGGTGATCTAATCTGTCGTACCTGGATTCTATTCTATGTTGTTTGCTTTTCTTACTAGGGCCTCGTTTGGCTGTCTTCCTAAAAGTTTCAAGAAGGCCAGATGCAATACATCTTCGGAATGTTAAGTGGTCCATTTTTCCTCTGTTGTATTTGTGCAACTGCCATGCGTTATGTTCGGCCATGTCAATGCAGTGAGAAAATAGTGACGAGTACCACTTTTTTCCCCTTATGGAGACCCGGTACAAACCAATATTCTGGTCTGCCCGATCAACTCCACCCATATTCTCATTATATTTTTTTATGAGATGCGGTTGATCGATATGTATGTGTTTCTTTTGTTTTTGAGAAAATCGTTTGACAGAAAGAGTTGGAAAGGGAGAAGTTGCATTTGATCCAATAGTTACTACATTGTTGTCATTCCACTTGCAAACAATAATGTTTTCGCCCTCAATGCAACTATAATCAAATGTTCCTCGCGATTCCTTTTTCAATGCTTTGGAGCATTGTAGAGGGCAGTTTTGAAGTCTATTTTCCCGCATTGTGCCAGTACATTTTATGCCTCTTTTTGCGAGCTCAATGAGTAAGATTATGGACGTGAAAAAATTATCACAAAATATGTGATAAGGAACATTATTATATTTGAGCTGCAAAACATCTGCAAACTGCAAAACCACACTGGCACCTAAACCAAGATGATGATATTCCTTAGGTAGTTGAGTCCCTGATCCCTGGTACGGCTCAAACCATTCTACATAACCGTTTCTAGTGGTACCTGTCCAAAATTTGTACCCCCAGCGGATCGGTTTTCCTCGAATGAACTGTTTCGTGCCATGGCCACCATAATATGGCACCATGGACTCATCCACGCTGTGGAATTCTTCAAAAGGGGCAAACGCTTGAAATTTTTTGTTCAAAGTGTCAAATAGGGGCCGCAGTTTGGTAAATTTGTCGTCTTTATTTAACTTCGAATTGTCATTACAGTGAAGATTTTGCATGATGAAGCTGAAACGATCCCTCGACATTGCTTCATAAACCAACTTGCTTCCAGCATCCTCGGCATTCTCCCAATACATAGCCCTCCGAGGAAATTTATAATAACCGGAGAGTAGCAAAATTCCAATGAAGCTTTTGATTTCATCAGTGGAGATGTCCCCTGTTCTATTATGCTGAGAGGCATATAAATTTGAAAAGTCTCTTATCAAGTCGATTATCTCATCGTCTACAAACAAGAAAAAGAAATCTAGTGGCGATAAACTATTTTTCGGACCTTGAATGTCTTGCCATGTTGAGAGACTAGTAGTAATATTGGTGTTTTTCCATGTAAAAGTAGGTTTAGTTTTTTTGTAGAGGGGTATCTCGATGGGCCTCTTATGGTGCGTTGGCTTCAGAAACGAAGACAACGGTATCTCATCCTCACTGTCATAGTCATCTGCACTTAATAATTCATTGTTTTCAAAACCAACCTCAGCCTCCACCCTAAGTTGATTTCCAGGGAGATTACTGATATCTACCACAGCTTCATCTCCCGAGTCTTCATCAGTCTCGTAGCCATCGCAAGGAGGAAATATGGAAATTGTATCTGGAATGCCGTAAGGCTCATCCAAATTTTCAATTTCTTCCATAAGCTCGTGTAGAGTTAAGGGTTTCTTCCAATAGCTGCAAATAATAAAATGACAACATAGTAGCCTATTACACTACTGTCTGTTATAACAAACATCAACTTTAGGGGTGATTTTTGAACAAAAAACGAAAAATGTTTGACGAAATGAGCTGACATATGAAAACTACACTATATTCTTAACAAATTTTAGTAATACATTCAAGAAGAGAAAACTTATATCCTAAAAAATACTTACTTTTTGTTGTCCATGTTTTCCACAATAATTTATCACTAATTCAAATTCTGGATATTGCTGGATTGACGGACAGAAACGAAAATTGGTGAAACGAATAGATATGGCAGTTAATTTACGAAAGCAATAAAACTGTCGCCATCTATGAATAAGTAGCGCAAGTTACATATTTTCCGACTTTTGAGAGGTGTCTGTTTTAACATACGGTAGGGGTATCTGGGTTAATATACTTTGAACTATTAAAATAATCTGTTCGTATGCCTCTTCCTACTCAAATATCAGGAATAAATGGACAATCTGCTATGATTGTCTCCAGCCTTGCTCTAGACATTTCGATGATACTTTCCTTAGGTATTTGGAGTTGTGAAAACTATGCACCGAGTGTAAGTTGGAACAATCCATTCCACGAGGTTGAATCATTGCAGGCTGCTCATTTAATCTGGATAAATAAATTTAATGACAATTTTTGAAGCATTATAGATTGCTCTTTTTTTTGGTGCTCTTATTTAAATGATAATTTTTGAAACATATTTTTTTAAACGATACTTTTTTTAATTTGATTTCTTTCATTATGCAGTTCTATCATAAGAATCCATTGATATAATTCCCAACTCTGAAAAACCAATACTTTCGGAGATACAATTTGTCTGTTTGAACATGAGCGCCAAAAAGCTCTTGTCCACAGGGCTTGAGCCAATTTTTTTCTATTGTCCTTTGTAGTAGGATTGAATGGTAAATGAACATGCGCACAACAGCTTAAGACTTTACGACAATGCTTTCTAAAACGAAGTTTAAATGATTTTTTAAAATTTTTTAGCAAAAAAATCCTCACTAAACTTCGCACAGATCTTTAAGCTATTCTTCAGCTAGCTATCTAATTTTAAATCGAATAGATCTGTACTATTCCAGTCATTGGAAGATAAAATTTAGGTTGTTATTTTTGCGCGTATGTTCTGGGGAACATCGCGTTATAGTTTTGCCCAAATGTCCGTAACTTTCGAATTTTTTGAGGAAAATGGTCTCAAACGATTTAGTTCGACTCTCCAATGAAGAATTCGAGGTCAAATTTGATTCTGTCCGTCCGGCCGTCCGTCCGTCCAGCCGTTGCCACGATAACTTGAGAACGAAAAGAGCTAGTGACTTGAAATTTTCAGGGTGGGTGGCGCATCCCCATACGACGGACAAGTTCGTTAATGGCCCAGTTAATCGGCCCAGTAGTTTCCGTGTAATAATTTTGTTTTCAACCAATATGAATCCGATCGAATTGAAACTTGGTGTTTAGTTGTAGAATATGAAATTCAGCACGTTTGTGAAATTTTATGCGAATCGTATAGCCAGAAAATTTTTAAAAAATTATTAAAAAATATTTTTGTTGTCACGATAACTTGAGAACGGAAAGAGATAGCGGCTTGAGGTTTTCAGGTTAGGATGTGCACCAGAACGCGACATTTCAGTTTGTTCATGAGCATAATCAGCCAAACGGTTTTAGAGTTATAGCCATCGTAAATTTTCTGGAATTTGGTGTTTTTTTGTTCCCCATTAACTCAAAAAATACTGAACCGTTTGAATTCAAACATAGTTGTTAGTTGTAGAATCCCAACGCAAAAATGTTCGCGAAATTTGGTGAGAATAGCATTTGTAGAAAATTTTTAATGAATCATTGAAAATAAAAAAAAAAAAATTTATATATCAGTAACTATTCATTTGAAATTGCTGAAATTTTGCTAAAGCCTTCATAACCTAACTCTACTGCTAAGTTTCAAGTTTTAATACGATCGGTTAAATATTGTTTGCGATTCGAGCATTCTTGTGTGAGTTCAGTAGATTGGTGACCGTTGCCTCGACAACTTTCGAACGAAAGCAGATAGGGACTTGCAATTTTCAGGGTAGGTTCCGTATCCGAAAGGGAGAGTTGAGTTCGTTTTTGGGCATAATCGGTCTAACGGTTTCCGAGTTATACCCACCTGGAATATTATTTCCTTGATAACTCAAAAAATAAATATTCGATCGAATTGAAGCTTGGTAACTATTAGTAGAAAATGAACATAAAGACGTGTTTAAAATTTTGTAAGAACCGCACCCCTAGAAAATTTGAAAATAATGACGAAAAAAAAAATTTTAAGAACCGTGCCCCTAGAAAATAAAAAAATCACGAAAAAAAAAATGGTTCAAGCACTGACGTGGAGTCAGAAGCTTTTGCGCATATGTTCTATTGTCCATTCTTCTGTATTGGACACCCTTAATCGAATTGAGGGTGTCCAATACAGAAGAATGGACAATAGAACATACGCGCAAAAGCTTCTGACTTCACGTCAGTGCTTGTTTTGAATAATTTTCGAAAAATTCGGCATTCTACAATATGCTACCAAGTTTGAATTGGATCGGATTCGGTCTTTTTGAGTTATTGAGGAAAAAGCATAATATTCATACGGGAATATCTCCGAAACCACCGAGCCGATTAACGAAATCAACTATCATAATCCGATGCGGAACCTACCCTGGAAATCGCAAGTCGCTATCTCTTTCCGTTCGTAAGTTATTGTGGTAACGATCACCCATGCAGATGCTGAACGTGCCCTACGCTGTGGCATTTCCAATATTCGCCAAAATCTCCAACAATTTAGACCCGATCCTGTTGAAACTTGGCTTTAGAATGAGGTTCTGAAGGCTCTCTGAAAATTTCAGCGATATTGGACGAATAGTTTCCGATATACAGGATGTTTATTATTATTTTTGTGCGTATGTTCTGGGGAACATCGCGTTATCATTTTGTCCAAATGACTGTAACTTTCGAATTTTTTGACGAAAATGGTCTCAAACGATTTAGTTCGACTCCCCAATGAAGAATTCGAGGCCAAATTTGATTCTGTCCGGTCGGCCGTCCGGCCGTTGCCATGATAACTTGAGAACAAAAGGAGCTAGCGACTTGAAATTTTGATGGTGGGTGGCGTATCCCAATACAACGGACAAGTTCGTTAATGGGCATAATCAGCCCAGTGGCGCAAATCCGATCGAATTGAAACTTGGTGAGTAGTTGTAGAATATGAACCTGTAATGTATTCCGTGATGTTTTGAATTTTAAATAAGAAGGGATTTCTTAACATGCGTACTTCAGTTCCATCGATATTCATTCTTCGTTAGATGCCAACTGAGTAAACACCTGTACCATATATTTTGTTATCGCTCCTCTCATATGTGCATCGTAATTTATGCAGCGTATTATTATTTGGGATTTATTGGGTGAATAAAATAAAACGAATATTTGTGTTTGATACATCGTACCTTATCCCAGTTATTACAAGTGGCGCAGTCGGAAATAAATTAAATTCCTGCAACAAAATGGTTGAATCGACAGTCAATGTTTTTGGAAATATTGGTTCCATGGGAGAATTCGACATGAATGAAGATTGGGAAGTATACCAAGAACGCTTGGAACAATATATGTTGGCTAATGGTATCATAGAACCCAGGAAAACTCCGGTATTGCTGACCGTGGTGGGCTCAAGAACATATCGAGTACTACGAGATCTCTGTGATCCAGCTCAACCCAGCTCGAAAACGTACGAGCAGTTGGTTCAAATTTTGTCAAGACAGTTTTCTCCAAAGGTAGCAGTTTTCAGGAAGAGACAAGAATTCTACACCCTGCAGCAACGACCCCATGAGCAAATCAACGAATGGTTTGCACGAATAAAAAATGCAGCTAGCACATGTAAGTTTGGATCAATTTTGGAACATGTCCTTAAGGACAAATTTGTGACTGGTTTAGTAAGTGGTTTTATTCAAGAAAGACTTTTTGAAGAAGACCCATCAAAGAAACTTTTTGATTTAGTTGAATTAGCTTTAAATCGTGAAGCAGTATCTAAACATTCTACTCATTCTGAGATACCAATCAACAAGATCAAATTATTCAAACAAACTACTAGGAAAAATTTGTCAAATTCTAATATGAAAAATAATTTAAATATAAGGAATGAAGGAAAATGTATAATTCCAAATTTTGAACAATCATTGTGCAATGCATGCGGTAAATCTAATCACAATTTCTCTTACTGTCGTTATAAAAAATTCAAATGCAAGAAATGTAAACATTTGGGACACATTGCTAGGGCTTGTAAGAATGTTAATTTTGTTGAGATTGAAAAGAAAGAAGTTGGTACGGGAGAAACTCAGGTAATGCAAGAATCAATGAATGAAATGGATATTTTTGAGATTTCAAACCGAATCAATTTTATTGAACCTTTTACTACGGAAGTAAAATTTAACGGCAGGTCAGTATTAGTGGAAATTGATTCCGGATCAGGAATCACGGCGATTCCAGAAAAATTTTTCCTCAAACATTTCAGCGATTTTCAGCGAATGTTGAAGCCTGTTCAATTGAAGTTAACAACCTATAATGGTGGAGTAATCAATCCAGTAGGTAAAATTAATTTCACAGTAACATACAATCAGTTAAATAAAAATTTAGATGTTATTATCATAAAAAATGGAATTCGACCTTTAGTAGGTCGGGATTTCATGAAATTATTTAAAATCAATGTGAACAGTCTTGACTCGGTTTGTATAAATGATGAAATACTGTTAGAAAATGTTTTGAAAAAGTATGAAGAAGTTTTTAGAGTAGAATTAGGATGCTATAAGTTTGAAAAACTACATCTTTCATTGAAGGAGAATGCACATCCAATTTTTTGTAAACCTCGTTCTATAGCGTTTGCTTTTAGAGAGAAAATAGAACATGAACTCACAAAACTGGAAAAAGAAGGTGTCATTTTTAAGGTGAATAACAGTAGATTTGGTACACCGTTGGTACCAGTTGTCAAACCAAACGGAGAAATAAGAATTTGCGCTGATTATAAATCCACAATAAACAAGTTTTTAGAAGATTTTAATTATCCTTTGCCTAAAATTGAGGAACTATTTCAAAAACTGAGAGGTGGAAAATTATTTACAAAGTTGGATTTTCTAAATGCCTATAATCAGTTAGAGTTAGATGATGAAACGTCCGAACTTTTGAGTTGGAGCACTCATAAGGGTATTTTTCGAGTTAAACGGCTTCCTTATGGTACAAAGCCGGCTTGTCAGAAATTTCAAAGCATTGTTGAAAAGGTGCTGCAAGGTCTTAACAATGTTGTTGTTTTTATTGATGATATTGTAGTCACCGGATCTACCTTGCAAGATCATCTCAACAACTTGGCGGCGGTGCTTGAAAGATTAAAAGAATCAGGTTTTAGACTCAATTTAAAAAAGTGTTCGTTTTTTCAAAAAGAAATATGCTATTTGGGTCATATTATTAGCGCAGAAGGACTGCGGAAAAACCCTGAAAAGGTTGATGCAGTTTTGAATGCCCCAAGACCTAATAATGTAAGTGAAGTGAGATCATTCATTGGGTTGGTCAATTATTATGGAAAATTTGTTCCAAATATATCTTTGATGCTAGCACCGTTATATGACTTATTAAAGAAAGGAAAAACCTTTTGTTGGGGAGAGGATTGTGATAGATCTTTTAACAGTGCTAAAAAGGAAATGGTATCAGATTTAGTTCTTTGTCATTTCGATCCTGTTCTTCCCCTTCGCTTGTATTGTGATGCCAGTGATAAGGGTATAGGTGCTGTACTATCACATGTTTTTCCCGAAAATAAAGAAAGACCTATATGTTTTATTTCGAGGACATATTCGAAAGCAGAAAAAAATTATGCTGTGATTCACAAAGAAGCATAGGCTATATTTTGGGCAGTCAAAAAGTTGCATCAATATTTGTTGGGTCAGAAATTTAGGATTTGTACAGACCATAAACCTATTTTAGCCTTATTTGGAGAAAATAGAAATATTCCGGTAATGGCTTCGGGGAGAGTTCAGAGATGCGCAGTTTATTTGTCTGAATTCAACTACGAATTAAAATATATTCCCGGTCCTACAAACATGGCTGACCTGTGTTCTCGTTTGCCTCTTCAATTGTCTGAAAATATAGAAGAAGGAGCCAGCCACTTCAACTTTATTGAAGAAGGATTGCCGGTCAAATTTGAATTAATTAGGGACAAGACGAGAAAGGATCCTGTTTTGGGACAAGTTGTGACATTCCTGGAAAGTACCTGGCCCTCAGATATGTCAAAGGTATTAAAACCTTATTATTTGCGGAAACAGGAACTGTATTGTAACAGGGGTGTACTGATGTGGGGTTATCGGATAATAATTCCAGAAGCATTACAGCAAAATTTATTACGTGAGCTTCACTCAACCCATATGGGCATTTCAAAAATGAAAGAAAGGGCAAGGCAATATTTTTGGTGGCCAAATTTGGATGACCACATAACAAAATGGGTAAATTGTTGTCAGGTGTGTATGAGTGAAAGAGCAGATCCTCCCAGGGCGAAGCTAATTAAGTGGAATCCAGCTCAAGGACCTTGGGACAGGATTCACATTGATTTCATGGGGCCATTTTGCTCCAAAAGTTTCCTCGTAATCACCGATGCTTATTCAAAATTTCCAGAAGTTTTTATAATGTCAAAAATCACTAGTAAGGAAACCATAGAAAAGTTAAGGGAAACCTTTGCTCGCTACGGTTTACCTAATGTTCTCATATCAGACAATGGAACACAATTTACTTCAACAGAATTTGAAAATTTCTGTAAGTTGAATGGCATCAGGCATATTATGTCTCCACCCTGGCATCCCAGTTCTAATGGTGCTGCGGAAAATACGGTTAAGTCCGTTAAAAGTGGGCTGCGAAAGGCGCTCAAGGATCCCCTCAATAAAGGAATTTCCTTAGAAACTCTTTTGAGTAGATATCTACTCAATTACAGAAACGCACCCCATTCAGAAACCGGTGAAAGTCCGGCAAAGATAATGTTCAATCGAAAACTGAAAACTAGATTCGACTTATTAAGGGACGATCCGAAAAGTTTGAACGAACAACAAGAAAAATATTATAAGGGTAAAAGAAATGTTAATTTTCTTCCTGGACATGTAGTTCATGTGAGAGATTATCGTAACCCTTTAAAACCCACTTGGGCTAAGGGAATAATTGTAAAGGCTCTAGGTAACCGTTTGTATAGTATCCAGCTTATGTATGAACCACTTATTTGGCGCAGACATTTGGACCAGATTATAGGTGTTAGCGCTGAAAATGCGGATAAACACATTAGTAGTACCGAATTGCCATGTAAGGAAATAACTGAAGATAGATTTTCTGGGGTAGGTTTAGAAGGTTCAGGCTTTCCTTCAGATGAAACATATTTGAATAATTCTGGTTTTGACTCAAATGAAATTTCTTCAGAATCTACCGCAGAAATTTCAACCTCGCCAAATATTGTGGCAGAAAATACTAAATTGATTATTTCACCGCAAAGGTCGTCAATACCTAAACGAAATGCAATAACTCCGCCGCTGGAATTTCAAACATCGCAAAGAAATTCAATTGTGCCTGATCTGAATATGAAAACTAGTATTTCTGTTTCACCTGATATTCATTCAAATAAGATCGATTCTCCTGTATCAGCTTCTGTTTCTTGTCGACCTAAAAGAAACATAAAAGCTCCAGAAAGACTGAATTACAGTTAATTTGTAGATCTAAATTATTGAGATTATCGTTTATATTACTATGGTAAATAATTTGAGTTAATTTTTGATTCATAAATAAAGTGTATGAGTAATTTTTAATATTTGAGTGTAATGAATGTATAATGTATATTCTTTTGCTATTGTTATATGAGGAATATTATTTTGTGGAATTTGATCAGTTGGATCCTAACTTGGGCAGGAGATATTTGTAATGTATTCCGTGATGTTTTGAATTTTAAATAAGAAGGGATTTCTTAACATGCGTACTTCAGTTCCATCGATATTCATTCTTCGTTAGATGCCAACTGAGTAAACACCTGTACCATATATTTTGTTATCGCTCCTCTCATATGTGCATCGTAATTTATGCAGCGTATTATTATTTGGGATTTATTGGGTGAATAAAATAAAACGAATATTTGTGTTTGATACATCGTACCTTATCCCAGTTATTACAGAACCTAAGCACGTTTATGCAATTTTGTGCGAATCGTTCGGCTAGAAAATTATTGAAAAATATTTTTGTTTTCACGATAACTTGAGAAAGGAAAGAGATAGCGGCTTGAAGTTTTCAGGTTAGGATGTGCACCAGAACGCGACATTTCAGTTCATTTATGAGCATAATCGGCCAAACGGTTTTAGAGTTATGGCCATCTGAAGTTTGGTTGTTTTTTGTACCTCATTAACTCGAAAAATACTGAACCGATTGAATTCAAATATGGTAATTAGTTGTAGAATGCCAACGCGAAAATTCTTGCAAAATTTTGTGAAGATAGTATTTGTAGAAAATTTCTAAAAAATCATAGAAAATTGAAAAAAAATACTATATATCAGTAACTATTCGTTTGAAATTGCTGGAATTTTGCAAGAGCCTTCATAACCTAACTCTACTGCCAAATTTCAAGTTTTAATACGATCGGTTAAATATTGTTGGAGATTCGAGCATTCTTGTGTGAGTTCAGTAGATGGGTGACCGTTGCCTCGATAACTTTCGAACGAAAGGAGATAGGGACTCTCAATTTTCAGAGTACGTTGCGTATCCGAAAGGGAGAATTGACTTCGTTTTTGGGCATAATCGGTCTAACGGTTTCCGAGTTATACCCACCTGAAATATTATTTCCTTGATAACACAAAAAATAAATATTCGATCCAATTGAAGCTTGGTAACTATTAGTAGAAAATCAACATAAAGACGTGTTTGAAATTTTGTAAGAACCATACACATAGAAAATTTGAAGAAAATGACGGAAATAGAAAATTTACGAACCGTACACCTAGAAAATTTCAAAAAAATCACAAAAAAAAATTGGTTCAAGCACTGACATGAAGTCAGAAGCTTTTGCACGTATGTTCTATTGTCCATTCTTCTGTATTGGACACCCCTAATCGAATTTACCATGGTAAATTATGTTGTCCATTCTCCTGTATTGGACACTTAATTCGAATTTACCATGGTAAAATCGAATTA
Source organism: Halyzia sedecimguttata (assembly GCA_937662695.2). Classification (NCBI taxonomy): domain Eukaryota; kingdom Metazoa; phylum Arthropoda; class Insecta; order Coleoptera; family Coccinellidae; genus Halyzia; species Halyzia sedecimguttata. The sequence goes on from OW569417.2 coordinate 77,486,000, forward strand.
AGAGTTTCCAATACAGGAGAATGGACAACATAATTTACCATGGTAAATTCGATTAAGGGTGTTGAATACAGAAGAATGGACAATAGAACATACGCGCAAAAGCTTCTGACTTCACGTCAGTGCTTGAACCAATTTTTTTTATTTTCCAGTTATACGATTGTCACCAAATTTCGCATGAGTCTTCATCTCTGCATTCTACAACTAATTTCAATTCGATTGGACCTGAACTTTGGAGTTATCGGAAAAACAGAATTTCAGATTGGTATAACACCGAAACCGTACGGCCGATTATACCCGTTAAGGAACTTGTCCGTTGTATTCGGATTTGCAATCTACCCTGAAAAGTTCATGTCGCAAACCCATTCCGTTCAAAAATTATCGTAGAAACGGCCGGCAGGCTGGTCGGACAGAATCAAATTTTATATCGGATTCTTCATCAGGAAGTCGGATTCAGTCGTTTGAGACCATTTTCGGCAAAAATTACAGACACTTGCGCGAAATGTTTACTCTATGTTTCCCAGAACATATATACGCGCAAAAAATAATCAGAATTTGATTGGTGTGTTAGTAACTGTACTCCAACTGATGTGAAGTAGTTCTAATCAATGAAACACGGAAAAACATGCTTCCTTTATGTTGTGTCTGCAACACACAATGCAGATCTTCATATTGTGAGTTGCTGAATATAAATGTCAGTGTAATTATTGGAAATATGCACGCATGTTATGAACTGTTTTTTTGTGCATAAAAAGAACAATCATCTTGAGAAATTGATCAAGAGTACATCGAATTTTCGCCGCTTTTTCCGCATTGAGTTTTCGCATCGAGTTTTCCGCATTTTTGAAAAATATCATTGTTAAAGTGATTTTTATTCCCGCTTATTGATATTTTTCGCTGGTTCAATCCGCATTTTTTTGGAACCAATTGCTTGAAGGTGTATAAACTGATAGAGACAGTGAATTATAATAAATTGACTTCGATTGAAGTTTGAACGATAAGTTTTCCAGTATTTGGAAAGTGTCCAGCTTTCTTTGGGGGATCCCTCCAGGCCTGCAAATTCAAGAAGTCCAACATCAGTAGCCAGTGGTAAGACATTTTACATTCAGTCTCTTACTGTTCCTGAAACCTGTGATTGTGTATGCTCCCGCAACATCTTTATAAATACAGTTCATTCTAGCTCTACGTATTAAATACGGTAAAGCGCCAACATTTTTTGGTCCTTACGGGCCTCCTTCAGAGTTCTTGATTATATGGTTGCAGGTTTTCATTCAAAAGCGTTCATATTTCTTGCCTATTGCGTTGTGTTTTTTTTTTCGCGGTCGGAGGGTTATTGAATTGTTTCTAGATAGAACAATCGCTTCGCAAAAGAAAATTGAGTTGATTTGTGTTCCTAGAATCCATTATCGCATATACGCATTTCATTTCATTAATCTCCATTTTGAAATATTTTTTTTTATCGTCGATGTTGTATCCCGTTAGTTCCTTTTGAAACTATTAGAAATACGCAAAGCGCAAGCGCCGCTTGCGCTCACGCAAACTATATAGTGTTAGTCAGGTGACTTTGTCGCAGCCTCTGATTGGCCCGCTTTTCGCTTCTGCCAATTAGTTACTTTTCACCGATCGCTGACTAAATATAACCTAACGCCAAAACATTGTTATATTTTCAATAATTTACGTTTGGAAATCGGATTATTCATTAGAATATTCTTCGCACATATTGGTTGAACTCGCTCCTTCACTCCTAGTTGGAATATACCTTATTGTTTTATTCGCATTCTCGTTCTGATCATTGGTTATTATGGCTGATTCGCGTATGAGAAAGGCCAAACTAACAAGAGGCATTTCCATTTCCGAAATGGAAACATTGAAAGCCTTAGCCATTGAAGCTAAATCAGATAAAACTAAACATACGCTTTTCAAAAGTCGTTTCGGAGAAATCGATATTCTCAGAGAAGATTTCACTAAACAGCATAACAATATATTGACCGTATTATTAGCTGACGACAATTCAGACATGACAGCTGAGGAGATGGTACGATCTCAGTTTCAAAACGATTTCTTTCTTGTAAAAACTATTTTTTCCGAACTTTTCGACTCGGATGAGACTGGGTTCAATACTAGCTCTAGAAAGCCAAGCCTGTTTCCTCAGACGCATTCGCCAAATATTAGACTTCCTGAAATAAAGATAGGAAAATTTTGCGGTGATTTTACAAAGTTCCCTACATTTTTGGATTTGTTTAACGCACTTGTTCATGATAATCAAAGTTTGTCGGAAATTGAAAAATTTAATTATTTAATTTCATCTCTGGAAGGTCAACCCCTGTCGTTAGTACGTACATTACCCATGATTCGTGATAATTACACGATTGCTTATGATTCGCTCGTACAACGTTATTCTAATAATCGTTTGAGGGCTCAAGCTCATTGGGAGGCGTTAGAAGGTTTGGTCAAAGTTAATGCTAATAATGCGAGTACTTTACGTCATTTACTTGATACCTTTACTGAACATTTGGCAGCGTTAAAACACATGAAATTTCCGGTAGAAGAATGGGATTTCATTTTGGTTCAGATGTTGTTTAAACGCATGGATAATTCGTTAATTACGAGATTTGAACTTGAACATGGATCCTCTGATATCCCACAGTATTCAACTGTGATGGAATTTTTGAGTAAATATTGTTGCGCTATAGAATCTTTGAAAACTTCTACCGCTTCTGATAGTAATAAAGGACTTACTCCTCAAAAGTTTACATCGCATAATAAAAAGATAAACTCGCATTTTTCAAACGTAAAGAATGACAGCGTTATCACTTGTTGCCTGTGTAAAGAGTCGCACCAGCTTTTCGCGTGCCCAAATTTTTTGAAGAAATCGCCGAAAGAGCGTCACACTTTCTGCAAAAATTCTCGACTTTGTTTTAATTGTCTGAGCTCGGTTCATAGTTTGCGCAATTGTAAATCACTTAATACTTGCCGGGAGTGCAAATTGAGGCATCACACTCTTTTGCACCTTGGATCGAACAATTCCTCAAATCAGCCCTCTACTAGTACCGAAAATATTACGCCTAATACGATAATTTCTGCCACAGGTATTATTAGAGAAACCACCGTTGTCTTGTTGGCTACAGCCTTAGTTGAGGTATGTGATAGTCATGGGAACTTTCATGTGATGCGCGCGCTAATCGATTGCGGATCTATGATGTCATTTATTTCAAAAAGGGCTTCGAATATATTAGGTCTACCCAAACAACGTATAGCGGTAAAGATTCAGAGTTTAAATTCTTTGGAAACAAGTTCAAATTATGGTTGTGTTACTCTTTCTATACGACCTGTCAATCAATATGAGCCTGTTTTGATTACTGACGCCGTTATTTTAGATAAAATTAGCGACGAATTGCCTAGAAGTAAAGTTTCTTCGAAAGCATTTTGTCATTTACTAAATTTGAAATTGGCTGATTCGCATTTTCACGAGCCTGGGAATGTAGATTTACTGCTAGGCGCTGATGTTTTCTCCAAGATTGCTCTAGGGGAAGTAATTCACGGAGAAATTGGTACACTTGATGCCATAAATACTAAATTCGGATATATTGTTATGGGTAAAATCACTCCTCAAATAAACGCATCACAATTTTCATTTTTTGTGTCTTGTCCCGATCAGACATTGAATCAGGATCTTCAAAAACTTTGGGAACTTGAAGATTTACCCTCACACCCTGAGACTTCGTGCCACGATGATGACTTGTGCGAAAATATATACAGGGTGTCCCAAAAACGCGACAATACTGGGAGGTTTATTGTAGCTCTGCCTTTTCGAGACGCCTTGCCAACATTTCCGGGAAATCGGGATCTGGCTGTCTCTCGCTTTTTTAGTCTTGAGCGGCGCTTACTTAAGCAACCTCAACTATATACTCTCTATCGGGATTTCATGCGTGACTATTTGGAAGCTGGTCATATGGAACCCGTTGACAGCTGTATAGTTCCTCCTCATTCTTATTACTTGCCACACCATGGCGTATTTAAGGGTGAGGGTACTTCCTCAAAGATTAGGGTTGTTTTCAATGCGTCTAGCAAATGCCCTTCGCAGTTATCTCTAAATGATCACTTGCTAACTGGACGAAAACTTCAAAGTGACATTCTGTCCATACTTTTACGCTTCAGAGTCCACGAATACGTTATATGTGCGGATATCAAACAAATGTATAGGATGATCCAGGTATGCCCTGCACACCTTGACTATCAGCGCATTATTTGGAGGTTTTCCCCGGACGAGAACATTCAAGATTTCAGATTGCGCACGGTTACTTATGGTATATCAAGTGCTCCTTTTTTGGCCCTTCGTACATTAAAACAATTAGTAATGGATGAAGGTACATATTTTCCTCTCGCCGTTCAAGCTCTTGATAGAGATACATATATTGACGATGTCGTAAGCGGTTGTAAGACCATTGAAGACGCACGCGAATTAAAATCTCAATTAATTAACCTGTTGTTATTGGGAGGATTCGAGTTAAGAAAATATTCTTCCAATAATCTTTCTATATTGGATGATCTTCCGAAATCGCATCTCTCCTTAAGTGAGAAATTTTTTGAATCGACTGAAGAGGATGCTTCACTACGCATTTTAGGAATGCAGTGGTGCCCCTCTGCGGACTCATTTAGATTTTCTGTACGTTTTATCGATCGGCGATGCACAAAACGCCATTTGCTATCAGAATTGGCTAGAATATATGATCCCATCGGTTTTCTGGGACCTGTTACATTTTTTCTAAAGGTGTTGATTCAACGTATTTGGGCCGCAGGGATAGGCTGGGATGATGAGCCTCCTGTCGAAATATTTCGCTTATGGGATAGATATAAGACAGAAGTTTCGCAATTATCAGAACTTCAGATTCTCAGAAAGCTGTTCGTAGATAAGTCTGAGGCTAAATATGAGTTGCATGGCTTTTGTGATGCGTCAGAAAAGGGATACTGTGCCATCGTTTATATTCGTGTTCTTGGTGATCGTCAAATATATTGCAAATTTTTGTGTTCTAAAACAAAAGTTGCTCCCTTAAAGAAAATTACAATACCTCGGTTAGAATTATGCGCTGCCGCCCTATTAGCAAAACTTTTATCATACGTTGAGAATACGTTACAGTGTCAGATTTCATTCACCAATTTGATTGCATGGTCAGATTCCAAAATAGTCCTTAGTTGGATTCACGGTCAACAGCATAAATGGCCAATTTTTGTGGCCAATCGAGTTTCCCTAATCAAATCCAAGATCCCTTACGCAAAGTGGTGTTACATTCCCACAAAAAATAATCCTGCAGATGCAGGGTCTAGAGGGCTTTTGCCAATCGAGTTTATGCGCAACGAATTGTGGTTTCGCGGACCTTCCGTTTTATGGGAAGAGTTGGAGTTACCTAACCTTGTTGAATATCATGAAGAGGAGGAGGTAATCGAACCTTTGTCTTTTCTTATCACGCAACCGCCCAAAGACGAATTCTATATTCTCACTGAGAAATTATCTTCGTTTTTCAAACTTGTCCGCACAGCTTGTTTTATTTTGCGTTTCAAACACAATTTGAGCCATCCCAAGTCTCAACGAAGGCTTGGTTGGTTATCCTCATCAGAATTGAATGATGGTCTGTTGACGCTGGTCAAAAGTACACAAAACTTCGAATTTTTCAAGGAGTTTCGTTCAAAGATTTTTTCGAGACCACTTTGCCGCCTCAATACTTTCGTGGATGGTTTCGGTGTTTTAAGGGTTGGAGGTAGGCTAAAGCATTCCTCACTAAATTACGAGGCAAAGCATCCTTTACTTTTACCCTGTAAAAGTCCTCTCACTACCTTAATTATCCGCTATTATCATGAGAAGTATCTTCACGCTGGTCGAAGAACATTAAATTTTATATTGGCCCAACGCTTTTGGATAATATCTGCAAGGAGAGCTATTTTCTCTTGTATTTCAAAATGTACGCGCTGCTTTCGGTCTAATCCTCGCACGTTTCAGCCGCCGATGGCAGATCTTCCTCGTTTCAGGATTACTCAGTTGAAGGCGTTCTCCCATGTAGGTGTCGACTACGCTGGTCCTTACTCCGTCTCCATGAGTAGACATCGTGGAATAAAAACGACCAAAGCGTATATTTGTTTGTTTGTATGTTTTAGCACTAAAGCATTGCACTTAGAGCTCGCCTCCGATTTGTCTTCTGATATATTTTTGGCTGCTTTACAACGATTTATCTCGCGACGTGGTCGATGCAACCACATATATAGTGATTGTGGTACAAACTTTGTAGGTGCGTATCGTGAAATGAATAATTTTATGCGTGATGCTGCATCTCGCGAACAAATACAGTGGCATTTCAATCCACCATCTGCACCCCATATGGGTGGACTATGGGAAGCCGGTGTAAAATCCGTTAAGACCCATTTAAAACGGGTATTAGGCGAGCAACTTCTCTCTTATGAAGAGTTTTCGACGCTTTTATGTTTGGTAGAGTCCATTTTGAACTCTCGTCCTCTTAATTCGCTCTCATCCGATCCTGACGACGTGAATGCGTTGACACCTGGTCATTTCCTCACACTGGAGCCTCTCTCCAGTTTGCCTGTACCTGATCTAACCGATTTACCCATAAATCGTTTAAGTCGTTGGCAGTTGCTACAAAAGCTGCATCAGAGTTTTTGGACTAGGTGGTCCAAAGAGTACCTTCATACGTTGCAACAACGCTCTAAGTGGTTGAACAATACTGCCCCCCCAAAAATGGGAACACTGGTATTGATTAAAGACAACAATAACCCTCCATGTCGCTGGTCTATTGGGCGAATTATCGCCTTATATCCCGGTACGGATAATGTACCACGAGTTGCGTCTGTCAAGACTGCTAAAGGTGTACTCGACAGACCTGTAGTCAAATTATGTCCTTTGCCATCCTAGAGGGATATATGATTTCCTTTTTTATGATGCTTGCAACCATTTCATTTTTTTTTTTTTCTCATTTATATATAGTTTTCCTTCGTTATATTTTTTTTTCACTTTTTCGCGGGCGGAGGATGTTGTGTCTGCAACACACAATGCAGATCTTCATATTGTGAGTTGCTGAATATAAATGTCAGTGTAATTATTGGAAATATGCACGCATGTTATGAACTGTTTTTTTGTGCATAAAAAGAACAATCATCTTGAGAAATTGATCAAGAGTACATCGAATTTTCGCCGCTTTTTCCGCATTGAGTTTTCGCATCGAGTTTTCCGCATTTTTGATAAATATCATTGTTAAAGTGATTTTTATTCCCGCTTATTGATATTTTTCGCTGGTTCAATCCGCATTTTTTTGGAACCAATTGCTTGAAGGTGTATAAACTGATAGAGACAGTGAATTATAATAAATTGACTTCGATTGAAGTTTGAACGATAAGTTTTCCAGTATTTGGAAAGTGTCCAGCTTTCTTTGGGGGATCCCTCCAGGCCTGCAAATTCAAGAAGTCCAACATCAGTAGCCAGTGGTAAGACATTTTACATTCAGTCTCTTACTGTTCCTGAAACCTGTGATTGTGTATGCTCCCGCAACATCTTTATAAATACAGTTCATTCTAGCTCTACGTATTAAATACGGTAAAGCGCCAACACTTTATTCAAAGCACTTTTTTTGCTACAACCTAACAGGAGAGAAAGAATGTTACTTAAGGAATTTATGGAAATAGTTAATGCTGCCTTGATACCAAGCATAGCATCAACATTATGGTTTCAAATATCGCGAAAAAAATTAACCGGCATAGTGGATTTCGACTTTGTCGACATAGATCCTGTCAAAATAGCTAATACATATGTCTATTAGAGAAGTTAATCGAAATAGTTGAAATACCCAAATGACTAGGAATTCCGTGGAATTCCGTGGAAGTCCGTGGAATTCCGTGGAATTCCGTGGAATTCCGTGGAAGTACTTGGAATTCCGTGGAATTATTTCACAAAGTGGAATTATGGTGTACACATTTTTATGGGTGGTTTGCCCCTCGGAATAACCTTCGTCAATTATCCTGAGTGGCACATACCTTTGTGTAGGTTTCCCTCATAATATTTGTGATTACAAGTTTAAATTTTAGCGACTATTTAACTTGTTGAAAATTTAGTTAGGAAGTGCCCATAGCAACGATTGTTTTACATCGATAAAATTTTGACCCCGGCAAAACTAACAGCATGGCTTTATTATAATAAGTGATAAAATTTTGACATTTCACAAATTGATCTAGCATGAAATATAGAATATTTGTCAAACTGATGGATCACAATTTAGAACATGAAATGTATCTTCTTTCTTGCGTTGTATTCATTCATACAAGTTGTCATCTTTCCATTTATATTCTCGTGAAATAGTCATGTCGAATACCTCTCGAGATAAAATTTTTCCAGTAAAATTTCGTCTCTGGTGGTATTATGTATGATAAAAACATTTTGTAAAAGCAAAGATTTTTTAAATATACTTATTAGAACATACCTTCATTTTTTGGGATCTCCAATCTACGTGCCTTCTTCCAATTTTGTTAGCCAAATTGCAAAATTCCTTTTCTTGCAACTCATTCAACTTGAGGATTTATTTATACTCGATTTTGTGCCCTTTAGCATTGAGAAAAATTCCACAGGTTAACCAGTTATTTCTGACCAACTTGAGCATATGGCATGCATCAAATATGATAAAAATTTTATCACTGCTCACTGGATGTTTGAAGTAGATTCCAGTTTATTAATATTTCGGATGGAACTTGGTGCTACCAAGTTCCTCAGCCATTGTTATATGAGCTGAGGGGCCATCACAAGTGATAGAAACAACCTGAACTCCAACTTCATGAAGTTTTCTCAATGCTACTCTGACAACGTTGGCCTTTTCAGAGCCCGTCATTGAACTGATGAGGAAATATGCTATTGGCAATTTCCAGCCTCCATCCAATGATACCACCATCAGGACGAGTGCTTCCATAGCGTACTTCAAGGAGTCCCCCTCAAGACCAGTACCATAATCTTCATACCCCCCAGTCTTCATATTCCTCACTTCTATTTGCTTTTTTATAGCCATTTCGTCCAATATCAGACTGCACAAGGTGTGCTGATTTTTGTTCAATCTTTCAGCAACAAGAAGTTTGAGGCTACTGAATGAATTTTCGCAAAATCCAGGTTCGCAGTTGATTTTGCTTAACCATTGTCTAATTGTAGATGGTGCAGGAAGAGCTAAATCAAAAACATTCCTCACATAGAGGTATGCCTTTGAAGAAAGAAATTGAAGCGTCATAGCGAATGTTTTTAGGTCATCACTGAATTTTTCCCTTAATTTTTTTCTTTGCTATCCCATTTTTCTTATCTTCATGTTCCTTTTCATCAAGGACAACGGAACACCGCTGATGGATTTTTCCAATATTTCAAAGCCATTTTCTGATACCATTTCTTTCTGCTTTAGAGACGTTATAATTTGCTTCAAGCTCTTTACTCTTTTTTCAAGGCGGTGAACCTTCACATTCATACCTTTTATTTTTTTTGTGCCAAAGTTTTTCTTACACTCTCGTTCTTCAGTTTCCTGAGAAGACTTGAAGGGGATGGACTGAAAAAATAAATTATATTATGAGAAACAAATTTTTTTAATGTGTTTGGCAGTAAAAAAACTCTCTTAAGAAACATCGCATGATATAATTCATCTAACGGAATAAATATTCACAATCAATATTTTGTTAATTATATAAGGGGTGTTAAAAAAAACGATCTTGCAGTAAGCCATGGACTTGGAATGTCGCAGCTCTAGCTATGATTTTAATAGTTTCTAATTAACCCTTATTGGCACAGAGATCAGCGAAGATATTTTGCATGGGTGGCACGACAAATAAAAGTTCTAAAGTTAGGATTAATTTCGCTTTCGCCTTAGCCACCAACACTGTGTCCGTTTGTTTCCCGGAAAGACATTCAGAATATCCTTCCAAAATGAAAAAGTTTTCCATAGCAAAACACCACTCCGCGAAATTTTCACTATTATATGGGTCGGGAGTGCTGAGCCGATATTGTGAGGTTCTAGAAGAATATTCATGGCAATTCAGTGCACGGACAAGTCAATTTGGGGGACGTAGTGTTGTTTCCGAATTGAAGTGTTCGTACCGTGGCCCTGGGGCTAATTTTGAAATCGATGTTACACCTTACGGGCATTTTTCGTTATGCGCATGAGCAGACCATCAGTGATTTAACTGCTGGTGCTTTCGTCAGAGAGGATTGGGGTTTTGGGGTGGTGGATGTTATTGCTCCATAGAATCCCCTGGTGAGGGTCTGCGCATGCGTGGATTCAAGAAGCGATATCTCCTGAACCACTAGTGTTGGAGAATCGGAGTTTTTTGTGAGGTGTGTAATTTTGGGAGGACTTGCAGCCACGAATATATTGCGCTTGCGCAGACGAGAAGTGACTGGTTTTGGGTTGTTTGGGTTATGTTGGGAGTAATGAGCCGATATTGTGAGGTTTTAAAAGAATATTCATGTCAATTCAGTGCACGGACACAAGGCAGTTTGGGGGAAATAGCGTTGTTTTCTAGTTTGAATGTCTGTATGGTGGCAATGAGGCGAATTTATAAATAACTATATTCGGTAGATCTATATTAAAGTACGTACGGATTTGGAGAAGATGCAATTGCGTTCCTAACGGATGTCCCACAACCGCAATTTTTTTCGATCTACGGTAAAGCTAACTGTATTGATAGCTATATTTGCTAAGGGAACTTGAAAAAAAAAAGCACTGACGTGAAGTCAGTACTCTTTGGCGCGCGTGTTCACGGTGGCTAATTTGAATTGAATGATGAGTACTTCAAGCTCAGTGGATAGAGCGAGCCGAAGATCTACCCAAAGTATAGTGGACACCATTCACTGTCGGTTCAAAAATTAACAGTGCTGTATCTAAGCTGCCATCAGGATAGAGTAACAAAGTTGGAAAAGAACACAAGTGACTCTCCTTAGTCGCACAAGCTCCAAGAAGATTTGGGAGGGTCAGTATAATCCTAATCATGTTTAAAGCACGCGCGCAAAAGCAGATTGAATTAACAATGAAAGAAAAAGTGTAAAAAGTCAATCTGCTTTGGCGCGCGTGCTATAAACATGATTAGGATTATACTGACCCTCCCAAATCTTCTAGGAGCTTGTGCGACTAAGGAGAGTCACTTGTGTTCTTTTCCAACTTTGTTACTCTATCCTGATGGCAGCTTAGATACAGCACTGTTAATTTTTGAACCGACAGTGAATGGTGTCCACTATACTTTGGGTAGATCTTCGGCTCGCTCTATCCACTGAGCTTGAAGTACTCATCATTCAATTCAAATTAGCCACCGTGAACACGCGCTCCAAAGAGTACTGACTTCACGTCAGTGCTTTTTTTTTATACATACTGTTGTCTGTTTCCCTGAAATATTGGCTATTCACCACCTCCAGAAAGGCATTCTTTACGAATTCATATGTCCTCGTTTCCTCTGGTAGTGTAGCCATTGTAGTGAAAAACGCCAAGAAACCATTGGCATCCTTGATCTTATGAAGAAAATATCCCACGATGATCTTCGGGTCCAACGGAAAGCCCAGTTCCTTGAATTCTTGAACTCCCTTTTCAAATTGTGAGACGAAGTTCACCGGGTTCATTTTCAGATAAAATGTTGTTTTTCCAAAATTGTCCAATACTTCCACCATTTTTTGTACGTCATTTTTGCCAAACATTTGTATCAGCTTTTTGAAGGCTTCAGCTGCCGATTCTTCACTTTCTATTACAGCTCTGGGAGCGTGCTGTAAAGATGCTTCCAAGTATTGTAGGACTTGAGCGTTGTACATATTCTTCTCTTCTAAGCTCATGCTACACTCTGGTCCTCCCATGTCATGAATTAAAAATTGTGATCTTCCTAGGGCCCTAATGTCACGCTCGACTCTTTGTTTCCATGAACGGAAATTGGAATGACCCCTCAGCTTGTCGCTGTTTTCAAATTGAGGTATTATGAAGGTGGGTATATTGACCTTCTCCACAGATGGTTCTGATGTTATGCTTTTAGTTGACGTTGCCGGAGTATTAATGCTATTTATTTGCTCTGCCAACATCTTCACGAAATCGGTGTTCGTGAGCATCGCAAAAATATTTTCGGGTACTTCCATCGTTGACCTTTCACTTACATCGGATTGGTCCATCTTTTCCATATTTTCTTGATTGAACACGTGGTCTTCTTGTAGTCTCGAAAAAAATGTTTGTATCTAACACGTGGTCGGCTTACAACTTTAACACGTGGTCAATGTTTCTTCTGTTCATTAATAAATACGCACGCACATACACACACAAGCGCTGCTACCATGTAGAGGTGGATACAAAATACCAAGATGGCTGATGGTCGCATGAAGCTACTAACTGTGAGAATAGCCTTTATCTATTCGCATTCCCGACAGAACTGGCTTCTACACCATTAGTAGCCTAGCCATGTACCTAACTTATTGCGCTTGCGCATTAGGCCGAACATAATATTAGTTGTCAGCAGGTTGTTTTATAGAAGTGGACTGGTCCCAAATCTACTTTGGCCAGCAGTTCTTACTTCAATAAAATTAATCTTCTTAGAAGAAAAATATTTGGCAACAAAATCCTGAAACATGTCAATTTTTGTTTCACTTTTACCAAATTTTTATGCATTTTTGAAGGATTTTTGTTGTACCCTGTGCCATCCCCATCGACCCTCTAAATTTTTTTAATAGGGAAAGTGGGTCATGTGTTACTTTTTTGGTACGGTCTTTGTATCTTCTTTACAGGCGTGCAGATATTTTCAAGAAAACATTTTTTCTTTTTGAAAAATGGTTAGTTCAAAGAGGTTTTCAGTATGTGCACTTTGTCATGGCTCATTTACTTTGAGACGATGGTACGTACCATCGTCTCAAAGTCAAATTTCATTTTGTCCGGCCGGCCGTCGCCACGTTAACTTAAGAACGGAAAGAGATAGTGACTTAAAATTTTCAGGGTAGGTGGCGCTTCCCAATACGACGGACAAATTCGTCGGACAAAATCAGCCCAACGGATTCCGAGTAATAATTTTGTTATCAACCAATACATATCCGATCGAATTGAAACTTGGTAGCAAAAGTTGTAGAATATAAATACAAAGCTTTTGGATAGACTTCGCCCTCATGTTATGTTTATAACAAATAAAGACACTATTATTATTATTAAATTTGGTGAGAATCGTGTCGCCAGAAAATTTTAAAAAAATATGATTTACATCACGATAACCTGAGAACGGAAAGAGATAGCGACTTGCAATTTTTAGGGTGGGTTATGCATCTGAATGCGACATTTGTGTCTGTTGATGGGCATAATCGGCAAAACGGTCTTGGAGTTATACCCATCTGAAATTTGGTTTTTATTTGTTCAATAGCCCAAAAAATACAGAACCGATTCAATTCAAACTTGGTTACTAGTTGTAAAATACCAGCTCGAAATTTCTTGCGAAAAAAAAATGTTTTTAAAATCATTGAAAACAATTCTATATATCAGAAAGTTTTCGCCCGACATCACTAAAATTTTGCGAAAGCCTTCAAAACCTAGCTATACTGCCAAATTCCAAGTTTGAACACGATCAGATGTATATTTCTGAAGATCCGCACAGCCTTTGGATAAGTTCAATAGCTGGATGGGTGACCCTCCAGCTCCGACTTTCGAACGAAAAGAGATAGGGAGTTGAAATTTCTTGGCTTGGTTTCGCATACAAATGGGGAGTTGAGTTTCTTGTTGGGCATAATCGGCCCAACGGTTTTGCAGTTATTATAACCATCTGGAATATTATTTTCCCGATAACTCAAATAATACAGACCCAATCGAATTGAAACTTGGTAGCCAGTTGTAGAATATCGACGTGTGTGAAATTTTGTGAGGATTGAACTACTAGTAAATTTTAAAAAAATTACGAAAACATTATGTATCTCACGATAACTTCAGAACAGAAAGAGATAGCGATTTGCAAAATGTTCAGAGTAGGTTGCGGTGCCGAATGCGACATTTGAATTTGATTATAGGCATATTCGGCCAAACGGTTTTGGAGCTATACCCATCTGGAATTTGTTATTTTCTCAATAACTAAACTCTAAAAATACAACACCGATCCAATTCAAATATGGTTATTAGTTGTAGAATGCAAACGCGAATTCTTGCGAAATCTCGTGAGGATCGAATCACTAGAAAATTTTTCAAAAATCATTGGAAAAAAATTCTATATATCAGGAACTATTCCTCTGACATCGCTGAAATTTTGCGATAGCCTTCAAAACCTAACCCTACTGCCAAGTTTCAAGTTTGAACAAGATCGGTTCTATATTCTTGGAGATCCAAGCAGCCTTGTGTGAGTTTAGTAGCTGGATGGGTGACCGTTGCCTTGATAACTTTCGAGCGAAAGGAGACAGGGACTTGCAATTTTCAGTTCGGTTAGGTTGCGCATCCGATAGGTTGCGCATCCGAATGGGAGGGTTAAGTTCGATTTTGGGCATAATCGGTCCAACGGTTTCGGATTTATACCCACCTGGAATATTATTTCCTCGATAACCCAAAAAATATAGACTCGATCGAATTGAAGATTGGTAACTAGTTGTTGAATATCGACATAAAGAAGTGCGTACAATTTTTTAAGAACCCTACCCTCAGAAAATTAAAAAAAAAATTACTAAAAAAAAAATTGGTTCAAGCACTGACATTCCATTGGATTAAGAGTGTCCAGTACAGGAGAATGGACACTAGAACATACGCGCAAAAGTTTCTCACTTCACGTCAGTGCACTTGAACCCTTTCACTTCCAGGCCCCTCAATTAAAATAGTTACTGATACTACAAGAGATGTAATTATCACTCACCAATCGAGGAAGAGTTTGAGAGTATATAGTATATTGCATTCTTACCACTGCCCATTTAGAAATGTATGACTAAAACCCGATTGAATTGATTTATATACCTACTTAATAAATTTGAAAACGTCCAACTGACGCATAAAGCATTTTAATTCATAACTTCAAGCTCCAAGGAAGATTTTAAGTCACTTACATCTCTAGCGATGTAAGTAATTAATTTACATCTCATCCTCATAAGCAAGTAGCAACCAATACAATCAAATCAATGTCATAACGGACTACTCATTACTATGTGTGTAGTGGAAAAATTGTATTTATATATCAAATAGACAATATTCTTACCTAACACTGCCTGATATAACTTCAAAGCAGAGAATTTTTTTTTATTTCTTCTTCCCCGAGCTGAGTATTCCAAGCTTAATTCCCGAACCATTAGTTTTTTCATAATTAATATGACATTTTTTTTGGCATAGCACCCCCCAATCTGGAATGTCTACCTGGAAACCAAAATTAATATTCAACTGTGTGATTTGTGAGTAAAAACGATTGATGAGTAGAAAAAGTATATTACCAAATCTTGGAAATCTTCACTGCTTTCTAATTTCAATTCCAGTTCCTCAATTTCTATTTGATTTGTCAGAGGTAATTTCAAACGTATCATTGCACTTGGCATATTCGCATTACTTGACTTTTCGACTAATTTATTTAGTATGATTTTTGATTCCTGCATGTCCCTCTGCATTTCGGAAATATCGTACTTCATCCCGACGAGCGTTTTGTTTATTTTAATCAACTCTTCGACTACTGGATCAGGGTTGCCTAGAGAAAAGATACATGTGAAATTGATTGCTTTGATAAAACACTACTCATATGCTCACCAATACTTCTATTCAATGTCCCTACATCAGGCGATGCTTCTAAAAATTATAGGGAATATTAATTAACTGAATGACAGAAGATATTCTTTTGCTTACCCCTGGACATAGTTGCCCTGACTTTTCTTAGAGAGTCCTTCTCCTTTCTCTTCCTTTTTGGAGGTCTGTCGAGAACCAACGGCACCTCCATAGCATCGTCAGATGATATATATATATATATTCTTTTGACTGAGAGCTGTATATGTGTTAGCAGAGGTTGGTGTAACGGGGTACCATACAATTCGACGTATGATACAAGAGCTTAGGGAAAAACCTCAGCAAAAAACCCTTTCTCCCCGTGAGTGTGGTGATTTGTAACTATTGTTTACAAAATTTGCTGAAATTTAAAAATATTGATGGGGATATATTTCTTCAATGTGGATTCCCTCGTCAAAAAAGGGATAGGTTTCTCCAAGGTGCCCGAAACTCAACCTGAAAAATGAAAAGACAAGAGGAGGAAACGAACAAATTAAAAATAATACATAACCTTTCAAAAGTCTCCTCTCACAAAAATGCTTCTCTGTAGGCGAATGGGATCTCGTGGAGAAGAATCGCCTCAATCCCTTCAATATTTGAATTCAAAAATGAAAATGTTGCTCGTAAGGCCAGGAGGGTCTCTTTCGAAACCAGGTCTGGCCGGTCCAAGTCCAAGCGATGATTATTCAGAACTTCAGATGTTCGAAGCCCGCTACAGGGCCCTTAAGAAGGGCTATCATCTCCCATAGATATATATTTTACTTTATATTGTATAAAAGAATGAAAAAATGTGCCGGACAAATTACGACTTATCAGATGATACATTCGATGTGTAGGTATATCTTTCTGCCATCTTCTGCGCCTTTGAAATGTTATGAACTGTGGATTTGCATGTGGCTGTCCATTCTTCAAAATCAACACCTGTTGAAGGCGATTCGCAGTTGTCCCTAATTTTTTTCAGTTGGGCAGTAGACATTTTCTTTGGCCACAAATATGTGTTCTTATCCTCATCAATGGCCCATGAGGATGGCACGTATTCGCAGGAATTATCCTTCGCAAAAATCACAATATCCCAGCTAGGCATGATTTTTGCTGAAATGGTATAGGATTAATATATAATAATGATCAAATCAGGATCAAATGAAAGCTTATATGAGGAAAATATGAATATTTGCACGATAATAAATAGTTCACAAACATATTTCACTTGAAAATACTTTCTATTACAAACGCAACAAATATGCAAATATTGATTTGGCTATTTTAATTGAAACTTACAAGTACAGGTGATATATACCACATTAGTTAGGTTGGGCGGGAATTTCAAATTCAGAAAAAGCGCACTAATGATGAAGGTACCCAATATTAACCCCTGTACTAACATTTATATACCTAATAATATTTATCGCCTAAAATGAGATTTGAAATCTCTAGCAAGATATCTGGGGTATTATTGAATATATCCTTCAAAAATAATTAAAATTGCATTAAAAGTGATTTTCTTGAAATATAAATGATTTCCGATTTTTAAAAGGTGTGTTATTGTTATTAATGGAACAAAATATTAGATTATTGATGAAACCATAACCTAACCTATATATCATAAACTTCTCAGCTTTCTGTTCTGATACATAATTCATCGGATTGATTTTCCTATGGATTTTGATGACGTCACGTCTATCGTATTCTCATCGCCGATTGAATACATCACAAAAGCTGATTATAAAATAAAAAAATGGGTTCAAGCCCTGTGGACAGGAGCTTTTGGGCGCATGTTCCTTGTGGCCCGTACTGACCAGTAAAGAAAAAAAGCAGTATCATGTTGAATACCTTAATATTATTCTGGAACACAAATTTTCCATTACAATAATCTTCATCTAGCTTCTATTTAGTATCAATTCCTGTAGAACGTGATCATAATAAGTGTTTTCCATATAATAAAATGTGTTTGAACTTGGTATGTAGGAAATCTGACATCAATCATTGGAATTAATTGATTTGACAAACAGCCGTCAAATGAGGTAAATAGATTTTTGTGACGATTTTCTGTGACCATAAAAAAAATTAAGCATTTCATTATTGCATTTCTTGAAATAGGTACCTTTTCAAGTCGATCAACATCGTCCTTCTTTCGACGTCTAAACTATGACTTGATTCTTTATGTTTATGTCTTTGAATTTGTTTTCGGTGGAATTCAAAGAGTTCATAGAATAATCGATGAAAATACTGAGAGAGACCCAGGAAATTTGACACATTTTGTCTTATATCTCCAGAAATTGAAATCGTATAGAGCCAAAATTTTGCACAATGTTGCAAAATACTACAATTGACGTTAGTACAAGTTTTTGTTGCAATCTGATGAATAGTTCACGAAAAAAAAATTTTTTTTTCGAAAAAATTAAAAGAAATATTTTTTTAAAAATTACCAACATTTCGATCATAACAGAATTTTGCCAAAAGTTGCGCGTTTATATCCTCGAACTGACTACAAAGTTTCGATTCAACATCTTCTTTAGTTCCTGAAATATCAGGGAAATAACCTCAAAATTTTAAATGTCTATAACTCCTAAACCGTCTGGCCGATTTTGCCCGTTAACGAACTTAACCGTCGCATTTTGATCAGAAACCTACCCTGAAAGTTTGAAGTCGATAGGACCTTCGGTGCTCCTGTTATCGTGCCTACGGCCGGCCGGCCGGCCGGACGGCCGGACGGCACCCTAAAATCTGACACCGGATTCGTGATCAGGGAGTCCGAATTAGTCTATTAGCTTATTTTCAGCTCGAAATTCGAAAATTACAGACATTTGGACGAAATGATAGGACGATGTTCCCCTAGAACATGCGCCCAAAAAGCACCCTTATTCTACCTAACTAATGTGACCTTGTGTAGATAACATAACATAACATAACCCTAAATCGGACGTGTATAATGTGTAATGCACAACAGGAAGTCATCTACGACTTACGGAAATCTTTCGAACAACACTGGTTTCAATTTTTGTTTTAAGGATAAATAGAAGTAGATTTTGTATTGTGTAATGGACTTGAAAAATTTTAATATGGATCTCCCGCCAAATTAATGATTCTAACCTAACGAATGTAATGTAAATAGAAACATGGATGAATTCTTAGATGTAATTAATGTCATCTGCTTAAAGAACGGTATTGAAAATTCACTATAATCACCATTGGGTAACTAGTAGAGTAAGGCCCGGTTTCTGAAAGGCTGATCAACACAAATGTTAACTAATCAGACATCAAATCTTTTGTTAACCATCATTTGAGTTGCGCAAAGCGTGATTATCCGCGTTGACTTGATCATAGAATCAGTTGACACAGCTGTCAAATTTAGCTACAGAAACGTATGTCAAACAGTATTTTGGGTTTCTGAAACGCAAGTTACGCATTGATCATTGATTATAGGAGTGTTAAAACGTCTGTCAACTAATCGGCTGTTGTCGGCGAATTAACTATATCGTTATATAAATAAAATTGATTTTTTACGTGAATCTACAATTTTTTCTGGAGATATTCCTTTGTAAGGTATGTTAGTCACATTTATAACGAAAAAACTCACATCTTCTGTTATACCTTATTTCTATACAAATAGAGTTGAATTGACAAAATATTTTTTTCTCCTCCGGGATGAAAAGTTCACTTTTAGTGCCTGTCACACGGGAGAAAAGTACCCGATTCTCTCCCGGTGAGATGGCAAATGTGCGCATGCGGGTACTTTACTTTATCTCCCGGTTGGCGGTTACCTAGCAACCGCGTGTTTATATCTCAAGTTGATGACAGCTGAGTCAAAAAAAGGTTAATTATTTCAGGGAATACCGACAAATATAATAAAAAATGGATTTGATTAACTCTGATGAAAGTGAATTAGACGGAGAAGAAAAAAATCGTATACGCACCTAGGGAGAAAAGTAGGACATCCTCGCCCGCGATTGTCACCCTCGCCTCCGGCTCGGGAGACAATCATTCGCGGGCGTGAATGTCCTACTTTTCTCCCTCGGTGCGTAATATACTATTTCTGATGTAGATTCATCATGTCTGAGTTGGACTTGAGTTTAAGCATGAGCATTTCTAGCGATGATGAGAAGGAGGTTCAACTGCCTAGAACATTCAGAACAAGAATGAATCATTTCGAATTTTATAATGACGAAGAATTTAAAAACCGATACCGATTGACGAAGGCTGTTATTAGGTTAATAGTCAATATGATAGAGCCGAAAATAAAACCCTTCACATCAAGGAATAGATCCATCAGTGCTTTGGAACAAGTATTGTTGGCAATAAGTTTTTATTCAACGGGAGCATTCCAGATTACTGTGGCTGACCATATACGTGTACACAAATCTACTGCTTGTAGAATTGTCAAAAAGGTATCAGCAGCGATTGCAGAGCTACGGCCTCAGTTTGTAGCAATGCCCAACAACGAACCAGATCGTAATCTAATCAAAAGCGATTTTTATAATATATGTTCATTCCCAAATGTTATTGGGGCTATCGATTACACACATATAAAAATACAGTCTCCAGGTGGTACACGGGCTGAACTATACAGAAACCGAAAGGGATACTTTTCCTTAAATGTTCAGGTTATATGTGATGCTAAATTGAAAATACAAGACGTAATCTGTCGATGGCCAGGATCTGTACATGACACAACTATACTAAATGATTCGCATATTAGGGCTGATTTTGAAAGTGGCATGTATGGCAGTGACTACCTACTAGGCGACAGTGGATATCCATGCAGATCCTATTTACTGACACCTTTCTTGCGTCCAGCGACAGCAAGTGAAGAAGCATATAATCGAGCTCATATTAAAACCAGGAATACTGTGGCGAGATGCTTTGGTGTCATAAAGAGACGTTTCCCTTGTTTGTCAATGGGTCTATGAGTTAAACTAGAAACGACAATGAATATAATAGTTGCTTGTTGTGTACTGCACAATTTGGCAATAAATAATAACGATTTTATCGACATAGAAGATATGGAAACTACCGTCTCTGAAGATACTGGTCCAAGGACTGTTAATGAGAATACTTCTGTGCGGTCATCTCTGCTTATAACTCATTTTAATCAGCCTTGAATTAACGTTTTATTGTATGGCATTGAAAAAAGAAGATAATATATGGTAACATGTATATTTTTTTTTTATTAAAAATACATTTGTGTAAGTAGTTATAATTTATAAAATCTTTTTATTGGTACTCATTTTCCCTTATCCTCCTTTCTAATTCTAGCTGCCTGACTATTACCTCCAAATCATATAATTTTTGTTTTTTCAAGCTGATTCTATACTCGACCATTTCACGTTTGGCCTCGAGGGTGGCACTTTGCAGTTTTCTTTGATAGTATCGAGTTTTCAATGCTCTGTTGTTATCAACTTTCATACTTCTCCTTTGATCAGTTTTTTTCCTTTTTGCTTTCTTGGGTCTCTCCTGAGATTGTACAACCGCTGGGGGATCATCATGAGGAACTTCTTGGAGCTGAGGTACAACTGTATCTTCCTCTGATCAATAAATTAGTTATATTAATAATTTAGAAATATCAGTAATAGTTTATGCAATTTAATAGTTTGGTCAGGTAAAAGTAAGTGAACATACCCTTTTGATAGTACCTGGATGCACTATCGTTGTATTTTTTAGTGGTGTCACTTGGTCGCTCATTATAGATAGCATTCGGGCACCACTATCGCTAAGCACCGGTGTATAGCTACCACCACCTGTTGCCATGACACCCCTCTGAAAATATTAATATGTAGTGAATGAAATAGATATTTCTATAGTTGTGATATTAAAATCTTACAAACCTTGTCAGCTCTTTGCCCTTTTTTCAATTCTTTCAATAATTCATATTGCAATAATTCTGCATGCCGTGTTGGTGTAATAGTCTGAAAAAAAAAGTTGTCGTGTTCAAAGGTATCCCAATGTAAAAATAGTCATTGGTTAATATAAAAAGGTTTGCTAAACATATACCTCAGCAATTGCACTGGATGCCTGTGATGGCCCTGCAATATCTGCAACGTCAATTATTTCCTGCCCAATTTCAATCAATATATTTTCCTGGAAAAAAAGGAAGATTTGTATTTGCACTATTTGTTTTATTTGAAATAGAGTATACCAGCACTGATGGCCCTGCTTCTTCAACGACAGTAGTACTCGGCCGTTCTAAATATTTCTGTACCTGGAAAAAATAAGGATTTCCATGCACTATTTGTAACAATTTGAGAGATAAGTTTGACGTATAATGTAGCAATGTTTTCATATTGTATGTATACCTACATTCTGATCGGCTACCTGCTTCCTGGTGCTTCTTTTTAAATTCAAATATGCAGTGTTTAGCTGTTTCTTCGTGCGGGGTACCTCTGCAGTACTGTTGTATTCCGCCGTCATTGTATCCCACGCTTCATTTTTCTTCAGTACACTTACCGCATTGGTACATTTATTTTCAATGATATGTTTATACCTAGAAGTAAAACATGGTTTATAACGAAATTAGACAATTAGATATAAAAATGTGTAATAAACAACTTCGGTTAGCAAGCTTCTGTATCTCTTTTCTTTGCGTAAATATTAATGATTGTTCCAACTCACCTTCGAATTAATTCTAGAAGTTTACACTTTTCTCTTTCGGTAAAATTTTTTCCACGTGGGCTCATTTTAATGTACAAAATGTCCTCTTAATTTACCAAACACGACGTAATAAACGATTTGAAAATCAAATCTTTTGCCGCTCTCTGATGCTCGTAGCCGATTAAATTGGCTACGAAATGTCAAATCAATTTGATCATAGATTACTAAATTTTCTATGATCAACGTTTCAGAAACTCGAACTGATTTGACAGTGTTATCAACTTAACAGGTCTGTTAGTTGATCAACATTTTGACCAGCCTTTCAGAAACCGGGTGTAAATATGTTAAAAAAATATAAGATGGGAATTTAAAATGAGAAAATAACTGATGTATTATCGAAAACAAATTACATGATAATAAATAACATAATATTATCATTCCATGTTTTTGATTCAAAAGTGACTGGTGACAGGTGTGACGAACAGGGATATAACAAATATATGTGAATATAACAGAACAAAATAGGTACTTGATTATTGAAAAAGAGAAGTAATAACCAAAATAACTTCACAGCGTAAGCACAACGAGACGTTCGAAAACACAGACACAGAACACAACGAGATAGACGATAACCAAGGTTAGCGACTAATGTTGAGTTCTAGAACAGACACACTTATATTCATGGGGGTAGAAGGAAGTGGAGGGGGCATAAAGATCGAAAATTGTCATGTAAACCGCCATATTGGTGTGTCCCAATTTCCCGGAATTCGGAATCCGGAATTCCAAAACTCACAATTTCATGTTTATAACAAAGGATTTGCCCATACCAATATGGCCGATTTTACGTGACACTTTCGTTACAAGGGAAATATAGCACATGCGCCCTCCACCTCTCGTCTGGTTATGACGTAACGAACCAAGATTGTCATGTCTGGTATAAAATGATCACGTGACATATTGCAAAAATATTCAAATTGGGTTATATAGGAGATCATTTTTCGAAATTAAGCGTATTAAAGGGATTATTAGTACAAACTTCGATTGTATGATGGAACAAGTAATGAAAATTAATTAATTTAGCATATTGAATGAATATGTACCTGAAAAAAAAAATATAATGAATTTACTACCTAGGCTATTTTCCTTTGCTCTTAAAGAAGAGCTGTAATTTTTGTTGGGAGATATTAATTCAGTCTCAGATTTGGAATAGTTTTGAAGGCACCTTTGTTCCATAATTTGAAAAAAAAATTTAAATATAAGACTGAATCGTTATGATGAAATAAAAACATTTTATGTCGTAAAAATGATCATTCCTACTGCATCATTTAATAGAAAAATACTTATTTAGGCATGTGAAAATAACATAACATTATTTGGCACAGTCATTTATAGAGTTATTTAATTTATAGATATAATATTCAATATATGTCGTTCATACAAATATCAATATCGATCTAGATTTGCCGAAATATGAATTATTATTATACTGTGGGAATTTAAATAATTGCTACTTCATCTATACAAACATCGAGTCTGTATCTCAGCAATTACAGCAAATAAAATTGGTTCAAGCCCTGTGGACAGGAGCTTTCTGGCGCTCTAGTTCAAATAGACAAATTATATCTCCGAAAGTATCGGTTTCTCAGAGTTGAGAATTATATCAATTTATTCTTATAATAGAACTGCATCATAAAGGAAATTCAATTCAAATAATAGTTCATTTATCTAGATCAAATGAGCAATCTGAGAATAAGAACTGCACCATGGAAGAAACCAAATTAAAATAGCTGAAATGAATTTGACTCTCTCTTATAAAACAGGATGAAATGTACGAGTATGAACACAGATCATATAATAAAGCTTAGATAGAATAATTATAGCATTCAGTGAAAACATAGAAGTACGATTCATTATTGAAATTTAGAACTTCATCTTAGCAGAAATTGAATTCAAACATCATATAAGAATTTAAATTCAACAAGAGTGCCAAAAATTATCAATCCAAAACCAATAGACGAATTCTACCCAACAATGAACTCATCCGAGATATTCATTCCTCAATTATATGATGAACGATAATATATATCTTTCCTCAAATCTACAATATTCCAGTTTTGTTTTTAGTGGAGATATTCTGAACTCAATATTATTAACTTACCATTACCATTCCCATCATCATATGGATTGACCATCGGCATGAAAATATCAACCAACAAAAAGTATGATATTATATTATCATTCTCATATTTATACGACATTATAGCTATCTAGAATAATGTTTATATCTTCTAAGTCTTTTTGATTTGCATATGTTCAATTTTATGTCACTTTTTGTGTAATATGGCTCTGTTTTTTAGCCATTTGGGACGTTTGACCTACAAATAATATTTGATCACAGTCTTTGCAACTTATATGGTACACTACTTTAGATGTCAAGTTTGTTGGTATAGAGGGTCTTCGAGTCTGGTATAAAGGGAAAGCATCAATAACGGTTTCCTCATTTTTTGTTATTACTCTAATTTCCTCTTGTTCGGTGAAACATTTTTGTATTTTAGCAGACAGTCTTGATGTTAGGGGGATGGTGCAGTATTTAATGTTTATGTTATTATTGTCTACGTTCTCGGTTATTGAATTCTGTTCAATTTGAACTGTGTTGCTGGAAAACAAAAGCTTGCTCAGCATCTTCGGTGGATATGCATTTTCTAAAATAATATTTTAAATTTTCTTATATTTTTGTTTACAAACTCTGGTTGGCATATTTTCTTTATTCTGTTAATTTTTTATTTTTGATGTTCATTTTCATTTTGGTTGGGTGGTCAGACAAGTAGTGAATGCATTTATTAGATGAGATGGCTTTTATGTACCAATCTAACTCAATAATGTTTTTAAATCTGCATACCTTACATATAATTCACAATAAAATATACGACATTATTTATTTGATTCTGACTATGAATCGGTCAATTCAGATTTGTTTGTATACATCTGTGAGTTATGTAGATGAAAGTGTGATTCATCAGGGCTAAAGGAATGGCATATTTATTCTTTTGAAGTCCAATGAGCTTCGCTATGAAATAACCCTACAATACCAGCCCGTAGATAGCTTATTGCGCTGATTTGTTACTATCAAATTTATTTGCGATCCGATCCTAAAAATGTATAAGAATATGGTTTAAATAACACCCCCATAAATACTGCCTATTCAAGTTACCGATAGCCGACGTAAGTAATAAATAAATATTGTGGAATTCTGCTACCCTCTGAAATCAAAGGTTCCGACGCAAAATGAATCTTCTTTATCTGTTTATGTTTATACTATTCTGACAATAGAAATAATCCCCTTACAACGGCATCAACTGTCTTCAAACGTAAATTCTTCGAAAAAATTGGAAAGGATTTTTGGACGAAAAAGTAGACTTATATTATGTTCCATTCCGTGTATTTCTCATCTCGGGTGTAATTACGCCCAATAAACTATATTCAAGATATCATTTGCCACAAATTCTAGCAATATGAAAAATGTCTGTAACTTTCGAATTTTTTGACGAAAATGATCTCAAACGGTTTGGTTCGACTCCCCAATGAAGAATTCGAGGACAAATTTGATTCTGTACGTCCGGCCGGCCGTCCAGCCGTGGCCACGATAACTTGAGAACGGAAAGAGCTAGCGACTTGAAATTTGCAGGGTAGGTGGTGCATCCCAATACGACGGACAAGTTCGTTAATGGGCATAATGGTTACCGAGCAATAATTTTGTTTTCAACCAATATAAATCCGATCGAATTAAAACTTGGTGAATAGTTATAGAATATAAACCTTGCACGTTTGTGAAATTTTGTGACAATTGTATAGCTAGAAAATTAAAAAAAAATATTTTTGTTGTCACGATAACCTGAGAACGGAAAGAGATAGCGGCTTCAAGTTTTCAGGTTAGGTTGTGCCTCTGAATGTGATATTTGAGTTTGTTTATAAGCATAATCGGCCAAACGGATTTAGAGTTATAGCGATCTGCAATTTGGTTGTTTTATCCTTGTTAACTCGAAAAATACAAAACCGATTAAATTAAAACATGGTTATTAGTTGTAGAATATGGAAATCTCAATATTCGATCAATATTGGATGCAGCATTAATTCTTAATATTGGCTGGATATAGAAATCCCAATATTGGGGTAATATTAGAGGCAGTACCCACATTCAATATTGGCCAATATAGTTTAGCCAATTCGGTGCCAATATTGGCGGTAACAACAAGTTACAATATTGGCTAGATCATGAAACTGTAATATTGGGCCAATGTTGGAGGCAATACTAATTCACAATATTGACCCAATATGGAAATCTCAATATTCGACCAATATTGGATGTAGCATTAATTCATAATATTGGCCGGATATAGAAATCCCAATATTGGGGGCAGTATTCATATTCAATATTGGCCAATATAGTTTTGCCAATTTGGGGCCAATATTGGCGGTAGGAAGAAGTCACAATGTTGGCTAGATCTTGAAAATGTAATATTGGGCCAATGTTCGAGGCAATACTAATTCACAATATTGGCCCAATATGTTAATCACAATATTTGACCAATGTTGGATTCAGCACTAATTCACAATATTGGCTAGATCTTGAAACTGTAATATTGGGCCAATATTGGAGGCATTACTAATTCTCAATATTGGTCCAATATAGAAATACCAATATTTGACCAATATTGGAAGCAGCCCTAATTCATAATATTGGCCAGATATAGAAATCCCAATATTCGGCCAATATTGGAGGTCTTCCTCATTTTAATTTTTTTTCGCCAATATAGGGCCAATATTGGCGGTAGCAACAAGTCACAATATTGGATATATATTGAAATTCCAATATAGGGCCAATATTGGGGATATATAGATTTACTATGAATCTATGTATCTATATTGGGCCAATATAGAATCTATACTCCGCCTATATAGTGTGCTACCTGGGACCTGATGAAATTTGTCACCGAATGAAAGTCGACCATTACAGTTTTGTTCATGCACAACTTTCAACTCCCTCACGTGAAAAATTAGAATGTGCGAAACACTGCGCTTCAGTTATAATCTTAAGTAATTATGTTATTAGTACGTTTCTACTGAAGTGGTCATTTTGAACATTCAATTTTATCTTGTAATGCACAGTGATTCTCGGGGTGGTACTTCAATGCTGAAATAAATGTCCAATGTCATTCAATTTTTTTCTCCATTAAAGGGTTCGTAGGAGTTGAAAGTTGTGAATGAACATAACTGTAATGGTCGACTTTCATTCGGTGATAAATTTCATCAGGTACCATCGTCTCAAAGTAAATGAGCCATGACAAAGTGCACATACTGAAAACCTCTTTGAACTAACTATTTTTCAAAAAAGAAAATTTTTTTCTTGAAAATTTCTGCACGCCTATAAAGAAGATACAAAGACCTTACCAAAAAAGTACCACATGACCCACTTTCCGTTTCAAAAAATTCAGAGGGTTGGTGGGGATGGCACAGGGTACAACAAAAATCCTTCAAAGATGCATAAAAATTTGGTAAAAGTAAAACAAAAATTGACCAGGATTTTGTTGCCAAATATTTTTCTTCTGACACAGAAAAAAATGTATTCTCGGACTAAGTGAATAATATTAGATTGAAGAAAACGATAGATTCGTATATAAGCAAGAAAATGATATAATTGATTCAAATATACTTTATTCTGAGAATTCAAATAAACTAATTGTTTCGTCTGAGTAGATCATATACTTGAATTTAATAAATCACGTTTTATTGATTCAAGAATATTTAAATATTCCTTGAGAGTTAGTAAAATTGTTGAAATGAGTATTTAGAATATTTCGTACAAGTGAAACATTGTTTCAAAATGAATTATTGTACATCTTCATATCAGTGGATTCTTCGTTTGAAGGAAAGATACCAAACACTTGAATGAACGTAATAAATTGACTTAATCCAACATTACGAAAATGTTGAAATCAAAGATTAAAGAGTAGAAAGATAGGAAACGGCCTTGTATTCGTAGTGCTAAAAACCGACTAACTTTTCGACCAAGTTAGTACTAGTGAGGCAAGAGATGGCGCTGATTTGATGTAAAATGTAGAGAAATCTACAACTTTAGGCGCGAATTTCAAATCTAGATACGGATTCAAATGGAGGATCTAATTATATAATAGATCAGTAAGATGTCATCAAAAATTAGATAGAATCTGGAATTCTATCTAATTTTTGATGCGATCCCACTGGACAGAAAAAAGAATCAAAATAGATTATGTTTTTATTTATGAATATAGCGTTCTTTGTATTTGAGGAATATGACAGTAAAACATGTTCAAATTTGTAAAATTTTTTATTACTAATGAACACAAATATGATAATAATAATAATAAATATAACAATAAATAAATAAATATAATGAAAAAATGAATATATATACAATAATTTCAGCAAATTATGATAATGAACTTGTACAA
Organism: Halyzia sedecimguttata; assembly: GCA_937662695.2. Classification (NCBI taxonomy): domain Eukaryota; kingdom Metazoa; phylum Arthropoda; class Insecta; order Coleoptera; family Coccinellidae; genus Halyzia; species Halyzia sedecimguttata. The sequence continues at coordinate 77,514,807 of OW569417.2, forward strand.
GTGATATGTAATGTATGCAATGAATAAACAACAATTCAGCCTGGAAAGCATCGGTTGTGTTTAAAACTCTATTTCATATTATTCATTACATAAATTACGAAGTTTTTGAGTTTTAGTTATAACTTTTTGCGCGCGTGTTCCGCAAGGAACAGCGTGCTATCATTTCGTCACAATGTCTGTATTTTTCGAATTTTTTTTCGAAAATGGTCTCAAACGATTGGGTTCGACTCCCTGATGAAGAATTCGAGGTCAAATTCAATTCTGTCCGTCCGGCCGGTCCGGCCGGCCGGTCCGGCCGGCCGGTCCGGCCGTTAGCACGATAACTCTCGAACGGAACGACTTAGAGCGTTGAAATTTGCAGGGTAGTTTCGTAGCGTAAATATCTCGGACAAGTTCGTTAACGGGCGAAATCGACCGAGCGGTTTCGGAGTTAAGGCCGTTTTTAATAAAATCGTTTTTTATGAATATTTCCGGAACCGATCACTCGATCTTTTTGAAATTTGGCATCAGATTGAAGAATCATGACCTTTATATGCCTGCGAAGTTTTGTGTTGAACGGACGGCCCTAAAGTGGCAAAAAAAATTTTTGAAAATTTGAAAATTTTGTTTTCACGATAACTCGAAAAATACTGATCTGATTAAATTGAAACTCAGTAAATAGATGCAAAAGACCAAAGCAAACAGTTTTGCAAAATTTCGTGAAGATCACGTGACATGAAAAAAATAAAAAAATTACTACTATTTTGCGGAATACTTTGCTTTTAATGCCGAAACATATGTTTTTGAGGTTCATGCTGCCCTTTCCGGGCATTTTCCGTATTGCGCATGCGCAGATGAGAAGTCCTTTAACTGCTGTAGTTTTCGTCAGAGATGATTGGGGTTTTGGGGTGGCGGATGCTATTCCTCCATAGAATTCAGATCCCTGATGAGGGTCTGCGCATGCGTAGATTAAAGATGCGATATCTTCCGAACCACTAGTGTTGGAGAATCGGAGTTTTTTGTAAGGTGTGTTATTTTGAGAGGACTTTTAGCCGCCAGTAGATTGCGCATGCGCAGAAGAGAAGTGACTATTATTGGGTTGGATGGGTTATGTTGGGAGTGCTGAGTCGATATTATGAGGTTTTGAAAGAATATTCATAGCAATTCAGTGCAAGGACAAGTCCGTTTGGGGGATGTAGCGTTGTTTCCGAGTTAAAGTGTCCGTACCGTGGCCCTGGGGCATATTTTGAAATTGATGTTACCCCTTACAGGCATTTTTCGTTATGCGCATGAGCAGACCATAAGTGATTTAACTGGTGGTGTTTTCATCAGAGAGGATTAGGGTTTTGGGGTGGCGGATGCTATTCCTCTATAGAATCCCTTGTTGAGGGTCTGCGCATGCGTGGATTGAAGATGTGATATCTCCTGAACCACTAGTGTTGGAGAATCGGAGTTTTTTGTAAGGTGTGTTATTTTGAGAGGACTTTTAGCCGCGAGTAGATTGCGCATGCGCAGAAGAGAAGTGACTGATTTTGGGTTGAATGGGTTATGTTGGGAGGGCTGAGTCGATATTATGAGGTTTTAAAAGAATATTCATAGCAATTCAGTGCAAGGACAAGTCAGTTTGGGGGATGTAGCGTTGCTTCCGGGTTAAAGTGTCCGTACCGTGGCCCTGGGGCTAATTTTGAAATTGATGTTACCGCTTACAGGCATTTTTCGTTATGCGCATGAGCAGATCATCAGTGATTTAACTGGTGGTGTTTTCGTCTGAGAGGATTAGGGTTTTAGGGTGGCGGATGCTATTCCTCCATAGAATCCCCTGGTGAGGGTCTGCGCATGCGTGGATTAAAGATGTGATATCTCCTGAACCACTAGTGTTGGAGAATCGGAGTTTTTTGTAAGGTGTGTTATTTTGAAAGGACTTTTAGCCGCGAGTAGATTGCGCATGCGCAGAAGAGAAGTGACTGTTTTTGGGTTGGATGGGTTATGTTGGGAGTGCTGAGTCGATATTATGAGGTTTTAAAAGAATATTCATAGCAATTCAGTGCGAAGACAAGTCAGTTTGGGGGATGTAGCGTTGTTTCAGAGTAAAAGTGTCCGTACCGTGGCCCTGGGGCTAATTTTGAAATTGATGTAACCCCTTACGGGCATTTTTCGTTATGCGCATGAGCAGACCATCAGTGATTTAACTGGTGGTGCTTTCGTCAGAGAGGATTGGGGTTTTGGGGTGGCGGGTGCTTTTCCGCTATAGAATCCCCTGGTGAGGGTCTGCGCATGCGTGGATTCAAGAAGCGATATCTCCTGAACCACTAGTGTTGGAGAATCGGAGTTTTTTGTGAGGTGTGTAATTTTGGGAGGTCTTGCAGCCACGAGTATACTTCGCTTGCGCAGACGAGAAGTGAATGGTTTTGGGTTGTTTGGGTTATGTTGGGAGTAATGAGCCGATATTGTGAGGTTTTAAAAGAATATTCATGTCAATTCAGTGCACGGGCACAAGTCAGTTTGGGGGAAATAGCGTTGTTTCCGATTTGAATGGTCTGTAAGGTGGCCCTGAGGCGAATTTATAAATAACTATATTCGGTAGATCTATATTAAAATGCGTTCGGATTTGGAGAAGATGCAATTTCGTCCCTAACGGAGGACCCACAACCGAATTTTTTTCTGATCTACGGTAAAACTAACAGCCAAACTGTATTGATAGCTATATTTGTTAAAGGAACTTGAAAAAAAAAAAAAAGCACTGACGTGAAGTCAGTACTCTTTGGCGCGCGTGTTCACGGTGGCTAATTTGAATTGAATGATTCAAAAATTAACAGTGCTGTATCTAAGCTGCCATCAGGATAGAGTAACAAAGTTGGAAAAGAACACAAGTGACTCTCCTTAGTCGCACAAGCTCCTAGAAGATTTGGGAGGGTCAGTTTAATCCTAATCATGTTTATAGCACGCGCGCAAAAGCAGATTGACTTAACAATGAAAGAAAAAGTGTAAAAAGTCAATCTGCTTTGGCGCGCGTGCTATAAACATGATTAGGATTAAACTGACCCTCCCAAATCTTCTAGGAGCTTGTGCGACTAAGGAGAGTCACTTGTGTTCTTTTCCAACTTTGTTACTCTATCCTGATGGCAGCTTAGATACAGCACTGTTAATTTTTGAATCATTCAATTCAAATTAGCCACCGTGAACACGCGCGCCAAAGAGTACTGACTTCACGTCAGTGCTTTTTTTTTTTTTTGTTTTACTTCGATTGACAAAGCGGACACCCCACAGGCAACGCGTGGACATAAATACTCTAAGAAAATAGTCAGAGGCTTCTGCTGAACATAGATTAAACTCAATCTTATGTTCTTCTCTGACTATTTTCATAAGATCTTTCACTATATGATTGCTGTACAATAAATCCTTGAAGTATTCATTATGAATAACCTCAAGTTTTTCTACGCAATCATACAGACTTTGGGAAGCATAGATCAACCCCTTACTTTCTGGCAGCGATTCACTTTGCTTAAGATAAGTGAAAAGTTGATGCTGACCAGTAAGTAACTTATCTTTGTCCACGAGTATACCTTCACAAGTGTCGCAGTGGTGCAACTTCATAAATTTCTTTGCCATATATCCACTGACGTGAAATATGGCATTTTTGTCTTCTAAATTGACATCGATCTCGTCAATATCTTTCCAAATCAAAGTTGAGTCAGGTTGAGTTTGTGCTTGCGATTCCGATATCGCACTCAACTGAGTCAACTTCTTCAATGAGAAAGAAAAGTCATCTTCACAATTGGTCTGACTCGATAACTTGGATATGCTTGTTATGTATGTATGGCGTAATCCATTCTCAAATTGCAGAGGACTTGGGTTCCGGCAGCATCCATGTTGCTGCCTTAGTGTTGCGAATAAATTTTCCAAAGGATCTTGGTTCAAATGCCTTGTCAATAATTTTGGAACAGAATAATTTGAACGCAAATCCTCTGCAAGTTGTAGAATGCTATTAATTGTTAGTATAAGACCATTTATGCAGGGAGGGACAGATCGTTTGGATAGTAGAAACCTGACATTTTTGAAATTGTCCCTCATTTGTATAAGAAATTGCTCATGGGGCGAACCCTCACTCATCGCATATCTCATCTTGAGCAGATCAGTATCCAGTTTGCTACTATTCAAACAATCAAAAAGCTTATCCATATCACTCACAAACCCAGCTGTTGCTAAGGAATCAGCTGGCAACTCTCCAAATTGGTGTAAAACAAGCATTGCCACACTGACAGATTCGCTAAAAATTTGTGTTGCATATTTTACCCTCATTGCATTAAAGCTTGTCACATTAAAATGCTCATCCGTAATTTTCGGTAGCAAACGTAAGCGCAGAGGGTTTGTAGACCTGCCAGCTGATTCAATGTATTTCCAGCTTATGGTATCATTTTTGTATATCATATCATATTTGGACAAATTGTTGCGGACACTTTTCACCAGGTGAGGAACATCATATACAAAATAAATTTTTTCATTGTTTCTGAAGAAAAAACTCTGGTCAACTGATATTTGGAGCTGCTTGGCAACATTTTGATTCACAGGACTCTGATCACAAACCACAGATTTCACTATGAGACCTGCTCTTTGAACTGAATCAAGCGAATCAAGAAAAATTGATGGCAAAAATTCGTTTGTGGCAGTTCGCCCCAAAAACCAGTATCCCAGAGTATATTTCCAATTGTATACGATGCCCCTAACCATACACACAAGTGCAGAGAAAGCCTTCTCATTTTTCCTAATTTTGCCAGTATCAACAACCCCGACTATTTTGTCTTTCGACCTGTCATAATGAAGCTCTTCATTTAGAGAAATTTCATCAAAAAGTAAACTGCAAATTTTCTTTTTCGGGTCTGAACAATTTTTAAAATATATTTTGAGGGATTCCTCTACAGCTTGGCTTATACCAGGAGAAATTGTAAGCTTTGCTTGCCAATTTCTCAAGGTCCTAACAGTGGGCAAGTTGAGTGATTTAGAAAATGCTCTATATCCCTTTGGTGAAGCATAATACCATAACCAGCACATTTCCTTCAAGTAATCATCATACCTCCTATTGAATTTATTTGCGAAGTTGGCTTTCAACTCATTTGTAAAAAGTATGTGAGCATCTTTAGAAAGATATTTCTTAGATTCTGATATCAACCTAGAAATATTAGCCCTATTTGTGGCCTGGATAGGTCTTCCTTTGCAGAAGCAGTGGGGTACTTCCTGCCTAAACAGCCTGCACCTCAAAGAATTGATAGTGCCCCTCATTCTTCGCAGCTTTTTATTTGTCCTGGGGGTTAGCCTGCTTCCACGACGTTTGACAGGAGTCACTACACTTTCTACTGGTAAATCCTTTGATTCAGGAGATCGAGATTCATCTAGAAATATCCAAATATATATCATCTAATAATATCTCAGATATTCTCTCAATTTAATCGTTATTCTATAATCCTCGACTAACTTCATATTAATAGACTTACCAATATCTTGCATTTCATTGCCCTCTTCTGGCACATCTTCATTTGTATTATCGTCGCCAAACTGATCTACAAAGGAGGAAATTTTATGTAACTTTGTTCCACCTTCATATTTATCGCAACATTTTTCAATACAACTAATAACTTTATAAACTCACCCACAATACATTGAGGTACATCCTCAGGTTGGTTTACAATTATATCCTCATGTATAATTATTGTCTTCTGTGCATTAGGAAGGTCAGTTGATGAAGGGCCATTGATACATGGAACACTTCCAAATGCGAGCAATTTCCGTGGATGCAGGGCTTAAAACTGCTCTTTTGAAAAATGCTCACAACAAACTGTGTATTGCTTTGCATGATTTATGTCAATATCTTTCCGTCCAGAGAATAAAATCCATTTTGCGGCACTAATAAAGAAACGAAATTAGACGATTAATTAATAATGAATTGAATGTACTTACATAATATCCTTGTTCTTTGGTAATTTAAAAAACGTGAGCTCTGGTTTGTTCCTTTTGTTCCATGCAATACGGAGCACCACCACCAGTTGCACGACTCATTTTGTTATTTGTTGTAAAAGCACACAACACAATGAAGTAAAAAAAATTATGAAAACGATTCTAAACACTGTGAGACAGTTTGTTTGTTTACGTGCTGTCTTGTAGATGACGAGAAGATAAAGGACGAAAGACAGCTGAGTTGCCGAGTAGGTATAGTTTTTGGCTATTTTCATATAGATAGTTTTTCTATTTATAAATAGCCTGAATGCAATGATTTTAACCAGCTTACTGCACTCTTAATTGTACTAGTGAGGCAAGAGATGGCGCTCGCGTCAAGTTAGTCGCTTCGTTTCCTATCTTTCTTCTCTTTAATCTTTGGTTGAAATAAGTATATAATATTTTCAAATAGAATCTTATTCAATACTCGTCTCTAGAAAACAATTTTTGTGAAGTAAATTATAACTTCAGATTTAGTTTTCGGCCCACTTGCAAGAAATAAATACCAGTTTCATTCAATCCATTTATATTCTCACTCTGAACCAATGAGAATTCTGAATATTCAGTTTGAATTTAGTATGTTCTCAAGAGGAAAAATTAGATTTCTTCATATCAGTTTTTACTCTACTCTGTAAAAATCAATCTTATACTTAATGTGAAGACTAATTATTCTCTTACCAAAGAATGAATGTATGTTGAAATAAGCAATTTATATCATCAATGGAAAATCTATTTTATGCTTGTTCTGAGGACATAGAGAATTAAGTTTTAGGTCTTAGTATGAGAAATAAATGAATTAGTCAGTTCAATCTTTTGAATTATTTGATGACTGCCCATTGCTATGATTATATTTATGAAACGAGGTTTACATTAATCGAAAACAAATTTATTATACTTCTACAATTAACATGAGCAAAACAAAAATATAAAAAATACAAATCAATGAGAATAAATATAAAAAAATGCTACCGAGTTATTCAACAAATAAAACACCTGACTAAGTACAAAGAATCACAATAATAATTGAGTTGGGAAAAAAGTAAGGAAAATGAACATTCCATCCCATGCACAAAAATAATAATGAATTGTTGAAGAAGAAGTAAGTAGATACAAGGTCTGGAATCAAAAATATTATTGCTTGCCTGATATTCCCTTTAAGTAGTTGATGTAGTGAGAAAAGAAAAAAATCATGAATTACAAAAATCTACAGATATTTCAATTAATTCTGTTTTAATTTTGAGACGAACTCTAAGATGTGGGGGGAACACATCTGAATTCCTCACAATATCATATATACATCGCTGAATAATTACGTACAGATACTGACATTGAACTGGATAATTGACACCCAAAACGTGGCATAATTTAAAGAGTGTGTCGAAGGCCTTACATACAGATGAAAACTGATGATGAAGCAACAATATAAAAACTTTTCGGTTGTAGTACTCTGCCCCAAAACCATTAAATAGGGCTCCACCGTTTGTTTCCTTTGAACTGCTTTATTTTTTTGAGCTTGGATGATTTTTTCGATATCTTCAGTGCTCTGCAAAAAATGAAAAGTTGAAAATTGATCACTTTTAACGAAAACTCTTTTAGAAAAAAAAATTACCTTAGCATGAACTATAAAACCTTGGACAACCTCTTGTATGGAAAATTTCCAATGTGATTTGTTTTGCATTAATCTTCCTTTGGGAGGAATAAAAAATGGTTGACTAATCAGCTGGTGTATGAATCTGACTTCTGAAAATCTCAATAGCTATAAGAGTCAGAATAATCAATTTCGATTTGCCATTTCTCACCTTCGTTTGCGGCCTTGGCATTTTCTAAAATATCAGCAGAAGAAGAATCTTTAATATTTCTTTCAGTTAATTTGAAAAATTCATGATGAAACGTCTGCCACTTTGAAAACAATTTAACTTCCTTATCTGGATGCATGCGATTGAAATCGGAATTAATCTGAAAAACATTATTTCCTTCAATTGAAAATTGGACTGGTACAACTGGTGGAATTTTGAAAAATCATATCTCCGAAAGTATAGCTTGTTAGAGTTGAAAATAATATCAATAAATTTTCATTTTCAACTTGCATCTTAAAGAAAATTGAATTTGAAATTTGTAATGGCATTGGCCTTGGCATTTTCTAAAATATCAGCAGAAGAAGAATCTTTAATATTTCTTTCAGTTAATTTGAAAAATTCATGATGAAACGTCTGCCACTTTGAAAACAATTTAACTTCCTTATCTGGATGCATGCGATTGAAATCGGAATTAATCTGAAAAACATTATTTCCTTCAATTGAAAATTGGACTGGTACAACTGGTGGAATTTTGAAAAATCATATCTCCGAAAGTATAGCTTGTTAGAGTTGAAAATAATATCAATAAATTTTCATTTTCAACTTGCATCTTAAAGAAAATTGAATTTGAAATTTGTAATGTAAAAAAAAATAATTATTTTCGTTACTCCGAAACCATCTACCTGCCTAATAACGAACTTAACCGATATATTTATCTCCTAAACCTACTCTGAAAATTTCAACTGCCTAGCTCATTCTGTTTTGAAAGTTATTGTAGAAACACAATTTTAAAATTTTTAAATTTTTTTTGACACTACGGCAACCCTGTCGATACAAAACTTCGCATGTATATGAAGGTCATTATTCTACAATTTCATGCTAAATTTTAGACATATCAACTGATCGGTTTCGCAAATATTCATAAAAAATGTTATCACTAAAAACGACCATAACAAAATTCTCAACGAGAAAATACAATCTAGAAAATTGATGAACTACCTAAATCATCCAAATGAATTCAATAGAATGTTGTTTGCTAGGAATGTAAAACATTTTTTTTTGGTCATGTTCATGTATATGTCGCAGGCTTATTATGATATCAGTCTTATTATAATACGCCTAGGCTTTTTCAATATGACTAGGCGTATTGTAAAACGATGAAAGTGAATGAGAATATGACAATACGCCTGGCGTTCTTAGTCTTATTGTTCAATAGAATCTGTACGCGATCGTTCTTAGGATTTGACTGGGAGAAATACGTCGTATTATGATACGACTGGCAGTAGGCCAGGCAAATTATAAAAATCGCTTATAGAACAAAAACAAAGGATTATAGATTTGGATTATTTATTAGAACATGGTCCACTCTTATGACATTTGCTCGTACATTTCATATGGGCTTTAAAACATAAACATTTATTGCTACGGCACTGTGCCTTGCTTGGTTTGCAAGAGCACTTTTTGAATCCCTGTCCTTCGAAATTGGAAATAATCTCATTGCTTCTCTCAACGAAATAACTTTATACGCTGGAATATTAATCATTTCATTGTCTTGGCAATCTGTCATTTCATCTCTCGAAAACCATCGGTTTAAAAGTCCATGGATGGTACCAATTTGGTAAACATCATTTGAGACTTTCACAATAGTTCCTGAAATATTTTTGGGATCCAGAGGTCCTCTATCTACTTTAGGAACTTCGATTGCTACTTTTTGACCTACCTCAAGAGGTTTCAATTTCTTATAACTCACGTTAAGCATGTTTTCTGCAGCTCTTTTTTGACCAACCACACATTCTTTTCTTTGGTTTTTGATGATTTCTTCATTTTTGCATAAATTGCACTTTGGATCTGCTTCACTTGCGAAATTAGAAGGACCTTCATATTGTTGTCCACATCCTCTACATACATCATCAGCAATATATTGGTTATCAGAGCTAACAGGTTTCTGCTGCGATGTTCCAGGTTGTTCCGTTGTAGTATCAACATCATTAATATATAATATTTGTACTCCAGGATGTGTCTCCATGTTAGCTGAGTCTAATTCTTCTAATTCATAGGTAAGTAATATGCTGCCGTCAGTATTATTTATATTTCACTCATCTATATTTACATACATTTGTGGGCTATCTATAACATTATCATTATTGTCTAGTGCAGGATCTGCAGAGCAATCATTTTCAGATATAGTTTCATTCAACACTGCCTCCAGATCGTCCTCAGTATTTAAATTTTTGACAGTTGCAGTTGGCAAATTAGTAGATAACAAGCCTACACGGAAATCCACCCCAAATAAAGCTTTATAGGGTGAACGTTTGATAATTCTGTGGTAGGAAGAATTTTTTTGCCATTGGACGAAATAGCAACCAAGTGACCAATTTGTCGAGTTATTATCCCTCAACCAAGCTTTGAGCATATTTTCGACATCTTGGTTTGATCTCTCGACACTTCCTTGACTTTGCGGATGCCGCGGGCGTCCGTTGATAATTTTACAAGATGGCCATTTAGCAACCATTTCTTGAATAATATGGTTGACAAACTCCCTGCCATTATCACTTTTGCAAGATCATTGGCGCACCAAACTCCAAGAAAATTTTCAGAAGTTGCTCGCATACATCTGTTGCACTCTTAGATTTCAAAGGTCTCAGATGAATAAATTTAGTCAAATGATCTTGATAGTTCATCAACCACTTGTATTCTCCATCAAGCGTTGACTGTAAATCTATAAGGTCGACTTGCCCACGATGTGTGACGTCGACTTTGAGGAAGCCGAGTCACCAGACTAAATAGGCTCGCGGCTTGACTCAGTGAAGATGGGGGTGAGTATATTTGAAACAATGGAATGGGCGCCATGTAGAGATATGCCGGCCTATTCAAAAGAAGGAATTGCTTCTACCAGAGAAGCAATAAATCAATCGCTGTCACTCAAAATAATATATTATCCTCAAAATAAGAAAAGATGGTAAATGCAGTGGTTGAACACAAAAAAAAGAAAGTAGATCCCAAATGGTCAATATATTGGAATCCCAAACAGATCCAATATCAACCTCAAAGTTTACAAATCAATGCCAGAAGGGCCAAACTATACTATTGGAAATAAATGCCAGAAGGGCAAAGCTATAATTATCAAACCAGATGCCAGAAGGGCCAATATATTAATTCCCAAGTGTATGCCAGAAGGGCCAATTTATAAATTCCCAAAATATATGCCAGAAGGGCCAAAACCATAAAATTCACAACTAATAACCTGGAAAACAATTCAATGCACAATATTTGTTCCAGCTATATGCTGAAATAATCGTTAATCCAACAAATCAAATCCAAATTAATATTAACTATACAGAACTTAAATCCTGATGGGATCGTACAACCACCATATAATGGTATTAAATGCAATTCTGTGGGGTGCACCTCACCGTAACCGCTTACAACTAAGAAAGTATGACTATGATTTATATCACGAGTTGAATCTGAATTGAACTGAATATGGAATATCATACAGGTATTATAGTATATTTTCAATTACAAATATGGATTATTATGGTCTTAATAGGGTAAACAGTCTTTACTGATGTTAATTATTCCAGTGCGTAGCACTGGTTACCTGGCTACGATGAATACCGAAGAGGACACAAGATTCCAGATATGCACCAAATTCCAAACGTAAGATCAGATCTATGAAAATGATGATGGTATGGGTGGTGAAGCTCTTTGTGGAATGTAGTTTCAGTCTCGAGTTGGTTGCCACTTGGGTACCAATGGGCATTAACGATGGTAGGTTCAGCCACAAGAATATCAGCTGGATTAATAGCCGTAACCAAGAATATCAGCTGGATTAATAGCCGTAACCAAGAATATCAGCAAGTCAACAGCCGTATCCAAGAATGTCAGCTCGTCAATAGCCGTATCCAAGAATATCAGCAAGTCACCAGCCGTATCCAAGAATGTCAGCTCGTCAATAGCCGTATCCAAGAATATCAGCAAGTCACTAGCCGTATCCAAGAACCCTAATAAAAGAATATGAGACTATGGTTCATCAAATATAATAAATTCATACCTCTGATGTTCTGAGGGTATATATCAGGATTGGAGTGCTCGTGGAAAAGTTCAATAATCACGTATAAAACGTTATTCCCAAATATACGCAAAATCACTATATTCTACTGGGAATTATTAGAATTGAAGTAATAATCGCCTATAACAAGGATGATTCTAGATCACAATTTTCTTCAAAAACTTTTTCCATAAATGACACCTGTTTCCTCTATCTCAAAACCGGTAACCTCTTAACTTATTCGTACAATAGAATACAATATACCAATTGTCAAAATTTAAGAATCTGGGAACAGGGACAGTGGCGTGACAAGGGAATGTTTAGGGGACACGCGAGGGCACTCAAGAAGGTGGAGGATGATGATGCATCTCTCCTCCGGAGGAGTGACCGTGCGGGCTCCTTATTCTGCTTTAACGAACCCTATAGTGTGATTGTTCCTGATAGAGACCAATGGGATACAAGGAGTGATCTCCTTAAACCAGAGGGGCCCACATGGTTCACAGATGGCTCTGTAACGACTACAGGGACAGGTGCAGGCATTGTGGGACCTCGAGTGAGCATGTCCATCCCTCTCGGGAAGAACTGCTCGATAATACAGGCAGAACTATACGCTGTTCTTGTCTGCGCGCTGGAAAAAATCCGACTAGGATACTCTGGCAAGTACATATATATATATATATTGTGACAGTCAAGGAACGTTAAAATCCCTATCTGATATGAAGATAAACTCCTACTTAGTAGGCGAATGCAGGAAGGCTCTGCGAAGGCTGGGCGCTGGTAACGTTGTAAAACTCATCTGGTGTCCGGCTCACTCGGAGATTTCAGGTAATGTTAAGGCAGATAAGCTGGCGAAGCAGGGGGCTCGGATACCATATATAGGTCCTGAGCCTTCACTTCCAGTATGTCGTACCTCTGTTAAAACATTCTTCAAGAATCGTTTGGACAAGAATTTCTCCAGTGTATGGAACATGGGAGTAGGACTCAGGCAGTCAAGGCTTCTCATTAAGAAACCATCGTCAAAGTCTGAAGTAAAGAAACTTCTTTCACTCGAAAGAAGAGAACTGAGCCTGGTGACTGGATTACTAACTGGTCACCAGTTCAACAAACATCTGAATAGGATGGGATTGGCCGATAGCGCTCTGTGTCGCTGGTGCAAGAGCATGGAAGAAACAGCTGAACATATTCTGTTCGACTGTAACAACCTTAAAGAATTGAGGGTCATACACCTAGGCAACCCAACACCTACGATTCCTATGGTGAGGGGGGGACTTCTCCTTTTAAACTCGCGGCATTCCTGTCAGCGTGTTTTTTGGAATGAGTCTCACGAGTTTGTCAAGCGGGAGAACAATGGGCCAGAAGGCCTCAGTTCAGCCTGAGACGGCACCGCGGTAGAAGATTGTCAAAATGAATTTAGCAGAACCAAGAAGAAGAACAACAACAGATCGAAAAATTATTGAGTATCTCACAGGTGTAATTGTGGCTTCCTTATATATCTGAAATAGGACGTTCTATCATTTCAAATCACACTGAATCATTGCCTCTCGCAAATCAACCAGAACAACAAATTATGGAACCTAACCCCACTTGAGAGTCCGGTGTCACTGAAGTGTACGAGTGACAGCAAACAACATAACCCCACAATCGAAACCTAAACATCCGCTTAGAAAGAACTAATATGAATAAATTTAATGACTGAAAAATACTACTTTACGTTAACGTTAGATATGAAAAAGGTAATCTATTGAATAAGGAAAACAACTAATGATGAGCAAATGTATTCGCGTTAAGTTAAATTCGGTAAAGGTAATGTATTGACTATGGAAAACTATTAATGATGAAAATTTAACGTTACAAATCCCCCCCTTACTTTAAAAAAAAAGTTTAACCAGTTAAATTTTCGGAATTTGAAAATTATACTGCCAACTCGCCACACTAAAGTTCTACCAACTTTCCCCACAATATTATAAAGTAAAAAGACTGCCGGTTACTGAAGGCCACTCCGCCGAGACGGAAGAGAAGCGATGATACTGACATTCAAGGACAAATATCATCGCTTAACCGGAGCCTGAAAACATGCCCAATGACTCTAAAAGAAAACAAAACCGTCTCAACTAAAAAGGAATACAAAGTTAAAAAATAATAAACATCTTGCATCCGAGACGAGGATAACAAGACTGGGCACGGAGACTTATAGTTCAAGTCGAAAGCCTCAAAATGACCCCATCATTCGATGCTGATCTCAACATCAGAACGATGTCAACTCCGAGAAACGCCACATTCAAACCAAACGCAAAAAAATATATCAAGTCAAATCCGAGAAATACACCAGAATACCTACATAAGTCAAAGCCGAGAAAAGAATAGCCTAAGGTCACACTTATACAACACCAACTTTCTGCATCTAACCTCATTAAAAGAACAAGAGGGAACGAAGTATAGCATGTTGCTATCGTGGACGGTACCATACAAATGATCTTCATGTAGGTCCGCCACTGGATGGGGGTAGTGACCACCCTAGTACATTTATGCTCAAGGCAAGGGTAAGCCATCCTCTAACCCAAATCAAAACAAAACTAGTCCGACTGTTCATCCGATGTTGTGTCCGGTGGGTGAGCTTTCAGATCTTTAATATGCCAAACTCCCTGATTTTTACCATCCTCACGTTGCAATTCATAAGTCCAGGGGCAAACCCGTTTAGAAATCAAGAAAGGTCCAACATATTTCGGTGCTAACTTAGCTGTAAAATACTTAGCTGCATCCGAAACTACATGATTTCTCCTCCACACCAACTGGTTCACTGAATACTGAACGTCCCGACGTCGAAGATTATAGGTTTTCCTATTGACTTGATAAGCTCTGCCTAACTTAACCTTCACATCAGCATACAACTTCTCGAAAGCCTGTTCCCGCTCCTGAGTCAGAGCAGATCTGTCGAAACGAATCTGATCGGGGCAGCTGTTTTCACCCTTAAACGATTCTTCCCTTCCAAATACGATGAAGTTTGGGGAATAACCGGTAACCTCATGCTTCGAGGAACGTATAGCCAAACCAACACGGTTTAATTGTTGATCCCACCCTCTCTGATCTTCTGAGAGATATGACCTCAGTATAGTTTTAATTACTCGGTTAATTCTTTCGACCGGATTAGCTTGGGGATGGTATAAAGCGGTGTACTGAATGTTGATGTTATAAGAGTTCACAAACTTGACGAATTCCTTGGACCGAAATTGAACACCATTATCCAGAATGATGGAGTTTGGACAACCGAAGACAGGGAACACATGTGTGTCCATTACCTTGATGATGGCCGACGCGGTAGCGGTACGCAGTGGAAAGAGCAGAGGAAACTTACTGAAACAATCAGCGACAACAAAAATATACTGATTGCCAGAACGTGACCGAGGCAAAGGACCCACCAAATCAGCAGACATAAGCTCAAACGGACGCGAAATGGAGACCTGCTTAGAGAGCATCAAACCGGGAGGTTTGCCTTGTTCGGGTTTAATGGCATGACAGGTGGTACAACGGCGAATATATGAGGCTACGTCACATCGCATTTTGGGCCAATAATAACGCCCTGCCAACTTATTATAAGTCTTGAATACGCCAACATGAAGTAGAGATTCATGGATGCTGCGTATTAAAGTTTTCCGTTGAGGACGGGGAACAACTTCTCTCCAGTAGTCGGAAGGAGACGCCAATGCAGGAATACGAGGAGTTACATTTTTGAAAAGTTTTTCCTGAATAATTTGCCACGAAGGGAAACGGTGAGGGGTCTTAGATACTCTACTCAATAAATTCTCGTACCATGGGTCCGAAGAGGCGCACTGAGAGGTATTAACAATATCGATTATAGGTACCACCCATGACAAAGTATCTGGCACGATGTTATCTTTACCTTTCCGATGGATAATTGTATAATCGTACTGTTGGAGTCTGATGGCCCAGCGGGCTAATCGTCCAGAGGGGGACTTCAACCTATCCAACCAAAGTAAACTGGCATGATCAGTGATGACCGAGAAATGTGAACCCTCGACATATGGTCGCAGTTTTTCAATAGCCTACAGGACTGCCGGACACTCACGCTCCGTAGTGGTATAATTACGCTCCAACCGGGTTAACGATCTTGAAAGATAACAAATTACCTTCTCTCCCTCTTCTGAGTTAAAACGGCACCAATGCCATAGCCTGAAGCATCGCACTGTATAGTGAAGGGTACAGAGAAATCGGGGCACGATAAGACAGGAGCACTAATTAAACATTCCTTCAACTTGATCAAGGCTTCGTTACACTGGGGACTCCATTTAAAAGACTGATTCTTCTTCAGTAACTCCGTCAGGGGAGCAGTCAGGTCCGCAAAATTTGGCACGAATCTTCGGTACCAGGAAGCTAATCCCAATATGCGTCGAACCTCGGAAACACCAGTTGGAACCGGTATGGTCAAGATGGCACGAACTTTTGCTGGATCCACCCGCAAACCTTGTGAATCCACAACATAACCCAGATAAAGAAGTTCAGGTCGACAAAAATGACACTTCTTTTTAGAGACCGTCAGATTGGCCGTTTTAAGGCGTGTGAAGACCTCCTTCAATACCTCCAAATTCTTTTCGAAGGTTTCTGTGATGATAATGATATCATCCAAATATACAAAAACAAACGATTCCAAATCAGGACCCAGAACTCTTGTAATACTTGGCGCTTTGCCTTTTCAGGACCCTTCTTCTGTACTTTAGTCTTTTTTCCTTGTCCTTTGCCTTTCCATGTCTTTTCTTTTCCTTAACCTCCTTTTTTCTTCATTTTATTAATTTCCTTTTCTAGCAGATTTTCTTTGAGTGGCGTTGAAGTTAAAATTGTAGCGTGTTGCTTCTTTCGGTGCTGTCTTGTTTTAATAACAGATGCTTTCTCTGGCATTTTTATTAAATCATGCAATATACTATACTGGTTAGGCGTGCCAGGAACTTGTGGTACAACATCTGATTCAGAATCAAGTGGGACTTCTTGGTTAGACATCATAAGATCTGGTGAAACAATTTGTGTTGACGTGCTCGGAACTGGTGAGTCTTCTTTTGATGTGCTGGGAATCACACAGGTAGCTGCGAGAGATTCATTGCAGTCTTGGATTACAACGGTCTTAGATTGGAGAGTTTCTGCAGCGAGAAAATCTTCTTCTGTGAATACCTCCGGATTTAGTGGAAATATTCCAGTTGATCTAAACCCCGATTCTCCTTTACTGAAAGAAGCAACATTATTAAATGCTTTCCTCGCCAAGGATGCTACGTCGTAAGGGGTTATCTTTTCTGCTAGATGGCTTTTTAAAAATAAGTCGCATTCTTTTTTGTAGGCCATTTTGAGTGGGCCAAAAAAAGAAACGTCAAGGGGCTGCATTCTATGAGACGTGTGTGGTGGCAGAGACAACATATGAATGTGATTGGACTTGCAATATTCGTAGACGGAAAGAGAAATGTGACTAGCATGGTTGTCTAGTATTAAAAGGATGGGTTCATCTGTAGACGGTTTAGCGTGCTGTTTAAAATGCGCCAACCATTCAAGAAAGAGATGCTCGTTGATCCAACCGTTGTCTGAACATTTGTAAAGCGCGCCTGCTGGACCATCCTTCTCAAGTAGAGGAGTCATCCTTTTCCTAGGGAAGATAAACATAGGTGGAATGTACCCCCCAGCACTGCTCATAGCACACAACAAGGTGATGTTTTTTCCTCTCTCCCAACTGGTGATAGATCCTACTCTCTTCTGTCCTTTTGCCGCTAAAATTGTTCCCGGTGTTTGAACCGTTGAAATACCGGTTTCATCGCAATTATAAATATTTTTTGCAACGAATCTGTGTTTTTCCATCAGCTGCCCAAGTAGCTCAAAGAACAGACTTACCTCTGTTTTATTAAAGGCCGTGATTCTATTTATGCTGGTCGCTTCCGGTTTTCTAATAGAAATGTTATTTCTAGCCATAAAAGCATGCAACCAATCGCGTCCAGCCATTTTTGAAGCTTGATTAAAATTGTGCTTCAAATTTAATTTTTCAGCATATTCGAAAGCGACTTTTCTGATTTGATTAGCAGTGCAATCATAGAAAATATTTGCCATTTTCTTCACCAAGTTCGCTAGCTCGGCTTCTGCCTCAGGACTAAAGACAGTGAATCGTCCTAGATGTGGTCCTAAGGTGGAACCTTTTTTTATCCTCTTCTGAAGGCTTGAAAAAGGGATTCCCATTACTTTAGCAGCATTTCTTATAGAAGAACCGCCATCAATGAGCTGTATAGCTTTATCTAGGCTATCAGAAGACCAGGAAGCCTTTTCAGTTGTCCTGACGCGTACTTTCGGCATCTAGAAAGAAATAATAAAAACATGATTCAACAGTAACGCACAGTTGTGGGCAATAGTAATCACTTGCGGGTAATGGGAGTCACCTGACTCTCATTTCCCACAACTACACTAATGAGTAAAAAATAAAAATAGAAAATTTTTTTTAATACACTGATATAATCTGAACTGCACATCACAATTTGAAACGTCTAACTAAGTAAGTGTAAATGTCATAATCGCATACTGCAAGATATTTGGCACTTACCTTCTAATTTGCATTTACGTAAAATTACATCAGCGGAGCGCAAAAACAAAACACGATCGTTTCTCAGTGGCGCATGGGTCGACTGGCGCGAGCTAGAGGTGTGTCATGATTTGAGGAGCAGCGATTTTGTCACTGTGACTGGCTTGTCACTGGAGCAGCCTGCTCCGGCTGCTCCGAAATCGACGTGATTTCTTGTCACTGCTCCGGCCGGCGGAGCAGTTCCACGGGGTCGGAGCTGCTCCGGCTTGTCACAGCTCCAACCGGCGGAGCAGTTCCACAGGGTCGGAGCTGCTCCTGTTTATCACAGCTCCGGCCGGCGGAGCAGTCGCTCGGAGAGGAGCAGAGGAGCCGTGTAAAAATCACATCGATGTATGAACCGAACCTGTTCCGGCGGAGGGCGGCCTGCTCCGCGGGGTTGTTCCTTTATTAACACGCTTTTATTAGCTTGGGTTGTATCTGACTATGTAACGGAATCTTTGAACTTAATTTTCACCAGTTTCCAGAAGTCTGATTAATTTGAAACTTTGCATACGTATCAAGAACCGATGACAGTGCAATAATTTGATAACAGTTTCCCATTATCCTTATTGGGACCGCCAGGATTAATACAATTTTGAATGAAATGATGAGATTGCGAAATAATTTGTGAGACATTTCAATACCACATGTCAACAAATAACTAATTGATAAATCGAACTAAAAAATGAAAAATAAATAATAGTTTAAAAAAACTAAAAAAACACGCTTTTATAGCTAACCGAACTAAAAATTAGAAAATAATTTTTAATTTCAGAGAGTTTATAATACAGTAGTAGAAGATCGAACAATCAATCAGAATTTATCACCTCAAAATAAAATTATAATAAAGTTTAAGTTATTAACAAAAGAATTCAATTCAGAGTAAAAAGCGTGGGGTGCATTTTACTACTTTTCATAACTCTCTTCTCATAGATAGTTGCCAATAGAATGGTTGCTACATTTACTTTATCAAGCACCCCACGCTGTTTCTTTTCAGTTTCTTCGGAACTGAAAATAGATCTCTGGCGGTTACTCCAGAAGTTGAAGGAACCGAACTGTCCATCATTGATTGAAAATCTTGAGAGGATGGGGTAATTTGATCTGGTGTTCTATTGCTCACGTCTCTCTCTTCTGCCGATACCACAACTGCACTGCTATTCAAAATCTTGGCAGCCAAAAAATCTTCTTCAGTAAATAAATCCGGGTTTAGGGGATATATGCCGGTAGCAGCGAATCCTGCTTCGGCCCTTGGAATGGTGGCAATCTTTTGGAAAGCTTTTCTAAAAAGCGAGGCAATATCGTTGTGGGTGATCTTGCGTCCCAACTCTGTTTTCATCAATAAGTTACACTCCTGTTTGTATGCAGCTTTAAATGGGCCGTAAATGGAAACGTCTAAAGGCTGAATTCTATGAGATCCATGTGGAGGTAATGATAACATTATTATGTTGTTTTTTTTGCAAAGTTCATAAGCCGCCAAGGAGACATGACTGCTGTGATTGTCTAAAATGAGGAGTATTGGTTCGTTCTCAGACGGTTTTGTAAAATTTGTAAAATGTTTCAACCAGTCTACAAACAGCGCTTCATTTATCCACCCGTTCTTTGAACACCTATATATAGCACCACGTGGACCATCGTTTTCTAATGCTGGTGAATGTCTCTGGCGGGGAAATATCAACAATGGTGGAAGGTAAACACCAGTGGCACTTACTGCACACACAGCCGTTACATTTTTTCCTCTTTCACCGGACGTTATAGAGCCAACACGTTTTTGTCCTTTCTCAGTTACAACTTTGCCTGGGTCTTGTACAGAGGAGATTCCGGTTTCATCCACATTGTAGATATTTCGTGGTGAGAACCTATATTTTTCCATTAATTCCCCAAGCAGATTAAAAAATAAACCAACTTCATCCTTGTTGAAAGCAGTTGCTCGATTTAAGCTAGTGGCTTCAGCTTTACGGTTAGACAAATTGTTTCTTTTCATGAAAGCCTTTAGCCAATCTTTTCCAGCCATAGCCTGATTTTCATTAAAGTTGTGCGTAATATTATTTTTAACAGCATATTCGTAAGCCATCTTTCTTATTTGAATTGATGTACAGCCATAAAATATCCGACCTAGGAATTTTACTTGGTTTGCCATTTCAGCTTCTTGTTCCTTCGTGAAGACTGGATTTCTCCCTAAAGATGGCGTTTCCGAGTTATTTATCTTCAGTCGTTCTTGGAGGGTTGAAAATGGGATACCAGTAGTACGCGCTGCTTCTCTTATTTTTGTTCCTTCAGCGACGAGTTTGAAAGCCCTGGTCAAATCATCTTGGCGCCAATTCACCTTCAATCCTTGGCTCCTAGTGCGAGGCATTGTATCGAATACTGAGAATAATATAAATATGCATTAAAATAAAAATCACAACCCAAATTACAAAGAATCAAAAATATTGTTTTCTGTCTAAAAATATAAATTACTTGTATACGTGACCCGCGGGTAATACCGGTCAGAGGTGACCGGCATTGGCCACCCGTGCTCTTTAGATGTTAGTAATAATTTTACGAAAAACTTGTCACCAATAGCTTGAAATCTACAATGTAATAGATGGTCAGATAACTGATTGGTAGAAATTATTAGAGACAATTAATAAAATCGGAATAATATGATACTCACCCCTTATGTTATGACGCCAAAAACTTATAGCAAAGTAGCGCGAAACAAACATAGGTTATATTCTCGGAGACGAGTGGTCGGAACAGAGCGGTTTACGGTGTCTTAGAGCGGGGCACGATCAGGCAACCCTTTCTGCATGTGTGAGTTCGCGTAAAGAAAGTATTTTGAAGTATAATGTGGTGACCGGTATTGTCTCCTGACCGGTATTACCCCATCTTCCCCTAATTGGAATGGAGCATTTCTTCGATGCATATGTAATAAAAAGTAACCATCACATTTCAAAACTTAAATGAGAATTAAGTTACATATATTCAGTATTAAAAAAATTGAGAAGTTGATGAGAACCATTATCATAATTCTCAAAGCAAATCAGAAACAATCGAACTAATTATATTTCTGTAAAAATTGTCTACACTGAGTTAGATAAATTTGGAAAAAGTGTAATAACTTCGTGAATTAAATAAAAAATCAGTGAAAATCGTAAATTCGAATATATTTATTCAATTATTATTAATTATATACATATATTTACAAAAATCTACTCTAAGATCTCTTTTTTAAAAAAACAACTTTATTTTTGAAGCAAGTTTATTCGATGCAGGTCTGAATAATAATAATGATAATCCTTCAAGTCGGACTGCAGGAAAGTATTGAATATAATGCTGACTGCTCAAAAGTGCTGAGCGTTGACCGGCGCTTCCGGGAAAAGCCCTGACTTGAGTATGAGGGCATTCACATCTATGTTAAGGAATGCTACAATGCATATCGCATAACACCTCCCCATTTTTTTTAAGAAATAACTTTGGCTTTAGAGGCTGAATTATTTTTGCTACTGTTCACGATATTCGTGAATTTTAAAATGAAAATTTTATACAATAAATAGGCTAATATGATTACTATGGTCAGGTTCAGTACAAAATAGATAGAAGATACATGATTCGGATGGATTTTCCAGTTAAAAATATTATCATATGTTGTAAAATTATCCATCAATGGATTTAAAATTGTAAGATTATCAATAGTTTCTGATTCCATATTGGGAAGAGGTACATTATAATAAATAGTTGAAATTTCATCATTATAAAAATACTTAAGACTATTGGTTAGATTACATGTTTCAATGAGGTAAATTCCACTCAGTTTATAATATTCAGTATGTTCATTGCACAATTCACCAATTTGCGTATTACCGATCGATATGAACTTTCTCGATGATAACTTTAACAAATCGTCACTGCACTGTGTAGGTTGTCTTCTACAGTTTTCCTTCTTGTGGGAGATAAATTTCTCCATACAATGGGGTACTGGTCGCAGCAGATTTTGAGGGCAGATCCACCAATCTTCGACTCTTGGACATGTTTGATCAATGGACCATAATAGTTTTTGTTCTTTTGCTAGTAAGAACTGAGGCTGTTCGGTGATGGAGACATTTTTGTATGGGACATAGTGTAGGTTATAGGTATCCATAAGGTTTGGGGATGTCAAAGGTATTTCAATTATGAATATCACATTATTGTTTCTGAATTTAACAGAGGTATAACAAACCGAATAAAAGTCTTTCAAGTAGTACAAATGTTTCATGAAATCTGTCGTTCGAACAAAATCATAAAATATGTCTAAAGGTAAAATACTTTCGTGCAATAGATGAAGTCTTGCGAAACTGACAGCTGTGTTTATTTCAGTGAGAATTCTATTAATTGATAATTGTTCGAAGTGTATGAGAATGAGTTTATTGATATCATTTTGTACCAATCGATAATGGTTATAATTTTGTATGATTTGATTTGTAAAATTTGTGTATTTGGATGTCATAGATCTCATGATACTAATAACCTGATTTTGTTCCGTTCTCATCGATTGAAGCTGATTCTTGAACGCTTGAAAATAATTCAAGTAGAGGGATTCTTCCTCGCTATCAAGAGTGCCAAATAGGATTTTTGCGACATGTCCACCGACATTGATAAGACCTCGTTTGTGTCGAGAAGTGTATAAATTGCTTAGCAAAATTTCGTTTTGTTTCAATTGATTTTTGATTGATTCGAGGTGATTTGAAATCATTATATTTGAACTGACTGAATTTATTTGATCCGTTAAAACAAAATGGTCTTGCAATATTCTACTTATATTAGCTAAATTAAAGTGGTCATTAATATATGTTTTGACTCACTTATGTAGGTTTTGCCTACGAAAAACGGAATGATATTATTTTTGATTTCCGAAAATTCTAGTGTTTGAGAAGTCGGAAGGAATGGTAGAGGAAAAATTAGAAAAAGGGGTCTCATTTTCCTGAAAGAGAGAAAATGAAATGTTATTATTTTCTCTGTTTTATCTTGTTCTTATGATAAACTTTTTTAGTATCAGGGTTCTTTATCAGGATATTGTCCAAAATTTTAATATTTGTTTTCTTGAATTTTGGGTCGAGCTTGGCTTTTTTTGGTATAGCCATATATGCTGGTTTCGTTTCGTCGAGTTATTTCACATGTTGTCTGCTCTGATTAAGTTCATCAAGTTTGGACTTTTGCTTTTCTTTTCTTGAATTCAAATGGTCTGAAATTTCATTTATATTTTCGCGATATTCCTGATTATATTGCGTAATTTTTTCGTGAGTTGACAGTTCTACAGGAGTACTATAATTTAAATCAGATTTTATGATTTGAAAGGGTGTGTATGAAGTTGAAGAGTGTATTGAATTGTTATCCTCGTGTTCGTTATCATCCGATTCGTTATCATAAACTACTTCATTTGGATATTCTAATTCTTGATCTTCTTCAAATTCTTCGCATTCAACGTTTTCCGTATTTGTGAGTTCTTCGACTGCAAATTCTGGAGGTCCGTTTTTTCTAAAGAATTGTCTGTTATTTGGAGGTTCTTGTCGCATCTGACTACTAGCAGGTCTTTTGATAGGATGAATTCTAGTTCTGACGGACATTGGTTCTGGCCTAGGTTGATTAAATTTTTGATTCGGGTTTGGTTTGAAAACATTTCGCGGTTTTCCAAAAACTTGACTATTCGTCGCGAATTTTTGTTCTGATGTATTATTAAATTGCAATGGTATCGGTTGCGATGATAATTCTCTACTGGTTGAAGGAAATTGGTGGTAATTTTGATTCCTATTTTGTCGTTCGCTTGATATAAAATTTGGTGTAAATGTAGGTAATTTGGAAACTGGATGCAAGTAGAGCTGTTGTCTTTTAATTTCTCTAGTTTCTAACAGTTTACACGTATCGTCAAACGGTTTTGGTTGCAAATCTAATAAATTTCGAGAATTTTCGTCCACATTATTGTATAAGACAGTGTTACCAATTTTGTCCGATAGATTTCTATAAACATTAATTTCTATAGGTGATAATCCTAGAAGTTGAATTTGATAGTCATATTGTAATTTGACTTCTTTCACTCTTTCAATGAAGTCAGATAGAGATTCTTTAGATTTTCTTTTCAAATATTGGTATTCACTTTGTAATACATCGAAATTTATTTTGAAGCCGAATTTATTATTTAATAATTGTTTCAGGTCGGTCCATGTATCACAGGATGGTCCGGAATATATTATGGTTTTAGCTTGGTCAATTAATTTAGATTTAATAGTTGCAAAGCAATATCGATTAATCAATTCATTATTCGTTGTTCCAAACTGACTCATGAAATGATCTGCTTCTAAAAGAAACGTTTGCAATTCGTTAGGGTTTCCGTTAAATCGAGGTAATAATTCTCCAAAATATTTAACTGTACTGAGATCTATCACAACACGATTTTCACTAGGGGTTGCCATTTTCGAATTTATAGAATTTACTTGAAGGGAATTAAATTTTTCTATTAATGACTCAATGATTAAAAGACTTTCTTCAATTATTTATACTCTTCAAGTTGTGATTAAAAAAAATTAAAAAAAATGTGTTCCTTATCTTTTGGTCCAGGGATAGGAAAAAAACTGGGATTATTAGAACAGCCTCACCTACTTGACTTCTGTTTTCAACCTCGTGCTTGGGGTGCTACTACCAAACTCCTAAGGGTGATCTCTGAGGGTTACCAGGTGTGGATTCAGTCCGGGTTGGTTCTCCTTTTCTTTTCAGGGCTTCAGCAACTCCTCTTGACTGTATCGGTCACACTTGTCTTGATGGAGATTTTCTTCACGTACTTGGTTTTTCTGATGAAGGTAACGTCGCACCAAAATCTCGGGTTTTTTGGATGTATTCAAAGAATTGAAATTCACGTTCTTTTTTCTCACAAAAAAAACTAATAGCATCCCATCCTCGTCGCCATTTACAAAAATCTACTCTAAGATCTCTTTTTTAAAAAAACAACTTTATTTTTGAAGCAAGTTTATTCGATGCAAGTCTGAATAATAATAATGATAATCCTTCAAGTCGGACTGCAGGAAACTATTGAATATAATGCTGACTGCTCAAAAGTGCTGAGCGTTGACCGGCGCTTCCGGGAAAAGCCCTGACTTGAGTATGAGGGCATTCACATCTATGTTAAGGAATGCTACAATGCATATCGCATAACAATATATATCAAAAAGTCTTTTATGAATTTACATTCAAAAACACCAGTTTTTAACATTTTCTGAACCCAATCTGGATCTTCGATCGGATATTATCTGTCCAGTTTTTAAAAAAACCCTTTCACAAGGAACTGATGTAGCTATTTGACCAAATTTCAGTATCACAACCTTTGACAAAAATGGGTAATTGTATGCATGCTCCTTCCACCATTCTAGGGGGTCCCTTTGCCTCTCTAGAAGCCCATCCTCCAAATATCTCTGGATTTCAACAATGGCCCTTGATTTTGATGTTCCAGATGGCTGAAAACCAGCTATTGCGTTTTCGTAAACGCTCCATATCGTTACTGCTTTTTTTCTATATCTGTAGTCGGTTCCTGTTGCTGCTGATCACTGCTACTTTGATAGTTTTGTTCCTTGAATATAACGTTCTCCTCAATTTCCTGGCAAACAAGTTGTGTTACTAATCGTTTGGCTCTATCAGCCACAAGCTCCGACGAAAATGTAAAATTTTTAAACCTTGGATCCAAAAATGTGGAGATTAGCAGAGTGTTACTGTTCTCCAGATCACTCAATCGCTTCTGCATGCTCTCAGCCAATTTATCCAACATTTTCTGTGCCAAAAAAATTAGGTCTTGCTTCCTCATTTCTATCAGCATATTTTCCAAACCTTTGGCGAGAATTATTATATAAGATAGGGAAACGTACTTTTCCCCACTCACTATTTTTGTAATAGATTCCAAAGGCTCTAAGACTTTTTTAATGTCCGCCAATAGTTTCCATTCTTCCACGGAAATGATTGGTAGATTTTCTGTATCTAATAGGGCCATTGTTGACCTTACTGCTTCCTCCAATTCAAGAATTCGCTCCAACATGTAGTAGGTGGAATTCCATCTAGTCTTTACATCTTGTAATAATTTTTTTTGTGTTTTGCCCATTTGATTCTGCACACTTATTAATTTAACGGTCGATTTGGCACTTCGTTTGAAATGACTTACCAGAGCTCTCACCTTTACAATTATAGGATCTACTATTACGAGCGCATCTTCCGCTATCAAATTAATAGTATGGGCAAAACATCCAAAATGCTTCCACTTCAATAATTCCTTTATTGCTTTTTTTATGTTGGCCGCATTATCGGACACTGCTAGTAGAATTTTCTTGTCGATGCCCCACACTACTGCAATTCTATTGAGCTCATTCGCCAAATTTTCACTGGTATGATCTTTCGAAAAAGATGAACATTCTAACAAAAGCGACCGTAATATAGGGGAAAGGCGGGATAGATGCCCCACTTTTTAAAATATGCCCCTAATTTCGAAAATATTAGTTCAATATGAATAATGTCTATGAATTTAGATAGTTCAATCCTTCATGTTTAACTGTGATTCGTTTTTTTGGACATAAAAATTACAGATTTCGCAGTTTTTGCTTTTTATTGATCGCCTTTGAAGAGGATAGATGCCCTGCGGTACGGATAGTTGCCCCACCTTGAAAATACTGCGAAGGATAGATGCCCGCGGTGCGGGATAGAAGCCCTTCATACTGTATAAACGAAAAACCTAACCAAACTTTTATGGGGTTATGAGGACGATTAGTGTTTTTGCAGTAAAAACCTGCTCCTTAAACCGGAATTGTCTCCAAGAAACACGGGGATAATAATAAAAAGCATTTTTCAGTTTATGAAATATCTTAATTGTCATCGTTAGAATATATGAGATCAAATAAAATAACCATAGGTAGGTACCTAAATAAATAAAATTCTAAAAGTCTTTGTTGAACAAAAATAGGAATTCTGAATTCATAATTGGTATAAAATATATAAAATAAGTTTCAACATAATCATAAAAATCATTCTTTTTTAAAAACTAAAATATCACAATAAAGATTATCACTTAAATGATGCTTAGCCGCATCGTGCTTTCAGTTTTCCACATTTTGAGCAATAATTTTTGAAAAGTGTACAAGTTTCATGTAGCCATTTTTGACACAATATACATTTAATCCAGTCAGATTTAGACTTCGTTTTTTCATAGTGTTCAAAACATTCTGTACAAATATCTTTAAGCTTATCCTGTTCATTTCTCTGAGTGCTCTTTACGGGCAAACCTTTAGTTTTCTTTCCCTTAATTTTGCAGTGAGATAAATTATCTTCATCTTCACTGCTTGAACTGTATATAATTCGCCGTTTTCGCTGTTCGCGACCCTGGTTAACTTTCAAATAATTATAATTTTCTTTATCACATAAATCAGCGAGTTTATCATCATCGCTCTCACTAAAATATTGCTTTTTTTGTTGTCGTTGTTTGTTTTTGGGTTGTGTCTTTGTTTTCTTAAGTACTTTAATTTTCTTGGTATTTTCAGCCTTATTTTTTCTTTCTAACTTAGTTTCTACTTCTTTTTCTCTCTTTTCAGCCATATTCCTCTTTTGTTGAATATTTTCCCTTGAATTCAAAATATCTGCGGACTGTTTCGCCCTCCTAGACATGGTCAAAGGAATTTTTGGTATTGGCGATGCTTCTACCAAAATTTTCGAAGGCGTTTCTGGTTCTAGATCGCTTCCCAAAATCTCGGCAATTGTAGAATCACCAATATCAAAGTCACTAATACCTTCTAACATTTCAGAATCTAACAAGAGATCAGGAGATTCTCTGTTGATTTGTATCTGTATCAGTTTTGGTGGTGTCCTATTTTGTTCATATTCTGAAAGACTTTGCCTTTGATTATCCAGCTCTAATCCACAAACTAGAGAGGCAGAAGTCTGAAGTAGAGAGGTCTCTGTTCTTTGTTCAGCAGGTTCACGGGATACAATACTTTCCGAAACATTGATTAACTCTTGTTGGCGATCCAACGAATAAGACGTTTGAGCCTGGGCTGTTGACGTTGGATCAACTTGATGAGCTCGGGATGTGCCAGGATTTTCGCTATTCAATGCAGTATCTGATATCAGGAATGTACTATCTGGTAAAGCATTTCGGTCGACTGGATAAATACCGCTACCCCTAAAGCCAGCAAGAGCATTTGCAGGAGTGGCTCCTCTTTTCCAAGTATTGCATATAAGCTTAGCTGCGTTGTAACGGTTGATCTTTTTATTTGGATTGAGGCGCATAAAATTATTTGTTTCTTGATTAAAATAACTTTTAAGTGGCCCAAATACTGCTCTGTCTAAAGGCTGTAGGGCTGAAGTTGTGTGACTAGGTAAACACAATAAAATTACGCCGTTATCTGCAGCAGCTTGGAGCATATTTGGTGCGGTTGAGTGGGATGAGTGGCCGTCTAAAATAAGCAGAACCTTACCATGCGGCTTCAGAGGTATAAAATGTTCTGTTAGCCATTTATAGAAAAGCTCAGCATTTATGTAAGCAGACTTTTTGTTCATATAAACTTTTGAGCCCAGTGGAAGACCCTCTTCAAATTCTGGTTTCTTATTCACACCTTTTATTATAATAACTGGAGGAAGAAAATTACCAATTGCATTGCAACAGCCAACGATAGTGATCGTTTCACCTTTCTCGGCAGATGTGACTGAATTAACGACTTTGGCACCTTTTTTCGCTATAACTTTTCCGGGTTTATTGTTTAATTGGATTCCGGATTCATCCATATTGTATATTCTTTCCGGTTTATCCAACAAATCATTTTCGGTTAAAACTTTAATCAAAAGTTCATAGAACTTATTCACCTCTTCTTTACTCAGCCCCTTGGCTCTAGCCACAGATAAGCCTTCAGCTTGTCTAAAAGACAGTTTTGGATTTCGTTCGATAAAACTTCTGAACCATGCGGCTCCAGCCATTTCGGTTTCATGGTCAAAATTATGTTTTAGCTCTAGTTTTTCAGCAAATTGATAAGCTAACATTCGTATGGATTGTCTATTTGGGGGAAATCCTGCATCTCCAAGCTTAAGTATGTGCTTTACTAGCCTTTCTTCATTGTCAAATTCCAAGCAAGGATGTTTTCCTACGAAAAAATAATATCTACGTTAATAAATCTATTGGAAACGTACATCAATTAGTTATGAAAGATTGCTATAGGTATCTGTTATAACATGACCTTTAATACATACCCAGTGTCTGCTTCGTTGCATTTTTAGCAGCATAACGTCTTCGCAATGTTCTAGATGGAATCCCAAACTGTCGGGATATTTCATTTATCCCCATGGTATTTCTGTCCATTTCCTCAAACGCTGACTTCAATTGTTCTGTAGTCCAAGAACATACACGAGCTCGCACTCCTTCTTTTCTTTTGTACTTTCGTGGCATGGTTTTGCTACAATCAGTAAAAATATAGATATAATTACGTAAACACATAAAAAATATAACAGAACACAAAAATATATTCAAAATATACACTGAAACCTCATATGAGTATACATGGTATATGGAAGGATAGATGCCCCAAGGGGCACCTATACCTCGAAATATCAGGGCAACTATCCTTTTTGATGGGGATAGATGCCTAAGTATTTTTTTAATAAATAAAAAACAAATGAGCAATTATTTCCTTCTAGATGCATACTTTATGAATCAATATATTGGCGTAATAAAAAATATAACAGATTTAATAAATGATTATAAAGTTATACAACAACAAACACTTACCTTTAAAACTTTGACGCGTTTTTCAAGTTCGCCGCGGAGATTAATTCACACACAAGGAAAACGTATCCTCACTGCACGACGGCACTTGGCTAACTGTGGTGCAGCTTGACTGCGGATCTTAGATATACTATTGTTTCTTAGTCGCGAGTTTGGGAAGTTAGGTATTTTGAAAATGGGGCATCTATCCTCCTAGGGCATCTATCCCGCCTTTACCCTAAAGTCTTTATCGATGAAATGGACTGTTACAGCAAGAAAACTTTCCATTTTAACTGAAGTCCAACAATCAGTTGTGAGACTGACACTTTTCACACTGACCATCTGTAATTTTACTCTTTCCAAAGTCTCTTCATATAAAGCCGGTAATAATGTTTTAGTAACTGTTTTTCTTGTTGGTATTTGGTATGAAGGGTTTAATGAGTTTAATAACGCACGAAATCCCTGATCTTCCACAACACTAAATGGTTGATAATCTTTAGTGAATAAGTTCATCAGTTGTCTATCAATTTTTTTTTTAGAAATAGCACAAATTTTTTTGGGAACTTCCAACCTGGTCTGAATCAATTTCTTGAGTTCCGAGCTTGATTCTGCTGGAGCTGCTGCCGACTGAGATGAACTTGATGAAGTACTCGGGAGATCTAATTGTGGCAATGGGGTTGAGATGGTACTGGAGGTAGCACTGGTAGAAGCTCGTTCATATGGATGCGTGGAAATTCTCGTCTTGGTTTTTTCTGTTTCAATATCCACCAATGGGTGTCTTCTTTCCATGTGCCTCTTCAAATTGGTGATTGATGTTTTGTAACTCAATACCGAAAAACATAAATTGCACTTTGCTTTTCTATTTGTGTCGGGGGTGAAGAATCCCCACAACATTGATTTTTTATTCAAATCCATTTTTGCAGTTCTTTTGAAACTGTTGAAATAATCCTTGGATTGAGATGGTCAAAAACTGATACCTCAGAACGATCCAACTTATCACGATTAATAAGAAAACTTAATTTGCACTAATATTCAATCAAAAATTTCACAACGTTTGATAGCAATGTAGCATGAGGTTAGTATAGAAACTAAATATATATTTCAAATTGGTGTTCTTAAGTACCAAATAGTTCGCAGTGCGATAATGATATTTTTACCAGTATTTGGAAATTCCCAAATCCGAAGTTCTATTGAAAAATGGGTTCAAGCCCTGTGGACAGGAGCTTTCTGGCGCTCTAGTTCAAACAGACAAATTATATCTCCGAAAGTATTGGTTTCTCAGAGTTGGGAATTATATCAATGTATTCATATAATAGAACTGCATCCTAAAGGAAATTCAATTCAAATAATAGTTTATTTATCAAGATTAAATGAGCAATCATGAGAATGAGAAAAGCACCATGGAAGAAATCAAATTAAATCTGGCCAATTTTGCCCAATAACGAACTTAACCGAGATATTCATCTCCCTAAACTACTCTGAAAATTTCAACTACCTACCTCATTCCGTTCGAGAGTTATATCATGTCTATGGATGAAAAGCAGTCTCACTACTCTCAGATCTCTTACTTCATGTTCAGTTCCGAAATGTAAGAATTTTCTGAGAAAAACTAATATCGGAGCAAACAACTGAGATTTAACTCACATCGCTCACAATTCTTCGATTGATTAGTCTCAGGAACATCATTTGACATTATGACAATTCATATTCATACATAGAATAATATCATTCTGTGACAACGTAGAAAAACGATTTATTATTGAAATTTTGAAAAATCATATCTGAGATTTTTCTCACTTCGCTCACAATTCTTCGATTGATTAGTCTCAGGAACATCATTTGACATTATGACAATTCATATTCATACATAGAATAATATTATTCTGTGACAACGTTGAAATACGATTTATTATTGAAATTTTGAAAAATCATATCTCCGAAAGTATTAGCTTGTTAGAGTTAAAAATGATATGATTGGATTCTCATGATAAAACTTTTTATTAAAAAAAATTTAATTTGGAATTTGTTTCGTAAAAAAAAAATTTTTTTTTTGTTACTCCGAAACCATTTGTCCGATTTTGCCCAATAACGAACTTAGCCGAGATATTTATCCCCCAAACCTACTCTGAAAATTTCAACTCTCTAGCTCATTCCGTTCGAGAGTTATCGTGCCTACGGCCGGCCGGACCGGCCGGACAGAATGAATTTCGACCACGGATTCTTGATCAGTGAGTCGAACCAAATCGTTTAAGACCATTTTCATCGAAATATTCGAAAATTACAGACATTTGGGCAAATTGATAAGCACTCAGTTCCGAGGAACTAGAGCGCCAAAAAGGTTGAGTAAAGGGAAAGTGTTAAGGTCTTTTTAATTATTCAGTAATTTGCTTATCTCTTATGCTTCAAGCTGAGCTCCAGTTTTATAACACCCTATATTGGTTCTATTGTTCAATAATGAATTTCCAATTACGTTTATGGTTTCTTTAACAGGTATAAGTATCTACACTATTTATTTATTTATTTATTTAAATTAACGTGTCTCGACATCTCAGGCCATTGACACGAGGGACAGTTTACATTATTGGTCTATCTTGTTGCATGTGTAATATGTACAGTAATATGAACAAAGTTATTACAAAGTATGAGAATAAACTATGTCAATACGTCATAAAAGGCTATATATATGAGTTTCTTTAAGAAAACATATTGTGGATTCTATTTGTGTTTGTGAGCTCAGATTGCCTCTCAGGTTTTCCTTTAGTCCATATTTGCGGCGTGCTTCTCCGTAACGTGTACACTGTAATAAAATATGTTCCACGGTTAGGCGCATGTTGCAATGCTCACAAATGGGTTGTTCTTCTGAAGACATCAGGTAGGCGTGGGTCAGTCTTGTGTGACCTATTCTGAGTCTCCTTATCACAACTTTGTCGCTTCTTGAAAGGCTAATTTTTGGGTGGGTATCTACACTAGCTACCCCTGTTAACGTAATATTACGATTGTAATGGAGAATTTCTTAAAGGGAATTGGGAATTCCCGTATCGAAATATTTCGAATATCTGATAAACGAAATTTCCGAATGCAACCAATTGGGGATAAACAATTAAGGGGCATTTTTAGCGCTCGTATTGTTCCTCGGAATATTATTTCAGGATAGCTCATGTAAATAAAATTGGAAAATTGATATAATGTAATTTTCAGAGTGGATTTGATGAATGAAAATCTCGTTTAAGTATGTGGTTTCAGATTCATAATTTTTGGCACTCTTGTTTTTTTAAATTACACTATTTTGAATATTTTCTTTGATGATGCAGTTCTATCATAATAATCCATTGATATCATTCCCAATTCTGAGAAACCAATACTTTCGGAGATATGATTTATTAAAGTTTGAACAAGAGCGCCTAAAGCTCCTGTCCACAGGGCTTTCCCACTTCTCACTTGAAATATTCTGTACCAATATTTGACATGACTATTTCAATAGTTTTTTTCATAAAAATCACAATAAAGAAAAAAATATATGAATGTAGATATATCTCCTATTTCCACCCACAAACTATACTTTCGCATTTGCGTTCGATACCTATAAGCACCAAGAAAATTTCCCTCTAAAATTCACAAATAACAGACATTTGGAAGAAATAATAAAGGGTTTTCCAATAGGGACTTGACAACTTTGAATCTAAATAAAACACAAACCATTTGAGATATTTCAAAAACTTTATTATTGGCTTGAAGTACAAACATAAAATTTATGAATGGAACTCGACTTCGTTCATATGGCCACCAAGGGCCCGTTTGCAGCGGTCAATTCTCTGGACCCAATTTTCGATGACTCGGCCACACATTTCAGCCGAAACGGCCGCTATTTCGCGTTCAATGTTGTCTCTGAGCTCTTGCAATGTCGTCGGCTTGTTGGCATAGACCAGTGACTTGACGTAGCACCAAAGAAAATAGTCCAGAAGCGTCAAATCGCACGAAGGAGGCGGCTAATCGACGGAGCCGTTTCTCGAAATTACACGCTCATTAAATGTCTGCTTCAATAAACCGAGTGTTACGTGTGCTGTGTGGCTAGTGGAACCGTCCTGTTGAAACCACATGTTGGCCAAGTCCATACCTTGCAATTGGGGCCAAAAAAAATCGTTATCATAGCGCGGTAGCGATCGCCATTGACTGTAGCGTGACGATTGTAGGCATCAACGAAAAAATACGGTCCAATGATGCCGCCGGCGTGAAGACCGCACCTAACCGTGATTTTTTGGGAATGCAATTGAGTCTCGTGAATCACGTGTGGAATGCTACCTATCCAATAACGCATATTTTGCTTATTGACAAAGCCATTTAACCAAAAATGAGCTTCATCGCTGAAGATGATTTTTCGATGAAAATCATGATCGTGGCGCAGCTTTTCCAGAGCCCAATCGGAGAACGTACGTCGCTTCAAATGGTCCAACGGCTTCAATTCTTGAGTCAGCTTGTTCTTGTACGGGTGTAAACCAAGATCCTTACGCAAAATTCGCCATAGAGTGGTCTGACGGATGCCCAATTCTTGAGAACGCCGTGGAATTGACTGATTTGGGTCGTCAGCTACGGAGGCCCGAACGGCAGCAATCATTTCATTACTGCGACCGGTCCTTTGTCTCACTGGCACGACAACATCCAACAGCGAATATGTAGACTCAAATTTTTGCACCAAACTTGTAATTGCCTGTCTACTAGGGTGCGAATTACGCCCGAAAATTGGAGTTAAGGCTCTTAAAGTTGCGGTCACCGACTCCGAATTTCGGTAGTAAATTTTTATAACTTGCAAACGTTGTTCGTTCGTGTACTTCACCATGATGAAAATGTTCACTTCACTGAATAAATTAACGTTGACAGTTCGATGATTGGTCTAAGGGTGCGTTCACAAATTAAATTCAAAGTTGTCAAGTCCCCATTGGAAAACCCGATATAACTCTGAGACGAGCACAATACAATAACCCATGACACCATGAGAAAAAATATTTTTTTTTGAGAATGAAATATTTCCGGAAATCTACGTGGTTTTCAGAGTAATATTTTGACAATCTTCTAGGAAAGCAGTTGTTATAATTTCCAAAATTCAAATTGCTGACGACGAAATCAAACAAAAGAAAAATCATTTTTTCAATCTACGAAATATCACCGAACATGTTTCTCCAGTAAAAACTGTCAATTTGTATATTATGTTGTTCTGAAGTGAATTAGAATGTTGTGATTCGGAACATTAATTTTATGATTACTCGTACTCCTCGTTTTCCATTTCAGAGGCCTGACAAAAAGTTTAAAAATATACATTATTTTTGTGTGAGTAGTGATGCAAAAACAGAAATAATTAAAATAAAAATTCATTAACTTTGCCATTAATCCTTCTCCCTCGAATCCTTTTATCATTAGGTGCAGCTGAAGGCATTGTAGCCAAAGTACCTGTTCCTTGCCCCATTGAATTGAATCCCAATCCCCAATCCATTCCAGTATCTCTATCTCTGTCTACTTCCGAGACCGAATGTTCGGATGACGGCGACGCTCATGCGCGCAGAAAAGTCACTGCTCCGAAAAAGCGCAGTGATTTGGAGCAGTGATTTCTCCGGAGCAGTCACAGGCTGTCACTGCTCCGGAGAATTCCTGTCACAACCCACCTCTATAGAGGACACCATTCACTGTCGGTTCAAAAATTAACAGTGCTGTATCTAAGCTGCCATCAGGATAGAGTAACAAAGATGGAAAAGAACACAACTGACTCTCCTTAGTCGCACAAGCGAAGATTTGGGAGGGTCAGTATAATCCTAATCATGTTTATAGCACGCGCGCCAAAGCAGATTGACTTAACAATGAAAGAAAAAGTGTAAAAAGTTAATATGCTTTGGCGCGCGTGCTATGAACATGATTAGGATTATACTGACCCTTCCAAATCTTCGCTTGTGCGACTAAGGAGAGTCAGTTGTGTTCTTTTCCATCTTTTTCAACAATGGATTATTAACTTTTTCCATCCAAAGTTTGAAAATAGTTGGCTGGGTTTCTGCTCTTGGAAAACGATGACGTTTACTATATTTGTCTTGACAATTAAGAACCCAGCATTTGTTGGATTTTAAAGTTAGTCCCGACATATTCACATTGGAAAGCTGAGTTTGAAAAACATTAAAAAAAAATGGGTTCAAGCCCTGTGGACAGGAGCTTTCTGGCGCTCTAGTTCAAACAGACAAATTATATCTCCGAAAGTATTGGTTTCTCAGAGTTGGGAATTATATCAATGTATTCATATGATAGAACTGCATCCTAAAGGATATTCAATTCAAATAATAGTTTATTTATCAAGATTAAATGAGCAATCATGAGAATGAGAAAAGCACCATGGAAGAAATCAAATTAAATCTGGCCAATTTTGCCCAATAACGAACTTAACCGAGATATTCATCTCCCTAAACTACTCTGAAAATTTCAACTACCTACCTCATTCCGTTCGAGAGTTATATCTATGTCTATGGATGAAAAGCAGTTTCACTACTCTCAGATCTCTTAATTCATGTTCAGTTCCGAAAAGTAAGGATTTTCTGAGAAAAACTAATTTCGGAGCAAACAACTGAGATTATTCTCACTTCGCTCACAATTCTTCGATTGATTAGATGTCTCAGGAACATCATTTGACATTATGACAATTCATATTCATACATAGAATAATATCATTCTGTGACAACGTTGAAATACGATTTATTATTGAAATTTTGAAAAATCATATCTCCGAAAGTATTAGCTTGTTAGAGTTAAAAATGATATGAATGGATTCTTATGATAAAACTTCTTATTAAAAAAAATTTAATTTGGAATTTGTTTCGTAAAAAAAAATTTTTTTTTTTTGTTACTCCGAAACCATCTGTCCGATTTTGCCCAATAACGAACTTAGCCGAGATATTTATCCCCCAAACCTACTCTGAAAATTTCAACTCTCTAGCTCACTCCGTTCGAGAGTAATCGTGCCTACGGCCGGCCGGACAGAATGAATTTCCAGACATTTGGGCAAATTGATAAGCACTCAGTTCCGAGGAACTAGAGCGTCAGAAAACAACTTTTATTGTCCAAACAGGCACCAGGCCTGCAATACATTCATGGAATACACAGAAAAAAAGCAAATATATACATATTGTAATAATACCATCCATGGAATATAATATAAAACAAGCACTGACGTGAAGTCAGAAGCTTTTGCGCGTATGTTCTATTGTCCATGCTTCTGTATTGGACACCCTTAATCGAATTTACCATGGTTAATTATGTCGTCCATTCTCCTGTATTGGACACTTAATTCGAATTTACCGTGGTAAATTCGAAGTAAGAGTGTCCAATACAGGAGAATGGACGACATAATTAACCATGGTAAATTCGATTAAGGGTGTCCAATACAGAAGCATGGACAATAGAACATACGCGCAAAAGCTTCTGACTTCACGTCAGTGCTTGAACCAATTTTTTTTTCGTGATTTTTTTTTAATTTTCTGGAGGCGCGGTTCTTAAAATTTTTTTTTTCGTCATTTTTTTCGAATTTTCTAGGAGTACGGTTCTTACAGAATTTTAAACACGTCTTTGTGTTGATTTTATACTACTAGTTACCAAGCTTCAATTCAATCGAATATTTATTTTTTGAGTTATCAAGGAAACAATATTCCAGGTGGATATAACTCGGAAACCGTTAAACCGATTATGCCCAAAAACGAACTCAACTCTCCCTTTCGGATACGCAACCTACCCTGAAAATTGCAAGTCCCTATCACCTTTGGTTCGAAAGTTATCGAGGCAACGGTCACCCATCTACTGAACTCACACAAGAATGCTCGAATCTCCAACAATATTCAACCGATCGTATTAAAACTTGAAACTTGGCAGTAGAGTTAGGTAAGGAACGCTCTTGCAAAATTTCAGCAATTTCAAACGTATAGTTACTGATATATAGAATTTTTTTTTTTATTTTCAATGATTTATTAAAAATTTTCTACAGATGCTATTTAAAAATATACATTATTTTTGTGTGAGTAGTGATGCAAAAACAGAAATAATTAAAATAAAAATTCATTAACTTTGCCATTAATCCTTCTCCCTCGAATCCTTTTATCATTAGGTGCAGCTGAAGGCATTGTAGCCAAAGTACCTGTTCCTTGCCCCATTGAATTGAATCCCAATCCCCAATCCATTCCAGTATCTCTATCTCTGTCTACTTCCGAGACCGAATGTTCGGATGACGGCGACGCTCATGCGCGCAGAAAAGTCACTGCTCCGAAAAAGCGCAGTGATTTGGAGCAGTGATTTCTCCGGAGCAGTCACAGGCTGTCACTGCTCCGGAGAATTCCTGTCACAACCCACCTCTATAGAGGACACCATTCACTGTCGGTTCAAAAATTAACAGTGCTGTATCTAAGCTGCCATCAGGATAGAGTAACAAAGATGGAAAAGAACACAACTGACTCTCCTTAGTCGCACAAGCGAAGATTTGGGAGGGTCAGTATAATCCTAATCATGTTTATAGCACGCGCGCCAAAGCAGATTGACTTAACAATGAAAGAAAAAGTGTAAAAAGTTAATATGCTTTGGCGCGCGTGCTATGAACATGATTAGGATTATACTGACCCTTCCAAATCTTCGCTTGTGCGACTAAGGAGAGTCAGTTGTGTTCTTTTCCATCTTTTTCAACAATGGATTATTAACTTTTTCCATCCAAAGTTTGAAAATAGTTGGCTGGGTTTCTGCTCTTGGAAAACGATGACGTTTACTATATTTGTCTTGACAATTAAGAACCCAGCATTTGTTGGATTTTAAAGTTAGTCCCGACATATTCACATTGGAAAGCTGAGTTTGAAAAACATTAAAAAAAAATGGGTTCAAGCCCTGTGGACAGGAGCTTTCTGGCGCTCTAGTTCAAACAGACAAATTATATCTCCGAAAGTATTGGTTTCTCAGAGTTGGGAATTATATCAATGTATTCATATGATAGAACTGCATCCTAAAGGATATTCAATTCAAATAATAGTTTATTTATCAAGATTAAATGAGCAATCATGAGAATGAGAAAAGCACCATGGAAGAAATCAAATTAAATCTGGCCAATTTTGCCCAATAACGAACTTAACCGAGATATTCATCTCCCTAAACTACTCTGAAAATTTCAACTACCTACCTCATTCCGTTCGAGAGTTATATCTATGTCTATGGATGAAAAGCAGTTTCACTACTCTCAGATCTCTTAATTCATGTTCAGTTCCGAAAAGTAAGGATTTTCTGAGAAAAACTAATTTCGGAGCAAACAACTGAGATTATTCTCACTTCGCTCACAATTCTTCGATTGATTAGATGTCTCAGGAACATCATTTGACATTATGACAATTCATATTCATACATAGAATAATATCATTCTGTGACAACGTTGAAATACGATTTATTATTGAAATTTTGAAAAATCATATCTCCGAAAGTATTAGCTTGTTAGAGTTAAAAATGATATGAATGGATTCTTATGATAAAACTTCTTATTAAAAAAAATTTAATTTGGAATTTGTTTCGTAAAAAAAAATTTTTTTTTTTTGTTACTCCGAAACCATCTGTCCGATTTTGCCCAATAACGAACTTAGCCGAGATATTTATCCCCCAAACCTACTCTGAAAATTTCAACTCTCTAGCTCACTCCGTTCGAGAGTAATCGTGCCTACGGCCGGCCGGACAGAATGAATTTCCAGACATTTGGGCAAATTGATAAGCACTCAGTTCCGAGGAACTAGAGCGTCAGAAAACAACTTTTATTGTCCAAACAGGCACCAGGCCTGCAATACATTCATGGAATACACAGAAAAAAAGCAAATATATACATATTGTAATAATACCATCCATGGAATATAATATAAAACAAGCACTGACGTGAAGTCAGAAGCTTTTGCGCGTATGTTCTATTGTCCATGCTTCTGTATTGGACACCCTTAATCGAATTTACCATGGTTAATTATGTCGTCCATTCTCCTGTATTGGACACTTAATTCGAATTTACCGTGGTAAATTCGAAGTAAGAGTGTCCAATACAGGAGAATGGACGACATAATTAACCATGGTAAATTCGATTAAGGGTGTCCAATACAGAAGCATGGACAATAGAACATACGCGCAAAAGCTTCTGACTTCACGTCAGTGCTTGAACCAATTTTTTTTTCGTGATTTTTTTTTAATTTTCTGGAGGCGCGGTTCTTAAAATTTTTTTTTTCGTCATTTTTTTCGAATTTTCTAGGAGTACGGTTCTTACAGAATTTTAAACACGTCTTTGTGTTGATTTTATACTACTAGTTACCAAGCTTCAATTCAATCGAATATTTATTTTTTGAGTTATCAAGGAAACAATATTCCAGGTGGATATAACTCGGAAACCGTTAAACCGATTATGCCCAAAAACGAACTCAACTCTCCCTTTCGGATACGCAACCTACCCTGAAAATTGCAAGTCCCTATCACCTTTGGTTCGAAAGTTATCGAGGCAACGGTCACCCATCTACTGAACTCACACAAGAATGCTCGAATCTCCAACAATATTCAACCGATCGTATTAAAACTTGAAACTTGGCAGTAGAGTTAGGTAAGGAACGCTCTTGCAAAATTTCAGCAATTTCAAACGTATAGTTACTGATATATAGAATTTTTTTTTTTATTTTCAATGATTTATTAAAAATTTTCTACAGATGCTATCCTCACCAAATTTCGCAAACATTTTCGCGTTGGCATTCTTCATCTAATAACCATGTTTGAATTCAATCGGTTCAGTATTTTTCGAGTTAATGAGGAACAAAAAACCACCAAATTTCAGAAAATTTCAGATGGCTTTAACTCTGAAACCGTTTGGTCGATTATGCTCATAAACAAACTCAAATGTGGCATTCATATGCACAACATAACCTGAAATTTTCAAGCCGCTATCTCTTTCCATTCTCAGGTTATCGTGACAAAAAAAATATTTTTTAATAATTTTTTTAAAATTTTCTAGCCATACGATTCGCCCAAAATTTCACAAACGTGCTTAGGTTCATGTTCTAAAACTACTCACCAAGTTTCAATTCGATCGGATTCATATTGGTTGAAAACAAAATTATTACTCGGAAACCACTGGGCCGATTATGCCCATTAACGAACTTGTCCGTCGTATTGCGATGCGCCACCCACCCTGAAAATATCAAGTCGCTAGCTCTTTTCGTTCTCAAATTATCGTGGCAACGGACGGCCGGACGGCCGGCCGGACGGCCGGACGGACAGAATCAAATTTGACCTCGGATTCTTCATCGGGGAGTCAAACTTGATCGTTTGAGACCAATTTCGTCAAAAAATTCGAAAGTTACAGACATTTGGGCAAAACTATAACGCGATGTTCCCCAGAACATACGCGCAAAAAGACAATAATAGAAAAAAATCAAATAAGTGTGTGTTGATTCGCAAACATAATGTTTTTTATCTCTTTTTTGAAAACATTTGATGGTGTTGCATATATGTGTACCTTCTGAGAGAATTGATTTAATTTATGGCACATTGCAAATAGAGGAGATTTCAGTAATATATTGGTTCTTGGTGTTGGCAGGTAAAAACATTGTTTATTTCTACCATTGATTCTTGGCACATGGAAATCAAGTTGAGATAGTAGTTTGGGTGAGTTGACAAAATTGTTCACCAGTTTGTATATGAATACACAGGAATAATAAGTTCTTCTGTCTTCAAGAGATAGAAAATTAAAACGCTGTAATAATATTTTATTATCAATTCCCTGACTGGGGTAGACATTCCGCCGTATTCACAAAGCATTCAATCTCCGTTAAGTCCTAACTGAGGTTCTCAGTTAAGGATAAATAAGAATCGCATCCTCAATTAACGTATGTAACGGTGCTTAAACAGGCCTGTTTCACGTTAATTTTCACTTAAACTGAGGTTGCGATTCTTATTTATCCTTAACTGAGGACCTCGGTTGGGACTTAACGGAGATTCAAACACTTAACAATGCTTTGTGAATACGGCGGTAAATCTAGTTTGTAGATGACATATTTCATAAACCGTCGTTGGACAGATTCAAGTGATTGAATGTGTACGGCATATATACGTGACCAGATAAGACAGCCATATTCTAGACGGGATCTAACAAGCGAGTTGAACGGAGTAATAAAACTCTCTATGCTCCTGAATTCTTTACAATTTCTAAATATAAGGCCTAACATTCTCCCCGCAGCATTCACACTTTTCTCTATGTGAAGTGCAAATGAGAGTCTGGTATCAAAGAATATTCCCAGATCTTTGCAGCTGACTGTTTTTTCAAGTAGATAATCATTTATCGAATAATCATGGTCAAGAGTGATATGTTTGTTACAAAAGGTAGTACATTTACATTTACTTAAATTGAGTGGAAGATTGTTTGAAGAACACCACAGAGCTAATTTATTCAAATCATTCTGTAGCATCTGACTGTCATTTGGTGACTCTATAACACGAAAAACCTTCAGATCATCAGCAAATAATAGAATTTCACTATCTATACTCGTTCCTATGTCGTTAATGAACAGGGAGAATAGAAGGGGAGCTAGGTTGCTTCCCTGTGGAGCGCCACTGATGGCATTGTATTCATCAGATTTGTGTCCTCTATATTCAACAAATTGAGACCGATTCTTAAGATAGGAATAATAGTATATTATTTAACGAGCGGTAATGTAAGTCATAACTCACGCAGATGAAGTTTGCAGCGCGAGCCGGAGGCGAGTGCTGTAATTCATCAAGTGAGTTATGGCCATTACCGCAAGTTGAATACTATACTTTATCTACGACTATAACAATAAATACAAAATCTAAAATAAATTATGATATTAACTAGATGATGAAAACGATTGAATTATTATGAGATCTACTACCTTTGTTGCCAGATATTTCTGATCAGGAGCTACATTTATGAAATCATTTACTTGTTCTGGCGTAAAACTTTCTGCCTTTTTAGCTATATGTTTCTCTGATTGACGTTTAAGAAACGTAATTTTAAATAATTATCTATATTGATTCCATTATTTATGTTGAGTGTGCTTCTTGGCATGGAGCAGGAAGTCCATACAGACGGTGCTGAGTTCACTGAAATGTGCCAAAGAACATTCACTGTAAACGATGACTTGTTTTTGCCGCTACACCAATCTTGAAAATATTTGTAATTTGTATACAACTTTATACTTGTTTTGAGATCTTTCGGAAATAAATTCTGTATGGTGACATTAGCTGCTTCTCTTATTTCTGGAGGTGCACATAATAATTCATCTTCACTATCAGAATTCATCGTTTTCAGCAAAATATTCACGGTAATTAGGTATCAACTCTATTTCAAAACGTCAAAATGATTCAGGTGACAGAAGCACAGACCCACCTTGATATTCAACTGGTGAATAATTCCACGAATAGTAATGAGTTATAGCGGTGAGTTATTATTACTCACGGTGTTTGTTTATAGATACTATTAATTGAATGAAAGCAATTGAATAATGAATATATTATTTAATAGGAGTAGATAAAAGAATTTTAATAGATTTGAATCAAAACCAATTTCATTGAGTTTGGAAATGAGTATGGTGTGGTCCAGCTTGTCGAAGGCCCCCGAGAAGTCTGTATATACTGTGTCTACCTGAAGCTGATTTTCTAAACATTTTTATAATGTCCAAAAGGATCAATAAAGTTTATTATTATTATTAAAGCAGAACTTACTGTTTGAGTAAATGTTATTAGATTGGTTACAGT
Source organism: Halyzia sedecimguttata (assembly GCA_937662695.2). NCBI lineage: Eukaryota > Metazoa > Arthropoda > Insecta > Coleoptera > Coccinellidae > Halyzia > Halyzia sedecimguttata. The sequence continues at coordinate 77,558,732 of OW569417.2, forward strand.
AGATTTTCCTGCGATAAAGCCATGTTGTTCAGGAATTATTATATTTTGTACTTTTGGATATATTCTATTATAGATACATATCTCATAGCCCTTTGCAAAGTTAAACAACAAAGTGATGGGTCTAAAGTTCCTCATGTCGTTTATCCCACCTGTTTTAAAAATGGGAATAACTTAACCTTTTTTCCAAATCTGTGGAAAGGTGTTCGTTCTCAATGCAGTATTGAAGATGACTTGGAGTCGGATTTGCTGTTAGAAAGAGCAAATAGGTATCAAAATTGTATTTTAGAGTGGTGGAAAGTGCATGAAAAAGTTCCTCTACTTTCCAAGATGGCCGATGATTTATTAATGGCTACATCCATACCTGCTGAAAGATTATTATCCACAGCAGGTATGATCATGGCAAAAACACGTACATCATTGAAAGATGATGTGATGCAAGCGTGATTACGTTTGAATTCTTGGTCATCGAGTAATTTAGAAGTTGAATTTTACAGTGTTTAAATTTTAAAAAATTATGTACATGTACGAATATTTTTGTATAAGAGCGTAATGAATATAGCTTTTCAAACCTATTCATTGTTATCTACCATTTTGTTTATATATTATAATATCTATTATCGTTATTCAGAATTAAGCGAGACGAGACGAGACAACTGATAACGAGGCGAGACCGAGACTTAATTTTTAGCCAATTTGCGAGACCGAGACAAGATTTTTTATATTCTCGCCTACTCTCGTCTCGTATGAAGCGACGGAACGCCACTCCACTCATTATAGATTTCCCTTATAGTCGGTTAGAAATAATCATAATAATGAACTATCAAATTAATTCAATTCATTAATTTATTGAAATATGAATAAAGATGTGAGGTATTTTAAGCTATATCTAAGGAGATAATTGTGTATGTTTTTCATTGTAAATTTTATTAATAGTAATTTACTTGATATTTACCTATTTCGTTCACTCCTTGATCCAATAATGATCCCGTCAAATATATTTCCACCCCGTATCCTTCAAGATGAATGAGCAGTTTTCATCCCTCCAGAAATTGAAAAGCTTAGTCTGGATATGTCCTCTTGATTCTAATGGTGATATCACGTATACAATGATGAAAACCATGTACATGGATTGGACTGATGACATGAATCAATGTCACTTGAAAAATAATTCCGAAATCCGAGGACCTGAATCACCACATAATTAGGTAAGTTTTGATAAACAAATATGTGGTAAATTTTGTGAACATATCGTCCTCATTGCTGAAGTTAATAATGATATACTACGTGGCATTAGAAGTGGGACACCCAGGAGGGTAATTCCTTTAATTTGATATTTTGACAACGTCCTGTTTTACATCAAGAATGAAACAAAAACATTTGGAAGGAATTTCCTTAACATGTAATCCAACAAAAAATTAAAGTTCTTGGCGACCTCGTAACTGAGTACACGTCTAAGCATAGCCATAATGATATGGTCGATGTCTGCTTGAGACACCACGTTACAAGCAACTTGAACTCCATGACACCGGATGTCGTTCCTTAAATAAAGCCGCTGTAATTCGCGCAGAGCCATTATTACACCCTTTTTTCTACGGAATACACCATTTTAATTCTACTAAAAATTTACATTCGCTTTCGCACACTCGTAACGTTCTTAAGAAATCACGCGACCGCACTATACCGGGCTAAATTTCGAACGCCCAAGCGATATCGCCGGTTACCATGGAAACGGCAGACGTTCTCACTTAGAGGCCAGCTAGTTCTACGCGATTCTCAGTGATGATTCGGGTGCCCAGAGTAGCAACCCAGAGAGGAATAAAAAGTTACGACCAGTCAGTCGAGCTGTTCTGTTCGATCAATTCATTAGAATGCGAAATTTTAAAGAAATATTTGTGAAGATCCAATCCACATAACTACATAACATTCTTCATTTTGTCAATATTCGTAATTAAAATCCAAATATTTTTTGCCAACATTTTCTACGATCAGTTATACACGTGTTATAAAACAGTGCTGGTCGAAATATGAGTGGTTTATGCTGTTATAGTCGTTCATTGGTTTATTTCACATACATTCATTTTCATTTTCTCTGTAATTGGGTGTAAACCTGTTGAGAATAAATGTATTATTATTATTATTATTATTAATATGTAATTTCCTTCCTTACAGTAAATCCAGTCAGCAAAATGGCGTTTTTGATTCCGTACCACTCTTCTTTTCCAATCCTATCAATGAATTTTCAAGGTCCAGCAAGTAAATAGAGCATAATGTCGACCTGATCTCGAAACTGAACCAATATAATGAAGATATTGAAAATGGAGAAGAAAGAACAACCAACTACATGACACATCGATATTCGATGGAAATTATGTTACGCTCAGGTGAGATTGTTATTTTATATTGGTGTATTTATCATAGAAGCACAATTTCTGGCTGAAATAAGGTAATAAGACTCCATACTGGCTTCGTTGATGAAAGAATTAGTTCCACCTCAATTGGATTTATATTGTCTAAGCACTTTCAGCCTCGCGGTTAATATGTCCTTCCACCGTTTTGATCAATAACTATGTGTATTCCGAAATGTGAGCTTTGTGAGAAAAATCACCAAAGTTTGCTCCAAAACTGGTTTCTCTCACCAAATTCTCAGAGGATTCTTAAATTTCGGAACAGAACATATTATAAACAACAGAAACCACTATGTTCATCGCGAATAATGTCAGATCTTTGCCAAATATGCCTTCCTCTAAAATTCATAATTATGGTTCTGTGTCAGTTGCTGATTTCAGATCATACTTTTTTCAACCTAACAGACTTCGAATTCCCCTCCATTTTAGTACATTGATTCTTATTTTGGGTGGAGATATCAGATATGGTAGTGAATGGTGGCCACTATACCGTCTGAAAATTCCTTTTCTAGTTCCTGGACTGAACCCAGTGAATTCGGTTCCGCTGATATATTTGTCAAATTGATCATATTGATTGTTAGAATTTTTCTAGTCACGGTAATCGCTACCATTCACTGTTGCTCCGTTGCTGTGCCGGAGGCGTAAGGCTACAGTAACAAAGCCTACACAGAACAAAACTGATATTCATTCACTTAAGCTATTATTAGCTTATGAGGTGTCTCCTTGGGGAAGACCTAGGAGGTTCAGTATGATAATATAAATATAATAATTACTCGAGCGTCGCTGAATTAAGTGATTTGGACATAAAAGCAAATTGTATATTTTGAGCTGTTAATAACGAGGCTTCACGTTTTACGATGTTTAATTGAAACAAAAATTTATTACAGATACCTGGTACACACCTAAATAATATGGGGGATGCAGACCACAAGATATTGAAAAATGTTCTGGACCATACATCATGCTCTGAAGTAGATAATCCGAGCCAAGATTTGGAGCCAATTGTTCCTCAACAAAAGCTCTTGATCCTCAACAAAAGCTCTTGATCAGTCACTGTTCATGGAAGAATCATTAAGGACTCACATTTTACCTACTGATTGGATTACTGCAGGAATTAATACTGCGACATACTAGATCCCTCCAATAATCACCCGATTTCTCTCACTGTGGTTAAAATGACCTAAAAGATAATATGTAATATCCTCCAATCTAAGAAGATAATACCGGACGAAAAACATAGACCTATACCAAGAAGCTACCATCACTTGTTTACTTGAATGCTTGGACTCCACACAAATATACCAATTGATGCGTTTTATCTACCTATTATGCTACTAGTTTACAATATGAAGCATTTCAGTGTCCAGGGAAAATGCTGGTTTGGATCCATAGTTCCTTAGTAATTGATCATTCTTCATTGCCAAAGGTGGATACAATTCTTCTCCTAAATCAGAAACCAGTGTTGTACCGCAAGAATCAGTCCAGTACCTCTGCGTTTTCTTGTCTATGTGTCTGATCTACCCACAATCATAGAATCACCGGTATCCATGTTCGCAGATGATGCAAAGGTCTACAACTTATGTTCTTCTAAAGCAGACTGTCCAGGTCAGTTTTAAAAGAATACAATGCATCCATCATTGCATTTTTGGTGTCATATCTGGTTCAACCAATCAAGTGCAAAGTCCTTCATCTGGTTAAAATCAATCCAAGAACGACATACTTACTTTGGGGAAGCGTACTCACCGGTACGAATTAACAACTAGTTGTAATAACAGAAGATCTCTTCTGGCCAGAGCACATCAAGCATGTTAGGTTTAAGGACAGAATAATGCTTGGACATCTTAAAAAACTTCCCGTTTTTGTGATACAGATGACTGATCTTATTCCTATGACAATCCAGAGGACAGTAGGAACTAGGTTTTATCATGTTTTGTGCTGCTGTAATCAGACACCTTTATAGATTTATATAAATATTCAGAATTTTGTTACTTCAGAAACCCTGATTCATCAACTATTGATTAGTGAATGTTAGCCAACTTAAGATTTATGTCAGTGGGATGCATTTTTTTCCCATTCCTTTAATTCTGTGTTCCTTCATTTATTTATAAATGGGAATATGGATTTCTGTTTATTGATTTAATTTTTTATACTATTGATTATGTCACAAATTAATTGCAAATAGGAACTTAGTTTGTAAAATTACACAAATGTGTATTTGTGTAAGATAATCTATTGTATTCATTTTGTGATTAACCAAAACTGGTAAGAATAAAATATAAGATTGTTATTATATCCTTTTAGGTGGAATTATCAAATGTAGAATTATCATTGTTAAGATTCCTCGATTCTGGGAATTCATTCAAAAAGAGTTTCGAGTGGATCTGTGCTTTCGTTTTCTATTGCTTTATTTTCATTTACCTCCAGTTTTTGTTTGCTTTTTGTTAATAGAATAGTTTTCAAATTTTTAAATATCGTCCATATAGATCATCCATTTTTGAAAGAGATTCAATGTGTTTGAATTGTTACCTTTAACGAAATATTTTTGTTTTATTATACAGTTATTGAATAAATTATCATTATTTCTGAGGATATAAAATTGGAATGTATTTCATGAAAAATAGATTGGAAATTACATTCTTGATTGTTAAATTGATATTGAATATTTTTTGGAATATGGAATCACATTTAATATGGGATTTTTTTTATGATAAACTGATTTTCAATATTATTTGTGAATAGGAAATATTATTATATTCCGTATTTATATTTTCTTATTTAATTGATATTAAATATGATTTCATATGAAACCGTAATTGATTAACCGATTTTTAAACTATACAGTTTTATTCAAGAAGTCCATTAATAATACATTTGTATTATATATATATAAATGTGAAAAATGCCTAAAGACGGATTCCTTCAGCTTGTTGTTGATCATATTATATTATGTGCAAAATGAAACCTAAATTAATAAAACAATAATAAAAAATATGGGTGCTTTCAATAACCATGACATTCCTGTTAGGATTAAATAGTGAAATAGTCCTTGAGACATGCAAACTAATTTATATTTCTTCCCAATTCAGAAGTTGAATTTAGCCTAAAAACAATTGATATTCTGCAGTACATACTTCATACTTTGAGTGGTTTGTTGGTGCCCGGGGCAAGATTTTGACAGGCTCATTTTAGAAAATACGTTATGTAAATCAAACTCAATTCTTTCAATTCTAATTGTTTCATTTTTGCCGTTGTCGTGGCGCCCCCTCGCCCCGCAAAGAATATTCAACAAATAGTTGGTTGCAAGCGAACAAATCTGGTTTTGGAAATGTAAAGAAAAAAAAAATATTAAATACAGCCCACTGTTTCCAGAGTAAATAAATCCGAGCGCAGTAAATAATTTCAAGAATTTCTCTCGAATATTTCTCAGTTTCAGTATATTTATATCCTATCTTTGGAATGTCCAATAACAAAAATTCTTTATTTTCGTGTGAAAGAATTTTTCAAAAAAGTTTATACATACCAGTGGGTAAGAACATGAGACATTTCCAAGTATATATCAATTGAATTTAATTTGAATATGATCAGATTTGATAGTTAAGTATTCATTATAAAGTATACTTTTGGAGGTTAATTTATTATTCTCCGCTAATATCTGAATAAATAGTATCTATAAAGCAAACATTATTCAACATAACATGATTTTTATCGACGAAATTTTGGGATGGTAATGGGTTCTCCATGTATAAACTGTCAAGAGCAATATTCATGGAAAATTTCGATAAAAAATTCGTGCATACATATTGGTTGACGCCAAATAATGCTTGGGGGCGATATGTTGATAATATATTTGTAATTTGGCAACATGGTAGAGAAGAGTTATACAAAAGTTTAAATTTCATAAATTCTGAAGAACTAACATTACAATTCACTATGGAAAAAGAGATGAATAATAAGTTTTATTTTGTATATATTTCGATGATGTAAGTTCAGATAAGTATCTGAACCATTTTGACAAAAAAGTCTTCAGAAAAAAGATGCATACAAATAGATATTTAAATTTCATAAGAACAGAATAACGCTTTTAGGAAAGCTAACCACTAATCGAAGATGAAAGGACTAGTAGAGACCAAAGTTCCGGAGCAATCCACAGAGTGTGTATGATTTCATCAAAGTTGAATAGCTACATACCGCGGTTTCATCCTTATTAGGAATCATCAGTGGAGCACAATTCAACGCCGATGAAATCAAAACTACGAAGTAACGTGTTTAAAGAAAACCAGCAATCACGTGTGAGTAGAATTTAGACACAAGTGACACCTGGAATTCAATCAACCAAGCTCCTCGCTGTGGCTACCCAAAACTACAGATCTCTACGTATATTCTTTTCCCCTATGTGGTAATCAGCAAGTACTCGGATTCGAGTCTCATGCAATTGACCAATGGGGAGCGAAAACGCCCTGGTTAATACGCAATGCGCAACACGGAGCCATAAGAACAGAATAACGCTTTTAGGAAAGCTAACCACTAATCGAAGATGAAAGGAAAACACTTTACGTTGGTGATTATCTAATTTGTAATGAATTTGAGAGTGAAAATGATTGCATCAAAAAATGTCTTGAAGGTAATGGATATCCGAAACAATTCATAGATACATCTATCATGTACTTATCCATTTTGATAGAATGCTTCTAATGAAATTAATTAAGTACAACAACAAAATAATCAGCCAGAACAACAATATATTAAATAATTAAATGTAACACATATATAAATATTCATTTCAGTGAATATGATTCAGGTCCCTGAGACATATCGGAAAACTACATAATGTGCGTTTAAAACGTAAGTGTCACTTATGTCAGCATATTTCGAATCAAAAAGGTAATAACAAAAAGCTCTGTGGTCAGGGGCTTTGGTGCAGTGTTCAAACTTATAGCCAGAGCGGTTACCCATCCGGGTACTGAACTCACTCACTCACTCATGCTGCTTAGCTCCAGAAAAAAAAAATAATACAACAATTGGACAAGCTTTCAAAAAAACTGGTACGCTTTTTGGCAGAGAATGTTATCAAACGAATAGTTTCAACTCAAATACATACATTTACTTATGGGTCGAAAATAAACTGTGCTGTGTCTGCGGTGGCGTATGATCCCATTCGAATACATACATTCAATGTTTGTTCGAAAATGAACATTGCTGTGTTTCAATGACCAGCACTTTAAGATTAATTTTCGACTTTCAAAGACAAATTATGAAGTTTTGTATGGATTATTAGCGAATATTTAATTCTCACATCAGCGAACGAAGTTAGGACGTCCAAAAATGTATGTTTCGAACAAGGAAACTTATAGGTAAAATACTGAGAAATTTTATTCCTCAATCATTATTTAATTCTATATGCCATCTGATCAGTAAGTGATAGATTTGGTGTTTCGAATTCAACATGTTGGATAACTTTCTTCATTTGTAAAAGAATTCCACTCAGTATTCTGAATATTAGTCAAGTTTCTATTTTTGGCGCTCTTGTCCCTCAGAACAGAGTGCTTATCAATATCAAATGCTCAAATATTTGTAATTCTGGAATTTTCAGTTGAAAATGGCCTCAATTAAACGATATGGTTTGACTCACTGATCAAGAATAATCCATGATCAAAATTGATTCTGTCCGTCCGATAACTCTCGAACGGAATGAGCTAGACAGTTAAAATTTTGAGGGTAGGTTTAGGACATGAATATCTCGGTTAAGTTCGTAATTGGGCCAAATAGGCCAGGTGGTTTCGGGGTAACAAAAATTTTTTTGCATTACAAATTTTAAATTAAATTTTTTTAAAGATGCTGTTCCATCATAAAAATCCATTAATGTTATTCTCAACTCTAACAATCTAATACTTTCGGAAATGATTTTTCAAAATTTCAATAATTATTCTCAATTCTAGATGATTTCTTAAAATACTATAATTATAACTTCCTGATGTATCTAAATCCAACATTAATTACGAAAATTCGTGAGAATTCCATCGATATCAATTTCAACTCAAACAAGCTAATACTTTCGGAGATATGATTTTTCAAAATTTCGAACATAAATCGTACTTCCATGTTTTCACTGAATGCTGTATACTCATAGAAGTCTATACTACGTTAGTATAGAGTTCATTCGCTGTAGGTACTTAATTATTCTATCTATGAATTATTATATGATCTGTGTTCTTTCATGTCATCTTATTCTGCTTTAAGTGACACTTCAAATTTTCTTTCTGGTTCGTTATTCTTGATATAAAATGCTCTTCCTGTTATAGGGAGCAAAGTATGATTGAATGCAAAATGACCTCAGCTATCGTAGAATTAAGGGGATGATGTGATATTATACTTTTAAGATGATAATATAATGCCCGTGGATAATCCATATGATGATGGAAATATATACTTTGGTAGGTAAATTGGGTTCAGATTATTTCCAGTATGAACAAAACTGGATTATTGGCTAAGTTTCAAGTGATGTAATATAGTTTTTATAGTAGATTTGAGGAATGAATATCTCGGATAAGTTCGTTATTGGGTAGAGTTGGTATTGGACTAATAATTTTTGGCACTCTTGTTGAATTTAAATCGTTTGCTATGTTTGAATTTAATTTATTTCATTTTGTAGTTCTATCATGAGGAACCATTGATATAATTCCTAACTCTGAAAACCAATACTTTCGGAGATATGATTTGTCAATTTTTGAAGCATTGCAGAATGTCTTTTTTGCGCGTATATGTTCTGGGGAACATCGCGTTATAGTTTTGCCCAAATGTGGAATTTAATTCTGTGGTGCCGTCCGGCCGTTGCCACGATAACTTGAGAACGGAAAGGGCTAGCGACTTGAAATTTTCAGGGTAGGTGGCGCATCCCAACACGACGGACAAGTTCGTCAATGGGTATAATCGGCCCAATGGTTTCCGAGTAATAATTTTGTTCTCAACCAAAATAAATCCGATAGAATTTAAACTTGGTGAATAATTGTAGAATATAGACCTAAGCACGTTTGTGAAATTTTGTGAGAATCGTATCGCTAGAAAATTATTAAAAAATATTTTTGTTGTCACGATAACCTGAGAACGGAAAGAGATAGCGGCTTGAAAATTTCAGGTTACGTCGTGCATCTGAATGCGACAATTGAGTTTATTTATGAGCATAATCGTCCAAACGTCTTTAGAGTTATAGCCATCTGAAATTTTCTGAAATTTGGTTGTTTTTTGTTCCTCATTAACTCGAAGAATACAAAACCGATTGAATTCAAACATGGTTATTAGTTGTAGAATGCCAACGCGAAAATTTTTGCAGAATTTCGTGAGGATGGTATAACTAGAAAATTAAAAAAAAAATAATTAAAAATAATTGAAAAAAATTCTAGATATCATAAACTATTAGTCCGGCATGGCTGAAATTTTGGAAGAGCCTTCAGAACCTAACTCTACTGCAGAATTCCAAGTTTGAACACGATCGGATCTATATTGTTGGAGAACCGAGCAGCCTTTTGTGAGTTCGGTAGCGAAGCGGTAGCGGTAGCGGATACGAATCGTCGTATGATATGTTGTCATGATTACATATTTTTGCGCGTATGTTATGGGAAAATCGTGTTATTTCATCACAAATCTATGGGAGATGATAGCCCTACATTAGTGGACAGACCTGGTTTTGAAAGAGATCCTCCTTAGGAGGAGGCAACTAAATATTGAAGGGATTTCTATGAACAAGAGTGAATATCTTTGAGAAATAGAGAAGGCGATTCTTCTTCAAGAGATCCATGTGCCTTCAGAGGAGTATATTTGCGAGAGGGGACTTTTGAAAGGTTATGTATTATTTTTAATATGATATCGCTGAAATTTTGCTGAAGGCTTCTGATCTTGTAAGGTGAGAGGCTCATTTGTGGATATTAAATCTCGTGATGGGTAGAGAGGAATTTTAGGCCAGTTTTTCTATCACTAATGAGAATATATCTTTATGTTTCACCTCATCACCTTTAGATCTATCAATGGACATTTATTGGTTAAGAATAAGTAATTGAATATTACTGGAATTCAATTGAATTTCATTCAATATGTTAGTAACTAAACTTAGAATTTTATTTACTTTGATTATTTAAATATGACATTAATTCCAGTAATATTTTTCAAGAATAATTATGTATTCTTCTCCTAAAGAAGAATTGAAGGTAGACAATAATGTGTTAATTTTTTCATCATTGCTTTCTATCCTGACTTCACGAAAAAAAAAATTGGGTCAAGCACTGACGTGAAGTCAGGAGCTTTTGCGCGTATGTTCTATTGTCCATTCTCCTGTATTGGACACTTTTAATCGAATTTACCATGGTGAATTCTATTGTCTATTCTCCTATATTGGACAGCCTTAATCGAATTCACCATGGTAAATTCGATTAAGAGTGTCTAATACAGGAGAATAGATAATAGAATTCACCATGGTAAATTCGATTAAGAGTGTTCAATACAGGAGAATGGACAATAGAACATATGCGCAAAAGCTCCTGAATTCACGAAAAAAAAATTGGTTCAAGCACTGACGTGAAGTCAGGAGCTTTTACGCGTGTGTTCTATTGTCCATTCTCCTGTATTGAACACTCTTAATCGAATTTACCATGGTGAATTCTATTGTCTATTCTCCTGTATTAGACACTCTTAATCGAATTTACCATGGTGAATTCGATTAAGGCCGTCCAATATAGGAGAATAGACAATAGAATTCACCATGGTAAATTCGATTAAAAGTGTCCAATACAGGAGAATGGACAATGGAACATACGCGCAAAAGCTCCTGACTTCACGTCAGTGCTTGAACCAATTTTTTTTTTAAGTCATTTAGTCATTTTTTAAGCATTTTTTTTAAATTACAGTTTTTGCGCGTATGTTCTGGGGAACATCGCGTTATCATTTTGCCCAAATGTCTGTAACTTTCGATTTTTTTTACGAAAATGGTCTCAAACGATTTGGTTCGACTCCCCAATGAAGAATTCGAGGTCAAATTTGATTCAGTCCGGCCGTTGCCACGATAACTTGAGAACGGAAAGAGCTAGCAACTTGAAATTTTCAGGGTAGGTGGCGCATCTCAATACGACGGACCAGTTAGTTAATGGGCATAATCGGCCCAGTGGTTTCCGAGTAATGGTTTTGTTTTCAACCAATATAGATCCGATCGAATTGAAACTTGGTGAATAGTTGTAGAATATAAACCTAAGCACGTTTGTGAAATTTTGTGAGAATCGTATCGCTAGAAAATTATCAATAAATCATTAAAAAATATTTTTGTTGTCACGATAACCTGAGAACGGAAAGAGATAGCGGCTTGAAAATTTCAGGTTAGGTTGTGCATCTGCATGCGACATTTGAGTTTGTTTATGAGCATAATCGGCCACACGGTTTTAGAGTTATAGCCATCTGAAATTTTCTGAAATTTGGTGGTTTTTTGTTCCTCATTAACTCGAAAAATACTGAACCGATTGAATTCAAACATGGTTATTAGTTGTTGAATGCCAACGCGAAAATGTTTGCAAAATTTGGTGAGGATAGCATTTGTAGAAAATTTTTAATAAATCATTGAAAATAAAAAAAAATTCTATATATCAGTAACTATTCGTTTGAAATTGCTGAAATTTTGCAAGAGCCTTCATAACCTAACTCTACTGCCAAGTTTCAAGTTTTAATACGATCGGTTAAATATTGTTGGAGATTCGAGCATTCTTGTGCGAGTTCAGTAGATGGGTGACCGTTGCCTCGATAACTTTCGAACGAAAGGAGATAGGGACTTGCAATTTTCAGGGTAGGTTGCGTATCCGAAAGGGAGAGTTGAGTTTGTTTTTGGGCATAATCGGTCTAACGGTTTCCGAGTTATACCCACCTGGAATATTATTTCCATGATAACTCAAAAAATAAATATTCGATCGAATTGAAGCTTGGTAACTAGTAGTAGAAAATCAACATAAAGACGTGTTTAAAATTTTGTAAGAACCGTACCCCCAGAAAATTTGAAAAAAATCACGAAAAAAAAAATTGTTTCAAGCACTGACACTCTTAATTCGATTTACCATGGTAAATTTGAATTAAGTGTCCAATACAGGGGAATTGACAACATAATTTACCATTGGTAAATTCGATTAAGGGTGTCCAATACAGAAGAATGGACAATAGAACATACGGGCAAAAGCTTCTGACTTCACGTCAGTGCTTGAACCGATTTTGTTAAATTTAATTTCTTCCATGATGCGGTTCTATCATAAGAATCCATTGATATAATTCCCAACTCTGAGAAACCAATACTTTCGGAGATATAATTTGTCTGTTTGAACAAGAGCGCCAAAAAGCTCCTGTCCACAGAGCTTTCCCACTTTTCATATCTAGATGGGAAAAATCTAATCTATGACGTCACACCTGGACTCAGAAAATGCAAACTTATTTTCGACAAATTTGGAAGATGGGACTAAACGAACGACTTTTATGTCATGTAAAAAATGTTGGCTTCTCGAACTCAGCATTAGAAGAGAATGATATTAAAGATATATTAGGCAGGGCTTCTGTTGGAGATGATTCTGATCTTGTCAAAGAATGTAACTTCCTCCTTGATAACGTGCAGAAGAGGTTTGATATTATCCTGGATAAAATACTTTTATCTTATAAATACAAGATTACCTATAAGGGTCCTTTTCTTGTGCATGTTGAATCCAGAGACAAGAATATTGGAAATCTTAATCCAATTAGCTTGGGTAAGCTGTTGTATGCATGTCCTAATTATTCTGACTTCAAAATCTCGAAAATATGCAGAAAAGGACTCAAGAGAGTAGGTGTCTACTTTGACTATCCGGATAATCCTAATTTTTTTGTCGATAAGAATAAGCTTGACACTACTAAATATTTTGTTAACATTCCATCCCGTATGATCTCTACAATGGGTATTGTCAGAGATATTGGATTGGATATTAGTGAGGACGATATGCTGGAATATGGTAAAGGATTAAACCCTGGTTGTAAAATAATTAAGATGCGCAGGCTGAATAAGAGAATTTGAACAAATAACATGGTTTCATATGTGCCTACAACTACATGTGTCTTAACATTTGAAAGTAACACCCTTCCAATGGAATTAGTGCTTTTTAATACGCTGTCTCCAGTTTCCGTTTATATCCAGCCTGTACTTCAATGCTTGAAATGTCCCCGCTATGGCCATGTCAGAGCTCTTTGTAGAGGTACATCCAGATGCCAGAAGTGTGGTGACTTGCACGCTGATGAACAGGTTTGTGAGGGACCACTAAATTGTGTTTATTGCCTTGAGCCTCATTCCTCTACTGATAGGTCCTGTAAAGAATATCTCAGACAGAAAAAAATTAAAGAATGCATGGCATTTTATAATATTACATTCTTCGAAGCAGACAAGAATTCCCGAGGATCCCCAACTTTGACTTCCTCTGATTATGCTAGCTTAGATCATAACTCCCAAAGCACGTCTCAGAATTCTTTCCTTTCCTCGGTAGTCTACAGTCCTTCTCAGGAGCCGTGAAGAGCAATGTAAACCACTCCCTTAAAACCCCACTTCACACAAGAAAATCTAGCTCGGTCATTCACAAGAGAAAGGTCCCAACCAGTCCTGGGTATGATACTAAAGTATACTGGGACCTCTGCTTTTTATAGTGTACGTCAATGACCTCCCTAATGCAACATCTGATTCAGCAAATTTTTTCACCAACTACCCCGATGACACCAATGCTCTTCATATAGCGAAAACATTTGGAGAAGTACTTTTTTTGAAGAACAAATTTTTGGCTCGCATCATAATTTGTTAGTGAATGAAGAAAAAACAAAATGCGTTCTTTTCACTCATGACAGACGATCACAGATTTCCATCCAAGATAACCAAACTGAGTATATGGAACACACGAGATTCTTGGGATTGTATATGCAAAAAAATTTAGATTGGAAACTATAGACAGAAAATGTGATTGGTAGATTGAAGTGCACTGTTTACGCTCTTCGAGTGCTCAAGGGAGATGCTGGTGTTCCTTTTTTGATGGCTGTGTATTATTCGAATTTTCAGGCCATTATGACATATGGATTGATTTTCTGGGGAAACAGTTCATGTGCTGAGGCTGTTTTCAAGATACAGAAGATGGCGGTTCGTTGTGTCTTTGGACTGGGTTATACACAATCTTGTGGGGGTATTTTTAAGAAAAACAATATTCTTAATTTAACAGGTTTATACAGTTATAAACTTTTACAGTTCTTCTTTAAGAATCCTGAAAAATTTGTCAAATTCAAGTGCTCACAAATCTATGATACTCGTCATAATTTATTCATTTTTCCTAAGCATAAACTTTCTTCAACTGAAAAAGAATGTACATATATGGTAATTAAGTTGTTCAATTCCCTACCAACTGAATTGAGACAAATATCATGTTTCAAAATTTTCAAGAAGAGATTGTTCAGACTTTTGATTGAAAGGGAGCCTTATAGCATCTCTGAATTTTTAGCTCAAGGAAAGTAACTTATATTGTTTCTTTCTGTAAGGGGTGTTTCTTTTATTTCGACATGTTTCGTATTTCATTTGGACAGTTATTTAATTATTGTAAGGATGATTTCACGAAATAAATATATTTTGTTGTTGTTGTTGTTGTAAAGCCCATGATAACTGTCTTCTAACATACACACCATCTGATACCAATATTATTCCGACTATATCCCAGTTCAGTTCCCAACATTCCCAATCTCCCTCTGTTAACCTTTTTCCTCCGAAGAGGATGGTAACATCAGCACAATTACATCACAGCGCAAAACCTTCAGGTAAATCAACAGATCAGCAGAATATTCTCACAAAACGTGCAAGGCAAGTCAGGAATCTAGGGAGAAGGAAGATGCTCTTCCCCTCATGGATCCGTAAAGCCTGCTTCAACAAATGATATGAAATTTATGAACATAAGTATTAAGTCATAATAATACAAATTCGTTCACTATTCTACAATGGAACATAAGACCAGTTAACTCTAATTACGACAACCTACAAATACTTATAAGGGATTTTGACTCAGATGTCATAACCCTTTGTGAAACGTTTCTAAAATTTGAAAATTATTTTACTCTATCTGGATACAGAATTATTCGTGAGGAGAGGGCTGATGGTTTTGGTTGTCTTGCCATAGCCATCAAGTCCCATTTACATACCGAGACCATATCTGTCAATTCTTCTCTTTTACCAAACAGGAGTCAGACTATAGGTATATCTATTGACAGGAAATTGACAATAATCCTGAGGGTTTTGTGCCCAGTTCAGTCTTTGATAATATCCCACAGTATATGAATGGTCGTGCCATTTGGCTGGGGGACTTTAATACTCATCATACAAGATGGGGTTCGGGCCTCTCAAACCGAAGAGGTGTGGTATTTAATGGGTTCCTTCTTGATGGTGATTTGGTTCTGCTAAATTCGACGACACCAACAAGACGAACAGGTCCTTCCCAGCAGCCGAGCGCCCTAAATATGACTGTGGCTACGCCTGATGTGGCTAGTAAATGTACATGGTCCGTCCACCATGATACCGGTTTCAGCGACCACTTCCCGATCCTGGTTCACATAAAGGATGACTCACTGATATTCCCCAGGGCTCTATATTGTTCCACGCAAAAGTTTAATCTTAAGAAAGCTGACTGATCCCGATATCAGACCAACTCGCTATTGTCTCCCAGTAGAGATACTGTTGAGAGCGCAGAGGATCTGATTTGGGGTTATGGAGTGTAGCGCAGAGGAAGCTATCCCACGGACTGGGAAAATACATTCGGGTAAGTTTAGGGTGCATTGGTGGAATGATGAGGGGCTGAGGTCATTCGTTTAAGGAGGAAAGGCTTTGCTGATTTCATCAATAATCCGACAGTAGAAACTTGGATTAATGCAAACTACTTAAGAGTTCGAGCTCGTAATCTTATGAGGCGGACCAAAAGGGATTGCTTTAGGTCATTTTGCGAAAACCTCCAGTTCACTGGCTCCCAAAACTCCTGGAGAATTATAAGAAGGTTATCAGGAAGATATAAAATTTCTGGATCTCCTCCAATGCCTGACAGCTTGTCACTTCTAATCCTGGGTAGTTTTCGGCCTGTCCCGCTAGTTTCGGATTACCGGACTGAACTTGCACCAGTAGAATTTACCTTAAATGAGCTTGAGCTTATATTGAAGACGAAAAAGAACTCTGCCCCTGGGATGGATGGCCTTGGGTACCCTTGTTTAAAAATCTGAATTAGTTACCATCATCAATAATATAATCATAACAGGAATCATCCCTCCATCAATGACAAAGTATAGAGTCATACCCTTTTTGAAGTCCAATAAACCGGCCCACCTCCCTGGGAGCTATCGCCCAATCTCTCTTGCTCCTTGTTTGACCAAGATTTTGGAGAAATTGATTAAAGCTAGAATCGAACCCTTGATTGTGTCAAGGCTGGGCAGTACGAAGACTTTTGGCTTCCGCAGGGGAAGATCCACATATGATGCAATTACCAACCTTACCTCTCTTGTTTACCAGGCTTTCAATTCGGGTGATTATGTGATGGCGGCGTATCTGGACATTAAATCGGCTTATGATCATGTTCTCTATGAAATTCTTAAAAAGGACATGGAGGCTTGTTCTATTCCGCCAAGTTTGGTGAGAGTCATCTGTGAATTGTTCAATAGTAGGGAGCTATATATATGTAGTGCGGTTTCGGGTGTACTGTTGGGCCCACATAAATCCCATAGGGGTCTTCCGCAAGGTTCGGTGCTTAGCCCTATTCTCTTTAACTTGTATATGCAATTACCTGATTATCTGTCTCCAGTGGGAATTACCATTATTATCTTTGCAGATGATATAGTTATGCTGACTCGCGGCAGAAACATTGGTCTCATTCAGCGGACGAAACAGTTGCGCAACCGTTACCAAAACGTTCGGTGGCACATGCCCTACGAACTCAACACGTTGTGGAGCGGAGGCTATTTTACGGAGCACATTTGATTTGTGCTAGGTAGCGGTAGCGTAAAGTGGCTGAGCGCTTCGTCCGCTGAATGCGACCATTGATACGATGAAGACCAAGCTCAATTCGACCCTTAATAGACTCTCCCAATCGATGAGTGAGCGCAATCTCCTAATTTCCCCGGAGAAATCATCGGCCGTGATATTTGACAAATCCAGATATCGGAGTTCCCGGAAACATTATCGCTGAACACGGTTTTTTGGCAATTGTTCTAACTTTCTCTCAAGAGTCCTTCCATTCCGGTGCAAAGTTGCTGGGATGCACTGTATTATAACACCTTCATTTTCGTTCCATCTTACTCCATTACAATGGGAGAATACATGTATTCTTCCACCATGGTTCACGCTTCACATTCATGGTGTGGTTTTATCTCATAGGTGGCGTGAGCGTTTATATACAGGATGGTCCAACGAAAACTTAACACCTCGATTTTCCGTCATGAAAATGTGGAAAATCGCTCGGATCCGTCAATTTCTGATTCGAGGGGGAAGAACTTTTCCACTTTTTTCATCTCCGTAAGTTCAACCCCCTAACGGGGTGAGCACAACCCCTTGATTTTGAATAGGGATGAGGGGTGTTGTGGTAACTAATTTGGAAGATCGTATCGAGTACTATCCGACCCTAAAATTTCGCTTCAAAATATCCATCGATAATGAAATAACAGCGAAAATAATGAAAGAGGCAATGTGGAATTTATCTCGAGCATATTATTTGTATCCGACACATTTCAACGGTATGTAGTAGTTATGTTGTTCAAAAAAGTATTAATTTCTTGTCCAAAAATGTAGACGGACCTTGTTTTTGATTTGTCTTACTCTATCGTGAATTTTCAAGATCGTTACAAGTGTGTCAAAGCTATTGTAAATTTTTAGTAGAATTAAAATGGTGTATTCTGTAGAAGAGAGGGTGGAAATGATAAAATTATTTTTTAGAAATAACGACTCTGCGCGAACAACAGCGGCTTCATTTAACGAATGACATCCTGTAAAAAATGTATCCGCTGCTCGCGTTGTGCAACTGGTTGCCAAATTTGACGCTACTGGTTTAGTCGGAAACATAAAGAGGGTGCATGAAAGAGACGAAGCGAGGGACGTGGCTGTCTTAGGTAGCAATGGATCCAACCTTGAGTACTACGAAATTGTCCGATGTATCTGGTGTCTCACGCACAACAATCATGAGAATCCTGAAACAACATAAATTCCTTCCTTATAAGATACGATTGGTTCATAAACTGAATGATCCCGATCGCCGACTCCAGTTCTCCGAAGTGGTCAGTGAAATTATTAGCGGCAATCAAAACTACTTGTTCGATATCTGTTTTTTCGGACGAGTGTTCATTTTACCTTAACGGCATTGTAAACCGGCATAACTGTCGGTATTGGTAAGATGAAATTCCAAGATTATTTCGTGAGGTGCGTACTCAGCGTCCCCAAAAATTAAATGTTTCGGGTATTTATGGAATTCACATAATCGGTCCTTTTTTATAAGGAAGTGAATGGTGCCTTCCAGCATTTAATAAACTAATCACAAAATTAAGTACTCCTCCACTATTTTACCCGTCATTTCGTTATCGATGGAAATTTTGAAACGAAATTTCAGGATCAGATAGTACTCGATGAGATCTTCAAAATGAGGTATGGCAACACCCCTCATCTCAATTCAAAATCAAGGGGTTGTGCTCGCCCCCGTTAGGGAGGATTGCAGTTTCGGGCATGCAAAGGGCGGAAAAGTTGTTCCCCCTCGAATCAGAAATTGACGAGTTCTAGCGATTTTCAAAATGTTCATTCTTAAGCCGGAAAATCGAGGTTTTAAGTTTTCGTTGGTCCACACTTCATGTCCGATCAGGATGGCTATGGGAGGCTTAACATGGATCAGTTTAGTTGAATTTGTCAAGAGCTATAGAGCACTGATGAAGGTCAAGAAGCCAGTAACGCGTCTGGTCTTGCTTCTCTTCAATTCAATGAGATCCACTGGGGATAATTTGATTTGTGAAATCTATGCATAATGCCATTTTGAGACCACATTGGCAGAACGCTCTGAACTTGTTGATTTAATTTTGTGTATAGAAACTTATTCCTGTGATAATCATATTGATGATAATCACGGCAGAGAAAAAAAAGATTGAGCGAACAGTATCAATTACTCTTTCATATTTACGTACGTTTATCTGATGAATTCATGAAGTAATCATTCGTCCGAGTTGAAAACTACGAGCCAACCAATGAATCTGAATGTTCAAAGAAAATTTTTACACATGTACGAGGGATAGGTAGTGACGTTACAGCCAATGAATCTGCTTGCAGGTTACCAGGAATTTCTTTGTGCTCCGGATACCAGATAACTTTCAGAGAATTATCAGAGCCAAGCACGCGCAGAGATTACCTACAATCTTCCACTAGATAGGATTGTATTTTTATCACTCAACAAAATAATTGTCGTAGTCATGTTGAGTATGGAGATTTTTATTTAATTGTAATTCCAATTGAATAAAGCTGGTGATGAAAAGTGAAGAGATTTTCGCAGCACACTTTCAGAGACTTATTATCTGAGAAAATGATAATCCAATTCTTACACCATGTAGAACGGTAATATGATAATATCCGTTCTAGGAGTTTCTACGTACAAAAGGAAATGGATTCTTGGTACAACAATGATAAATAAAATGTGAACACAATGTTTCTAGTAACATCATTTATTTTCAATGGAGTACAGTATATTTATCCTTTTTTCATTTGTATTGAGGTATAGAAAAGGCAAATTTATAAAAAAATAAGATCAATACATTATATGAGACAAAATTTATAATGATAAGTAAATGGACACATGCTTATAATTATACTATATAATTATTGTATACGAGCATATAACAAATGTATTAGAAACATATTATTTTTCTTTTCAATTAAACTGCCTATAACCGAGATGGGAGAAATAATGCAATGGTATAAAACAAATCAACTACGAAAATTGCATCCATGGTAGGAAGACAATATTAACATATTCATAGTAACAACAAATGATTATCAGGTATTTAATAAAATTTTATAAATTATACAAATATGTATCGACAAGATGGATGTAATAATGGAAGAATTATGAAGTATAAATGATAGTTCCATCTACCCAAAAAAAATGAGATCCGGTGAGCAATACACAATAAAGAAATATATAAAAATATTCATAACAAGATTAATTCATAACATGAACAAATAATAAATCTGATAATTAACATAACAAAATACATTCTGTACGATGGATATAATAATGGTAGCTATTATCCAATGTACAACAAAATTTGACACGAATTTTTCTAAATTTGAATTTCACCCTCAAAGCTCTAATGTCATTAACATAAAAACACATTTGGCACTTGATTCTGTTCTGTTATGGGGGAGGGGGCTGAACTGCACAACCAAATAAGGAATGTTTGTTAATGTTATGCGTTTGACGATGAACATAGAAAAAATTTTAAATATTGGGGGGGCTGCAGCCCAATGCCCTGAATGTACCGAATATCTCCATCTGTGTCATAATGCCATAATTTATTTTCACCACCCTTCTTTCCGTAACTCAGATAGGTCACAATAACCTATGGCTATCCATTTCAGGTCGGGATATCCTCGTACATTGAATGGATATCCATAGGATATCCACCAACACTGGATATCCATAGGATATCCACCAACACTGGATATCCATAGGATATCTATCCACCAACACTGAATATCCCATGGATGTCCATGGAATATCCATTGGCGACAGTAAATGGATATCCGTTTCTCACAATGACGGATCTCCTATGGACGTCCATAAGATAATTGATTGTAAATTTATCCGTTAAAAGTAGATCCATAGTAGATCTCTCAGATAAGGTTGAAAATCAATTCGAAATGAACAATGCGCATAATAGATATTTCAGTAGTTAAATTAATTGATTGTTTACGTTCCTGTTGTTGATTCGGAAATCGGAATCAAATATAATATGATGTATCATCTGATATCATATCATTATTAGGGTTATGTGAGACATGAAACGTACGCCGTATGCCTCCGCTATTCAGTGCTTTTCTTGGGTAAGTATTGAAAAGTTGAGATAAATTTCATAAATAGCAACTCGCTAATAATTCAGATGACAGTTTCTGTGGAATATACTAACTGATGTTTTGGAGGAAATGAAAGAAATTAATTAATGTGAGGCCTGTCCCAAAGAAGGACTAATCCTATTATTAGTTGATAATTTCCCGATAAACTCCGAGAAAAAAATGAAGGAGTTTGAAACACTATTCAATGACAAATAAATTTTCTATTACGCAGTAAGTAAAATAAAAGTAGCCACTTACAGCTAAACTCAATCATGAATATTTTAGGTTGAGGACGGAAGGAAGATAGGAGGGAGTTTCATAAAGGACTTCTTAATGAAGTGCCTGAATCAGATAGTATCGAACTATACGTTGATCATTATAGCTGGTTGGCAGTCAAGAAGAAAAAATTTTTGGTTTCGACAAAACTGGATGAAGTATTGATGGGTGAGTTTTTCAACATACAATTCATTAAAGTACGTAGCACAAAAACACTACACCACTTATATTTGTGTTTAAAATCTTGACTTGAAATATGTATTGTGTTTTTGGCGCTCTAGTTCATCGGAACTGAGTGCTTATCAATTTGCCCAAATGTCTGTAATTTTCGAATTTTTCGATGAAAATGCTCTTAAACGATTTGGTTCGACTCACTGATCAAGAATCCGTGGTCGAAATTCATTCTGTCCGGCCTGCCGTAGGCATGATGACTCTCGAACGGAATGAGCTAGACAGTTGAAATTTTCAGAGTAGGTTTGGGGGATAAATATCTCGGCTAAGTTCGTTATTGGGCAAAATCGGACAGATGGTTTCGGAGTAACAAAAAAAATTTTTTTTTTACAAAACAAATTCCAAATTAAATTTTTTTCAATAAGCAGTTCTACCATAAGAATCCATTCATATTATTTTGAACTCTAACAAGCTAATACTTTCGGAGATATGATTTTTCAAAATTTCAATGTAAATCGTATTTCTACGTTTTCACAGAATGATAGAATTATTCTGTGGGTATTCTATGAATTGTTATAATGTCAACTTATTTTCCTGAGACATGACGTTGTCTCATTATCATTCATTAAAGCAATGGTATAAATATGAGAATTATAATATAATATCATACTTTTTGTTGGTTGATATTTTCATGCCGATGGTCAATCCATATGATGATGGGAATGGTAATGGTAAGTTAATAATATTGGGTTCAGAATATCTCCACTAAAAACAAAACTGGAATATTGGTGTATTGGAGTAGATTTGAGGAAAGATACATATTATCGTTCATCATAGAATTGAGGAATGAATATCTCGGATGAGTTCGTTGTTGGGTTTGGATTGATAATTTTTGGCACTCTTGTTGAATTCAAATTCTTTTATGATGTTTGAATTCAATTTCTGCTAAGATGAAGTTCTAAATTTCAATAATGAATCGTACTTCTATGTTTTCACAGAATGCTATAAATATTCTATCTAAGCTTTATTATATGATCTGTGTTCATACTCGTACATTTCATCCTGTTCTATAAGAGAGAGTCAAATTCATTTGAGCTATTTTAATTTGGTTTCTTCCATGGTGCAGTTCTCATTCTCAGATTGCTCATTTAATCTTGATAAATAAACTATTATTTGAATTGAATTTCCTTTATGATGCAGTTCTATCTTAAGCATACATTGATATAATTCTCAACTCTGGGAAACCAATACTTTCGGAGATATAATTTGTCTGTTTGAACTAGAGCGCTAGAGAGCTCCTGTCCACAGGGCTTGTTTTAATTTTTGTAAATTCTTATTAGTGAAAGTCATTCAATTATTGAGTATTCAAAATACCAACATTATTCAAATGTAGGTACCTGACGATATGAATGAACATTTCAAATATGTTTCGGGAACAATTAGATAGAAAGATCTCATTGCATGATAAATTGTTTCCATTAATATTACTATATAAGAGGTGTGCAGTATATAATTTAAACCCGACACACTTCGACTCCAGACTCCGAGCAGAGCAGACCTCCTGAGCAGTGCGCAGAAGCTGCCGTAGCCCCGTCCTAACATTGAAAGAGAAGATTGCCGAGTAAAAGATATGATATTGGTGACGAGTTCGCACACAAGAGAAAAAACAAAATGTGGTTTTTACCGCATTTCAACAAAGGAATAAAACGCTTTTTGCGCGCGTGTTCCGCAAGGAACAGCGTGCTATCATTTCGTCACAATGTCTGTATTTTTCGAATTTTTTTTCGAAAGTGGTCTCAAACGATTGGGTTCGACTCCCTGATGAAGAATTCGAGGTCAAATTCAATTCTGTCCATCCGGTCCGGCCGGCCGTTAACACGATAACTCTCGAACGGAACGACTTAGAGCGTTGAAATTTGCAGGGTAGTTCTGTAACGTAAATATCTCGGACAAGTTCGTTAACGGGCGAAATCCACCGAGTTTCGGAGTTAAGGCCGTTTTTAGTCAAAACGTTTTTTATGAATATTTCCGGAACCGATCACTCGATCTTTCTGAAATTTGGCATCAAATTGTAGAATAATGACCTTTATATGCCTGCGAAGTTTTGTTTTGATCGGACGGCCCTAAAGTGGCAAAAAAAAATTTCAAAAATTTTAAAATTTTGTTTTCAGGATAACTCGAAAAATACTGATCTGATTAAATTGAAACTCAGTAGTTAGATGCAAAAGACCAATGCAAACACTTTTGCAAAATTTCGTGAAGATCACGTGACATGAAAAAAATAAAAAAATTACTACTATTTTGCGGAATACTTTGCTTAAAATGCCGAAACCTATTTTTTTGAGATTCATGCTGCCCTTTCCGGGCATTTTTCGTTGTGCGCATGCGCAGATGAGAAGTCATTTAACTGCTGTAGTTTTCGTCAGAGAGGACTGGGGTTTTGGGGTGGCGGATGCTATTCCTCCATAGAATCCAGATCGCTGATGAGGATCTGCGCATGCGTGGATTAAAGATGTGATATCACCCGAACCACTAGTGTTGGAGAATCGGAGTTTTTTGTATGGTGTGTGATTTTGAGAGGACTTTTAGCTGCGAGTAAATTGCGCATGCGCAGAAGAGAAGTGACTGTTTTTGCGTTGGATGGGTTATATTGAGAGTGCTGAGTTGATATTGTGAGGTTTTAAGAGAATATTCATGGCAATTCAGTGTAAGGACAAGACAGTTTGGGGGATCTAGCGTTGTTTCCGAGTTTAAGTGTCCGTACCGTGGCCCTGGGGCTAATTATAGAAATTGATGTTACAGGTATTTTTCGTTATGCGCATAAGCAGACCTGATTTTGACAGAGCTTGTTATTTTGAATTCATACCTACTGAGTTTAGTGTCAAAAAATTTGCGGAACATCTACTGAACTCACACAAGGCTGCTCGATTTCCAACAATATATATCTGATCGTGTTCAAACTTAGAACTTGGTAGTCGTGTTAGGTTCTGAAGGCTCTCGCAAAATTTCAGCGAAATCGGATGATTAGTTTTTGATTTATAGAATTATTTTCAATAATTTTCAATGATTTTTTAAAAATCTTCAATTTATACGATTCTCTCAACATTTTACAAGAACTTTCGCGTTGGCATTTTACATCGAACAACCACTTTTGAATTAGATCGGTTCCTTATTTTTCGAGTTATTGAGGAAATAACAACCAAATTTCAGATGGGTATAACTCCAAAACGGTTTGGCCGATTATGCTTATAAACAAACTCAAACGTCACATTCTGATGTACAACCTAACAAAAAAATTTCAAATCACTTTCTCTTTCCGTTCTCAGGTTATTGATAGATGAAAAATATTTTTTAACAATTTTTTTAAATTTTCTTTTTAATAATCTTCTAGTGATACGATTCTCTCAACATTTTGCAAGAACTTTCGCGTTGGCATTCTACATCTAACAACCACGTTTGAGTTAGATCGGTTCCTTATTTTTCGAGTTATTGAGGAAACAACAACCAAATTTCAGATGGGTATAACTCCAAAACGGTTTGGCCGATTATGCTTATAAACAAACTCAAACGTCACTTTCTGATGTACAACCTAACAAAAAAATTTCAAATCGCTTTCTCTTTCCGTTATCGATAGATGAAAAACATTTTTTAATAATTTTTTTTTTAATTTTCTAGCGATACGATTCTCACCAAATTCCACAAAGAGGCTTAGGTTCATATTCTACAACTATTCACCAAGTTTCAATTCGATCGGATTCATATTGGTTAAAAACAAAATTATTACTCGGAAACAATTGGGCCGATTATGACCATTAACGAACTTTTCCGTCGTATTCGGATGCGTCACCTACCTTTCATTAGAGCAAAAAACTATTTAGATAAACTAATTGATGTTGTTTGTATGCATAGTAATAAATAAACGAGTATTGTTTAGTACGTCTTTTGTCTCTAAGTGTTAAATTAAAATTGACGGAAATAAATTGGGTTGGGATAAAGTATGGAACCAAGTAAATATCTTTTGAACGAAAGGAACGATATTTATCAAAATTTGCAGGTAATTGCAATGGACAAAATGCATCTGATGTACATTTTTTTGTTAATAATATACTTCCGGTTTAACCAGAAATGCCATCAACTTCTTTAATTTAAATGGGATACCCTATATATTTTTACTGACTTTTGAGAGATCTCGTTATTTTCAATTCATACATACTGAGTTTAGTAAAACGAGGAATAACTCACTGTTAGTTGTACAATAGGTGTACATTTCATTAATGAAATGTACACCAATATACCACAATTAACAGTGAGTTATTCCTCGTCTTCACAAATTTCTTGACACTAAACTCAGTATTTTTCCATCAAATCCCAAATAGCATTGAATACGAAGGCGTGACTAACAAACGAGGAGATTGCTGAAATCACGAGCGAAAGAGATAGAAAATGTGAAATTTGTACGCTACTGCTGTTCGTTTCACGGCCAAGGTTATATTCATAAATAAATACATGTACCTTGTCTAGTTTTTACTTCTTGGCAATTATCTTGTCTATGTCAATTGATGTAGATGTGGATATTTTGATACGAGAAAAATAATATAATTATACTGAATCGTTAGTGATTTTGGTGTGTTTTTTTGGTTCTATTGTGAATACCGATTTTGGTAAGTACCTCAATATTTAGGCTTGATGCAGTTATTTATTTTAGAAAATACCACCTGTATCATAGAATTATTGACTTAGATATCCAATGAGTCCCAAAATTTTTTTCCCCGGTAAGTGGTGTGTGTAACGTTACAAAACGGTCCACCATTGATTACCATTTTAACCGCGAAAAACTCTCTACGGGCAGCTTCAATTCACAATCACAAACGCCTTGCCTAGATTCTATGAACCGCCCAGCGCGTTGATAGAGTTTATGTTTCGCATGCGCACGATCAGCAGCGTCATGCGGGGTCAAGCAGACATCTTTTTTTTTTCGAGTACTGAAAGTCGAAGCGTTAACATCTCGCCAGAGATTTTAGCAAATTAAAGTACTATCGTAATCCATTATAATCGTGCGAATTGGAAATTTATTTGTTTCTTATAAGACGTCTATTTAAAAGGCGTCTTAGTTCCGGAGTGAACATTTGGAGATAACTTTCTTAGTTCCGGAATGAACATTTGAGGACGACTTTCTTAGTTCCGGAGACGACTTTCTTAGTTCCGGATTGAACATTCGGAGACGACTTTAAAACCTGGAGAACTTTCTTGGTACCGGAACATAAACTGGTGGAATATCTTAATACCTCAGCACAAATCTGGTGGAATATCTAATACCTGAGCATAGATCTGGTGGAATATCTAATAGGAACAACTTAGTCCTGGAATAACAGTTGAAGACAACTTCCTTACTACCGGAGTACCTTTGTTCCGAAGAGAACGTACATCTACATGTGACATTTTGGACGGCCCTACCTCATCTATCGAACCCAGAAAGCAAAGATAAGTGCCTCATCGATCTCAGACTTACCATTGATCCTTGTACATATTAACGAAATATTTATTTGTAAAGTTGGAATATATAGATAGGGAATAAGAGGTTTTATCTTTAACATCAGATCAACGATTTGGGATACATTCAGGAGTAGGGTAATTTTTACTTAGGCGCTCTATGAGGCATTTTACTTGGGTATGATGTTTCCTAGGCGGACGAACAAACTTGCTAGCATAAGTCACTGAGCCAGTAACGGGCAAACTAGTAAGTTTTATTTCACTGGCGCCTAACGTGGGGCCCGAGTAACCTATTTTTTGAGTGATATTTTTTTTCCTGGGTGTGTTTCTGCCGTTTTTCTGATGGTGAGGGTGACTTCGTCGTGGGTCTGAGATTCGAGTTCATTTTTTTTTATGTTTGAACTATCTTTCAACTTTCACCCTATTGCTTTTTCATCTCATTGTTATCTGGATAACTGAATCATGAATCCCAACAACTTGAAGTCTCACGAGTTGAGTTATGAATTGACAATACGGATAGGCAAAGAGATACCAACAACTGTGGATGAGAAGCGTAAGCTTTTGAGGGGCTTGCTTGCTCAGGAAAAGGGCGATCGTAGTTTTATTGCATTAAGGGATGATTACGAGTTAGAAACCAGTTTCACAGAGTTAAAAAGGTCAATTACTGAAATATCCACATTGATTTCTAACTTATCTGTTACATCTTCAGAAAACGATTATAAACGGATCATAGACCGTTTAACTCACTGTTCAGCTGGGTTACACAGAATTTCTGTTGAAGAAGATTCTGATGAAAAACAGAAAAGATCTTTATTGTTCCAAATTATTACCTTAGAATCAGAGTTGGACGAACGTAGAATGCCTTCAGCAGCTCCTGTTACTTCAACACCTACCAAAGCTCCCACATTAAGTAATACCACCGTTTCTTCAAAAAAGGTTCCCATTTATAAGTGCGCTTTAAAAAAATTCTCCGGTAGAGAACCTCTAATGCCTTTTCTCGAGTTGATAGATACCCTTAAGATTTCACGTGGTTGTACAGATGCTGACCTCTTCGAGTCAGCTGCGGATCTTTTTGAGTTTGACGCTTGGACATGGTGGCATAACCATTTTATTCGTAGTACCTTTAAGACCTGGTCGGACCTGGTGGATGGTCTGAAGGACGCCTTTTTACCTTCAAATTATGACGAGAGGATAATGAGCGAAATAAAGTCTCGTAAACAGAAATTAGGCGAAAATGTTACCATTTTTATAACGTCACTAGAAGCTAAATTTTACCGATTAAATACAAAACCTTCAGAGAGAGAAATGGTAGGAATCATTAGAACCAACTTGCTTCCCGATTTTGTTAAAGCATTAGTGCTTCAGGACATAGATACAGTGGCCAAATTAACTTCATTATGTAAAAGGATCCAGGATATCTTACGACTGGGTGATCTCCAACAGAAATTTTCCAAAAGTTTATCAATTGCCGAGGTATCTCTGGTTCAATGTTGGAATTGTGGTGTCAACGGACACAAATATAGTGTATGTAGAAAACCAAGGGTGATTTTCTGTTACGGTTGTGGTAAGCGAGGCATTGTTAAGTCAAACTGTCATTATTGTTCAAAAAATGTAGAGGCGGGTCATTGGTCGGCAGAACGGGTGATTCAGCCAAGTACCTCAAAACCAACTGCCACTCAAAAGAACAAGAGACAATAAACAGTTTCTGTAAAGATGACTGGAACGACTGCTCGAGAACAATCGAGAATTTTTATAACAACTCTCTCTCAAAACCCTCGAGTTCAAAACCATCCAGTTCAAACCTCTCCAGTAATACTCCAGTTCGAAACAATGAATTTAACTTTGAAAATGTTAAGGCTAATTCCGCATGCCCACTACTGTCGCATAAACAGGGCGACAATAGACCCTATAT
This sequence comes from Halyzia sedecimguttata, assembly GCA_937662695.2. Classification (NCBI taxonomy): domain Eukaryota; kingdom Metazoa; phylum Arthropoda; class Insecta; order Coleoptera; family Coccinellidae; genus Halyzia; species Halyzia sedecimguttata. The sequence continues at coordinate 77,588,106 of OW569417.2, forward strand.
TAATGTCGGTATCTCTGAAGAGAAAGTGTTAGCACTGCTCGATAGCGGAAGCAATGTCTCTATTCTTGGTTCTCCCTCTCTCTATCTCTTAAAGAAACTAAATTCATCTTTAAATTACGACGTGTCTATACACTTGACTACAGCAGATGGCCAGTTACAGAGTACATTGGGATATGTTTGGCTACCTATTAAAGTTAACAACTCGACTAAGTCTTTGAAGTTCCTTGTGGTCCCTACAATCTCCCATCGTATGATACTAGGAATGGACTTCATTAAAACATTTAATATCGCCGTGGATTTTACTAACTTTTCTTTCAATTCCTCAGTAACTTCTACAGCTGCACTACATGCTATTAAACCCGCAGATAATCTATCAGATTTTCAAATGGAGAAACTGCAAGAAGTAGTAAATTTATTTAAGTCCATTGGGCCTAAAGATAAAATCGGTAGGACACATTCCATCAAGACTGAAGGTCCCCCTATTAGGCAAAGACAATATCCTCTATCGCCCGCGATGCAGTCCGTTTTGAACAGTCAGATTGACGAGATGCTAAAACTTGATATCATTCGACCAGTCACTGAATGTTCTCCCTGGTTATCTCCTCTTTGGCTCGTCGGCAAGAAAGATGGAACGTTCAGGCTTTGTTTTGACGGTAGGAAATTAAATTCGGTAACTGTTCAAGATTCATATCCCATGCCATTAATTGACACGATCGTTAGTAAGGTGAACAATGCTTCATACATATCGTCTATTGATTTAAAATCCGCTTTCTTTCAAATTCCGCTCGATGAAGAGTCCAAACTTAAGACCACATTCTCAGTCCCGGGTAGAGGACTATTTTGTTTCAACGTTTTACCTTTTGGTTTAAATAATGCCGCCCAAGCTCTATGTAGACTCATGGACGTGGTCATTGGCCCTTCATTGGAACCCTTTGTGTTTTACTACTTAGATGACGTTATCATCGTGACACCTGATTTTGAGACCCATCTTAGAGTTTTGAGGGAATTGGTCAAGCGGCTCAGAAAGGCTAACCTGACTGTTAATTTTGATAAGTGCAAATTCTGTCGTCCTTCGTTGAAATTCTTGGGTTTTCTCGTCGATGAACAAGGTCTGAGAACTGACCCTGAAAAGGTTGAATCTATTCTGAATTATCCTGTACCAAACAATACTACCCAAATACGACGTTTAATTGGTTTAGTACGTTATTACCGCCGATTTTTAAGAGATTTTGCTACCGTATGCTCCCCCATTTCTGACCTGCTAAAAGGACGCCGGAAGGATCAACCTATTGTTTGGACTAAGGAGGCTGATGAAGCTTTCCTCAGTATTAAAAAAATTCTAACATCCACTCCTGTTTTGGCTAGCCCAGATTTTGCTAAGAGATTTTACCTAGCTTGTGATGCTTCAGACGTAGGGGTTGGTGGGGTACTTTTTCAGGAAACGGACGGTTTAGAACATCCCATTGCCTTCTTTAGTAAAACCTTGAACAAATGTCAACGTAAATATACAACAACCGAAAAGGAATGCCTTGCAATTTTACTATCAATAAATCGATTTCGCCCATATATTGAAGGTACTGAATTCACTGTTATAACTGATCATTCTTCTCTACAGTGGCTGCATTCAATGAAGAACCCTTCTCTGCGACTGGCTAGATGGATAATCAGATTGTCATGCCATAAATTCAAGATCATACATCGTAGCGGTTCACTGAATACTGTTGTCGATTCATTATCACGCATTCCTGAGTCTGTAGAGACTTCTGTATTGGACCTTGGTGCATTGAAGCCTGACCGGTGGTATCGAGAAATGCTGGAAAACGTAACAAGTAATCCTCGTCTCTATCCTGATTTCCGTGTTAATGGTAACGTGTTGTATAAACATATATTTTGTAAGTCCAGATTATCTGATGATTCTCCTGAGTGGAAGATTGTTATTCCTACTGCTAATAGATTAGAGTTGTTGAAGAAATATCATGATGATCCTGTTGCAGCACACTTTGGTGTTTGTAAGACATTATCCCGTTTATCTTATCTTTATTATTGGCCAACGATGCGTGATTCAGTTAAGAACTATATCAGAAACTGTAAAATCTGTGCTTCGTGTAAGTCAGATAACCTTCCTCAAGCAGGTTTAACAGGCAAATACAGGAATATCAGTTTTCCATTTCAGTTGATTTCGGCAGACTTACTGGGACCATATCCCAGATCAAAGAATGGGAATCAATATGTACTAGTCGTTACGGATTGGTTCACCAAATTCGTGCTTGTGCATCCCATGGCTCGAGCAACTGCCAAAGGTATCGTTAAGTTTATTGGAACTCAGGTCTTTCTAATTTTTGGTGTCCCTCAGATAATTGTAGTTGATAACGGAGCACAATTCATTTCAAAAGAGTTTAAGAATTTAGCTAGACAATATAATGTCCAAAAGATTTGGTACAACGCGAGGTATTTCCCGCAAGTAAATCCGACAGAACGTGTGAATAGAACGATTACAACCGCTATAAGATCCTTCATACATGAAAACCATAAAACTTGGGATCAGAACATATGCCATATAGCCCAAGCTATTAGACTAAGTAAACATGAAGTCACTGGATTTTCTCCCTCCTACCTATGTTTTATGAGAAACGTAACAACTGATGGCGCTTTTCATGGTAAAATTTCAGAGAATGCAAATAATCCAATTGAAGTCCGTAATAAAGTTTTAGATCCATTTTTGCAGAGAAAATTACCTGATCTCTATGAATCCGTACAACGGAAAATATTTCAAGCTTATAAGAGGAATTCTAATCGATATAACTTGAGAAAACGTGATGTTCAGTTTCATGTTGGTGACAGGGTTTGGAAAAAGAACTTTGTGCTTTCCGATGCGACTAAGAATTTCTCAGCTAAGCTCGCTCCTAAGTTTGTGCCTTGCATTGTTCATAGAGTCGTGTCTCCATTAGTTTATAATTTGAAAGACTTGAGTGGAAATGATCTTGGCGATTTTCACATAAAACATATTAAATTGGACGTTACACAAAGTGACGAAAGTGGAGATGATTCAGGATGGGGACGATGATTGTTTTTTTTTGTATCTTGAGTTCCTAATACCTTTCCTCCTCCCTCTATCGCAAGGCAAGTGTCTGTCTAGTTGGTACAAATGAATATATATATATATATATTTTTTTTTTTCTTGTTTACCCGTCAATTTCATGAGGGTTGAGATTCATTTTTTGAAGTTTAGAGCGGCTATGCAGTACCTTATTGGAAATTTGAGCGTAGCCCGTGACTTACTTTGAAGTTTTCTTAAATCTGTGAGTCGCGTAGAGATTCTTTTGGTTGTATCTTTGGATACAGTTGTTGTTTGTACCGACAGGCGGACACTTCTCTTTCCTTAACATAGCTATTCATTGTACTGTTTCAGATTACCTATCCCTATTACCTTTTCCTATTATCTATCCCTATTTCCGCTACCTTATAAAGAACCTAATTCGCGATTCCTAATCGCTGGCGCCCAAACTTATCTTTCCTTTCCTACGCATTTCCGGGATTTTGTGCTGTTTCTCTAATTTAACTTTCATTATTTTCAAATATTAAGTATCACTTCATAGGAGAGGCTGGGAAGTGATCTCTTGATATTATTAGTTAGATCATCTACACATACACGTTTAACATCTACTGTGAAATAAATTAGCTGTAAGTCTTGAGCTTTGGAAATTGGAGAGACGCCTCAGAATATGATCGATAGTACCTAACCTGATATTAATTTTCTTACAATGCATCACACTCCTCGTCCTATAAAGGAAAATTTAATTTTGTAATTTTTTTGTTTGTATCGTGCCACTCGTCATTCTTCAATGCTCCAGGAAGAAATATCTTTACCTAATCCACCATTGATTTTTGTCAATTATTACCGATTTTGAGTACCTTAGTCTGGATGATCTCAGGTTTTGATTCGTGTAGACTATCTTACCTGTCGATGAGTCGATACATACCTCTTCTTATATCTACACGTCTTAGATCCTGTCTTTGTCTAATGACTGCTTTAACTTTATAACAACTATTACCTAACGCTATTTCTGCACTTGGCATCAGCTTGTGTTCACACAGGATGTGCAAGCATCTCTTCCCTTGCCTGATTATTGACATTGTCAATTATTACCGATTTTGACTGCCTCGCTAGGTGATCTCGGGATTTGGCTCGTGTGGGTATTGTTTTACAATAACTATACGCGTCATCTTCCGATTTTCACCTGTGAACTTACCGATTTAGTACTTTTTCTTTTTTTTGCCTTCTCGGAATCGACATCGTCTTGTGTTCGCTGAAACCGACACAGGATGATGGGAGTCTTTTAGTGGTTTTGGTCTCCAATCCATAAACCTCCATGCCCTGGCCACTCAGTTCTCGTCTCGAACTGAGTGGTTCCCTCTTTTATTATTTGCGGAGGCTATGATGACTAGTTTCGGAGCTTCTATGCACTTATTCTCTTTTTATTTGAGATGTTAATATTTTTTCTCAACCCCGATTCATTCGAAAATTTCGAGAAATAAATAATTCTTTTCGTCATTGACTTTAGTTGATGCTTGGGCATGTGCGACGTTTAGTCGGTCGACAGCGTATGCTCCGCAACGCTCTCGACCCTTTTCCGATGGAAAAGGCCTTCAGCGTCTAAACGGCGCTTTTAACCTTATCTCTTTGTGTCGTATATCTATGTTACAGATCGGTGTTTTAAGGTTTGGTTGGAACGTCGGGTATACGAGGATTTTGCTTATCTGGATTGCGCTTAATCGCACTGCTCGACTTGGGTGGCGAACAACTGTCAACCCACTGCTAGTTCCGCAAACTTTAAACTTGTTTATTTTTGAGTTTTGATCTGTCTTTGTGCACCATATAAACTTCACCTATATTTATGATTCAGTTATGCTGTGTGGCCTGTAAGTTTAACTTTTCTTTCAACAAATTGGCTTATCTTTGAATTTCGCATTTATCATTAAAAAATTTTCTCTTCCGCATTTTTCAAAATTACTTAAAAAAAAATGTTGGCATTTTATTTCTTTAATAAAAAAAAATTTCTTCAAAATTTTTTTCCCCGGTAAGTGGTGTGTGTAACGTTACAAAACGCTCCACCATTGATTACCATTTTAATCGCGAAAAACTCTCTACGGGCAGCTTCAATTCACAATCACAAACGCCTTGCCTAGATTCTATGAACCGCCCAGCGCGTTGATAGAGTTTATGTTTCGCATGCGCACGATCAGCAGCGTCATGCGGGGTCAAGCAGACATCTTTTTTTTTTCGAGTACTGAAAGTCAAAGCGTTAACATCTCGCCAGAGAGTTTAGCCAATTAAAGTACTATCGTAATCCATTATAATCGTGCGAATTGGAAATTTATTTGTTTCTTACAAGACGTCTATTTAAAAGGCGTCTTAGTTCTGGAGTGAACATTTGGAGATAACTTTCTTAGTTCCGGAGTGAACATTTGAGGACGACTTTCTTAGTTCCGGAGACGACTTTCTTAGTTCCGGATTGAACATTCGGAGACGACTTTAAAACCTGGAGAACTTTCTTGGTACTGGAACATAAACTGGTGGAATATCTTAATACCTCAGCACAAATCTGGTGGAATATCTAATACCTGAGCATAGATCTGGTGGAATATCTAATAGGAACAACTTAGTCCTGGAATAACAGTTGAAGACAACTTCCTTACTACCGGAGTACCTTTGTTCCGAAGAGAACGTACATCTACATGTGACATTTTGGACGGCCCTACCTCATCTATCGAACCCAGACTGCAAAGATAAGTGCCTCATCGATCTCAGACTTACCATTGATCCTTGTACATATTACCGAAATATTTATTTGTAAAGTTGGAATATATAGATAGGGAATAAGAGGTTTTATCTTTAACATCAGATCAACGATTTGGGATACATTCAGGAGTAGGGTAATTTTTACTTAGGCGCTCTATGAGGCATTTTACTTAGGTAAGGTGTTTCCTAGGCGGACGAACAAACTTGCTAGCATAAGTCACTGAGCTAGTAACGGGCAAACTAGTAAGTTTGATTTCAAATTTCGGGGAGAGTTATAATTCAATACAGAATTTTTTCTTGTTTCATAGATGAATCTGGAAGAGATATTTTTTCAAGTTTACTTGTTCACTTAATTTCCGATGCAGTCTATATAATATTCATTGGTATTTGATTTTTTTCTATAATTCGCAGTTCACTTAGTAGATTTCTAAACTGATGTGAAAATAAGTTATTCATCCATACCTACTTATATTGAAAGATTTGAAGAAAACAGAAAACTTTGGATGGTAATATTTGATGTCAAGGGTGTCCCGGAAGGGATGCGAAAATTGTAAACTATAAACTGAGATCATCTAAGTGTGATTATCAGATATTCAGTGAAATTTCAAAGTTCAATAAATCTTCAAACAATTCACTGACAGATTTCATAGTTTCTTATTAATTATTTCAAAAAATTCATTCAAAAATATTTCTTGTCACTTTCATACAGGGTGATTGATGAATGTCATTGCTATTGAGTCCAATTTTTTGATTAGCTAGATTTATATTCTATCTTTAATGGAAATAATATACTGATTTATATTATACCTTATAACTGTCCAGACAAAGTACAGTTTGTGTACCAATTTTATGTTCATTTTATTCATGTTTGTAAATTGTTGATAATTATCGTCATTTTGACAAATGACATCATTTGATTATGAATAAATGAAATTGTTGAAAAATAATTTTCATTGGTGTTAAATTTTTCTGACATTTCAATAGTTTCAAAACAGATTTGGATCAGTTAATCTCTATATACCAATTTTTATTATTGAAATACATTGAAGGTGAAAGAAATTTGAAGGTAAAAGAAATTTTTAGAGTCCACGTACAGGGTGAACTAATATGTCTAAAATTATCCTGCTCCTGTCGATAACCTTTTTTGAATTTCATAAATGGTAAACAAAACTTTCCGATGATATAACTGCTTACTTTGAAATCTGTCAGTTGATTTGTTCAAGATTTATTGAACTTGAAATTCCACGCAATATCCGATTATCACCCGGTATGTCCAAAACCTTTAATCTTAGATGATCAAAATCTCCCAATATGAATCCTCCAAGATTACCTCAGCTCAGTTTATTGATTCCATTTGCCACATTTTTCCTCTTAAACCCCGCATATCTTTTGTTGTCTTGCGAGTATTTATTTTATTGATGAAATACTTCCGGGAGGGGGATCCATAATTCAATAAAGATATTCCTCTTATTTTTTTGTGTGCTTGTATCTTGGGTGATTTGTAAATAGATCATGTTTTGTCTAGAATGACAATGAGCTCCAACAAAAGTGCCAATAACATTGTTCTTTTTCCTACACTTGTTATTATTAATGGTAAACAATAATCTGTTTAGAATCGTTTATGGCGGAAAACCTGCAAAGTTCGTGATTTTTTTTCGTGGTTGTCAATTTTAATGTCACCTTATGAATTTACTGGATATTTTAATAATTTTCGTGAAAAAATTTTTCAAACTTCGAACATAACTTTTTTTTGTACTGTCTACAGTAAAAATAAATTTCATCTGAAATTGAAATTCCGCGATTATACTATATTTCAATCTACACGAGAATATGAAAAGAGAATCAAATATCGGCGGGTTTTTTATAGCCATTCAGTTCTTTGTTGGTTTTTTAACTCATTTATTTCAACTGGTTTGGCTATGTGAAGGCAAACATTTTGGGATTGGATTGCTGAAAAATTCCAGGTGGTAATAAAAATTTATCAAAATAAAGTTGTTCGCTAAAATTTCAATGAAAATTTGGTGGGAATCAAAGTCGTGACCTTGCGGTAGGTATTCGGAACTTATTAATTTTCGTTACCAAGCAACGGTAATCCACAGAATTTGACAATATATATATATATATATACAGGATGACCTAGGGGTGCACGGAGTTAGCAACTAGATGTTTTTTTCAAACGATAGGCCTGCCAGTCAGCACAACCTGAAAATAGTTTTATTTATATAAAGGATGTCCGAAAATGGAATACAAACCTAAGTTTAGTTCTTTTTAAATGGCAACACCCCATTCTCGTTTCATTTTTGGATTTGGAGTTGGAGTTGAAGTTGAACTTGAAGTTGAAGTTGGAGTTGGCGTTGGTTGTGGAGTTGGCGTTGGAGTTGGGGTTGGGGTTGGAGTTGGCGTTGGAATAGGCGTTGAGGTTGGCGTTGGTTGTGGAGTTGGCCCACGCCAACTCCACAACCCCCACGGGTTGGAATTGGAGTTGGGGTTGGAGTTGGAGGTGGAGCAGGAGCTGGAGTTGGGGTTGGAGTTGGAGTTCGAATTGGAGTTGGAGTTCGAATTTGAGTTTGAGTGAGTTGGAGTTGGCGTTGGAGTTGGGGTTGGGGTTGCGGTTGGAGTTGAAGTTGGAGTTGGAGCTGGAATTGGAGTTGGAGTTGGCGCTGGAATAGGCATTGAGGTTGTCGTTTTTTGTGGAGATGGGGTTGGAGTTGGAATTGGAGTTGGAGGTGAGTTGGAGTTGGAGTTGGCATTGGAATAGGCGTTGAGGTTGGCGTTGGATGTGGAGTCGGCGTGGGGGTTGGTGTTGAGGTTGGAGGAGGAGTTGGAGTTGGCGATGGAATAGGCATTGAGGTTGGCGTTTTTTATGGAGTTGGCATGGGGGTTGGAGTTGAGGTTGGGGCTGGAGTTGGGGTTGGACTTGGAGGTGGGGCAGGAGCAGGAGTTGGGGTTGGAGTTGTAGTTGGAGTTCGAATTGGAGTTGGAGATCGAATTGGAGTTGGAGTTCGAATTGGAGTTGGAGTTCGAATTGGAGTTGGAGTTCGAATTGGAGTTGGAGTTCGAATTGGAGTTGGAGTTCGAATTGGAGTTGGAGTTTGAGTGAGTTGGAGTAGGAGTTGGTGTTAGAGTTGGAGTTGGAGTTGGAATTGGAGTTGGAATTGGAGTTGGAGTAGGAGTTGGGGTTGGAGTTGAAGTTGGAGTTGGAGTTGTAGTTGGTGTTGGAGTTGGAGTTGGCGATGGAATAGGCGTTGAGGTTAGCGATGGTTGTGGAGCCGGCGTGGGGGTTGGAGTTGAGGTTGGAGTTGTGGTTGGAATAGGCATTGAGGTTGGCGTTTTTGTGAAGTTGGCGTGGGGGTTGCAGTTGGAGTTGGAGTTAGAGTTAGAGTTGGAGTTGGAGGTTGGAGTTGGAGTTGGTGTTGGAATAGGCGTTGGAAAAGGAGTTGACGTTAGCATTGGTTGTGGAGTTGGCGTGGGGATTGAAGTTGAGGTTGGAGTTAGAGTTGGGGTTGGAGTGGGAGGTGGGCTTGGAGTTAAAGTTGGAGTTTGAGGTGGAGTTGGCAAATCCAAAAATGTAACAAAAATTGGAATTTGCCATTTGAAACCGAACTTATGCGTGTATTTCATTTTCGACTTTCTGTATATAGATAAAAATATTTTCAGGATGTGATGAGGATCAAGTTGATAACTCAGATATAAACAAAGTTATGGACCATTTACGCACCCCTGGGTCACTCTGTATGTATTCGGATTCAACTGACCCCTTTGGATGAATTCATTAATATATATAATTGGATTATCTATATTGAATTATTGAATCACATTAGGATTTGAAGAAAAAGCTTTAGGTACTTTGTTCCCGGAGGGGGTCCCCGGACCGCTTCTCTTTATTTTATATTAGTTTCATTTGAGTGTCATAAAATAATCAAATGTGAAAAATGGTAAATATAACGAAATGATTCTTTCCACTGCCTAGCACAACATGGGATTAAAGAAACAATTCGATTTTTCTGTTTTATTCGATTATTTTGTTTCGATTGAAACATTTCAGGATGTAAGACTCATCTTGACAATGGTGCAAATTTCAGATCAAAATGCCTAGATTGAAGAAGAAGTCGGCAAGTTAACGTTTGAATCAAATCAAGGACATTGTTGAACGAAAGCGTCTAGATGAGGAATTTCGAGATCTTGAAAACGTTGAGCAAAAAGCGAAACACAAAACCCAACGTGAAAGTGATATCGAATTCAGGAATAAAGAAAATGTCGAACGTAAGGAAAGACACAAAGTTCAACGCGAAATTGATATCGATTTCAAAAATGAAGAAAACGTTGTGCGAAAAGACAGACACAAGGCTCAACGTGGAAGTGATATCGATTTCAAAAATATTGAGAATGTTCTGCGGTAAGAGAAACACAGAGTTCAACGTGAAAGTGATATCGAATTCAGGAATAAAGAAAATGTCGAACGTAAGGAAAGACACGAAGTTCAACGCGAAATTGATATCGATTTCAAAAACGAAGAAAACGTTGTGCGAAAAGACAGACACATGCTCAACGTGGAAGTGATATCGATTTCAAAAATAATGAGAATGTTCTGCGGAAAGAGAAACACAGAGTTCAACGTGAAAGTGATATCGATTTCAAAAATAAAGAGAACGTTGAACGTAAGGGGAGACACAAAGCTCAACGTGAAAGTGACATCGATTTCAAAAATAAAGAGAACGTTTTGCGTAAAGACAGACACAAAGCTCAACGTGAAATTGATATCGACTTCAAAAATAAAGAGAACGTTGAACGTAAGGGGAGACACAAAGCTCAACGTGAAAGTGACATCGATTTCAAAAATAAAGAGAACGTTGATCGTAAACAAAGACACAAAGTTCAACGTGAAAGTGATATCGTTGCAAAAAATAAAGAGAATGTTGAACGAAAAGCAAGATGTAAAGCTCAACGTGAAAGTGACATCGATTTTAGAAATAAACAAAACGTTGTGATTAAAGATAGGCTTAAGACTCAACGTGGAAACGATATCGATTTTGAGATCCAAGAAAATCTTGTGAGAAGTCAAATTCTCAAAAGGAAACGTGCAGATGAGTATTTTCGAGAAAATGAAAATTTTATAGATTATACTATTAAGAAGGCCATAATTGAAAAAGGTAAACAAAAGCAGATTAAAAATAAACAATATATCAGCCAATTGCGGACAAATCCTGAGTTTCGTGAGTATGAAAGGATTCAGGATAGGGAGACACGTTGTATAGCAAGACGAAGTCATATTGGTATTTTATCTAATTCAAATGTGTCTAACTGGGATCACATCCTGGAAAAATATAATGCAGAAGTTAAGTTAGGACCGACAGAGGTATGCGTATGTTGTGGAGGTTTATGGTTTTCCAGTTCTGTCAGAAATATCAATCCACAAACTCTGCAAGTTAATGATATATGCGATGATTTTATGAGAAAAGCTTATTACTTGCGTAAATATAATGTATTTGAAGATTTGAGCACCTTTTGTGGTACTTGTTATCGATATGTAAAAAACAAACAAATTCCTCAACTTTGTTTAGGTAATGGTCTTGACTTTCAAGAAATTCCTGAAGTTCTGAAGGATTTGACGGTGTAAGAGGAAAGATTGTGTGCCATTCGACTACCTTTTATGCAAATCAGGAGTTTAGGTTACGAACGTCAATGTAGTTTGAAAGGTAATGTTGTTAATGTGCCAGTGTCGATCGATTCTACTGTTTCTGTACTACCACGTACATTTGAAAATACACTTACAATTCAAGTGAAGCTGAAACGTAAACTTTCGTATAAACATCATTATATGATTGAAACCATTCGACCGAATAAGGTGATACAAGCATGTCGGTATCTGGTGACCACACCGCTATATGTTAGCGAAGGGATAACGTTACGGGAAAGTAATGAATGTTTGCCCGAAACAGAGGAGTTTGTTGTTGACAGGAACGATCTAACGTCTCCTCTTCTAGACGATAATGTGACGCAAACTTCAGGTCGAGTTGAAGAGCATCAGTTCAACTGTTTAGAGGATTTGGACGAAAATGTCGAACATGAACCATTGAATCCAGGCGGTCAGGAAACTCTCGTTCAGGATGAAAATGAAGTAGAAAATTTGGCTTTAGCACCAGCAGAAGGTCAAAGACCAATTGGACTTCTTTTAGATAGTAGAGCCGAAGAAATGGCATTTCCAACGATTTATTGTGGTTATGCTAGAAATCTCAGTGTAAATTTAACGTACAATAAAATAGTGAAGTCAGAAATTAGACGTTTCGACAGAAGGGCAGCCGTTGTAAGTCATCTTTTGTTTGCCTACAAAAAACAAGAAATTACTAAAATTTCCAATGCTATTGCAACGTGCTTGCGAAAAAGAAAGCAAGGTACCGGTAACTATTGCGCAGCTCAGGTGCTCGATTGTAATTTCATGAAAGATTTAGTGTTCCATGATGATGGATTTCGAATATTGCAAGGAGTTCGAAGTTCTCCTGCGTACTGGGAAAAGGAAAAGAAGAAGTTGTTGGCTATGATTAGACAACTTGGTATTCCAACATTCTTTTTTACCTTATCGGCCGCCGAATCCAAATGGGGCGAGCTTCTGAAAATGTTATACAAAATAATCGATGGCAAAGTAGTCACCGAAGACGAAGCATTGAATGCGAATTATTCAGAAAAAGCTCGTCTAGTGAGAACAGATCCTATAACATGTGCCCGGTATTTTGATTATAGAACACGTTGTCTATTTAAAACATGGAATACAAAATCAGGACCTTTCGAAAATTACAATGTTTCAGATTTTTATCAACGTGTTGAATTCCAACAACGAGGATCGCCACATATTCACGGGCTTTTATGGTTAGAAAATGCACCACAAATAGATGAAGAACATGAGAATCTTCAAAGAGTTATCAATTTTATTGATGAATTCATTATATGTGATGGTAACAACGAATTAGTTTCCGATTTGATTTATCTTCAAACTCATCACCATACAGCGACATGTCATATAGATAAACGACGGAATAAAAAATGTAGATTCAATATTCCTTATCCTCCAATGAATCAAACTAATATATTGTATCGCTTGCAAAATTTAACAAAAGACGAAATTAAAAAATTTTCAGATATACGACGAAAAATATCTGATCTATTAGCCGAAAATACTGAAAGTAACAATTACTTGACATTCGATCAATTTTTAACTGAAATGAACATCTCATATGATGATTATATCATGGCTATTCGGGCTGGACTAAAACGTGATGCTATATTTCTCAAACGGAAACCATCTGATTGTATGGTTAATGCTTTCAATGTTAAGATATTGTTGATGCACAGAGCAAATATGGATATGCAATATATTCTGGATCCTTATAGCTTGGTTCAATATATAATAAATTATATTAACAAATCCAATCGAGGCATGTCTAAACTCATGAATGATACGGCAAAAGAACTTAGTTCAGGTAACTTGACGTTGAAGGAGAAATTCCGAACTATAGGTAATAAGTTCGTGAATGCTTCTGAAATATCTGCTCAAGAAGCTGCTTATCATGTACTGGGAATGTCCCTTTCGAAAAGTAGTAGAACTCATATTTATATAAATACATCGTTACCAGAAAAACGGGTGAAAATGTTGAAAACAGAAAAAGAATTACGAAAATTGGAACCAGATTCGAATGACATTTTTGTTACGAATGTTTTTGATAAATATGTAAAACGCCCGTTAGAACTTGAAAGCTACTGTTTGGCTTCTTTTGCAGCTAACGTAATTGTGGAAACTCATCGTCGAACAAAATCTGGTAGAGATGATGACAATGAACATAGTGTTGATGAAGACCAAACAGGTGCCGAAATCCTTAGGTGCAATCGTAAGAGTTACCGAATTCGAAGAAAGTCATGCGTTTTGCGATATAGAAGATATGATGTTCATAAAGATTCAGAGAATTACTTTCGGGAACAAATCATGCTCTTTTTACCATGGCGAGATGAAGAGAGTGAATTGATCAACGTGAATTGCCAAGAAATCTATAGAACTAACCGAGAAAGAATTGAGAATGAGAAAAAATTATTCAATTGTTTTTCGGATGATAATTTTATCGAGAACTTGTTGAAGCTGGCTGAAAATGAAATTGATTTCCTCGAAGAGGAAAATGATGATCTCGGGCATAAAATTGACGATGAATTCGCTGCTTATGCTTTAGATCAGCCAGATTTCGACATTATGGAACAAGGAGGAGACAGAATACCAGGGCGTTGTAACGATCAATTAGCTCAAAGTTTTCTTCTGCCCAATGAACTACCTACAGATGAATATAATCATTTATGTCGATCTTTAAACGATAAACAACGACAATATCTCATGCACATAAAGTCACATTTTAGTGACAATTTTTCTTCACCTTTTTACGATTTTGTTAGTGGAGGTGCAGGCGTGGGAAAATCACGCTTGATTCAAGTTATTTATCAAACGCTCACCAAATATTTCAATCAGTTTGCAGGATGTGATCCTTCGAAAATCAAAGTTCTGATTTGTGCTCCAACCGGAAAAGCTGCATTCAATGTTTATGGTGTTACACTTCATCAAGCCCTTAGTTTACCTGTTAATCAAGCGGGCTACGATATGGGTTTGCTTGGTAGGGAATCATTACATTGTTTGAGCCTGAAATATTCAGATCTTAAATTGTTGATTATCGACGAAATATCGATGGTTGGAGCAAAAATGTTATCACAAATAAATTCTCGTTTGCAACAAATTTTTGGAAATAAAGAAAATTTTGGTGGTGTGTCTTTGTTACTGGTAGGAGATTTAAGGCAGCTTTCTCCGGTAGGAGACAGCCTAATATTCAAAGAAATGAGAAGAACTATAAAGGATCCATATGCGGCATTTCAAGGCACCCATTTATGGGATATGTTCAAAATGTTTCAGTTGACTGAGATAATGCGCCAAAAAAATGATTTACCGTTTGCGCATGCTTTGAACAATATGGCATCGACGACAATGACACCACAAGACGTGGCACTTTTTCAAAGTAGAGTGATATCTGTTTTACCACCGCATACGGACAGAAGAGTATATCTGTTTTTCAGTAATAATGAAGTTAACGCATTCAACGAATTTAGACTTCAAAATATTAATTCAGAATGTTATATATCGAAAGCATTCGATATAGTTTATGGAAATGGTACTGAGTCAGCGAAAACGCAATTGAAAAATTCTGTAATAGAGAAAAAAACATCGGATACTTATGGTTTGTGTTTGCAATTAACACTAAAAGTTGGTGCTCGTTATATGATGACTAACAATGTGAATACTAGCGATGGTTTAGTCAATGGAGCCACAGGTATTTTGAGATTAATTGATTTTGGTACAAATCCCAAAACTGGAATAAAAATACCAATGCGAGTATGGATTGAATTTGACGAGAGTCGCATAGGTCGTGAAGTTCGCAATGAGCAGAAAGAATTAATTGTAATTCGGAAATTGATGTCAAACTTGACACCAATTGACACGATAAAGAAAATAATTTCGACCAATAAAAACTCTAGTTTGCAGTTGCAACGACGACAATTTCCATTGGTGGTAGCGGAAGGAATGACTATTCATAAAAGTCAAGGCAGCACTTATGAAAATGTTGTTGTCACGATTGGATCAAGAGGTCTTTCCAGAGCCGCATTATACGTAGCTTGTAGTCGAGCTACAAGAGCAGAGGGCTTATTGATTCATGGAAAATTCGTACCGCCAAAAAAAAAAGAACATAAGAAATTCGATGATGATCGTACAGTTTTCCAAGAAATTCAAAGATTAGAAACAACTGCCAAGTTATATACGAGGTTTGAAAGCTTACAATCCCTAACAGGACATAGGATCATGTATCATAATGTTCAAAGTTTAAATAAACATATATACGATCTACTTTGTGATTCAGTATTTTCTACAGCCGAGTTACTCTTACTGGTTGAGACTTGGACACTTTCCACCGATGTTTATGAACTACCTCCTGATATGCAGGAAATTTCTAGAATAGATTGCAAGCAATGTCGATCTGCAGGTGGTGTATTCATTGCTGCATCGAAAAAAGTAAGTGACAAAATTAACAATATAGCCAAATTCGAGCAAAGAGAAAAAAAAGGACATATAGAGTTGATTCGATTCGATTTTGAAAACACATCCTATTTCGTCTTTTATAATTCACCCTGTGCTTCATTTAATCTTACTAAACGAGTAATTTTCGAAGCACTATCAGGTTCATGTCCACGGAAAATCTTCATTGGTGACATGAACGTTGATTTGAAAAATATTGATTTGAACAAAAATAATAGACACGTCGCCTTGTTCAACGCTTTGAATTTACAATGTAAAACTCCGACTGATATACAAACAACTTATGGAGGAACCAATATAGATTGGTGTTTCTCTAATTTGTCTAACGTCAGAATAATTTTGTATGGTTCAACGTTCAGTTATCACAAGCCACTGTGTGTACTGTTGACGGACAATGAGAACATAGGAACCACATCACTAAAGGATCTGAATAGTGATGAAATAGCGAATCCAAGCTCGAGATCAGGTTTAGATATGATGCCTAATAATGGCAGAGATACGATAAAGTCAATAATTGGGCATTATAATGAAGAATCTATTAAGGATAATTGTGACGAAAGTATGAATGTAGATATTGAATATATAGTATCTTCCGATATTTCTCAGAATATCAATCGCGAAGAAGAATATATTCACGAAGGTCTGAGAAATCCAGACGGAGTTTCATGTTATTCGAATGCTGCGATACAGTGTTTACTTTCCATAGTAGAATTTAGAAAATCGGTAGACAAAAGAAACTATTATATCAATGAGTGCATTCATTTGGTTATGGATAAGACGATAAATACTACCAAGCAGATAAGAACGACTGTTTCTAAAATGTTCGGATCTGAGCAACAACAAGATGTGCACGAATTTATGCTTTTACTTATCCCAATGTTGGATCGAGAATTTATTTCCCTTATAGAAATCATAGTGGAGGAAAATGATATCTGCCATAATTGTAATAATGGATCGATTTCTAGAAGATCTGAAAATTTTTTCGATTTAAAACTTCCAGAGGTAGATGAAATATCATTTAACGATCTTATTGAATATCAAGTAGATCGATGCAATATATGTGAACAAACTTTAGAGAGGCGTAAAAAATTGCAAAGCGTGAACCGATATGTTTTATTGGTTCTCTGGAGACAGATTACTCCGGAGAAAAAATTGAAAACTAAAGTTAAAGTACTAGATCCAAGTATAATACACATTGATGGTTACCAATTCAAGATCAAATGTGTCATAAAGCATCTAGGAGAACGAATAACAAGTGGCCATTATATTTCCATAATAAGGCAGAAAGACCAATGGATAGAATGTAATGATGATTATATTAAAACATTGGATGCTTTTGATTCTTCTTTGAATGACGTTTATATCATTCTTTTGGAGAGGTGTACGAATTAGAGTATTATCCAAATATATGAGTACACTGAAGAAATGAAAAATGATGAAATTATATTTTTATAAATTGAGATCTGAGGTGGGAGGTCAAGAGGAGATTACCTCCTGACGAAGGCATTCGGAACTCCTCATTAACAGTAGAAAAGTTGGCTATAGATGCTGATTTACCTCCCTTAAATATCCTCCCACCCATTCTCAATTTACAGTTCTGGATCCGCATTTGAGATATATACAAATAATACAAATTATTGTAATCGTAGACCCTACAATTTTCAATCGTTTTTTTTTAAACAAATGTGGAAGAAGTAGTTTTTTCCAGTTCATTACTAAGTCGATACATTCAGTATTATTGCTGTTCATCATTGTTGGAAATGAATGTGAATTTTAAATATAAATTGAAATTGAGAAATCAAGATGAGGTAGATGTAAGGCTTGATTTGGTTCACAGTCAGGACGGTTTCAAATTGGTTCTAAGGACTAGGACAAACGTATCATGTGTAATACTTTGCTCAGTTCCATTTTCAATAAATAATTGTATGATTACTTTAGACAGCTCTAGAACCGTCCCTACTGCGAATAAATAAAAGCCTATTACTATGACCTGATGATGATAATCCCAGTGAATATCTGTGATTTAAATCGATTTTTTATTAATGACTCAATTCAAGGGCGTAGCCAGGGGGGGGGGTTTGGGGGTTCAAACCCCCCCCGAAATGTTTTTTTCCCTTGACAAAAAAATTTTTTGCTACAGAAAGTGACTCTTACACCCCCCCCCCCCCCCCCCCCGAAATTAATTCCTATTTCAAAACCCCCCCCGAAATTAATTCCTGGCTACGCCCTTGATTCAATTTGATGAGTACTATCACAAAAAAATATAAATAATATTCATCCAAACATTTATAACATAACAGTTTCCACTTGAATCCTGAAAGGATTCATATCGATAATGTGGAAAACATAATATAAGTAAGGGAAGGTAAATCAGCATCTACAGCTAGCTTTTCTGCTGTTAGTGAGTTGCCTCATCGCTCCTGGTTTCACCAGATGTAGCTCATCCTGTAAAAGGATGGAAAACAGAAAAGCGAACAATTTTTATTTTATTTGAGTAGCTGAGTAGTAAGATGTCTATAAACTGCTGTATGCATTGATTTGATTTGGTTTTGCTATTTTTCGGAATATATAGCTTCTTTCATTTAATTTTCTTCAGACAGGCATATATATTTTTTTTAAATTAAATTGAAGTTTTCACATAGTTACAACTAATAAGAAAATATGAATGTAATGAAAAAGTGTCAATATAGTTGATCTATGCAAGATATTCACCTTTTTCCGATTCTGGTTTCAGATTCCTTAGATAACACTATTTTTTGTGGTTAGAATTCCGTCTTTGGTAATAAGGTAATCATATCTGTCAACATTTATCAACAAGATAGCAATGATTGCAATGAAACAGACTCTAAATTGTTCAAATTGGGAGAATTTTCATTTGTGAGCTACGAACAGTGTACACATACAATTGCTTTGAAAAGTTTATCTAAGAACCTTAGCACACATAATTGTTTTAGACATCTTACTAAGCAGTTATTGATTTCAGAAATACCAGTAGTTCTACGTACTTTTTGAATTACCTACTTAATTGTAATTATAGCGTAGAAATCCACAACTGCTATATAGTGTCCATTATTTGTGTGTTTCCTTATGTATAATGGCATTCATTAATCATCAATGAAAAACTCTTCTATAGTAGCATATCACCATAGGGTAACAATCCATATGAAATGTTATCAACGTAAAATGTCACGTCGTGATGCATTCGATTTATTTGACAATATTTAGGAATGAACTAATCATCATGGACAAAGTTTACTTTTCTATTCGCTCATGATGACTGTTATTATTCAGGGAGGGAATCAAAGCGAGTTTATAATGAGTTCATTGAATATATTATTAGTAAAAAATAAGTCTATTCTATTGATTGAAAAATTTCTATTATAAAGAGAATATTGGTATATTATGATTAATCTCATTACGATACAGAAATCAGTCTTTCGATAAGTGGGCTTTGAAAAATAATATATAGGTAAAGTATAAAAAATAAGATTTGATGTATATCCGAATAAGAGTGTTGACGTGTGTATTCCTATTAAAACCGAAGAATTCATCCATATTTCTTGAAGATACTGACTTGATAACAACTTGATAATAACAGAAACTCAAAATCTTCAGTATCATTTATATTTAATTGATGGTCTGATCATGCCCTAAGGACGAAACATGTAACCAAACATTAATTAAAAATAAATGATGAAATTTTTATTATCAAGTTCTTATTCCTAATGAGATTTGTTTCATTCAATTGATTTTATATAGGCATCCTTATTTTAGGATTTGAATAATTTCGTTCATAAGTTTTGAATATGCAAGTTTTCATGTTGATTTTACTAATCCAATATTCTTAATCCTATAGTTAATCAGGTTATGACAAGAAGTACGTAGATCTAATTTTTCGTGTTTAACTCTTCTTAATTCTACGAAATTTTTTGTTCTATGTATTTTTCAAAATACTAGTTGGCAATACTGGATATGATCATAGATATGAAGTTGGATACAGCGTTGCCAGATGTAACATACTTAATTATGGAATTGTAAAATAACTATTATGAAAAATATAGCACATAGGTACATCGATATTGTTGTAGCAACATTGATAACTGTAACACAATTTCAAGAATTATATGAAGTTTTATTTATTTAATGTTAATGGATTAGGTTGTGTCAAATATTTAAGTAAATTCCCAATTAAACCCATTTTTTTTTTAGTTTTTAGTTTTTGGGAAAAATGTTTTCTTAACTAATTATCTATTTGTAAAAAAATATTTTGTCTTTTATATTTAGTCTAGTTTACAAATAAAATATGAGCTTACTTTGATATTAATTATGTATTTTGTAATTAATACATAAGGTTTTCAAAATCTGATAATGTTGGTCATCTGGTGATATAATTTCACTTTGTTTATTTGGTAATGATATAAGCTATATAGATATAATACGAATATTGAGGAAGCAGTCTGTATATTGGAACTTTACAAATTTGGACACAGATATCATCTTTGGGAATTATAAAATTGAAATATTCATTAAATTAAGAATGAATATTCATTAAGCTAAGAAGCTATCAATGGAAGGAACGTTTAGAGGTGAATAAATTATAAATTAAAATATTGAAGTTATCAACATAAAAAAATGCACATGTATTAATTTCTAGTGTAACTTCATCAAAGTTGACAGCAAATAGTAGAATGGGAGATATACCCTTGATGTACATCATATGCGGAAATTGTCTGAATAAAGTAAGTCGAACAAAACATTTGTGGCTGAAACTTCCCGAAAGAGGACACTACAGGAGGAGTAAACACGAAAATACCCATATAATAATGGTCTTGTGTAAAAGACGGCTTCAGAATTGGTGAGTTGATACAATATTTTATTGTAATTGAAATATCTGTCAGAAAAAGCAAAGCCCGTAAAATTTGGGTGAATTTTGAACTCGACATTTTGTCAAGTTCAGTTTATTGATATCACTTTGACATTATAGGCAATTATTTTACTCTGAGTGAGATAACTTGTTGTCCATTTTTAACTTAATAAATAAATATATTATATATATATATATATATTTGGAATAAGAAGGTTCCGGGTTGGACCGCGTCTGGAGTTTAATGTCGTTCGACGTTTCGGCTCCGATTTTGGAGCCATTATCAAGAACAAGAGTGATAATGGCTCCAAAATCGGAGCCGAAACGTCGAACGACATTAAACTCCAGACGCGGTCCAACCCGGAACCTTCTTATTCCAAACATTGTTAGCCGCGGAAACCTATCCGAACACATATATATATATATATATATATATATATATATATATATATATGTAAAGAAAAGTACACTGTGCTTTTCATTTAATATTTTATTGAGTGACCTGGAATGTCAGGTAGACAGTTCATATTTCTGTTGTTATTTTTTTAGAATTGTCAAAGATAGAATTTTGTTTGAGTTGTGCTTGTTGAAAATCCGAATTAGAGGCTTTAAATGTTGTTTCCCTCTACATTTTAGAGAAACGCAGTTGAGTCTCAATTCATACTGGAATAAGAAATATTATTATAAAACAACATTTTCTGCATCTATTCCACAACTCATGGAAAAACTGAGATTCGATTTTGCTCTGAAACCAACGATAGATGGAAAATCAAACACAATATGTTTAACTTCGATAGCAACAACTAATGGAGAGGTTTTCGGATTACCAGATGAATACCAACCAATAAATGTGCACCAACTCCTTACTAAAACTCCAAACTATGTGAAAGTTAAAAAATCCTTGACTAAGAGATATCAAATAAGAAGAATATGGATAAAACTAACGGAACATTTATCAAAAACCTATTTAGATGAAGAGGAAAATATCCATTTTGATGATATTTACTTAGAGAAAATTGAAGAAAAAATTGATGTTGTTGAATCTATTCCTACAAACGTAGAGCAAGTTTTGGGAAAACTTTTGGAGAAAGTAAATGACAAGCCAGCCCAATGTCTTCCAAAGAATTCAGGACAAATTTCAAATGAATTTATGATTGGAAAATTCAATGGCAGGAACCTCAATGCAAATCAATGGATTGAGGATTTCAATAAAGAATGTAAACGTTTTCAAATCAGTCAGGACCAAATGAAAATTGAGATTTTAAAATTTTTTTTGCAATGTTCTGGTGCAGAGTGGTATAGCTGCATGATGATTAAATATTCAATAGAATCAAGATGGGATACATGGGAAAGGAGTTTTCTTGATACTTTCGGGAATAAAGGATGGTCATCAACTAGGTATGCTTTAGCCTTCAAATACCAAACAGGTTCATTGCTTGAGTATGCCTTAAAAAAAGAGAAACTATTACTGGAAGTGAGAAAATCAATTGATACTGGGACACTCATAGACCTTATAGCTTTTGGCCTACCTAATTATGTTGCAGATAAAATTGATAGAGAAACTTTAGGGAAAACCGAAGATCTTTACAATGAAATTGGAAAACTAGAATATCTGATTTCGAAAACCAATAAACATGACAAAAAGAGAACTATTATTAACTGTAGTGAAAAGAATGAACGGAATGATGAGAAGAAACCATGCCGAATTTGTATAGATGAAAAGAAAGGCATACGTTATCATCCTGAGAAAAATTGCTGGTTCAAAAAGGACAATCAGAAAGGAGTTGTGAAGACCGTTAATAATACTGCATTGGAGATTGAACTAAATGAAGAGAATCCAAAAAACTAGTTGTGCCACCATTAATAAGGGTAAAGTTACTATTGAATGACATTCTAGAAGTTTTTGGTATATATGATTCTGGTTCGAATGTATCACTGATTAATGCAAAATTATTAAAAATCCAAAAAAATCCGAATAAAATTGCTAATAACATCGAAATAGTAAACTTGAAGACTATTAATGGTGATGAAAAATCAAAAGGTATAGTAACTCTTAAAATCAAAATCTACAATATAGAAAAAGTTATGGATATTTTCGTCGTAGACAATGAAAATTTCAATTATGACTTTCTAATTGGTTTAGATTGTATTAAAAATTTCAAATTAATACAAAATGAAGACTTGAAGATCACACAAAACTTAGAAAAAGATAAATTTATGGAAAACAATTCTCTGATTTCAGAAAATTTAGAAATTCCCGATGTACTGGGTGAAAAGAATGAAGAGATTTCAAATCTTTATAAACAAGAAATAGATACTGAGAGTAGATATGAGATAAATTTCAATGAGCATGTAAATACAGATGAATTTGAGATAGTTGTAAACCATTTAGATGCATACAAAAAATCTGAGATAGATGAATTGATAGAGAAATATAAATCAGTGTTTGCAAAAGATAAATATGATATTGGTACAGTTCAAAATTATGAAGCTCATATCGATTTAATAGTGGATAAATATTGTTACAAACGTCCATATAGATGTACAAATGATGATAGAAAGGAAATAGAGAATCAAATATCGAAATTAATAGAAAAAAATTTGATTGAAGAATCTTACAGCCCATTCGCTGCTCCAGTGACTTTGGCATACAAGAAAGAAGATAAAAAAAAGACAAGACTATGTATAGATTTCCGAGAATTGAACAAAATCGTTGTCCCTCAATCACAACCGTTTCCTTTGATTGAGGATTTAATGATCAAGACTGTAAATTGTAAATATTTCTCCACTCTTGATATTAATTCAGCTTTTTGGTCAATTCCTTTGAAAATTCAAGATCGACACAAAACGGCATTTGTAACACAAGAAGGTCATTTTCAATGGACATGTCTGCCATTTGGATTAAGGACTGCTCCAGCTATTTTTCAAAGGATATTGAGTAACATTATAAGAAAATACAAACTATCTGATTTTGCAGTGAATTTCATAGACGACATTTTGATTTTTTCGAAAAATTTCGAAGAACATATATCACATCTATCTAGATTGTTGGAAGCAATTCAAAAGGAAGGTTTCAGACTGAAATTTTCAAAATGTACATTTGCAAATAGTTATGCCAAATATTTAGGTCACATAATAGAAAATAATTCAATCAGGCCGTTGAAAGACAATTTGACAGCTGTGAAAAATTTTCCAGTCCCAGTTACAAAAAAAAATATACGTCAATTTTTAGGAAAAATAAATTTTTATCATAAATTTGTACCAAAGAATGCACTTATCCTGGATCCATTACATAAATTATTACGGAAAGATGAAAAATTCATATGGTCTATAGAATGCCAAGAATCATTTGATAAAATAAAATCATTGCTTTGTTCTGAACCATTCCTGAAAATATTTAATCCTGAGTTGCAGATAAATATTTACACAGATGCTAGTATTAAAGGAGTGGGGGCGGTACTGAAACAAGAAGACGAAAACGGAGAATACAGACCGGTTGCTTATTTTTCAAAAAAATTGAATGAAGCACAAAAAAAGAAGAAGGCTATATATTTAGAATGTCTGGCAATAAAAGAAGCTGTGAAATATTGGCAACATTGGTTAATGGGAAAAGAATTCGTGGTATATTCAGATCATAAACCATTAGAAAATATGAATATTAAGGCTAGAACAGATGAAGAACTTGGAGATTTAACATATTATTTATCCCAATACAATTTCAAAATCAAATATAACCCAGGAAAATCAAACCAAGAAGCTGACTGTCTAAGCAGAAATCCAGTTTTAGAATTTTACGAAAATAATGACGATTTTTTAAAAGTAGTGAATTTAATAAACTTTGGGGATATTAAAAAAGATCAAAAAGAGAATTTAGACATAGAAAATAGGAAACTCATATTAGAAAACGGAATTTTTTACAAAAGAAATAACAAGGGGAAAAAAATTATACTGTCAGAAGAGTTTAGCAAAATTTTAATTAAAGATGTCCATGATTTCTACTGCCATATTGGACAAACCCAGATGAAAAATAAAATAACACCATTTTATACAGCCAAAAATATTATTGGAAACATAAATCAAATTTGTGATAAATGTGAAATTTGTATAAAGAACAAATCGAGAAGAAAACCAAAGTATGGTTTGATGTCACAATTAGGTCCAGCAAAACGACCATTTGAAATTATGTCTATTGATACCATCGGAGGATTTGGAGGATTGCGGTCAACAAAAAAATACATGCATCTCCTTGTTGATCACTTCACAAGATACGCCTATATTTCAACATCGAGAAATCAAAGCTCTGGGGATTTCATAAAACTTCTGAAAAATGTGACACCAGTTTATGATATTGATATATTACTAACGGATCAATATCCTGGGATAAATTCGAAAGAATTTAAAAAATTTGTAATGGAAGAGAATATAAAATTGGTTTTCACTGCTGCTGATACGCCATTTTCAAATGGACTTAATGAGAGATTAAATCAAACTTTGGTGAATAAGATAAGATGCAAAATCAATGAAAGTGAAAAAAAAATTGCATGGTCTTCTATTGCACAGAAGTGCGTAGAAAAATATAATGAAACAGATCACACAGTAACGAGGTTTGCTCCAAAATATCTTTTGGAGGGCGAAAATGTAAGCATCCTACCCAGTGAATTGAAATCGAGATGTACAAAGGAAATTTTAGAAAGAGATAGGAAAATTGCATTCGAGAATACAATGAGATCCCATGAAAATAACAAAAAATTATTCGATTCAAAAAGGAAAGATTATAAATTCAAGGAGGGAGACAAAGTCTATGTCGAAAATGGAAATCGACTTAACAGAAAAAAATTAGAGGAACTGAGAATTGGCCCATTCAAAATCGTAAAAAAAATTTCAGATTCAATCTATGAAGTAAATACTGGACACAGAAAAGCAGAATCAAATTTCTATCACATAACGAAATTGTGTCCAGTTTTTGTTAATGAATGAACAATTACGAAAATTATTATTTGAAATTGTTACACCCTGTGGGGGGGAGATGTAAAGAAAAGTACACTGTGCTTTTCATTTAATATTTTATTGAGTGACCTGGAATGTCAGGTAGACAGTTCATATTTCTGTTGTTATTTTTTTAGAATTGTCAAAGATAGAATTTTGTTTGAGTTGTGCTTGTTGAAAATCCGAATTAGAGGCTTTAAATGTTGTTTCCCTCTACATTTTAGAGAAACGCAGTTGAGTCTCAATTCATACTGGAATAAGAAATATTATTATATATATATATATATATATGTATATATGCATATGTATATGCATATATATATATATATATATATATATATATATATATATATATATTGGAAGGGTAGTCTTGACTGACTAGTTGAAGAAAAACGGAAAAAATATCTCGAGGATGCAGTCAAAAGTTTAGGGTTGGTTTTAAAGAATACTCTTTGTCATTTGGTCGAGCTTTCGGAAATGTTTATTTCCTTTTTCAATCATTTATTATCATAAAAGGTTGCTTAAAGAAATGTTTTTCATCAAAAGTGACACTAACAGTATGAACAAAAAAACTGACTTCAACAATTTGAGTAACATCTACAACTATATTTTGAAATTCGAACTTTTTCCTCCAATATCTCACAACAATATTTAACTAAAATCTGGTCTTTTCTGAATTTTATCTGTCACATTCCGTAATTTTTCAAATTTCTATATTTTCAAATTTCCCGCGAATTTTAGGTTGGTAATACAGTTGGTATGACTCTGTTGACACCTAGGCTCACACCTGACACTGACAGTCTGAATTTTGAGTTCATTTTCAATTTCAGCTGTTCCAACGTGTTTTTTGGCTTTTGTTTCAAATAAATAAGATTTTTCTGGATTGATTGGTGGTGTACTTTAAAGTTTTTATATTGTAACAAGGTATTATGTCTGTTTTTGTTCGTCCATGACGTTTGACTTTTCACGGAAAACCTCAAGTTAGTAAGTACATAATCTATAACCTATGTTTTTTTGAAAAACCTTGTTCACGTTTCAAATTGTTTTGTAGATGTCTTGAAAAAGGAAATAAACATTTCCGAAAGCTCGACTAAATGACAAAGAGTATTCTTTAAAACCAGCCCTAAGCTTTTGACTGCATCCTCAAGATATTTTTTCCGTTTTTCTATATATATATTTTCAGCTTGCAATTAAACGTTTTAATAGTATGAGAAATATTTTTATGCGTTTTTTGTTAGTGCAATCTAAAAACAAGAACAAGTTAGCTGTTTATCAATAGACAAAAACCTTAAGGCAAAATTATTTCGAAAGTTAATGTGTCTTGCCATCAAGTTCTAAAATATTAAGTTCTTTAGTCTCGCTGCTACAATTATGGTATGTCTTGTGTTAACAAAGATTCCTTCTGCATTGAAATAATGTACCACAAAGAAAATTATAGGTTTTTCTTCATATTCACTTCTAATACTTACATGTTACTTTTCAGACACAGTTCAGAAGTCGCCCACGAATCAATTATTGAATAATACTTTCTCCACTATCACACATTATTGTAGTGGGAACACAGAAATAAAGTTTACAACGAAAACAGTTGATTTTGCTAACTCGCACAAACTCGTAAGATCTTATGAGGGGTGTATCCTCGGAAGACCCAGGAGTGTCAGTATAATTATATAATGAATTTTCAAAGTTTAAGAATTCTCAGATTATTGAAAATATAAGGTAAGATGTTCCTAATATCTTTTTCCAAAAATATAAAGCTAAATGTTATCTATGTATGCAGGATGACATTCTTATTTTGTAGGGATATTTTTATTATTTTACTAAAAACTGTATACAGCTTATTCGAATGATAGTCATCTCAGATTAAATATATCCTTTCATATGAATTGAAGAATAGCAAATAAAAGAGTTGATACATTAATGAGAGATCATAATTGACTAGAGGAAGTTATGTAGAAATATTACTGAACGAAACCTTGCAACTTTTTTTTTACTCTAAACTGGACGTAGTTTAGTTGATTAATGTTTATCTCAGAATGAATATATCATCTCATTTGTATCGATGAATAACGAATAAAATAGCTGATAAATTAGGAAGGGGTTATGTTTGACTAAAGGATGTTATGTAAAAAAATTATTTTTTCATTAAACTTAATAACTGGGCATAATTAATCATTCTTTGGGAAGTTTGGAGCTGCCAAAATTTAGGAGGATCAAACCTATTGAGGAGGAGAAAAAGGATGAGATTATGTCCGTAGTTCCATTTCCTTCCAATGAATAATGACGAGCAACTGAATAATATAGAGGAATATTTATCGTACTAGGGGAATGATCAACTGTAAGTTGAACTAAGAAGAATATTATTCTCTATTGGGTTTTATAATATTATATTTTTCTTAGATAAATGAATTATTCAAGTTGGGAGGTCGTAGTTCTTATGATTTGGTGAAAAGAAATTTGAATTCAATAATATTGCTGCAGAATTTAATTGGCATGGGAAGAAAAAAAAAATAAGATTCGCCTTTAGTAATCTAAAATTAGCAAAGGCGCTAATTAATAACTAATGCTTTTCATAGCAATTACTGCTGGTGCTATCTTTATCTGATGGTCAAGTTTTACTTCATGGTGTAGATACAACTCTGTTTGACCTAGGCTTACAGAAATTTGTTCATCTAATTATTCTTCATCAGGTAATTATTTTATTGCAGTTTTTGAATCCGAATATAATTTAATCGGCACCTCATATGTATTAATTTCTAAGTAATTTTATCAAAGTTTTCAGTCTTTATATATTTTATTTGAAATATTGGGAAAGCAGTAGATATTGTGTTCAATGGTCAACAAATATACTACGTAGTTGTATTAAACAGTCTCTACTCACAGAATATGAGCAAAATAATATTATTATTAGAGGACTAATTTCTATTAATGATAAGGTCAATTGTCCCATAGAATCAAGTAGAACAAATATGACTAACATCCAAGTTATTGATATGTGTTCTTCTTGACTAGAAAAGACCTTTTTATTTGCTTCCAATTGCTAATGAGGAGCAACTGAATAATATAGAGGAATATTTAAAGGATAACAGTAACTGTGGGTTAATCTTATTATTTTTTTTTACGCTTGAGAGGAAAAACCATTTATAGGCCCGCCTCAGGAGTCTGAGACTCTAGTTGTTGATTGGTTACTTATTAAAAGGCCTCTTGCACGTTCTTTGGAGTAGTTCTTTGTTTTGCCCTTACAACGTCCCTTAACAAAAGAAATGATTTGCAAGCGGCCTGCACAGTTCATGGGACCTGATGACTCGAAGTGATCCGAGCAACATCACCTTCTGTGTGCTAAATTCTCTCGGCCAGATATTTGCAGGCCAGAATAGTTTTCAATTCCGTCATGTAGTTCGCTCTCATTCCGCCTAGGCATCCTATGATTAGTACGACCATCCTAACCTTATGCCTTGGATACAGAATCCTCAATTGGAACATTAAATCCTTGTATTTTATCTCTTCTGTTTTTTTCTTCATCTTCTATTATTATAAATTATTATTATTATTGGGCTTTATTATATTTAATTATTTTAGATTATCCAAGCTGGTAGGGAGCAGTGTATATTATTTTGTGAAAGGATTTTTGAATTCCATAATATTGTCCAATGCATATGCTGTAGAATTCAGTTGGCGTGGGAAGAAAAAGGAAATAAGATTTCTAGTAACCTAAAATTAGCGAAGGTGCTTATGGTGAGTAATTATTTCCATATGATGAATTATTACTACAGGTATTATCTTCATCTGATGGTCAAGTTTCACCTGAAACATTGTGATGCGTATATGTATAAAATCAATCGACTTAGACTTCTAGAAATTTGTTTAAATAACTGCTTTTTATCAGGTTGATAATTTCATTACCGTTTTTGAAACTGAATATAATTTTATCGGAAAAACAAGAGGATGTATAATTTCTAAATCATTATGAAGGGTGTTCCATAAGCTACATGACCATTTTGTTTTCTATGAATATAGGTTCGATTCGTTTTCATTTAGAAGATTCACGCATTTCAAAAAAAATATTTTTTGAGGCAGAAGTATTGTGTCAATCTTTCTATTTTTCAACAATTAGCGATGTAAATTATGATGAACGGAAATAACAAATCTTAAGATTTTATGTGGTGGTGTATCATCGTTCTGATACCAATATTTACTACAATATTGAGCTCTAAGTCATAGATGAACTCAGAAAGGTTGTGTCCGAAAAATATGCAGTCAAACGATCATCTATTACATGTACTGAGATCAAGTCATCGTTCAAAATTGTACCTCAAACGTTGACACTAAAACATTGCTCAAGTCGTCTTGGTCTATTCGCATTTGTATTGGGTGCTTGTTGTTTATACCGTTCCTAGTAAAACCAACAATCGTCACATACTTTACAAACAAAATAAAAGGTATACTATTGACAAAATTGTAACCATTGTGATGTATTTCTAGAACCTACGTTCATAGGAAAAAAATGTTTAGAATTAGTCACTTGCCAAAATTTGTCATAGAGCTTGTAGAATACCCTGCATGTCTATTTCCATGATTTTTTTATCTGATCTATTTTCAAAATAAATATATTTTTGTAGATACTATAGATACTTTGATAACAGTTTGTTTCATTGATATATTCGATAATCTTTTGGCCAAATTCAAAGATGTTTTTCCTTCAAATTTAGATGATGCATACTTCTTTTTTCCACTCCTCAAATACAATAGATCAGGACATTCTTTTTTTTTCGATATCGTAGTTGCTTATTTTTGGTATAATTTCACGTTTGTCCAACTTTAGGCTACTCTCAAATTGGAAAATTAATAATTATTTTTCAAGAGCATATATTATATGCGTACGCGTATCCTCGGATGTTTTTTTTTTATTGTTTAATGGATATCCTCTCCTCTAGGAATCACACATACTTGATATCAATAATATTTCAAATTTCTTCCAATAATCCAATAAGTTGCTTTGACAATCGCTATTAAGAAAATAATGCTTATGCAAATTTCTCTTTCAGAATCTTCACCTACATCGCTGCATCTCTAGGAACCACACATACTTGATGACTATAATTTTTAAAATTTCTTCCAATAATCGAAGTTCCTTTGGCAATCGCTCTTACGAAAATAATACTTCTCCTTTAGAATCTACACCTACATGTATCGCTTCACTTCAAGTCAAGGCCGGCTTTATGGGAGAGCAACTGGGGCTACCGCTCTGGGGCCTACACAAAAGAGGAGCCCCACAATAGAGGCTTCGAAAAAAAAAAATTAATTCAGGGTATTAAACCCTAGTAAACGACTTTTCCTTTTGATATTTTTTTTATATCATAAAAAGCTTCTTAGAGGAATAAATTTCAAATATAACTGAGTAATAATTAAGTGTATTATATTTTCTGAGTTAGTATCTGAATTAAGGGAACTACATGTTCTTGGATCATGATAATTACATATATTTTTGGTGGATTTGCAAAATATATCAGAGGGAACTACTCAAATTTGGTGATGTAATAAAACTTATTTTTTTTCCTTCGTTAAATTAATTAAGACGTTCATAAAAATTTCCTAAATTTTATGTTTGACAAATTTTTTTCAAAAAAACTTAAAAATATTAAAATTTCATTTCTAATATAATTGTGACATGATGAATATTTTTTTACCAATCATGTTTCTTTTGTGAATAGATTTCTATATATCATTTCTATGAAAAATTACTCTCATTTTATTTGCTTCCAATTCTTTCAATCTATGATTATCTCTATCTCTATCTATGTTTATTCTCATTGTCTATTATATTGTATTAAATTATATTGTATTGTATATATGGTTCTTCAAAGTGTAGGAAAACTATGGTATATTAATTAAAATTAAATATTTTAGTTTAAATTAAATTATTTTCTTTCTTAATTTTAGTCAAGTAATTTTATACACTTTTGTACATTTTTGTCTCCATTTAATTTTTTTATAATAATCTGGCAATGAATATGATTTAGGTTTAATAATTTTTAAACCTTTCACTTTTTTTTGTGACGACCATATTTTTTTTTTATAATACTGTTACCTTCTGTAACGAAACTTTGATACTCTTGTAATAAATTTATGATTATTTATTTCAATTTACATATAATATTTCTTGTATTAATACATTTTGTATATTAATTCTATTTTCTTTCATGTTTGCTCTATTAGACTCTTTATTGGTTTTCATTAAATATTGCATATATTTTTCACGTATCATTATATTTCCTTCTACATTCATTATTTTCATAGAGGCTGTATCTTCAGTATATTCTTTGTCATGATTATATCCGTCAAATTATGATTCAATTTATCTTTTTTCTCCTTGTATAAAATTATGATTAACTGTAAATATATCAATTTGTGTAATTTTTTCTACATCTTTTTTTTTCCTGGTCTTCTTCCTATTTTATTAAACTTTTTCATGGTTTCCTTTAGAAAATTTATCATACTTGATTCACTTTTGTTCAGTTGTTTATTATTTTCTGGTTTTTTCTCTTCTTCGTCCCTTTGCTCCGCCATCAAAGATTTATTTCCATATCGTAATTTACAATGCGAATGAAGAAAAATTTTGTATATTAGATATAATAAAAAATATTTTGCGTGGAGGCGTTCCGCTCGAAAGAAGTTAAACTTCGTAATGTGGAAATGAAAATAGGAAGGGGTAGAAAACTACGCGCATCCGTTCGAGTGCTACGCATTCACTCTCGCTCTCTTTCTTTCAATTTCTCCTCCCCAGGAGCGTTGAAAATTCAACGCAACAGTGTTTTCATACCCCTTCCATGGTAGCGTCAAACGTTAAACGCAACCTTGTTGCAAGTCGCATTAGAAGTTTCACTTAAAAAAAAATTATCCATTCAAATGATTCAGGCTTTGCATTGGGCGAAAATTTGCTAATAAATATTCAATGTTATAATAATCGATTGAATAAAAGATCCGATCTTGATTAAATTTAAATAAGACTTTTCATAATTTGGTTGGATTCTGTTCTGAATGATCTTTGAAATTTATTATAATGAATTTGAAAAGTTTTAACAAAATAATTCATTTACCAGGAAGAGAACTTCAAGATTATAAAACTCTATGACTATGATCTATAATTACACTAACCATAATACGTCAACCAGCGATGCCAGATGTACCATAATTTATAGCTCAAATTTAGAGCATTCGGTAATTGTACCATAATAAATAATGAAAGAATAACAGTATTTGATATTCAGGGTTTTATATTATTAAAAATAAAATAGTAATTGGCGACGTTTCGGGCAGTGCCCTTTTTCTAGCCTGTAAAAAACAATATACACAATGTAAAAAACAATAAGAACAAACAACCAATTTATACGTATTCTAAAATTCTGAACACTTTGTTGGATAGAGATCTAATTCTAAGGTTTTGTCCGGAAAAAACTATAACATTACAATTTTCAAAAGATATGTGGATGATTGTTTAATAATAACATCAGAAAATGAGATACAAAGAATAATTAATGATTTAAATAGTTTTCACCATAAAATTCAGTTCACACTAGAAACAGAAGTGAACAACGCAATAAATTTTCTAGACATGACACTTTTGAGAATGAACAACTCAGTACAAACAAAACTTTATAGAAAGGAAACATGCACGGACAGAATAATAGATTACAACTCAGCACATATCCATAAACAGAAGAAAGCGATTATGATCGGGTACATTGACAGAGCGCTAAAACTAACTTCACCTATATACAGACCCACCATCATACAGGACATTACCTCACTTTTAATGAAAAACAACTATCCTCTACCAAAAATAAAAAAGATAATAAAACAACGCACACACAAATTATACAACACCGAAAATTCAACAAATAAAAAAGAAGAACCAATCACGTTCATACCAATACCATACGTACCTTCTCTATCTGAAAAAATTGAAAACATCTTGAAACCCTACAGCAACGTAAAAATTGCGCACAAACCACACATTCAAATTAAACAACTTTTTAGCAAATTAAAATCACCAACACCATTAACTGAAACATCTCATGTGGTATATAAGATCAATTGCAATAATTGCGAGGGTGTATACATAGGACAGACGGAACAAAAACTGAAAGACAGACTGAAAGGACACAAGTACTCCAAAACACAGACAGCACTTTACAAGCACAAAACTGGGAATGGACATACATTTAATTATGACGAGACTGTAGTGTTAGACCGAGAAACAAATAAAAAATCTAGAGAATTTCTCGAAATGATTCACATAAAACAAAATGAAAAATCCATTAATGACAGATCAGACATTAAATACCTTCACAACATCTACTCCACTGTTTTGAACAGTCGCAAATAAACCATCTACTCCACTGTTTTGAACAGTCCCAAATAAACCAGCCAGCGAAAACAAACAAGAAGAAGAAATCATTATTGACGGACAACTCTAGAATCATTTAAATCATAACCCCAATGACATCCAACAAATAAGTTGGGAAATAACTTAAAATTAATTATTTCGAAGGTAATAAAAGAATTAGATCTCTATCCAACAAAGTGTTCAGAATTTTAGAATACGTATAAATTGGTTGTTTGTTCTTATTGTTTTTTACATTGTGTATATTGTTTTTTACAGGCTAGAAAAAGGGCACTGCCCGAAACGTCGCCAATTACTATTTTATTTTTAATAATATAAAACCCTGAATATCAAATACTGTTATTCTTTCATAAATCACACAGGGTAAATACTTTTCATTCGATAATAAATAATTGTACCATCATTTCGATCGATTCTTCCATTCAATATTTTTCTCAAAACTATTCAGAAAATATGTCAAGTCCTCCTATTAAATGGTTTCTTTCTGGGTTTTCGCTCCCAAATTCCGAAAAATATCACAATACTTCTCATTTCATTTTTAAAAAATATGCATATATATTATTGTACCATAATTTTGCCTAAAATTCCATAATTCTGGCATCGTTGTACCATAATTTTATTTTATATTCGACATCTGGCATCACTGACCTCAACATATAATCAGTATTTCCAATTTATGGATTTAAGCCGAATTGTGGTTTTTTTTTGTCCCAAGCGGATTTTCAAATTTAGCCCATTTTTTTGAATTTTTGTCAATGTATGTATTTTTTATTTGAACAAACTGGTAAAACTATACTCTTTTTTTGCGCGCGTGTTCCGCAAGGAACAGCGTGCAATCATTTCGTCACAATGTCTGTATTTTTCGAATTTTTTTTCGAAAATGGTCTTAAACGATTGGGTTCGACTCCCTGATGAAGAATTCGAGGTCAAATTCAATTCTGTCCGTCCGGTCCGGCCGGCCGGCCGGTCCGGCCGGCCGGTCCGGCCGTTAGCACGATAACTCTCGAACGGAACGACTTAGAGCGTTGAAATTTACAGGGTAGATTTGTAGCGTAAATATCTCGGACAAGTTCGTTAACGGGCGAAATTCACCGAGCGGTTTCGGAGTTAAGGCCGTTTTTAGTCAAAACGTTTTTTATGAATATTTCCGGAACTGATCGCTCGATCTTGCTGAAATTTGGCATCAAATTTTTAGAATCATGACCTTCATAAACCTGCGAAGTTTTGTTTTGATCGGACGGCCCTAAAGTGGCAAAAAAAAATTTCAAAAATTTAAAAATTTCGTTTTCACGATAACTCGAAAAATACTGATCTGATTAAATTGAAACTCAGTAGTTGGATGCAAAAGATCAATGCAAACACTTTTGCAAAATTTCGTGAAGATCACGTGACGTGAAAAAAATAAAAAAAATACTACTATTTTGCGGAAAAAATGGCGAAACCTATTTTTTTGAGGTTCATGCTGCTCTTTCCGGGCATTTTTCGTTGTGCGCATGCGCAGATGAGAAGTCATTTAACTGCTGTAGTTTTCGTCGGAGAGGATTGGGGTTTTGGGGTGGCGGATGCTATTCCTCCATAGAATCCAGATCCCTGATGAGGGTCTGCGCATGCGTAGATTGAAGATGCGATATCTCCCGAACCACTAGTGTTGGAGAATCGAAGTTTTTTGTAAGGTGTGTTATTTAGAGAGGACTTTTAGCCGCGAGTAGATTACGCATGCGCAGAAGAGAAGTGACTGTTTTTGGGTTGGATGGGTTATGTTGGGAGTGCTGAGTCGATATTGTAAGGTTTTAAAAAAATATTCATAGCAATCAAAGTGTCCGCACCGTAGCCCTGCAATAATTTTCAATAATTTTTTAAAAATCTTCTAGTTATACGATTCTCTCAACATTTTGCAAGAACTTTCGCGTTGGCATTCTACATCGAACAATCACGTTTGAATTAGATCGGTTCCTTATATTTCGAGTTATTGAGGAAATAACAACCAAATTTCAGATGGGTATAACTCCAAAACGGTTTGGCCGATTATGCTTATAAACAAACTCAAACGTCACATTCTGATGTACAACCTACCAAAAAATGTTAAATCGCTTTCTCTTTCCGTTCTCAGGTTATCGATATATGAAAAATATTTTTTAATAATTTTTTTTTATTTTCCTTTTAAAAATCTTCTAGTGATACGATTCTCTCAACATTTTGTAAGAATTTTCGCGTTGGCATTCTACATCTAACAACCACGTTTGAATTAGATCGGTTCCTTATTTTTCGAGTTATTGAGGAAATAACAACCAAATTTCAGATCTGTATAACTCCAAAACGGTTTGGCCGATTATGCTTATAAATAAACCCAAACGTCGCATTCTTATTCTTACAACCTAACAAAAAAAATTCGAATCGCTTTCTCTTTCCGTTCTCAGGTTATCGATAGATGAAAAATATTTTTCAATAATTTTTTTTAAATTTTCTAGCGATACGATTCTCACCAAATTCCACAAAGAGGCTTAGGTTCATATTCTACAACTATTCACCAAGTTTCAATTCGATCGGATTCATATTGGTTAAAAACAAAATTATTACTCGGAAGTGTTAAATTAAAATTGACGGAAATAAATTGGGTTGGGATAATGTATGGAACCAGGTAAATATCTTTTGAACGAAAGGAACGATATTTATCAATATTTGCAGGTAAGTTTGGCTGGAAGACTGAGGTCGATAGCCATTTGATTCATAATCAATAAAGTTGATTTCTCTCTCTCTCTCTGCAGGTAAGTGCAATGGAACAAAATGCATCTGATGTACATTTTTTTGTTAATAATATACTTCCGATTTAACCAGA
Organism: Halyzia sedecimguttata; assembly: GCA_937662695.2. Taxonomy (NCBI): domain Eukaryota; kingdom Metazoa; phylum Arthropoda; class Insecta; order Coleoptera; family Coccinellidae; genus Halyzia; species Halyzia sedecimguttata. Next base: position 77,625,110 of record OW569417.2, read on the forward strand.
AATGCCATAAACTTCTTTAATTTAAATGGGATACCCTATATATTTTTACTGACTTTTGAGAGTTCTTGTTATTTTGAATTCATACTTACTGAGTTTAGTGTCAAAAAATTTGTAAAAACGAGGAATAACTCACTGTTAGTTGTACAATAGGTGTACATTTCATTAATGAAATGTACACCAATATACCACAATTAACAGTAAGTTATTCCTCGTCTTTACAAATTTCTTGACACTAAACTCAGTATTTTTCCATCAAATCCCAAATAGCATTGAATACGAAGGTGTGAGCGTGACTAACAAACGAGGAGATCGCTGAAATCTCGAGCGAAAGAGATAGATAATGTGAAATATGTACGGTACTGCTGTTCGTTTCACGGCCAAGGTTATATTCATAAATACGTTTATCTTGTATAGTTTTTAGTTCTTGGCATTTATCTTGTCTATGTCAATTGATGTAGATGTGGATATTTTTATACGAGAAAAATAATATAATTATACTGAATCGTTAGTGATTTTGGTGTGTTTTTTTTGTTCTATTGTGAATACCGATTTTGGTAAGTACCTCAATATTTAGGCTTGATGTAGTTATTTATTTTAGAAAATACCACCTGTATCATAGAATTATTGACTTAGATATCCAATGAGTCCCATAATTTCGGGGAGAGTTATAATTCAATACAGATTTTTTTCTTGATTCATAGATGAATCTGGAAGAGATACTTTTTCAAGTTTACTTGTTCACTTAATTTCCGATGCAGTCTATATAATATTCATTGATATTTGATTTTTTTTTTCAAGTTTACTTGTTCACTTAATTTCCGATGCAGTCTATATAATATTCATTGATATTTGATTTTTTTTTTATAATTCGCAGTTCACTTAGTAGATTTCTAAACTGATGTGAAAATAAGTTATTCATCCATACTTACTTATATTGAAAGATTTGAAGAAAACAGAAAACTTTGAATGGTAATATTTGATGAGATATATATATATATATATAAGATATATAAGATATAAACTGAGATCATCTAAGTGTGATTATCAGATATTCAGTGAAATTTCAAAGTTCAATAAATCTTCAAACAATTCACTGACAGATTTCATAGTTTCTTATTAATTATTTCAAAAAATTAATTCAAAAATATTTCTTGTCACTTTCATACAGGGTGATTGATGAATGTCATTGTTGAATACATAGATATTGAGCCCAATTTTTTAATTAGCTAGATTTATATTCTTTAATGGAAATAATATACTGATTTTTATACTTTATAACTGTCCAGACAAAGGATGACATAACTTTCAGTAATATTTCAAGGAAAAATTATTTTGATTTCACACATTACATTTGTTTGTGTACCAATTTTATGTTCATTTTATTCATGTTTGTAAATTGTTGATAATTATCGTAATTTTGACAAATGACATCATTTGATTATGAATAAATGAAATTGTTGAAAAATAATTTTCATTGCTGTTAAATTTTTCTGACATTTCAATAGTTTCAAAACAGATTTGGATCAGTTAATCTCTATATATCAATTTTTATTATTGAAATACATTGAAGGTGAAAAAAATTTGAGGGTAAATGAAATTTTTATAGTCTACGTACAGGGTGAACTAATATGTCTAAAATTATCCTGCTCCTGTCGATAACCTTTTTTGAATTTCATAAATGGTAAACGAAACTTTCCGATGATACAACTGCTTACTTTGAAATCTGTTAGTTGGATTTGTTCAAGATTTATTGGACTTGAAATTCCACGCAATATCCGATTATCACCCGGTATGTCCAAAACCTTTAATCTTAGATGATCAAAATCTCCCAATATGAATCCTCCAAGATTACCTCAGCTCAGTTTATTGATTCCATTTGCCACATTTTTCTTCTGAAACCCCGCATATCTTTTGTTGTCTTGCGAGTATTTATTTTATTGATGAAATACTTCCGGGAGGGGGGAGCCATAATTCAATAAAGATATTCCTCTTATTTTTTTGTGTGCTTGTATCTTGGGTGATTTGTAAATAGATCATGTTTTGTCTAGAATGACAATGAGCTCCAACAAAAGTGCCAATAAAATTGTTCTTTTTCCTACGCTTGTTATAATTAATGGTAAACAATAATCTGTTTAGAAGTGTTTTTTGTCCACTAGAAACATTAAGACAAATCAAATTAGTTCGTGACCTATCTCTTCATCTTCATCGTTTATGGCGGAAAACCTGCAAAGTTCGTGATTTTGGTTGTCAATTTTAATGTCACTTTATGAATTTACTGGATATTTTAATAATTTTCGTGAAAAAAATTTTCAAAATTCGAACATAAATTTTTTTTTACATGTCTACAGTAAAAATAAAGTTTATCTGAAATTGAAATTCCGCGGTTATTCTATTTTTCAATCTACACGACAATATGAAAACAGAATCAAATAATATCGGCGGGTTTTTTATAGCCATTCAGTTTTTTGTTGGTGTTTTAACTTATTTATTTCAACTGGTTTGGCTATGTGAAGGTAAAAATTTTGGGATTGGATTGCTGAAAAATTCCAGGTGGTAATAAAAATTTATCAAAATAAAGTTGTTCGTTAAAATTTCAATGTAAATTTGGTGGGAATCAAACTCGTGACCTTGCGGTAGGTATTCGGAACTTACTAATTTTCGTTACCAAGCAACGGTAATCCACAGAATTTGACAATATATATATATATACAGGATGACCTAGGGGTGCATGGAGTTAGCAACTAGATGTTTTTTTCAAACGATAGGCCTGCCAGTCAGCACAACCTGAAAATAGTTTTATTTATATAAAGGATGTCCGAAAATGGAATACAAACCTAAGTTCAGTTCTTTTTAAATGGCAACACCCCATTCTCGTTTCATTTTTGGATTTGGAGTTGGAGTTGAAGTTGAAGTTGAAGTTGAAGTTGAAGTTGAAGTTGAAGTTGAAGTTGGAGTTGGAGTTTGCGTTGGAATAGGGGTTGAGGTTGGCGTTGGTTGTGGAGTTGGCGTTGGAGTTGGGGTTGGGGTTGGAGTTGGCGTTGGTATAGGCGTTGAGGTTGGCGTTGGTTGTGGAGTTGGCCCACGCCAACTCCACAACCCCCACGGGTTGGAGTTGGAATTGGGGTTGGAGTTGGAGGTGGAGCAGGAGCTGGAGTTGGGGTTGGAGTTGGGGTTGGAGTTGGGGTTGGAGTTGGAGTTCGAATTTGAGTTTGAGTGAGTTGGAGTTGGCGTTGGAGTTGGGGTTGGGGTTGCGGTTGGAGTTGAAGTTGGAGTTGGAGTTGGCGTTGGAATAGGCATTGAGGTTTTCGTTTTTTGTGGAGATGGGGTTGGAGTTGGAGTTGGAATTGGAGTTGGAGTTGGAGGTGAGTTGGAGTTGGCATTGGAATAAGCGTTGAGGTTGGCGTTGGATGTGGAGTCGGCGTGGGGGTTGGTGTTGAGGTTGGAGGAGGAGTTGGAGTTGGCGATGGAATAGGCATTGAGGTTGGCGTTTTTTATGGAGTTGGCATGGGGGTTGGAGTTGAGGTTGGGGCTGGAGTTGGGGTTGGACTTGGAGGTGGAGCAGGAGCAGGAGTTGTAGTTGGAGTTCGAATTGGAGTTGGAGATCGCATTGGAGTTGGAGTTCGAATTGGAGTTGGAGTTCGAATTGGAGTTGGAGTTCGAATTGGAGTTGGAGTTCGAATTGGAGTTTGAGTGAGTTGGAGTTGGTGTTAGAGTTGGAGTTGGAGTTGGAGTTGGAATTGGAGTTGGAGTTGGAGTAGGAGTTGGGGTTGGAGTTGAAGTTGGAGTTGGAGTTGGAGTTGGAGTTGGAGTTGGAGTTGGAGTTGGAGTTGGAGTTGGAGTTGGAGTTGGAGTTGGAGTTGGAGTTGGAGTTGGAGTTGTAGTTGGTGTTGGAGTTGGCGATGGAATAGGCGTTGAGGTTGGCGATGGTTGTGGAGCCGGCGTGGGGGTTGGAGTTGAGGTTGGAGTTGTGGTTGGAATAGGCATTCAGGTTGGCGTTTTTGTGAAGTAGGCGTGGGGGTTGCAGTTGGAGTTGGAGTTAGAGTTGGAGTTGGAGTTGGAGTTGGAGTTGGAGTTGGAGTTGGAGGTTGGAGTTGGAGTTGGAGTTTGAGTTGGAGTTGGAGTTGGAGTTGGAGTTGGTGTTGGAATAGGCGTTGGAAAAGGAGTTGACGTTAGCATTGGTTGTGGAGTTGGCGTGGGGATTGAAGTTGGGGTTGGAGTTAGAGTTGGGGTTGGAGTGGGAGTTGGGGTTGGAGTTAGAGTTGGAGTTTGAGGTGGAGTTGGCAAATCCAAAAATGTAACAAAAATTGGAATTTGCCATTTGAAACCGAACTTATGCGTGTATTTCATTTTGGACTTTCTGTATATAGATAAAAATATTTTCAGGATGTGATGAGGATCAAGTTGATAACTCAGATATAAACAAAGTTATGGACCATTTACGCACCCCTGGGTCACTCTGTATGTATTCGGATTCAACTGACCCCTTTGGATGAATTCATTAATATATATAATTGGATTATCTATATTGAATTATTGAATCACATTTGGATTTGAAGAAAAAGCTTTAGGTACTTTGTTCCCGGAGGGGGTCCCCGGACCGCTTCTCTTCATTTTATATTAGTTTCATTTGAGTGTCATAAAATAATCAAATGTGAAAAATGGTAAATATAACGAAATGATTATTTCCACTGCCTAGCACAACATGGGATTAAAGAAAAAAATCGATTTTTCTGTTTTATTCGATTATTTTGTTTCGATTGAAACATTTCAGGATGTAAGACTCATCTTGACAATGGTGCACATTTCAGATCAAAATGCCTAGATTGAAGAAGAAGTCGGCAAGTCAACGTTTGAATCAAATCAAGGACAATGTTGAACGAATGCGTCTAGATGAGGAATTTCGAGATCTTGAAAACGTTGAGCGAAAAGCGAAACACAAAACCCAACGTGAAAGTGATATCGTAAAAAAGGAGGAGAACGTTGAGCGAAAAGCCAGACGCAAAGCTCAACGTGAAAGTGATATCGAATTCAGGAATAAAGAAAATGTCGAACGTAAGGAAAGACACAAAGTTCAACGCGAAATTGATATCGATTTCAAAAATGAAGAGAACGTTGAACGTAAGGGGAGACACAAAGCTCAACGTGAAAGTGATATCGATTTCAAAAATAAAGAGAACGTTGAACGTAAGGGGAGACACAAAGCTCAACGTGAAAGTGATATCGAATTCAGGAATAAAGAAAATGTCGAACGTAAGGAAAGACACAAAGTTCAACGCGAAATTGATATCGATTTCAAAAATAAAGAGAACGTTGAACGTAAGGGGAGACACAAAGCTCAACGTGAAAGTGATATCGATTTCAAAAATAAAGAGAACGTTGAACGTAAGGGGAGACGCAAAGCTCAACGTGAAAGTGATATCGAATTCAGGAATAAAGAAAATGTCGAACGTAAGGAAAGACACAAAGTTCAACGCGAAATTGATATCGATTTCAAAAATAAAGAGAACGTTGAACGTAAGGGGAGACACAAAGCTCAACGTGAAAGTGATATCGATTTCAAAAATAAAGAGAACGTTGATCGTAAACAAAGACACAAAGTTCAACGTGAAAATGATATCGTTGCAAAAAATAAAGAGAATGTTGAACGAAAAGCAAGATGTAAAGCTCAACGTGAAAGTGACATCGATTTTAGAAATAAACAAAACGTTGAGAGAAAAGATAGGCTTAAGACTCAACGTGGAAACGATATCGATTTTGAGATCCAAGAAAATCTTGTGAGAAGTCAAATTCTCAAAAGGAAACGTGCAGATGAGTATTTTCGAGAAAATGAAAATCTTATAGATTATACTATTAAGAAGGCCAAAATTGAAAAAGGTAAACAAAAGCAGATTAAAAATAAACAATATATCAGCCAATTGCGGACAAATCCTGAGTTTCGTGAGTATGAAAGGATTCAGGATAGGGAGACACGTTGTATAGCAAGACGAAGTCATATTGGTATTTTATCTAATTCAAATGTGTCTAACTGGGATCACATCCTGGAAAAATATAATGCAGAAGTTAAGTTAGGACCGACAGAGGTATGCGTATGTTGTGGAGGTTTATGGTTTTCCAGTTCTGTCAGAAATATCAATCCACAAACTCTGCAAGTTAATGATATATTCGATGATTTTATGAGAAAAGCTTATTACTTGCGTAAATATAATGTATTTGAAGATTTGAGCACCTTTTGTGGTACTTGTTATCGATATGTAAAAAACAAACAAATTCCTCAACTTTGTTTAGGTAATGGTCTTGACTTTCAAGAAATTCCTGAAGTTCTGAAGGATTTGACGGTGTTAGAGGAAAGATTGTGTGCCATTCGACTACCTTTTATGCAAATCAGGAGTTTAGGTTACGAACGTCAATGTAGTTTGAAAGGTAATGTTGTTAATGTGCCAGTGTCGATCGATTCTACTGTTTCTGTACTACCACGTACATTCGAAAATACACTTACAATTCAAGTAAAGCTGAAACGTAAACTTTCGTATAAACATCATTATATGATTGAAACCATTCGACCGAATAAGGTGATACAAGCATGTCGGTATCTGGTGACTACACCGCTATATGTTAGCGAAGGGATAACGTTGCGGGAAAGTAATGAATGTTTGCCCGAAACAGAGGAGTTTGTTGTTGACAGGAACGATCTAACGTCTCCTCTTCTAGACGATAATGTGACGCAAACTTCAGGTCCAGTTGAAGAGCATCAGTTCAACTGTTTAGAGGATTTGGACGAAAATGTCGAACATGAACCATTGAATCCAGGCGGTCAGGAAACTCTCATTCAGGATGAAAATGAAGTAGAAAATTTGGCTTTAGCACCAGCAGAAGGTCAAAGACCAATTGGACTTCTTTTAGATAGTAGAGCCGAAGAAATGGCATTTCCAACGATTTATTGTGGTTATGCTAGAAATCTCAGTGTAAATTTAACGTACAATAAAATAGTGAAGTCAGAAATTAGACGTTTCGACAGAAGGGCAGCCGTTGTAAGTCATCTTTTGTTTGCCTACAAAAAACAAGAAATTACTAAAATTTCCAATGCTATTGCAACGTGCTTGCGAAAAAGAAAGCAAGGTACCGGTAACTATTGCGCAGCTCAGGTGCTCGATTGTAATTTCATGAAAGATTTAGTGTTCCATGATGATGGATTTCGAATATTGCAAGGAGTTCGAAGTTCTCCTGCGTACTGGGAAAAGGAAAAGAAGAAGTTGTTGGCTATGATTAGACAACTTGGTATTCCAACATTCTTTTTTACCTTATCGGCCGCCGAATCCAAATGGGGCGAGCTTCTGAAAATGCTTTACAAAATAATCGATGGCAAAGTAGTCACCGAAGACGAAGCATTGAATGCGAATTATTCAGAAAAAGCTCGTCTAGTGAGAACAGATCCTATAACATGTGCCCGGTATTTTGATTATAGAACACGTTGTCTATTTAAAACATGGAATACAAAATCAGGACCTTTCGAAAATTACAATGTTTCAGATTTTTATCAACGTGTTGAATTCCAACAACGAGGATCGCCACATATTCACGGGCTTTTATGGTTAGAAAATGCACCACAAATAGATGAAGAACATGAGAATCTTCAAAGAGTTATCAATTTTATTGATGAATTCATTATATGTGATGGTAACAACGAATTAGTTTCCGATTTGATTTATCTTCAAACTCATCACCATACAGCGACATGTCATATAGATAAACGACGGAATAAAAAATGTAGATTCAATATTCCTTATCCTCCAATGAATCAAACTAATATATTGTATCGCTTGCAAAATTTAACAAAAGACGAAATTAAAAAATTTTCAGATATACGACAAAAAATATCTGATCTATTAGCCGAAAATACTGAAAGTAACAATTACTTGACATTCGATCAATTTTTAACTGAAATGAACATCTCATATGATGATTATATCATGGCTATTCGGGCTGGACTAAAACGTGATGCTATATTTCTCAAACGGAAACCATCTGATTGTATGGTTAATGCTTTCAATGTTAAGATATTGTTGATGCACAGAGCAAATATGGATATGCAATATATTCTGGATCCTTATAGCTTGGTTCAATATATAATAAATTATATTAACAAATCCAATCGAGGCATGTCTAAACTCATGAATGATACGGCAAAAGAACTTAGTTCAGGTAACTTGACGTTGAAGGAGAAATTCCGAACTATAGGTAATAAGTTCGTGAATGCTTCTGAAATATCTGCACAAGAAGCTGCTTATCATGTACTGGGAATGTCCCTTTCGAAAAGTAGTAGAACTCATATTTATATAAATACATCGTTACCAGAAGAACGGGTGAAAATGTTGAAAACAGAAAAAGAATTACGAAAATTGGAACCAGATTCGAATGACATTTTTGTTACGAATGTTTTTGATAAATATGTAAAACGCCCGTTAGAACTTGAAAGCTACTGTTTGGCTTCTTTTGCAGCTAACGTAATTGTGGAAACTAATCGTCGAACAAAATCTGGTAGAGATGATGACAATGAACATAGTGTTGATGAAGACCAAACAGGTGCCGAAATCCTTAGGTGCAATCGTAAGAGTTACCGAATTCGAAGAAAGTCATGCGTTTTGCGATATAGAAGATATGATGTTCATAAAGATTCAGAGAATTACTTTCGGGAACAAATCATGCTCTTTTTACCATGGCGAGATGAAGAGAGTGAATTGATCAACGTGAATTGCCAAGAAATCTATAGAACTAACCGAGAACGAATTGAGAATGAGAAAAAATTATTCAATTGTTTTTCGGATGATAATTTTATCGAGAACTTGTTGAAGCTGGCTGAAAATGAAATTGATTTCCTCGAAGAGGAAAACGATGATCTCGGGCATAAAATTGACGATGAATTCGCTGCTTATGCTTTAGATCAACCAGATTTCGATATTATGGAACAAGGAGGAGACAGAATACCAGGGCGTTGTAACGATCAATTAGCTCAAAGTTTTCTTCTGCCCAATGAACTACCTACAGATGAATATAATCATTTATGTCGATCTTTAAACGATAAACAACGACAATATCTCATGCACATAAAGTCACATTTTAGTGACAATTTTTCTTCACCTTTTTACGATTTTGTTAGTGGAGGGGCAGGCGTGGGAAAATCACGCTTAATTCAAGTTATTTATCAAACGCTCACCAAATATTTCAATCAGTTTTTAGGATGTGATCCTTCGAAAATCAAAGTTCTGATTTGTGCTCCAACCGGAAAAGCTGCATTCAATGTTTATGGTGTTACACTTCATCAAGCCCTTAGTTTACCTGTTAATCAAGCGGGCTACGATATGGGTTTGCTTGGTAGGGAATCATTACATTGTTTGAGCCTGAAATATTCAGATCTTAAATTGTTGATTATCGACGAAATATCGATGGTTGGAGCAAAAATGTTATCACAAATAAATTCTCGTTTGCAACAAATTTTTGGAAATAAAGAAAATTTTGGTGGTGTGTCTTTGTTACTGGTAGGAGATTTAAGGCAGCTTTCTCCGGTAGGAGACAGCCTAATATTCAAAGAAATGAGAAGAACTATAAAGGATCCATATGCGGCATTTCAAGGCACCCATTTATGGGATATGTTCAAAATGTTTCAGTTGACTGAGATAATGCGCCAAAAAAATGATTTACCGTTTGCGCATGCTTTGAACAATATGGCATCGACGACAATGACACCACAAGACGTGGCACTTTTTCAAAGTAGAGTGATATCTGTTTTACCACCGCATACGGACAGAAGAGTATATCTGTTTTTCAGTAATAATGAAGTTAACGCATTCAACGAATTTAGACTTCAAAATATTAATTCAGAGTGTTATATATCGAAAGCATTCGATATAGTCTATGGAAATGGTAATGAGTCAGCGAAAACGCAATTGAAAAATTCTGTAATAGAGAAAAAAACATCGGATACTTATGGTTTGTGTTTGCAATTAACACTAAAAGTTGGTGCTCGTTATATGATGACTAACAATGTGAATACTAGCGATGGTTTAGTCAATGGAGCCACAGGTATTTTGAGATTAATTGATTTTGGTACAAATCCCAAAACTGGAATAAAAATACCAATGCGAGTATGGATTGAATTTGACGAGAGTCGCATAGGTCGTGAAGTTCGCAATGAGCAGAAAGAATTAATTGTAATTCGGAAATTGATGTCAAACTTGACACCAATTGACACGATAAAGAAAATAATTTCGACCAATAAAAACTCTAGTTTGCAGTTGCAACGACGACAATTTCCATTGGTGGTAGCGGAAGGAATGACTATTCATAAAAGTCAAGGCAGCACTTATGAAAATGTTGTTGTCACGATTGGATCAAGAGGTCTTTCCAGAGCCGCATTATACGTAGCTTGTAGTCGAGCTACAAGAGCAGAGGGCTTATTGATTCATGGAAAATTCGTACCGCCAAAAAAAAAAGAACATAAGAAATTCGATGATGATCGTACAGTTTTCCAAGAAATTCAAAGATTAGAAACAACTGCCAAGTTATATACGAGGTTTGAAAGCTTACAATCCCTAACAGGACATAGGATCATGTATCATAATGTTCAAAGTTTAAATAAACATATATACGATCTACTTTGTGATTCAGTATTTTCTACAGCCGAGTTACTCTTACTGGTTGAGACTTGGACACTTTCCACCGATGTTTATGAACTACCTCCTGATATGCAGGAAATTTCTAGAATAGATTGCAAGCAATGTCGATCTGCAGGTGGTGTATTCATTGCTGCATCGAAAAAAGTAAGTGACAAAATTAACAATATAGCCAAATTCGAGCAAAGAGAAAAAAAAGGACATATAGAGTTGATTCGATTCGATTTTGAAAACACATCCTATTTCGTCTTTTATAATTCACCCTGTGCTTCATTTAATCTTACTAAACGAGTAATTTTCGAAGCACTATCAGGTTCATGTCCACGGAAAATCTTCATTGGTGACATGAACGTTGATTTGAAAAATATTGATTTGAACAAAAATAATAGACACGTCGCCTTGTTCAACGCTTTGAATTTACAATGTAAAACTCCGACTGATATACAAACAACTTATGGAGGAACCAATATAGATTGGTGTTTCTCTAATTTGTCTAACGTCAGAATAATTTTGTATGGTTCAACGTTCAGTTATCACAAGCCACTGTGTGTACTGTTGACGGACAATGAGAACATAGGAACCACATCACTAAAGGATCTGAATAGTGATGAAATAGCGAATCCAAGCTCGAGATCAGGTTTAGATATGATGCCTAATAATGGCAGAGATACGATAAAGTCAATAATTGAGCATTATAATGAAGAATCTATTAAGGATAATTGTGACGAAAGTATGAATGTAGATATTGAATATATAGTATCTTCCGATATTTCTCAGAATATCAATCGCGAAGAAGAATATATTCACGAAGGTCTGAGAAATCCAGACGGAGTTTCATGTTATTCGAATGCTGCGATACAGTGTTTACTTTCCATAGTAGAATTTAGAAAATCGGTAGACAAAAGAAACTCTTATATCAATGAGTGCATTCATTTGGTTATGGATAAGACGATAAATACTACCAAACAGATAAGAACGACTGTTTCTAAAATGTTCGGATCTGAGCAACAACAAGATGTGCACGAATTTATGCTTTTACTTATCCCAATGTTGGATCGAGAATTTATTTCCCTTATAGAAATCATAGTGGAGGAAAATGATATCTGCCATAATTGTAATAATGGATCGATTTCTAGAAGATCTGAAAATTTTTTCGATTTAAAACTTCCAGAGGTAGATGAAATATCATTTAACGATCTTATTGAATATCAAGTAGATCGATGCAATATATGTGAACAAACTTTAGAGAGGCGTAAAAAATTGCAAAGCGTGAACCGATATGTTTTATTGGTTCTCTGGAGACAGATTACTCCGGAGAAAAAATTGAAAACTAAAGTTAAAGTACTAGATCCAAGTATAATACACATTGATGGTTACCAATTCAAGATCAAATGTGTCATAAAGCATCTAGGAGAACGAATAACAAGTGGCCATTATATTTCCATAATAAGGCAGAAAGACCAATGGATAGAATGTAATGATGATTATATTAAAACATTGGATGCTTTTGATTCTTCTTTGAATGACGTTTATATCATTCTTTTGGAGAGGTGTACGAATTAGAGTATTATCAAAATATATGAGTACACTGAAGAAATGAAAAATGATGAAATTATATTTTTATAAATTGAGATCTGAGGTGGGAGGTCAAGAGGAGATTACCTCCTGACGAAGGCATTCGGAACTCCTCATTAACAGTAGAAAAGTTGGCTATAGATGCTGATTTACCTCCCTTAAATATCCTCCCACCCATTCTCAATTTACAGTTCTGGATCCGCATTTGAGATATATACAAATAATACAAATTATTGTAATCGTAGACCCTACAATTTTCAATCGTTTTTTTTTTAACAAATGTGGAAGAAGTAGTTTTTTCCAGTTCATTACTAAGTCGATACATTCAGTATTATTGCTGTTCATCATTGTTGGAAATGAATGTGAATTTCAAATATAAATTGAAATTGAGAAATCAAGATGAGGTAGATGTAAGGCTTGATTTGGTTCACAGTCAGGACGGTTTCAAATTGGTTCTAAGGACTAGGACAAACGTATCATGTGTAATACTTTGCTCAGTTCCATTTTCAATAAATAATTGTATGATTACTTTAGACAGCTCTAGAACCGTCCCTACTGCGAATAAATAAAAGCCTATTACTATGACCTGATGATGATAATCCCAGTGAATATCTGTGATTTAAATCGATTTTTTATTAATGACTCAATTCAAGGGCGTAGCCAGGGGGGGGGGTTTGGGGGTTCAAACCCCCCCCGAAATGTTTTTTTCCCTTGAAAAAAAAATTTTTTGCTACAGAAAGTGACCCTTACCCCCCCCCCCCCCCCCCCGAAATTAATTCCTATTTCAAAACCCCCCCCGAAATTAATTCCTGGCTACGCCCTTGATTCAATTTGATGAGTACTATCACAAAAAAATATAAATAATATTCATCCAAACATTTATAACATAACAGTTTCCACTTGAATCCTGAAAGGATTCATATCGATAATGTGGAAAACATAATATAAGTAAGGGAAGGTAAATCAGCATCTACAGCTAGCTTTTCTGCTGTTAGTGAGTTGCCTCATCGCTCCTGGTTTCACCAGATGTAGCTCATCCTGTAAAAGGATGGAAAACAGAAAAGCGAACAATTTTTATTTTATTTCAGTAGCTGAGTAGTAAGATGTCTATAAACTGCTGTATGCATTGATTTGATTTGGTTTTGCTATTTTTCGGAATATATAGCTTCTTTCATTTAATTTTCTTCAGACAGGCATATATATTTTTTTTAATTCGAATTGAAGTTTTCACATAGTTACAACTAATAAGAAAATATGAATGTAATGGAAAAGTGTCAATATAGTTGATCTATGCAAGATATTCACCTTTTTCCGATTCTGGTTTCAGATTCCTTAGATAACACTATTTTTTGTGGTTAGAATTCCGTCTTTGGTAATAAGGTAATCATATCTGTCAACATTTATCAACAAGATAGCAATGATTGCAATGAAACAGACTCAAAATTGTTCAAATTGGGAGAATTTTCATTTGTGAGCTACGAACAGTGTACACATACAATTGCTTTGAAAAGTTTATCTAAGAACCTTAGCACACATAATTGTTTTAGACATCTTACTAAGCAGTTATTGATTTCAGAAATACCAGTAGTTCTACGTACTTTTTGAATTACCTACTTAATTGTAATTATAGCGTAGAAATCCACAACTGCTATATAGTGTCCATTATTTGTGTGTTTCCTTATGTATAACGGCATTCATTAATCATCAATGAAAAACTCTTCTATAGTAGCATATCACCATAGGGTAACAATCCATATGAAATGTTATCAACGTAAAATGTCACGTCGTGATGCATTCGATTTATTTGACAATATTTAGGAATGAACTAATCATCATGGACAAAGTTTACTTTTTTATTCGCTCATGATGACTGTTATTATTCAGGGAGGGAATCAAAGCGAGTTTATAATGAATTCATTGAATATATTATTAGTAAAAAATAAGTCTATTCTATTGATTGAAAAATTTCTATTATAAAGAGAATATTGGTATATTATGATTAATCTCATTACGATACAGAAATCAGTCTTTCGATAAGTGGGCTTTGAAAAATAATATATAGGTAAAGTATAAAAAATAAGATTTGATGTATATCCGAATAAGAGTGTTGACGTGTGTATTCCTATTAAAACCGAAGAATTCATCCATATTTCTTGAAGATACTGACTTGATAACAACTTGATAATAACAGAAACTCAAAATCTTCAGTATCATTTATATTTAATTGATGGTCTGATCATGCCCTAAGGACGAAACATGTAACCAAACATTAATTAAAAATAAATGATGAAATTTTTATTATCAAGTTCTTATTCCTAATGAGATTTGTTTCATTCAATTGATTTTATATAGGCATCCTTATTGTAGGATTTGAATAATTTCGTTCATAAGTTTTGAATATGCAAGTTTTCATGTTGATTTTACTAATTCAATATTCTTAATCCTATAGTTAATCAGGTTATGACAAGAAGTACGTAGATCTAATTTTTCGTGTTTAACTCTTCTTAATTCTACGAAATTTTTTGTTCTATGTATTTTTCAAAATACTAGTTGGCAATACTAGATATGATCATAGATATGAAGTTGGATACAGCGTTGCCAGATGTAACATACTTATTTATGGAATTGTAAAATAACTATTATGAAAAATATAGCACATAGGTACATCGATATTGCTGTAGCAACATTGATAACTGTAACACAATTTCAAGAATTATATGAAGTTTTATTTATTTAATGTTAATGGATTAGGTTGTGTCAAATATTTAAGTAAATTCCCAATTAAACCCATTTTTTTTTTAGTTTTTAGTTTTTGGGAAAAATGTTTTCTTAACTAATTATCTATTTGTAAAAAAATATTTTGTCTTTTATATTTAGTCTAGTTTACAAATAAAATATGAGCTTACTTTGATATTAATTATGTATTTTGTAATTAATACATAAGGTTTTCAAAATCTGATAATGTTGGTCATCTGGTGATATAATTTCACTTTGTTTATTTGGTAATGATATAAGCTATATAGATATAATACGAATATTGAGGAAGCAGTCTGTATATTGGAACTTTACAAATTTGGACACAGATATCATCTTTGGGAATTATAAAATTGAAATATTCATTAAATTAAGAATGAATATTCATTAAGCTAAGAAGCTATCAATGGAAGGAACGTTTAGAGGTGAATAAATTATAAATTAAAATATTGAAGTTATCAACATAAAAAAATGCACATGTATTAATTTCTAGTGTAACTTCATCAAAGTTGACAGCAAATAGTAGAATGGGAGATATACCCTTGATGTACATCATATGCGGAAATTGTCTGAATAAAGTAAGTCGAACAAAACATTTGTGGCTGAAACTTCCCGAAAGAGGACACTACAGGAGGAGTAAACACGAAAATACCCATATAATAATGGTCTTGTGTAAAAGACGGCTTCAGAATTGGTGAGTTGATACAATATTTTATTGTAATTGAAATATCTGTCAGAAAAAGCAAAGCCCGTAAAATTTTGAACTCGACATTTTGTCAAGTTCAGTTTATTGATATCTCTTTGACATTATAGGCAATTATTTTACTCTGAGTGAGATAACTTGTTGTCCATTTTTAACTTAATAAATAAATATATTATATATATATATATATATATATATATATATCCCGACATCATTTCAGCGTCATTACATGATACCGACATCTTTGCGTCTCCTGGAAATCGAAGTGTATATCGACGTATGTTGGGTAGACTATCTCCGTATACACCTCACGATCATTTTGCGAGTCTCAGATCTCAATATACTTGAAAACAGGGGGAGAAAATCTTCTTGTCAACGGTACAATGAACCTTGCGTCCTTACAAAATACCGTAGTTTCTGCGTCCGTATATTTATTTGCCGATATTTCGATCATTTTTGCGTCATTCGTTTTATATACACGTCAACCATTCGGACATTGCTGCACAGGCTGTGTTGCCAAATGTATGAGGGTTTTTTATGAAGCAATATACTGATTGGCCTTGACATTCCATTCGATGTGAACGCAGACCTGACCTACACAGATGTTACATTCGACGGATTTTCGCCCCTCTTGATAAGGAAGAAAACATATTGAGTACGGGAATTTTCGATAGGAATTTCTTCTGCGTGTTCGTTGCTTTAATTTTGCTATAATAGAGGAATTAATAGAATAAGATGAGACCTAAAAAAAAATTTGGTTGAACAAATTGTAATATGATTTTTTAATCTTGTGATAGCACAAGAATTAAATGTAACGTCTTCCCTCTGTGTTAAAATACTTAGTTTTCTTGGACTAATTGTAGATGGATTATTCTGTTGTTCTGAGAAGTAGTTGATTGCAGAGAGTTCATAATGAATAGCCATAATCATTAATAATATAATGCATTGCTTATTATTCGTAATATTATTATTCTCTAGCAAAAGACTGAATCAGCAGAATGACTAATTATTTGAATAAGATTGCATAAAAAATTTCTGTTTAGCAGTTGGTGACTTTTAATTCGACTTTAACTTTTTAACTTAAGGTCACTATTTCAATAACAGATATGATTTTTTTAAATGGCACCCTATATTTTATGAATACCAAAAATGGAATTTACAATTAGTTTCACTTTCAAACATCACTCTAAGTTATGCAACTTTTTCAATTAGGTAAAAAACGGTTGATTTCAAAGTGTTTATAATGCATAGCCATAATTTAAATTTCGTTGAAATGAAATTCATTATTCCTAATATTTATTTTATGTTCGAATCGAGCTACATACTTATGAAAATGCCCTCGTTTCTAACCACATATTATTTATGTATGAAACACTGCATATTAGTGGAAATATAAATTCTGATTCGGTGGAGTGTTAGTATTGAGTTGGAAGAGGTTTTAGTAAAGTACCGGAACGGAAGAATAACTGAGAGTTATTCACATAAGAGTATGAAATGAAGGCATGCTAAAACAGATCCTTGTGGGATGGGGTTCATTATTCGAAATTCTGAAGTTATAATTATTATCATCATCAACAAAAACACGATGTCTTCTATCCGGCAAAATATTTTTTGAAAGACGAATCATCTTTCCACACTTCAAAAGCGTATACAGTTTAGGTGCTTAACCATCTTTCTACACAGCAGAAGATTATTCTATAAAAATTATATCTATTTTCAATTTCTTGTTTAAACCTGATTTGATAAAGATTTTAAAACTGAGAACTTGTTATTTCAATTTTTCCCGAAACCGCCTTAGCAATTTTGAAGAACAAGATCCTGCAACTACAAAGCGTGTAGATGGCAAGATAATACATAAAAAGAATTACGAAGTAATATTATTTCCGAATTTTCAGAGCAATGCAAGAAGATTTGAAACTGAAATCCTATTATTTATTGAACTAAAAACCTCAGAAAAAATTGCAATATTTCACCTTCATAAATCACACCATACCTTGAGTAGATAGTCAGTATGGTGACAAATGACAGGATATTCGTGTATTCTTTATGAACAAACACTGATCAGGGATGGTTGCAAGAGGAGAATAATTGTAATTTATGCAATGGAGAATTTTGTAAAACCATTGCCAGGTGCTCTTTCTAGGAGTTGCCTTGCAGGTCCCAACATCAACTTAAATTTTTCGCTCTATTCATTTCTGGTATGAAAAATATGGCATGCAATGTAAACAAACATATTTCACCTTATCTTCGAGCCCGATATCAAGGTGAATATTAAATTGATCGCCTCTATGGAAACTAAGGTTTGAAACATTTTTCTCAAAAATGCTCATCAGTCAGCCCTTCTGGGATTGCTCTACTTGCTAGTTTACTACTACTGCTACTAGGCTAATTTTGAAATTGATGATACCCCTTACAGGCATTTTTCGTTATGCGCATGAGCAGACCATCAGTGATTTAACTGGTGCTGTTTTCGTCAGGGAGGATTGGGGTTTTGGGGTGGCGGATGCTATTCCTACGTAGAATCCCCTGGTGAGGGTCTGCGCTTGCGTGGATTAAAGATGCGACATCTCCTGTAATTCGTAAGGTGTGTTATTTTGAGAGGACTTTTAGCCGCAAGTAGATTGCGCATGCGCAGAAGGGAAGTGACTGTTTTTAGGTTGTATGGGTTATGTTGGGAGTGCTGAGCCGATATAGTGAGGTTTAAAAGGAATATTCATGGCATTTCAGTGCAAGGACAAGTCAGTTTGAGGGATGTAGCGTTGTTTCCGACTGAAGTGTCCGTACCGTGGCTCTGGAACTAATTTTGAAATTGATGTGACCCCTTACGGGCATTTTTCGTTATGCGCATGAGCAGACCATCAGTGATTTAACTGCTGGTGTTTTCGTCAGGGAAGATTGGGGTTTTGGGTTGGTGGATGCTATTCCTCCATAGATTCCCCTGGTAAGGGTCTGCGCATGCGTGGATTAAAGATGCGATATTTACTGAACCACTGGTGTTGGATAATCGGAGTTTTTTGTAAGGTGTGTGATTTAGGGAGGACTTACAGCCGCGAGTGGATTGCGCATGCGCAGAAGAGAAGAGACTGTTTTTGGGTTGTATGGGTTATGTTTGGAGTAATGAGCCGATATTGTGAGGTTTTAATAGAATATTCATGTCAATTCAGTGCACGGACACAAGTCAGTTTGGGGGAAATAGCATTGTTTCCGAGTTGAAGTGTGCATACCGTAGCCCTGCGGCCCATTTAAAAATTGATATTACCCCTAACGGGCATTTTTCGTTATGCGCATGAGCAGACCATCAGTGATTTGACTGCTGGTGTTTTCGTCAGAGTTGATTGGGGTTTTGGGGTGGCTGATGCTATTCCTCTATAGAATCCCCTGGTGAGGGTCTGCGCATGCGTGGATTCAAGATGCAATATCTCCTGAACCCCTAGTGTTGGAGAATCTGAGTTTTTTGTAAGGTGTGTGATTTTGGGAGGACTTTAAGCCGCATGTAGATCGCGCATGCGCAGAAGAGAAGTGACTGTTTTTGGTTTGTACAGGTTATGTCGGGAGTGCTGAGCCAATATTGTGAGGTTTTAAAAGAATATTCATGGCAATTACCAGTGCACGAACAAGTCAGTTTGGGGTATGTAGCGTTGTTTCCGAATTGAAGTGTTCGTACTGTGGCCCTGGGGCTAATTTTAAAATCGATGTTACCTATTACGGACATTTTTCATTATGCGCATGAGCAGACCATCAGTGATTTAACTGCTGGTGTTTTCGTCAGAGAGGATTGGGATTTTTGGGTGGCGGATGCTATTCCTCCATAGAATACCCTGGTGAGGGTCTGTGCATGCTAGGATTCAAGATGCAATATCTCCTGAACCACTAGTGTTGGAGAATCGGAATTTTTTGAAAGATGTGTGATTTTGGGAGGACTTGCAGTCACGAGTAGATTGCGCATGCGCAGAATAGAAGTTACTGTTTTTGGGTTATGTTGGGAGTGCTGAGTCAATATTGTGAGGTTTTAAAAGAATATTCATGGCAAGTCAGTGCAAATGTATGTATCGTGGCCCTGGGGCGAATTTAGTAATAACTATATTCGGTAGATCTATATTAAATTACGTTCAGATTTGGAGAAGAGGCAATTGCGTTCCTAAAGGAAGTACCATAACCGCAATTTTTTTTGATCTTCGGTAAAGCTAACAGCCAAACTGTACTGATAACTATATATGCTAAAGGAACTCGAAAAAAAAAAGAAAAGCACTGACGTGAAGTCAGTACTCTTTGGCGCGCGAGTTCACGGTGGCTTATTTGAATTCAGTGATGAGTACTTCAAGCTCAGTGAATTGAGCGTGCCGGAGATCTACCCATTCACTGTAGATTCGAAAATTAGCAGTGCTGTATCTAAGCTTCCGTAAGGATAGAGTAACACTGTTGAAAAAGAACACAACTGACTCTCCTTAGACGCACAAGCTTCTAGAAAATTTTGAGGGATCTCCTTGGGAAAGACTTAGCGGGGTAATGTGCCGGAGATCTACCCAAGGGATAGTGGACACCATTCACTGTCGATTCGAAAATTAGCAGTGCTGTATCTAAGCTTCCGTAAGGATAGAGTAACACTGTCGAAAAAGAACACAACTGACTCTCCTTAGTCGCACAAGTTTCTAGAATATTCGGAGGGATCTCCTTGGGAAAGACTTGCAGGGTCAGTATAATCATAATCATGTATATAGCACGCGCGCCAAATGCAGATTGACTTAGCAATGAAAGAAAAAGTGTAAAAAAGCATTGACATGGGGTCAATCTGCTTTGGCGCGCCTGCTATATACATGACTATGATTATACTGACCCTGTTAAGTCTTTCCCAAGGAGATCCCTCAGAATCTTCTAGAAGCTTGTGCGACTAAGGAGAGTCAGTTGTGTTCTTCTTCAACAGTGTTACTCTATCCTTACGGAAGCTTAGATACAGCACTGCTAATTTTCGAATCGACAGTGAATGGTTTCCACAATCCCTTGGGTAGATCTCCGGCACGCTCAATTCACTGAGCTTGAAGTACTGATCACTCAATTCAAATTAGCCTTCGTGAACACGCGCACCAAAGAGTACTGACTTCACGTCAGTGCTTTTTTTTTTTATTGTTCCATATTCATTCAGCTTCATTTGGAGTACCAATTTAAGAAGACAGTACTTTTGGTTCTCTCATGATCGTAAGAAGGCTTAAATTATAAGGAAAAATAGGAGAGAATAGTTTGGGTTGGTTCCTAAAAATAAAAATAGCAGTCTTGCATAAAGTTGGTATTTTTGAGAAACCTCATGTGCTTTCTGCCTGAATTAGTACTCATATTGGGGCCGATTGCGTTGATATTCGAAAGTGAATCACGACGATAAAAGCTAAAGCTTTTGGAAGAAATCAGCCAAATAGCAAATACCTTCTGTTATTATCATTTGGACTTATAGAAATTTATTTGCACCCAAATTGTTGCGAATTTAATGAACGATAAATTCACAAAGAAACAGGTTTTTTTCAAATGGACATTGTTTATTTATATTGAATGGGGTGCAAAACTTTTTTCGTTAATTCCACAGAAAGCACAGAAAATTTAGATATTGCTATTCAAGTGCCACTTACAAAAATTCAGATTTACTTGCACTTTTGCTGAATTAGTAATTTTTGTGACGGTTTTGACTGACTGAGAGTGCTATTATGCAGCTTACTGACTAATTCATATTGTAATAATTCATGATTGTCAATTTTGCTTGGTTTTAATTTATTCAATCATGTTGAAACAAGTATTACAGTGAATT
Organism: Halyzia sedecimguttata; assembly: GCA_937662695.2. Classification (NCBI taxonomy): domain Eukaryota; kingdom Metazoa; phylum Arthropoda; class Insecta; order Coleoptera; family Coccinellidae; genus Halyzia; species Halyzia sedecimguttata. Next base: position 77,646,600 of record OW569417.2, read on the forward strand.
TTTCACAATTAAGCTAACTAGTTTATAAAAATCCTCAACATAATAAATGTTGTTTGATGATTCAGAACATAACATGATGAATCTGAAAATAATTATTCGATCTTAAAGTGTACTGAAGCTACGTTATGTGAGAATTTGAAATTATCATTAAGCCCCATTATAAATGCTAAGGGACCTGAATCGTAGAAAGTCGAATTTTTGTGACCTTGAAGCTTCGAATACTGCTTCAACATGAAAAACGTAAACAACTCACATCTGGAAATCATTGAAGGACGCAGAAATATCGGTTTGGTGGTAATCGATATACGGAACAGTGATGCCGGTTTTATTGACGCATGAATGTCGGGATGGTGTAATAATAATATACATTTCGAATATACACTTCCTGACTGCAGCGCCACAAGTGGAGACAACACGAACTACGGTATACAAAAAAAGTACACGATACCGCCATTGGGACGTCATCGCCGTATTACAACGAAACGAACGAGGACGTTATAATAAAGCGTTTAGCATTGACTTGCATTTCTGCGTCCGTATACAGACGCAGCAATGCGGTGGACGCAGAATTACATGTAAAAAACATAATGTATGGACGCAGAATTACAGGAGGGCTATAAATATATATATATATATATATATATTTGGAATAAGAAGGTTCCGGGTTGGACCGCGTCGGGAGTTTAATGTCGTTCGACGTTTCGGCTCCGATTTTGGAGCCATTATCAAGAACAAGAGTGATAATGGCTCCAAAATCGGAGTCGAAACGTCGAACGACATTAAACTCCAGACGCGGTCCAACCCGGAACCTTCTTATTCCAAACATTGTTAGCCGCGGAAACCTATCCGAACACACACATATATATATATATATATATATATATATGTATATATATATATATTGGAAGGGTAGTCTTGACTGACTAGTTGAAGAAAAACGGAAAAAATATCTCGAGGATGCAGTCAAAAGTTTAGGGCTGGTTTTAAAGAATACTCTTTGTCATTTGGTCAAGCTTTCGGAAATGTTTATTTCCTTTTTCAATCATTTATTATCATAAAAGGTTGTTTAAAGAAATGTTTTTCATCAAAAGTGACACTAACAGTATGAACAAAAAAACTGACCTCAACAATTTGAGTAACATCTACAACTATATTTTGAAATTCGAACTTTTTCCTCCAATATCTCACAACAATATTTAACTAAAATCTGGTCTTTTCTGAATTTTATCTGTCACATTCCGTAATTTTTCAAATTTCCATATTTTCAAATTTCCCGCGAATTTTAGGTTGGTAATACAGTTGGTATTACTCTGTTGACACCTAGGCTCACACCTGACCCTGACACTGACAGTCTGAATTTTGAGTTCATTTTCAATGTCAGCTGTTCCAACGTGTTTTTTAGCTTTTGTTTCAAATAAATAAGATTTTTCTGGATTGATTGGTGGTGTACTTTAAAGTTTTTATATTGTAACAAGGTATTATGTCTGTTTTTGTTCGTTCATGACGTTTGACTTTTCACGGAAAACCTCAAGTTAGTAAGTACATAATCTATAACCTATGTTTTTTTGAAAAACCTTGTTCACGTTTCAAATTGTTTTGTAGATGTCTTGAAAAAGGAAATAAACATTTCCGAAAGCTCGACTAAATGACAAAGAGTATTCTTTAAAACCAGCCCTAAGCTTTTGACTGCATCCTCAAGAAATTTTTTCCGTTTTTCTATATACATATATATATTTTCAGTTTGCAATTAAACGTTTTAATAGTATGAGAAATATTTTTATGCGTTTTTTGTTAGTGCAATCTAAAAACAAGAACAAGTTAGCTGTTTATCAATAGACAAAAACCTTAAGGCAAAATTATTTCGAAAGTTAATGTGTCTTGCCATCAAGTTCTAAAATATTAAGTTCTTTAGTCTCGCTGCTACAATTATGGTATGTCTTGTGTTAACAAAGATTCCTTCTGCATTGAAATAATGTACCACAAAGAAAATTATAGGTTTTTCTTCATATTCACTTCTAATACTTACATGTTACTTTTCAGACACAGTTCAGAAGTCGCCCACGAATCAATTATTGAATAATACTTTCTCCACTATCACACATTATTGTAGTGAGAACACAGAAATAAAGTTTACAACGAAAACAGTTGATTCTGCTAACTCGCACAAACTCGTAAGATCTTATGAGGGGTGTATCCTCGGAAGACCCAGGAGTGTCAGTATAATTATATAATGAATTTTCAAAGTTTAAGAATTCTCAGATTATTGAAAATATAAGGTAAGATGTTCCTAATATCTTTTTCCAAAAATATAAAGCTAAATGTTATCTATGTATGCAGGATGACATTCTTATTTTGTAGGGATATTTTTATTATTTTACTAAAAACTGTATACAGCTTATTCGACTGATAGTCATCTCAGATTAAATATATCCTTTCATATGAATTGAAGAATAGCAAATAAAAGAGTTGATACATTAATGAGAGATCATAATTGACTAGAGGAAGTTATGTAGAAATATTACTGAACGAAACCTTGCAACTTTTTTTTTACTCTAAACTGGACGTAGTTTAGTTGATTAATGTTTATCTCAGAATGAATATATCATCTCATTTGTATCGATGAATAACGAATAAAATAGCTGATAAAATAGGAAGGGGTTATGTTTGACTAAAGGAAGTTATGTAAAAAAATTATTTCATTAAACTTAATAACTGGGCATAATTAATCATTCTTTGGGAAGTTTGGAGCTGCCAAAATTTAGGAGGATCAAACCTATTGAGGAGGAGAAAAAGGATGAGATTATGTCCGTAGTTCCATTTCCTTCCAATGAATAATGACTAGCAACTGAATAATATAGAGGAATATTTATCGTACAAGGGGAATGATCAACTGTAAGTTGATCTAAGAAGAATATTATTCTCTATTGGGTTTTATAATATTATATTTTTCTTAGATAAATGAATTATTCAAGTTGGGAGGTCGTAGTTCTTATGATTTGGTGAAAAGAAATTTGAATTCAATAATATTGCTGCAGAATTTAATTGGCAAGGGAAGAAAAAAAAAATAAGATTCGCCTTCAGTAATCTAAAATTAGCAAAGGCGCTAATTAATAACTAATGCTTTTCATATGATGTAGCAATTACTGCTGGTGCTATCTTTATCTGATGGTCAAGTTTTACTTCATGGTGTAGATACAACTCTGTTTGACCTAGGCTTACAGAGATTTGTTCATCTAATTATTCTTCATCAGGTAATTATTTTATTGCAGTTTTTGAATCCGAATATAATTTAATCGGCACCTCATATGTATTAATTTCTAAGTAATTTTATCAAAGTTTTCAGTCTTTATATAGAGAGAGAATTAACGTCTTTATATATTTTATTTGAAATATTGGGAAAGCAGTAGATATTGTGTTCAATGGTCAACAAATATACTACGTAGTTGCATTAAACAGTCTCTACTCACAGAATATGAGCCAAATAATATTATTATTAGAGGACTAATTTCTATTAATGATAAGGTCAATTGTCCCATAGAATCAAGTAGAACAAATATGACTAACATCCAAGTTATTGATATGTGGACTTCTTGACTAGAAAAGACCTTTTTATTTGCTTCCAATTGATAATGAGGAGCAACTGAATAATATAGAGGAATATTTAAAGGATAACAGTAACTGTGGGTTAATCTTATTATTTTTTTTTTACGCTTGAGAGGAAAAACCATTTATAGGCCCGCCTCAGGAGTCTGAGACTCTAGTTGTTGATTGGTTACTTATTAAAAGGCCTCTTGCACGTTCTTTGGAGTAGTTCTTTGTCTTGCCCTTACAACGTCCCTTAACAAAAGAAATGATTTGCAAGCGGCCTTCACAGTTCATGGGACCTGATGACTCGAAGTGATCCGAGCAACATCACCTTCTGTGTGCTAAATCCTCTCGGCCAGATATTTGCAGGCCAGAATAGTTTTCAATTCCGTCATGTAGTTCGCTCTCATTCCGCCTAGGCATCCTATGATTAGTACGACCATCCTAACCTTATGCCATGGATACAGAATCCTCAATTGGAACATTAAATCCTTGTATTTTATCTCTTCTGTTTTTTTCTTCATCTTCTATTATTATAAATTATTATTATTATTGGGCTTTATTATATTTAATTATTTTAGATTATCCAAGCTGGTAGGGAACAGTGTATATTATTTTGTGAAAGGATTTTTGAATTCCATAATATTGTCCAATGCATATGCTGTAGAATTCAGTTGGCGTGGGAAGAAAAAGGAAATAAGATTTCTAGTAACCTAAAATTAGCGAAGGTGCTTATGGTGAGTAATTATTTCCATATGATGAATTATTACTACAGGTTTTATCTTCATCTGATGGTCAAGTTTCACCTGAAACATTGTGATGCGTATATGTATAAAATCAATCGACTTAGACTTCTAGAAATTTGTTTAAATAACTGCTCTTTATCAGGTTGATAATTTCATTACCGTTTTTGAAACTGAATATAATTTTATCGGAAAAACTAGAGGATGTATAATTTCTAAATCATTATGAAGGGTGTTCCATAAGCTACATGACCATTTTGTTTTCTATGAATATAGGTTCGATTCGTTTTCATTTAGAAGATTCACGCATTTCAAAAAAAATATTTTTTGAGGCAGAAGTATTGTGTCAATCTTTCTATTTTTTAACAATTAGCGATGTAAATTATGATGAACGGAAATAACAAATCTTAAGATTTTATGTGATGGTGTATCATCGTTCTGATACCAATATTTACTACAATATTGAGCTCTAAGTCATAGATGAACTCAGAAAGGTTGTGTCCGAAAAATATGCAGTCAAACGATCATCTATTACATGTACTGAGATCAAGTCATCGTTCAAAATTGTACCTCAAACGTTGACACTAAAACATTGCTCAAGTCGTCTTGGTCTATTCGCATTTGTATTGGGTGCTTGTTGTTTATACCGTTCCTAGTAAAACCAACCATCGTCAGATACTTTACAAACAAAATAAATTTAGGCATACTATTGACAAAATTGTAACCATTGTGATGTATTTCTAGAACCTATGTTCATAGGAAAAAAATGTTTAGAATTAGTCACTTGCCAAAATTTGTCATAGAGCTTGTAGAATACCCTGCATGTCTATTTCCATGATTTTCTTATCTGATCTATTTTCAAAATAAATATATTTTTGTAGATACTATAGATACTTTGATAACAGTTTGTTTCATTGATATATTCGATAATCTTTTGGCCAAATTCAAAGATGTTTTTCCTTCAAATTTAGATGATACATACTTCTTTTTTCCACTCCTCAAATACAATAGATCAGGACATTCTTTTTTTTTCGATATCGTAGTTGCTTATTTTTGGTATAATTTTACGTTTGTCCAACTTTAGGCTACTCTCAAATTGGAAAATTAATAATTATTTTTCAAGAGCATATATTATATGCGTACGCGTATCCTCGGATGTTTTTTTTTTTATTGTTTAATGGATATCCTCTCCTCTAGGAATCACACATACTTGATATCAATAATATTTCAAATTTCTTCCAATAATCCAATAAGTTGCTTTGACAATCGCTATTAAGAAAATAATGCTTATGCAAATTTCTCTTTCAGAATCTTCACCTACATCGCTGCATCTCTAGGAATCACACATACTTGATGACTATAATTTTTAAAATTTCTTCCAATAATCGAAGTTCCTTTGGCAATCGCTCTTACGAAAATAATACTTCTCCTTCAGAATCTACACCTACATGTATCGCTTCACTTCAAGTCAAGGCCGGCTTTATGGGAGAGCAACTGGGGCCTACACAAAAGAGGAGCCCCACAATAGAGGCTTCGAAAAAAAAATTAATTCAGGGTATTAAACCCTAGTAAACGACTTTTCCTTTTGATATTTTTTTTATATCATAAAAAGCTTCTTAGAGGAATAAATTTCAAATATAACTGAGTAATAATTAAGTGTATTATATTTTCTGAGTTAGTATCTGAATTAAGGGAACTACATGTTCTTGGAACATGATAATTACATATATTTTTGGTGGATTTGCAAAATATATCAGAGGGAACTACTCAAATTTGGTGATGTAATAATACTTATTTTTTTTCCTTCGTTAAATTAATTATGACTTTCATAAAAATTTCCTAAATTTTATGTTTGACAAATTTTTTTCAAAAAAACTTAAAAATATTAAAATTTCATTTCTAATATAATTGTGACATGATGAATATTTTTTTACCAATCATGTTTCTTTTGTGAATAGATTTCTATATATCATTTCTATGAAAAATTACTCTTATTTTATTTGCTTCCAATTCTTTCAATCTATGATTATCTCTATCTCTATCTATGTTTATTCTCATTGTCTATTATATTGTATTAAATTATATTGTATTGTATATATGGTTCTTCAAAGTGTAGGAAAACTATGGTATATTAATTAAAATTAAATATTTTAGTTTAAATTAAATTATTTTCTTTCTTAATTTTAGTCAAGTAATTTTATACACTTTTGTACATTTTTGTCTCCATTTAATTTTTTTATAATAATCTGGCAATGAAAATGATTTAGGTTTAATAATTTTTAAACCTTTCACTTTTTTTTGTGACGACCATATTTTTTTTTATAATACTGTTACCTTCTGTAACGAAACTTTGATACTCTTGTAATAAATTTATGATTATTTATTTCAATTTACATATAATATTTCTTGTTTTAATACATTTTGTATATTAATTCTATTTTCTTTCATGTTTGCTCTATTAGACTCTTTATTGGTTTTCATTAAATATTGCATATATTTTTCACGTATCATTATATTTCCTTCTACATTCATTATTTTCATAGAGGCTGTATCTTCAGTATATTCTTTGTCATGATTATATCTGTCAAATTATGATTCAATTTATGTTTTTTCTCCTTGTATAAAATTATGATTAACTGTAAATATATCAATTTGTGTAATTTTTTCTACATCTTTTTTTTTCCTGGTCTTCTTCCTATTTTATTAAACTTTTTCATGGTTTCCTTTAGAAAATTTATCATACTTGATTCACTTTTGTTCTGTTGTTTATTATTTTCTGGTATCTTATCTTCTTCGTCCCTTTGCTCCTCCATCAAAGATTTATTTCCATATCGTAATTTACAATGCGAATGAAGAAAAATTTTTTATATTAGATATAATAAAAAATATTTTGCGTGGAGGTGTTCCGCTCGAAAGAAGTTAAACTTCGTAATGTGGAAATGAAAATAGGAAGGGGTAGAAAACTACGCGCATCCGTTCGAGTGCTACGCATTCACTCTCGCTCTCTTTCTTTCAATTTCTCCTCCCCAGGAGCGTTGAAAATTCAACGCAACAGTGTTTTCATACCCCTTCCATGGTAACGTTAAACGCAACCTTGTTGCAAGCAGGGGTGGTGCGAGCGGTGCGACCGCACCGGGCGCCGTCTCGAGGGGCGCCAAAATCGTCGCACCGGGCGCCATCAGTATGACAGTAAAAATTCGGTTTTATAGTTGTAGGGGCGCCACTTCCTGATCTCGCACCACCCAAAAATAGTGATAGCACCGCCACTGGTTGCAAATCGCATTAGAAGTTTCACTTAAAAAAAAATTATCCATTCAAATGATTCAGGCTTTGCATTGGGCGAAAATTTGCTAATAAATATTCAATGTTATAATAATCGATTGAATAAAAGATCCGATCTTGATTAAATTTTAATAAGACTTTTCATAATTTGGTTGGATTCTGTTCTGAATGATCTTTGAAATTTATTATAATGAATTTGAAAAGTTTTAACAAAATAATTCATTTACCAGGAAGAGAACTTCAAGATTATAAAACTCTATGACTATGATCTATAATTACACTAACCATAATACGTCAACCAGCGATGCCAGATGTACCATAATTTATAGCTCAAATTTAGAGCATTCGGTAATTGTACCATAATAAATAATTGTACCATCATTTCGATCGATTCTTCCATTCAATATTTTTCTCAAAACTATTCAGAAAATATGTCAAGTCCTCCTATTAAATGGTTTCTTTCTGGGTTTTCTCTCCCAAATTCCGAAAAATATCACAATACTTCTCATTTCATTTTTAAAAAATATGCATATATATTATTGTACCATAATTTTGCCTAAAATTCCAAAATTTGGCATCGTTGTACCATAATTTTATTTTATATTCGACATCTGGCATCACTGACCTCAACATATAATCAGTATTTCCAATTTATGGATTTTAAGCCGAATTGTGGTTTTTTTTTGTCCCAAGCGGATTTTCAAATTTTGCCCATTTTTTTGAATTTTTGTCAATGTATGTATTTTTTATTTGAACAAACTGGTAAAACTATACTCTTTGTATAGTTGAATATATTTCATTCTAATTTCCTATATTGTTGACCATGGAGTTCCGTTGGTTTTTTGAATCTTTGTTGATGATCGAAGTTTTTATTGAATTGTCAGATGGTACCAAAATCGACGTATTTCAGGTTTTAGTGAAAGCTTAAGTATTAAAGTTAGGCAGATGAAACTTAATCTGCAGAATTCACAAAGCGTTCAATCTCCGTTAAGGACTAACTGAGGTCCTCAGTTAAGGATAAATTGGGGATAATAAGTGACAATAAAGGATAAAGGTGGTGAAACAGGCCAAAGGTGGTGAAACAGGCCTGTTTCACCACCGTTAAATACGTTAATTGAGGCTGCGATTCAAATTTATCCTTAACTGAGGACCTCAGTTAGGACTTGACAGAGATTTAAACACTTGACAATACTTTGTGAATACGGTGGATTGTATTTTATGAGTTTACTACTTACATTTTATTCGGAGAATTTGGTAACTCTTGTGTTGTTCAGTTTGAAATTATACTATACTTATTGAAAATGCAATATTTTTCAAAATAACATTTATGTCATCCATCGTCAGAGTTTTATTAGAATATATTTGGATTTTTTCCAGATATTTCATCTGAGCTCTAGTTATAATTTAATGAACAAAATAATTTTTTTGAGAGACTATGTTGATAAATTGAGAGTTAATAACATTGCCAAAAGCTGCATTTTATTCAGAGTTTTAAGAAATGTGTGTTGAGAGAACTTTGCTTCAAACGAATGTTCCGTTAATTCTGAATTCAAATTGTTTTCGACCTAAGCAGAATTATTTTTCTATTTTTGCAAGATAGTATGATTCAAAACTTCAAATATGTTAACATAATCAACAAATATTGAGTTTAATAAAGCTCGTTTTCCTTCACATATGTCTTCATTATACTATGAAATATGATTTCACAAATTTCTTCGTGTAATGATAGTACAGGTATAGATGCATAGAATATATGGTGCGGACATTCTTTGACATATTTTCGGTCGAAATGTGGTCCAAATCCAAATTTGGAGTCTTGAAGCAGAGCTAGTAAATTTGATTTAGAATTATAGTTTGAGGATATTTTGATTCGTCTCCTCTAGTTTTCAAGGATATTCACTAATGTTTCAATATTTTAATTCAGAAAGGAAAATTTCGTTGCTCGTAAGGTCAGGAGGGTTTGTTTGAAAACTAGATCTGGCCATTCTAAGCGATGATTATTCAGAACTTCAGATCTTCGAAGAGCGCTACAGGACTATAATGTAGGGTGGTTATCATTTCCCATAGATACATGCTTCACATACTATTGTATAAATTGTCAGAAAATAAATTATATCTGTAGGAATTTTCGGAATAGGTGACACCTATTCCCAAGATTCCTACAGATATAATCGATTAGGGGTGAAGAATTTATATGGTAGAAAATAAATTATGTGGATGTAATCGTGAATTTGAACACTACATATAAGAAGCAGCAAAATAAAAATATTTCAAAAGCTAATTGCGATGTTATAATCATTTATAAAGACCCTGTATAAAGAAAATGCTTTGTGTATTGATGCGTGTAGAGTGCAGGCCCTTTTAAAACATATGTTTAAACGACATATGTTGATAACTGGTTTGTATCTAGATTCATGTTGTTTGTAATTCTATACTACAGTTGTGAGTTGAAAATACAAAATGACAGATGTAAGTAGAAAATATTTTTCTATTACTAGAACAAATGTCGGAAATATACATCATCATAGATCTTTTAGTTCATTGTTAAAATAATTCCAACATTACTAAATTGGAATTTGATATTTATATGTATATTACGATATACTTTTAAAATTGTATTAATATAGGTGTTACGTAGGAGCATAAAAATTCAATATTCCAGAAATTTATTGTAATATTCATCATTGTGGGCAGATTGATTCGGATATATTCTTGTTTGAAATTTAATTTTATAATTTTCTACTAATATTTCTTGAACTGCCCAACGGATGTAGTTTGAATTTGGTGCTCAGACGTATGACGGAATAATTGAAAAAAGCAGTAAGCGTTTTGAAATTCAGTTCTGTTGCAGAGAGACATACTTTTGAATATGATGCGGGTGGTGAGGGACTACGTAAGTATTGAATAAGTGTAATTCATTTCGATTCGGTATAAGAATGAAAAATGAACAGGTACCTATGTAAAGAGAACTTAACTGAGAACAGAATGAATAAGTTCTCTATTGAAATCATGAAATTGAAATTCGAATAAGGTAATTATTTTTTGAGGATATCTGAGGTTGAATAATATATCTGAAGGTTCTGTGCGATAAACAATTGTCGAATTTTATGTGGTAAATATTAATGATATTTCTGCATGCTCGTTCTGCCAGGAACAGCGTGTTATCATTTTGTCCAGGTGTCTGTAAGTTTTTTATTCTTATTTGAGAAACCATTCAAAATACATATATTCAATTCCTTGTAAATAAAACTTTTTTATGTATGGTAATTTGCGATTGCTCAGTTACTTTTGAAACTCAGATCTTTACATATTATTATTTATTTCTGCATGTTTGTTGATTTATAAATATAATTGTTGAATAAATAGATTTTGTATCCATTTTATGAAAAAAAAAATGAGGAAAAAATTTTTTTGTAAGAACCATACCTCTAGAAAATTTTCAAAAGAATTACGAAAAAAAATTGGTTCAAGCATTGACGTGAAGTCAGGAGCTTTTGCGTGTATGTTCGATTGTCCATTCTTCTGTATTGAGCACCCTTAATCGAATTAACCATGGTAAATTATGTTGTCCACTCTCTTGTATTGGACACTCTTAATTCGAATTTACCATGGTAAATTCGAATTAAGTTTTTTCGTAATTTTTATGAAATTTTCTAGGGGTAGATACAGTTCTTACAAAATTTTTTTTTCGTAATTTTTTTCAAATTTTCTAGGTGTACGGTTCTTACAAAATTTTAAACACGTCTTTATGTTGATTTTCTACTAATAGTTACCAAACTTCAATTCGATGAGCGAATCTTTATTTTTTGAGTTATCGAGGAAATAATATTCCAGGTGGTTATAACTCGGAAACCGTTAAACCGATTATGCCCAAAAACGAACTCAACTCTCCCATTCGGATACGCAACCTACCCTGAAAATTGCAAGTCCCTATCACCTTTTGTTCGAAAGTTATCGAGGCAACGGTCATCCATCTAATGAACTCACACAAAGCTGCTCGAATCTCCAACAATAATTAATCGATCGTATTAAAACTTGAAACTTGGCAGTAGAGTTGGGTTCTAAAGGCTCTTGCAAAATTGCAGCAATTTCAGACGAATAATTAATTATATATAGAATTTTTTTTTTATTTTCAATGATTTCTTAAAAATTTTCTACAAACATAATCCTCACGAAATTTTGCAAGAATTTTTGAGTTGGCATTCTACAACTTATAACCATGTTTCAATTCAATCGGTTCAGTATTTTTCGAGTTAATGAAGAGAAAAAAACAACCAAATTTCAGATGGCTGTAATTCTAAAACCGTTTGGCCGATTATGTTTATAAACAAACTCAAATGTCCTGTTCTGATGCACATCCTAACCTGAAAATTTCAAGCCGCTATCTCTTTCCGTTGTCAAGTTATCGTGACAACAAAATTATTATTCAATAATTTTTTTTTTAATAATTTTCTAGCCGTACGATTCGCACAAAATTTCACAACGTGCTTAGGATCATATTCTACAACTACTCGTCAAGTTTTAATTCGATCGGATTTATATTGGTTGAGTACAAAATTATTACTTGGAAACCATTGGGCCGATTATGCCCATTAAGGAACTTCTCCGTCGTATTGGGATATGCCACCTACCCTGAAAATTTCAAGTCGTTAGCTCTTTCCGTTCTCAAGTTATCGTGGCAACGGCCGGCCGGACAGAACCAAATCGTTTGAGACCATTTTCGTCAAAAAATTCGATAGTAACAGACATTTGGGCAAAATGATAATGTGATGTTCCTCAGAACATACGCGCAAAAAAAGATTTATATTTCTTTCTGTATGATAATGATATAAGTAATCATTAAAGGATACTGTGGGAGGTGTACTCATTATTAAAAGGTTTCTTTCTGGGTTTTCTCTCCCAAACTCTGAAAAATATCTATAAAATAAAAATTAATTATTTTATGATTTGCTTCTGCGTAATAAACACAAGATATTTGTCAGAAGCAATCAATCGAACAATGTTGCCTAACAAATAATAACGAAACAACATCAACGAAGAGACAAGTATATTGTAACGTTTCGGAGTTTATATCAGACTTCTTCGTCAGAAACTTAACGAAAATCTTGAGAATTATTTTGTTGATAGTTATTCTGAAATTCGAGAATTATTACATTGGCAGTATTTGAAAATCATAATATCTTAGTTTTACTTTGCATAGAAATTTCAAAGTTCCAACTCCTTTTTTAATAAATTCAGCCAAATATGGTCAATACCAATTGAGCAATTTGCAAAATTGCATTCTCTGTTCAACAAAATATAAGTTGACTTCTTAACTTTCCTTTTGATATAATCAGGTTCTGTCATCAGAATCTCTGTTTTACTTCAATTCATCATGTGATCTCCTTGGATTGTACATACATGTTCTGCTATTTTTGATTTCTGTATGCCCCTATTTCTCAAGTTGTTCTTAAGTTTTGACTTTTTATCTTGTATGAAGAAAATAAATGTAGTTTATTATTCATTCTGATAACAGGTTAATTTTGTTGATAAATATTTCTTAAATTTTAGTTCAGAGATAGAAATATTGACGGTAGAGGGGGGAGAGGAGGGGGAGGAGCAGGAGGAGGAGGAAGAGGTGGAGGAGGAAGAGGTGGAGGAGGAAGAGGAGGAGGAGCAAGAGGAGGAGGAGCAAGAGGAGGAGGGGGTAGAGGAGGAGGGGGTAGAGGAGGAGGTAGAGGAGGAGGTAGAGGAGGTGGAAGAGTAGGAAGAGGCGGCGGAAGAGGTAGAGGAAGAAGAGGATGGAGTTTAGGAGGAGGCAGAGGAAGAGGAAGAAGATCATGGTTAAGAAGGGGAGGAGGAAGAGGAAGGGGAAGAGGTTGGAGGGGTCCTAACAATCGGGCCCCTCAAGCCCCTCCGGAGGCAGTAGTAGTGGCTCCAGAGCCAGAAGAAATGGTGTTTGTGCCGGAGGTGGTGCCGGCACCTGTGGTAGTAGCTCCTCTCCCAAGAAGTACGGCTGGTATTGCACCGCACAGTTCCTCGGAAGAGGAACTGTTAAGGGAATGCCAGGCGTACTTCTGGGAAGAGGAGGAAGACTAAAAGAATAAAAAGGAATTGATTGAACTTTTTTTTTATTTCAATAACCTTCTGAGTGATTTGTCTCCATTTTCCTTTAAGTGTAATATTATGATAACAACACTCATATAATTGAATAATCTTACTACTTCAAGTGATAATATAGTAGAATTGTGGGGCTTGGAAGTGAAAGGGTTTAAGTGAATTTTTTTGAAATTCTCAGATAAATGGCTTCAAAGTTAATCGGAATATCAATATTCCAGGAATTAGTTCAGAAAACTGTGTTAATATTATATATTTATGACAAAGTGTTTAATAGAGGCTAATAGAACATTATTATATCAGAAATTTTATCCTTCAGAAGTAATATTCTACACTTAGATCATTTTTTTAATGCACTTGAACCCTTTTACTTTCAGGCCTCCCAATTGTACTGGAATTTCACAGGAAATTAATAAAACTTTCAGCTATATGGTTTCACTGAAATGGGTAAATATGTAAAAATATAAAAAAACTCTGATGATGTCATTTTATAAAGATTTCAAGAAAAACAATATTTGGAAGATCTATATTAGTTTATATTTGGATTTGAAGAATAGGCGTAAGCAGCTCCCATCCTGATAGGGGTATTATGACCGCAATGTTGCATTATTTCATTTCGAATGAGGGTAGAACTAATAGGCGTAGACCAGATTTTAGTGATGAACGGTATTAATTGTTATAGTGAAAAAATATAAAAAAGCTCTGACGTGAAGTCAGTACTCTTTGGCGCGCGTGTTCACGTTAGCTAATTGGAATTGAATCATGGGATGTAGCGAGCCGGAGATCTACTAAGGGTAGTGGACACCATTCACTGTCAGGTCAGAAATTTACAGTACTGTGTCTAAGCTGGCGTAAGGATAGAGAGGCGTAAGGAGAGAGACCTTCCGAGTCATTTGTCTCCATCTTCAGGCCTATTATTCAAGTGCTATATATTAGTGAGATAACAAATTTCATACAATTAAACAATCTAACTAATTCAAGTATTAATATAGTACAATTGAGATGGAATTTCCCATGAAATAAATGAAACTTTCAGCTACATATTTAGATTGAAATGGGTCAATATGTGAAAATATAAAAAAGCACTCATGATGTCATTTTGTAAGGAAAAAATAAAAAACTATATTTCAAAAATCTATATTAAATAATATTTGGATTTAAAGAATACACGTAAGCAACTTCGATGCTGATGGGGATCTCATGACAGCATTTTTTTGCTTTAGTTCATTTCGAATGAGTTTAAAACTAATAGGAGTAGAGGAGACGATCGTAAAGAACAGTATGGTTAGAAAACTTGAAAAAATATAAAAAAATGGACGTGGAGGCAGTACTCTTTGGTGGGCTTGTTTACGTTGATCAATTTGCTTTAAATGGTGGATGCTTCAAGTTCAATGGATAGAGCGAACAGTAGATTTAGTCTTGCCTAAGCTGCCATAACGATACATTAAGAGTAACAGTAGAGCTTAAATAGAATCTAGGAGCTTCCGAGGGATCTCCTTGAGGTAGATCTAGGCGTAAGCTTTTGTGTTATCAACGGGGGTCCAACTACATTTTTTTTTTGATCACCGGTGAAACCAAGGGCGTAGCCAGGACTTAATTTGGAGGGGGGGGGTTTGAAATAGGAATTAATTTCGGGGGGGTGTAAGGGTCACTTTCTGCAGCAAAAAATTTTTTTTTTAGAGAAAAATAACATCTCGGGGGGTGGGGGGTGGGGGGTGGGTTGAACCACCAACCCCCCCCCCCCCTGGCTACGCCCTTGGGTGAAACTAATAGCCAGACTGAATCGATAGCCATATTTGATGAAAGAACTTGAAAAAAAAAAAAAAAGCACTGACGTGAAGTCAGTACTCTTTGGCGCGCGTGTTCACGGTGGCTAATTTGAATTGAATGATGAGTACTTCAAGCTCAGTGGCTAGAGCGAGCCGAAGATCTACCCAAAGGATAGTGGACACCATTCACTGTCGGTTCAAAAATTAACAGTGCTGTATCTAAGCTGCCATCAGGACAGAGTAACAAAGTTGGAAAAGAACACAACTGACTCTCCTTAGTCGCACAAGCTCCTAGAAGATTTGGGAGGGTCAGTATAATCCTAATCATGTTTATAGCACGCGTGCAAAAGCAGAGTGACTTAACAATGAAAGAAAAAGTGTAAAAAGTCAATTTGCTTTGGCGCGCGTGCTATAAACATGATTAGGATTATACTGACCCTCCCAAATCTTCTAGGAGCTTGTGCGACTAAGGAGAGTCAGTTGTGTTCTTTTCCAACTTTGTTACTCTGTCCTGATGGCAGCTTAGATACAGCACTGTTAATTTTTGAACCGACAGTGAATGGTGTCCACTATCCTTTGGGTAGATCTTCGGCTCGCTCTAGCCACTGAGCTTGAAGTACTCATCATTCAATTCAAATTAGCCACCGTGAACACGCGCGCCAAAGAGTACTGACTTCACGTCAGTGCTTTTTTTTTTTTATTATAGTTGAATATATTTCATTCTAATTTCCTATTTATTTGAACAAACTGGTAAAACTATACTCTTTTTATAGTTGAATATATTTCATTCTAATTTCCTATATTGTTGACCATGGAGTTCCGTTGGTTTTTTGAATCTTTGTTGGTGATCGAAGTTTTTATTGAATTGTCAGATGGTACCAAAATGGACGTATTTCAGGTTTTAGTGAAAGCTTAAGTATTAAAGTTAGGCAGATGAAACTTAATCTGCAGAATTCACAAGGCGTTCAATCTCCGTTAAGGACTAACTGAGGTCCTCAGTTAAGGATAAATTGGGGATAATAAGTGACAATAAAGGATAAAGGTGGTGAAACAGGCCAAAGGTGGTGAAACAGGCCTGTTTCACCACCGTTAAATACGTTAACTGAGGCTGCGATTCAAATTTATCCTTAACTGAGGACCTCAGTTAGGACTTGACAGAGATTTAAACACTTGACAATACTTTGTGAATACGGTGGATTGTATTTTATGAGTTTACTACTTACATTTTATTCGGAGAATTTGGTAACTCTTGTGTTGTTCAGTTTGAAATTATACTATACTTATTGAAAATGCAATATTTTTCAAAATAACATTTATGTCATCCATCGTCAGAGTTTTATTAGAATATATTTGGATTTTTTCCAGATATTTTATCTGAGCTCTAGTTATAATTTAATGAACAAAATTATTTTTTTGAGAGACTATGTTGATAAATTGAGAGTTAACATTGCCAAAAGCTGCATTTTATTCAGAGTTTTAAGAAATGTGTGTTGAGAGAACTTTGGTTCAAACGAATGTTCCGTTAATTCTGAATTCAAATTGTTTTCAACCTAAGCAGAATTATTTTTCTATTTTTGCAAGATAGTATGATTCAAAACTTCGAATATGTTAACATAATCAACAAATATTGAGTTTAATAAAGCTCGTTTTCCTTCACATATGTCTTCATTATACTATGAAATATGATTTCACAAATTTCTTCGTGTAATGATAGTACAGGTATAGATGCATAGAATATATGGTGCGGACATTCTTTGACATATTTTCGGTCGAAATGTGGTCCAAATCCAAATTTGGAGTCTTGAAGCAGAGCTAGTAAATTTGATTTAGAATTATAGTTTGAGGATATTTTGATTCGTCTCCGGTAGGTTTCAAGGATATTCACTAATGTTTCAATATTTTAATTCAGAAAGGAAAATCTCGTTGCTCGTAAGGTCAGGAGGGTTTGTTTGAAAACTAGATCTGGCCATTCTAAGCAATGATTATTCATAACTTCAGATCTTCGAAGAGCGCTACAGGACTATAATGTAGGGTGGTTATCATTTCCCATAGATACATGCTTCACATACTATTGTATAAATTGTCAAAAAATAAATTATATCTGTAGGAATTTTGGGAATAGGTGACACCTATTCCCAAGATTCCTACAGATATAATCGATTAGGGGTGAAGAATTTATATGGTAGAAAATAAATTATGTGGATGTAATCGTGCTTTTGAACACTACATATAAGAAGCAGCAAAATAAAAATATTTCAAAAGCTAATTGCGATGTTATAATCATTTATAAAGATCCTGTATAAAGAAAATGCTTTGTGTATTGATGCGTATAGAGTGCAGGTCCTTTTAAAACATATGTTTATACGACATATGTTGATAACTGGTTTGTATCTAGATTCATGTTGTTTGTAATTCTATACTACAGTCGTGAGTTCAACATACAAAATGACAGATGTAAGTAGAAAATATTTTTCAATTACTAGAACAAATGTCGGAAATATACATCATCATAGATCTTTTAGTTCATTGTTAAAATAATTCCAACATTACTAAATTGGAATTTGATATTTATATGTATATTACGATATACTTTCAAAATTGTATTAATATAGGTGTTACGTAGGAGCATAAAAATTCAATATCCCAGAAATTTATTGTAATATTCATCATTGTGGGCAGATTGATTCGGAGATATTCTTGTTTGAAATTTAATTTTATAATTTTCTACTAATATTTCTTAAACTGCCCAACGGATGTAGTTTGTGCTCAGACGTATGTCGGAATAATTGAAAAAAGCAGTAAGCGTTTTGAAATTCAGTTCTGTTGCAGAGAGACCTACTATTTAATATGATGCGGGTGTTGAGGGACTACGTAAGTATTAAATAAGTGTAATTCATTTCGATTCGGTATAAGAATGAAAAAATGAACAGGTACCTATGTAAAGAGAACTTAACTGAGAACAGAATGAAGTTCTCTATTGAAATCATGAAATTGAAATTCGAATAAGTGAATTATTTTTTGAGGATATCTGAGGTTGAATAATATATCTGAAGGTTCTGTGCGATAAACAATTGTCGAATTTTATGTGGTAAATATTAATGATATTTCTGCATGCTCGTTCTGCCAGGAACAGCGTGTTATCATTTTGTCAAGGTGTCTGTAAGTTTTTTATTCATATTTGAGAAACCATTCAAAATACATATTCAATTCCTTGTAAATAAAACTTTTTTATGTATGGTAATTTGCGATTGCTCAGTTACTTTTGAAACTCAGATCTTTACATATTATTATTTATTTCTGCATATTTGTTGATTTATAAATATAATTGTTGAATAAATAGATTTTGTATCCATTTTATGAAAAAAAAAATGAGGAAAAAAAATTTTTGTAAGAACCATACCTCTAGAAAATTTTCAAAAGAATTACGAAAAAAAATTGGTTCAAGCATTGACGTGAAGTCAGGAGCTTTTGCGTGTATGTTCTTCTGTATTGAGCACCTTAATCGAATTAACCATGGTAAATTATGTTGTCCACTCTCTTGTATTGGACACTCTTAATTCGAATTTACCATGGTAAATTCGAATTAGGGTTTTTTCGTATTTTTTATGGAATTTTCTAGGGGTAGATACGGTTCTTACAAAATATTTTTTTTCGTAATTTTTTTCAAATTTTCTAGGTGTACGGTTCTTACAAAATTTTAAACACGTCTTTATGTTGATTTTCTACTAATAGTTTCCAAACTTCAATTCGATGAGCGTATGTTTATTTTTTGAGGTATCGAGGAAATAATATTCCAGGTGGTTATAACTCGGAAGCCGTTAAACCGATTATGCCCAAAAACGAACTCAACTCTCCCATTCAGATACGCAACCTACCCTGAAAATTGCAAGTCCCTATCACCTTTTGTTCGAAAGTTATCGAGGCAACGGTCATCCATCTAATGAACTCACACAAAGCTGCTCGAATCTCCAACAATAATTAATCGATCGTATTAAAACTTTAAACTTGGCAGTAGAGTTGGGTTCTAAAGGCTCTTGCAAAATTGCAGCAATTTCAGACGAATAATTAATTATACATAGAATTTTTTTTTTATTTTCAATGATTTCTTAAAAATTTTCTACAAACATAATCCTCACGAAATTTTGCAAGAATTTTTGAGTTGGCATTCTACAACTTATAACCATGTTTCAATTCAATCGGTTCAGTATTTTTCGAGTTAATGAAGAGAAAAAAACAACCAAATTTCAGATGGCTGCAATTCTAAAACCGTTTGGCCGATTATGCTTATAAACGAACTCAAATGTCCTGTTCTGATGCACATCCTAACCTGAAAATTTCAAGCCGCTATCTCTTTCCGTTGTCAAGTTATCGTGACAACAAAATTATTTTTCAATAATTTTTTTTTTAATAATTTTCTAGCCGTACGATTCGCACAAAATTTCACAACGTGCTTAGGATCTTCTACAACTACTCGTCAAGTTTTAATTCGATCGGATTTATATTGGTTGAAAACAAAATTATTACTCGGAAACCATTGGGCCGATTATGCCCATTAAGGAACTTGTCCGTCGTATTGGGATATGCCACCTACCCTGAAAATTTCAAGTCGTTAGCTCTTTCCGTTCTCAAGTTATCGTGGCCGTTATAACGGCTGGCCGGACAGAATCAAATTTGACCTAGAATTCTTCATTGGGGAGTCGAACCAAATCGTTTGAGACCATTTTCGTCAAAAAATTCGATAGTAACAGACATTTGGGCAAAATGATAATGCGATGTTCCCCAGAACATACGCGCAAAAAAAGATTTATATTTCTTTCTGTATGATAATGATATAAGTAATCATTAAAGGATACTGTGGGAGGTGTACTCATTATTAAAAGGTTTCTTTCTGGGTTTTCTCTCCCAAACTCTGAAAAATATCTATAAAATAAAAATTAATTATTTTGTGATTTGCTTCTGCGTAAGAAACACAAGATATTTGTCAGAAGCAATCAATCGAACAATGTTGCCTAACAAATAATAACGAAACAACATCAACGAAGAGACAAGTATATTGTAACGTTTCGGAGTCTATATCAGACTTCTTCGTCAGAATCTTAACGAAAATCTTGAGAATTATTTTGTTGATAGTTATTCTGAAATTCGAGAATTATTACATTGGCAGTATTTGAAAATCATAATATCTTAGTTTTACTTTGCATAGAAATTTCAAAGTTCCAACTCCTTTTTTAATAAATTCAGCCAAATATGGTTAATACCAATTGAGCAATTTGCAAAATTGCATTTTCTGTTCAACAAAATATAAGTTGACTTCTTAACTTTCCTTTTGATATAATCAGGTTCTGTCATCAGAATCTCTGTTTTACTTCAATTCATCATGCGATCTCCTTGGATTGTACATACATGTTCTGCTATTTTTGATTTCTGTATGCCCCTATTTCTCAAGTTGTTCTTAAGTTTTGACTTTTTATCTTGTATGAAGAAAATAAATGTAGTTTATTATTCATTCTGATAACAGGTTAATTTTGTTGATAAATATTTCTTAAATTTTAGTTCAGAGATAGAAATAGAGACGGTGGAGGGGGGAGAGGCGGGGGAGGAGCAGGAGGAGGAGGAAGAGGTGGAGGAGGAAGAAGAGGAGGAGGAGGAGGAGGTAGAGGAGGAGGTAGAGTAGGAGGAAGGGGAAGAGGAAGAGGAGGGAGGAGTATAGGAGGAGGCGGAGGTAGAGGAAGTACAACAGGAAGATGGATTAGAGGAAGATGGATGAGAGGGAGAGGAGGAAGGGGAAGAGGAAGGGGAAAAGGTTCTAACAACCCGGCCCCTCCAGAGGTAGAAGAGGCACCCCAGGTAGAAGAGCCGGTAGTGCCGGTAGTGGTGGAGGAGTAAGAAGAGGCGGAGGAAGGGGAAGAGGAAGAGGAGGGAGGAGTATAGGAGGAGGCGGAGGTAGAGGAAGTACAACAGGAAGATGGATTAGAGGAAGATGGATGAGAGGGAGAGGAGGAAGGGGAAGAGGAAGGGGAAAAGGTTCTAACAACCCGGCCCCTCCAGAGGTAGTAGAGGCACCCCAGGTAGAAGATCCGGTAGTGCCATCAGAGCCGGAGGTGGTGCCGGCACCTGGGGTAGCGGCTCCTCCTCCTGGAAGTACGGCTGGTACTGTACCGGCGCACAGTTCCTCGGAAGAGGAACTGTTACGGGAGTGCCATGCGTACTTCTGGGACGAGGAGGCAATGGAAGAAAAGAATGAATAAAAAAAAAATTAATGATTTTTTTTTTTATTTTAATAACCTTCTGAGTGATTTGTCTCCATTTTCCTTTAAGTGTAATATTATGATAACAACTTTCATATAATTGAATAATCTTACTACTTCAAGTGATAATATAGTAGAATTGTGGGGCTTGGAAGTGAAAGGGTTTAAGTGAATTTTTTTGAAATTCTCAGATAAATGGCTTCAAAGTTAATCGGAATATCCATATTCCAGAAATTAGTTCAGAAATCTGTGTTAATATTATAGATTTATGACAAAGTGTTTAATAGAGGCTAATAGAACATTATTATATCAGAAATTCTATCCTTCAGAAGTAATATTCTGCACTTAGATCATTTTTTTTAATGCACTTGAACCCTTTTACTTTCAGGCCTCCCAATTGTACTGGAATTTCACAGGAAATTAATAAAACTTTTAGCTATATGGTTTCACTGAAATGGGTAAATATGTAAAAATATAAAAAAACTCTGATGATGTCATTTTATAAAGAATTCAAGAAAAACAATATTTGGAAGATCTATATCAGTTTATATTTGGATTTGAAGAATGGGCGTAAGCAGCTCCCATCCTGATAGGGGTATTATGACAGCAATGTTGCATTATTTCATTTCGAATGAGGGTAGAACTAATAGGCGTAGACCAGATTTTAGTAATGAACGGTATTAATTGTTATAGTGAAAAAATATAAAAAAGCACTGACGTGAAGTCAGTACTCTTTGGCGCGCGTGTTCACGTTAGCTAATTGGAATTGAATCATGGGTGTTTTAAGCTCAGTGGATGTAGCGAGCCGGAGATCTACTAAGGGTAGTGGACACCATTCACTGTCAGGTCAGAAATTTACAGTACTGTGTCTAAGCTGGCGTAAGGATAGAGAGGCGTAAGGAGAGAGACCTTCCGAGTCATTTGTCTCCATCTTCAGGCCTATTATTCAAGTGCTACATATTAGTGAGATAACAAATTTCATACAATTAAACAATCTAACTAATTCAAGTATTAATATAGTACAATTGAGCTGGAATTTCCCATGAAATAAATGAAACTTTCAGCTACATATTTAGACTGAAATGGGTCAATATGTGAAAATATAAAAAAGCACTGACGATGTCATTATGTAAGGAAAAAATAAAAAACTATATTTCAAAAATCTATATTAAATAATATTTGGATTTAAAGAATACACGTGAGCAACTTCGATGCTGATGGGGATCTCATGACAGCATTTTTTGCTTTAGTTCATTTCGAATGAGTTTAAAACTAATAGGAGTAGAGGAGACGATCGTAAAGAACAGTATGGTTAGAAAACTTGAAAAAATATAAAAAAATGGACGTGGAGGCAGTACTCTTTGGTGGGCTTGATTACGTTGATCAATTTGCTTTAAATGGTGGATGCTTCAAGTTCAATGGATAGAGCGAATAGTAGATTTAGTCTTGCCTAAGCTGTCATAACGATACATTAAGAGTAACAGTAGAGCTTAAATAGAATCTAGGAGCTTCCGAGGGATCTCCTTGAGGTAGATCTAGGCGTAAGCTTTTGTGTTATCAACGGGGGTCCCACTACATTTTTTTTTTTTTTGATCACCGGTGGAACCAAGGGCGTAGCCAGGACTTAATTTGGAGGGGGGGGTTTGAAATAGGAATTAATTTCGGGGGGTGTAAGGGTCACTTTCTGCAGCAAAACATTTTTTTTTAAGAGAAAATAACATCTCGGGGGGTGGGGGGGGGGGTTGAACCACCAACCCCCCCCCCTGGCTACGCCCTTGGGTGAAACTAATAGCCAGACTGTATCGATAGCCATATTTGATGAAAGAACTTGAAAAAAGAAAAAAAGCACTGACGTGAAGTCAGTACTCTTTGGCGCGCGTGTTCACGGTGGCTAATTTGAATTGAATGATGAGTACTTCAAGCTCAGTGGATAGAGCGAGCCGAAGATCTACCCAAAGGATAGTGGACACCATTCACTGTCGGTTCAAAAATTAACAGTGCTGTATCTAAGCTGCCATCAGGACAGAGTAACAAAGTTGGAAAAGAACACAACTGACTCTCCTTAGTCGCACAAGCTCCTAGAAGATTTGGGAGGGTCAGTATAATCCTAATCATGTTTATAGCACGCGTGCAAAAGCAGAGTGACTTAACAATGAAAGAAAAAGTGTAAAAAGTCAATTTGATTTGGCGCGCGTGCTATAAACATGATTAGGATTATACTGACCCTCCCAAATCTTCTAGGAGCTTGTGCGACTAAGGAGAGTCAGTGTTCTTTTCCAACTTTGTTACTTTGTCCTGATGGCAGCTTAGATACAGCACTGTTAATTTTTGAACCGACAGTGAATGGTGTCCACTATCCTTTGGGTAGATCTTCGGCTCGCTCTAGCCACTGAGCTTGAAGTACTCATCATTCAATTCAAATTAGCCACCGTGAACACGCGCGCCAAAGAGTACTGACTTCACGTCAGTGCTTTTTATATCTGGAATTATTGAAAGAATGTTCAACACCATCATTGGCCTGAGAGACAGAGTTACGAAGATTACACACCCAAGTAAAACCAGAGCGGCGTTGGAAAGGCTTAGAGAAATTCTAATGGGAAATGGGTACAAGAGGTCCTTCATTAACAAATTGTTCAACAGCAAACCTCGAAATTCTCCCATCCAACCCTCAGCAGAAAATCCAACAAGAGAGCAGATCATCCAAGAAGATAGGGTAATTATAGCCCCCAGCAATGAAATACAAGTCAACCAACAATTAGAGCAACATACACCCATAGAAGTTCAGCCTCCAATGGTGCAACAAGACATCCAGGTACAAAGTAGTATAGCTCAATCCTCTCACACCAAATTCTTTTCCTTACCTTACGTTCCACAACTTACCAGCAAACTCTTGAACATTCTTTCAATAATTCCAGATATAAAAATTGCAAAATATAATGTCTTTCCGAATAATATTAACTCCAAACTTAAAACAGAAGTTCCAACACTATATAAAAGTGATGTGGTATACTCCATAACTTGCCTTTACTGCATAGAAACGTATATTGGCCAGACATCACAACTTCTAAAACAGAGAATTGCGCTTCACAAAAGTGATATCCGTAGACATCCTGATCGTTGTGCTTTAGCGATGCATGCAGACAGGCTAAACCATTCTTTCGACTTCGATAATTCAAGAGTCGTGGCGTCTGCTGGCGGCTATGATAGGAGGATTTTCCTTGAAATGTGTCATATTCATAATACTGATAATACCATAAACAAAAAGAGTGACATAAAGGGCCTTATTAATATTTATGGCTACCTTCTGGCATTAGACAAAGGTAATGAAGTAAGAAGAGCTTCTGCTCCACCAGATACATCTGAATGAGTTAAATATTTTTCTTATGTCGTCTGGTTATCTTTAATTAATTATAAAGTGTCAATTAAGTTCATGAGAACATTCAATCCAAGTTAAAAACTTTTCGTCTTCCCCTCGTAGTTGCTTTCAGGCGTTGCGTTTTTTGTTTTCAAAGATAACGGTGATGGCAGCAATGACCAACCTGAATAAAAATAAAAATTATACAGTTGCCTACACTGGTTGTCAACTTCAAATGGTTGTCATGTTGTCAACTGTAACGTTACGAAACGCTCCACCATCGATTACCGTTTTAATCGCGAAAAACTCTCTACGGGTAGCTTCAATTCACACTCAAAAACGCCTTGCCTAGATTCTATGTATCGCCCAGCGCGTTGATAGAGTTTATGATTCGCATGCGCACGATCAGCGTCACGCAATCTCAAGCGGACATCTTTGTTTTCTTTTCGAGTACTGAAAGTCAAAGCGTTAACATCTCACCAGAGAGTTTAGCAAATTAAAGTACTACCGTAATCCATTATAATCGTGTGAATTGGAAATTTATTTGTTTCTTACAAGACGTCTATTTAAAAGGCGGTAAGTACTACGTAGATTCGAACTGATATTTTCTGCTTTTGTGAATGCCAAGTTGTTATTTCCGTTTTATTTCATTTTCTGCAGGTTACACAGGTTAACACGTTTCTTTGTATAATACTTAATTTCTAGTCTCATTCTTGCGATCGAATAACGTGCTCTTATTCCTGGATTCTAGATATTTTATCTCATATTTATTGCTCTGTAAATAATTTCAAGTTCGTCTAGAGTTACTGGGAATGAGATCACGTGTTACATGCACTATCTTATGGGTCTGAATTTTTGCAGTCTTAGTTCCGGAGTGAACATTTGGAGATAACTTTCTTAGTTCCGGAGTGAACATTTGGATTACGACTTTCTTAGTTCCGGATTGAACATTCGGAGACGACGTTAAAACCTGGAGAACTTTCTTGGTACCGGAGCATAAACTGGTGGAATATCTTAATACCTCAACACAAATCTGGTGGAATATCTAATACCTGAGCATATATCTGGTGGAATATCTAATACCTGAGCATATATCTGGTGGAATATCTAATAGGAACAACTTAGTCCTGGAATAACAGTTGAAGACAACTTCCTTCCTACCGACGTACCTTTGTTCCGGAGAGAACGTACATCTACATGTGACATTTTGGACGGCCCTACCTCATCTATCGAACCCAGACTGCAAAGATAAGTGCCTCATCGATCTCAGACTTACCGTTGATCCCTGTATATATTACTGAAATATTTATTTGTAAAGTTGGAATATATAGATAGGGAATAAGAGGTTTTATCTTTACCATCAGATCAACGATTTGGGATACATTCGGGAGTAGTATACTTTTTACTTAGGCGCTCTATGAGGCATTTTACTTAGGTAAGGTGTTTCCTAGGCGGACGAACAAACTTGCTAGCATAAGTCACTGAGCTAGTAACGGGCAAGCTAGTAAGTTTGATTTCACTGGCGCCCAACGTGGGGCGGCTCGAGTAACCTATTTTTTGAGTGATATTTTTTTTTCTGGGTGTGTTTCTGCCGTTTTTCTGATGGTCAGGGTGACTTCGTCGTGGGTCTGAGATTCGAGTTCATTATTTTTTTTTGAGCTATCTTTCAACTTTTACCGTATTGCTTTTTCATCTCATTGTTATCTGAATAACTGAATCATGAATCCCAACAACTTGAAGTCTCACGAGTTGAGTTATGAACTGACAATACGGATAGGCAAAGAGATACCAACAACTGTGGATGAGAAGCGTAAGCTTTTGAGGGGCTTGCTTGCTCAGGAAAAGGGCGATCGTAGTTTTATTGAATTAAGGGATGATTACGAGTTAGAAACCAGTTTAACAGAGTTAAAAAGGTCAATTACTGAAATATCCACCTTGACTTCTAACTTATCTGTTACATCTTCAGAAAACGATTATAAACGGATCATAGACCGTTTAACTCACTGTTCAGCTAGGTTACACAGAATTTCTGTTGAAGAAGATTCTGATGAAAAACAGAAAAGATCTCTATTGTTCCAAATTATTACCTTAGAATCAGAGTTGGACGAACGTAAAATGCCTTCAGCAGCTCCTGTTACTTCAACACCTACCAAAGCTCCCACATTAAGCAATACCACCGTTTCTTCAAAAAAGGTTCCCATTTATAAGTGGGCTTTTAAAAAATTCTCCGGTAGAGAGCCTCTAATGCCATTTCTCGAGTTGATAGATACCCTTAAGGTTTCACGTGGTTGTACAGATGCTGACCTCTTCAAGTCAGCTTCGGATCTTTTTAAGTTTGACGCTTGGACATGGTGGCACAACCATTTTATTCGTAGTACCTTTAAGACCTGGTCGGACCTGGTGGATGGTCTGAAGGACGCTTTTTTACCTTCAAATTATGACGAGAGGATAATGAGCGAAATGAAGTCTCGTAAACAGAAATTAGGCGAAAATGTTACCATTTTTATAACATCACTAGAAGCTAAATTTTACCGATTAAATACAAAACCTTCAGAGAGAGAAATGGTAGGAATCATTAGAACTTTGAAAATGTTAAGGCTAATTCCGCATGCCCACTACTGTTGCATAAACAGGGCGACAATAGACCCTATATCAATGTCGGTATCTCTGAAGAGAAAGTGTTAGCACTACTCGATAGCGGAAGCAATGTCTCTATTCTTGGCTCTCCCTCTCTCTATCTCTTAAAGAAACTGAATTTATCTTTGAATTACGACGTGTCTATACACTTGACTACAGCAGATGGCCAGTTGCAGAGTACATTGGGATATGTTTGTCTACCTATTAAAGTTAACAACCCGACTATGTCTTTGAAGTTCCTTGTGGTCCCTACAATCTCCCATCGTATGATACTAGGAATGGACTTTATTAAAACGTTTAATATCGCTGTGGATTTTACTAACTTTTCTTTCAATTCCTCAGTAACTTCTACAACTGCACTACATGCTATTAAACCCGCAGATAATCTTTCAGATTTTCAAATGGAGAAACTGCAAGAAGTAGTAAATTTATTTAAGTCCATTGGGCCTAAAGATAAAATCGGTAGGACACATTTGTTGACACATTCCATCAAGACTGAAGGTCCTCCTATTAGGCAAAGACAATATCCTCTATCGCCCGCGATGCAGTCCGTTTTGAACAGTCAGATTGACGAGATGCTAAAACTTGATATCATTCGACCAGTCACTGAATGTTCTCCCTGGTTATCTCCTCTTTGGCTCGTCGGCAAGAAAGATGGAACGTTCAGGCTTTGTTTTGACGGTAGGAAATTAAATTCGGTAACTGTTCAAGATTCATATCCCATGCCATTAATAGACACGATCGTTAGTAAGGTGAACAATGCTTCATACATATCGTCTATTGATTTAAAATCCGCTTTCTTTCAAATTCCGCTCGATGAAGAGTCCAAACTTAAGACCACATTCTCAGTCCCGGGTAGAGGACTATTTTGTTTCAACGTTTTACCTTTTGGTTTAAATAATGCCGCCCAAGCTCTATGTAGACTCATGGACGTGGTCATTGGCCCTTCATTGGAACCCTTTGTATTTTACTTCTTAGATGACGTTATCATCGTGACACCTGATTTTGAGACCCATCTTAGAGTTTTGAGGGAATTGGTCAAGCGGCTTAGAGAGGCTAACCTGACTGTAAATTTTGATAAGTGCAAATTCTGTCGTCCTTCGTTGAAGTTCTTGGGTTTTCTCGTCGATGAACAAGGTCTGAGAACTGACCCTGAAAAGGTTGAATCTATTCTGAATTATCCTGTACCAACCAACACTACCCAAATAAGACGTTTAATTGGTTTAGTAGGTTATTATCGCCGATTTTTAAAAGATTTTGCTACCGTATGCTCCCCCATTTCTGACCTGCTAAAAGGACGCCGGAAGGGTCAACCTATTGTTTGGACTAAGGAGGCTGATGAAGCTTTCCTCAGTATTAAAAAAATTCTAACATCCACTCCTGTTCTGGCTAGCCCAAATTTTGCTAAGCGATTTTACCTAGCTTGTGATGCTTCAGACGTAGGGGTTGGTGGGGTACTTTTTCAGGAAACGGACGGTTTAGAACATCCCATTGC
Organism: Halyzia sedecimguttata; assembly: GCA_937662695.2. Taxonomy (NCBI): domain Eukaryota; kingdom Metazoa; phylum Arthropoda; class Insecta; order Coleoptera; family Coccinellidae; genus Halyzia; species Halyzia sedecimguttata. Next base: position 77,675,810 of record OW569417.2, read on the forward strand.
CTTCTTTAGTAAAACCTTGAACAAATGTCAACGTAAATATACAACAACCGAAAAGGAATGCCTTGCAATTTTACTATCAATAGATCGATTTCGCCCATATATTGAAGGTACTGAATTCACTGTTATAACTGATCATTCTTCTCTACAGTGGCTGCATTCAATGAAGAACCCTTCTCCGCGACTGGCTAGATGGATAATCAGATTGTCAGATGCCATAAATTCAAGATCATACATCGTAGCGGTTCACTGAATACTGTTGCCGATTCATTATCACGCATCCCTGAGTCTGTGGAGACTTCTGTATTGGACCTTGGTGCATTGAAGCCTGACCGGTGGTATCGACAAATGCTGGAAAACGTAACAAGTAATCCTCGTCTCTATCCTGATTTCCGTGTTAATGGTAACGTGTTGTATAAACATATATTTTGTAAGTCCAGATTATCTGATGATTCTCCTGAGTGGAAGATTGTTATTCCTACTGCTAATAGATTAGAGTTATTGAAGAAATATCATGATGATCCTGTTGCAGCGCACTTTGGTGTTTGTAAGACATTATCCCGTTTATCTTATCTTTATTATTGGCCAAAGATGCGTGATTCAGTTAAGAAAAATATCAGAAACTGTAAAATCTGTGCTTCGTGTAAGTCAGATAACCTTCCTCAAGCAGGTTTAACAGGTAAATACAGGAATATCAGTTTTCCATTTCAGTTGATTTCGGCAGACTTACTGGGACCATATCCCAGATCAAAGAATGGGAATCAATATGTACTAGTCGTTACGGATTGGTTCACCAAATTCGTGCTTGTGCATCCCATGGCTCGAGCAACTGCCAAAGGTATCGTTAGGTTTATTGAAACTCAGGTCTTTCTTATTTTTGGTGTCCCTCAGATAATTGTAGTTGATAACGGAGCACAATTCATTTCAGAAGAGTTTAAGAATTTAGCTAGACAATATAATGTCCAAAAGATTTGGTACAACGCGAGGTATTTTCCGCAAATAAATCCGACAGAACGTGTGAATAGAACGATTACAACGGCTATAAGATCCTTCATACATGAAAACCATAAAACTTGGGATCAGAACATATACCATATAGCCCAAGCTATTAGACTAAGTAAACATGAAGTCACTGGATTTTCTCCCTCCTACCTATGTTTTATGAGAAATGTAACAACTGATGGCGCTTTTCATGGTAAAATTTCAGAGAATGCAAATAATCCAATTGAAGTCCGTAATAAAGTTTTAGATCCATTTTTGCAGAGAAAATTACCTGATCTCTATGAATTCGTACAACGGAAAATATTTCAGGCTTATAAGAGGAATTCTAATCGATATAACTTAAGAAAACGTGATGTTCAGTTTCATGTTGGTGACAGGGTTTGGAAAAAGAACTTTGTACTTTCCGATGCGACTAAGAATTTCTCAGCTAAGCTAGCTCCTAAGTTTGTGCCTTGCATTGTTCATAGAGTCGTGTCTCCATTAGTTTATAATTTGAAAGACTTGAGTGGAAATGATCTTGGCGATTTCCACGTAAAACATATTAAATTGGACGTTACACAAAGTGACGAAAGTGGAGATGATTCAGGATAGGGGTGATGATTGTTTTTTTTTGTATCTTGAGTTCCTAATACCCTTCCTCCTTCCTCTATCCCAAGGCAAGTGTCTGTCTAGTTGGTACAAATGTATATATATATTTTTTTTTCTTGTTTATCTGACAATTTCATGAGGGTTGAGATTCATTTTTGAAGTTCACAGCAGCTATGCAGTACCTTGATTGGAAATTTGAGCGTAGTCTGCAGTTTGCTTTGAAGCTTTCTCAAGCCTTCAATTTGGCAGCTATCTTATCTCTTATGTCTTATGACACTTACCGTTTATCGTGTCTTATGACAATTATCGTATCTTTACCTGCCTGATGGCAATTACCGTATCTTTCTGCCCATCAATTTTTTGAAGTTTAGAGCGGCTATGCAGTACCTTATTGGAAATTTGAGCGTAGCTCGTGACTTACTTTGAAGTTTTCTTAAATCTGTGAGTCTCGTAGAGATTCTTTTGGTCGTATCTTTGGATACAGTTGTTGTTTGTACCGACAGACGGACACTTCTCTTTCCTTAACTTACCTATTCCTATTATCTATCCCTATTACCTATTCCTATTATCTATCCCTATTTCCGCTACCTTATAAAGAACCTAATTCACGATTCCTAATCGCTGGCGCCCAAACTTATCTTTCCTTCCCTACGCATTTCCGGGATTTTGAGCTGTTTCTCTAATTTAACTTTCATTATTTTCAAATATTAAGTATCACTTCATAGGAGAGGCTGGGTTGGGAAGTGATCTCTTGATATTATTAGTTAGATCATCTACGCATACACATTTAACACTACTGTGAAATAAATTAGCTGTAAATCTAGTACCTAACCTGATATTTTTTTTTCTTACAGTGCATCACACTCCTCGTCCTATAAAGGAAAATTTAATTTTGTAATTTTTGTATGCATCGTGCCACTCGTCATCCTTCAATGCTCCAGGAAGAAATATCTTTACCTAATCCACCATTGATTTTTGCCAATTATTACCGATTTTGAGAACCTTAGTCTGGATGATCTCAGGTTTTGATTCGTGTAGACTATCTTACCTGTCGATGAGTCGATACATACCTCTTCTTATATCTACACGTCTTCGATCCTGTCTTTGTCTAATGACTACTTTAACTTTATAACAACTATTACCTAACGCTATTTCCGCACTTGGCATCAGCTTGTGTTCACACAGGATGTGCAAGCATCTCTTCCCTTGCCTGATTATTGACATTGTCAATTATTACCGATTTTGACTGCCTCGCTAGGTGATCTCGGGATTTGGCTCGTGTGGGTATTGTTTTACAATAACTATACGCATCATCTTCCGATTTTCACCTGCGAACTTACCGATTTAGTACTTTTTCTTTTTTTTACCTTCTCGGAATTGACATCGTCTTGTGTTCGCTGAAACCGACACAGGATGATGGGAGTCTTTTAGTGGTTTTGGTCTCCAATCCATAAACCTGCATGCCCTGGCCACTCAGTTCTCGTCTCGAACTGAGTGGTTCACTTTTTTTTATTATTTGCGGAGGCTATGATGACTAGTTTCGGAGCTTCTATGCACTTATTCTCTTTTTATTCGAGATGTTAATATTTTTTCTCAACCCCGATTTCTTCGAAAATTTCGAGAAATAAATAATTATTTTCGTCATTGACTTTAGTTAATGCTTGGGCATGTGCGACGTTTAGTCGGCCGACAGCGTATGCTCCGCAACGCTCTCGACCCTTTTCCGATGGAAATGGCCTTCAGCGTCTAAACGGCGCTTTTAACATTTTCTCTTGTGTCGTACATCTATGTTACAGATCGGTGTTGTGAGGTTTTGTTGGAACGTCGGGTATACGAGGATTTTGCTTATCTGGATTCCGCTTAATCGCACTGCTCGACTTGGGTGACGAACAACTGTCAACCCACTGCTAGTTCCGCAAACTTTAAACTCGTTTCTTTTTGAGTGTTGGTTTCTCTTTGTGCACCGTATAAACTTCTCCTATATTTATGATTCAGTTATGCTGTGTGGCCTGTAAGTTTAACTTTTCTTTCAACAAATTGGCTTGTCTTTCAATTTCGCATTTATCATCAAAAAAATTTTCTCTTCATCATTTTTCAAAATTACTTTAAAAAAAATTTTGGCATTTTATTCCTTCAATAAAAAAAAATTTCCTCAAAATTTTTTTTCCCCGGTAAGTGGTGTGTGTAACGTTACAAAACGCTCCACCATCGATTACCGTTTTAATCGCGAAAAACTCTCTACGGGTAGCTTCAATTCACACTCAAAAACGCCTTGCCTAGATTCTATGTATCGCCCAGCGCGTTGATAGAGTTTATGATTCGCATGCGCACGATCAGCGTCACGCAATCTCAAGCGGACATCTTTGTTTTCTTTTCGAGTACTGAAAGTCAAAGCGTTAACATCTCACCAGAGAGTTTAGCAAATTAAAGTACTACCGTAATCCATTATAATCGTGTGAATTGGAAATTTATTTGTTTCTTACAAGACGTCTATTTAAAAGGCGGTAAGTACTACGTAGATTCGAACTGATATTTTCTGCTTTTGTGAATGCCAAGTTGTTATTTCCGTTTTATTTCATTTTCTGCAGGTTACACAGGTTAACACGTTTCTTTGTATAATACTTAATTTCTAGTCTCATTCTTGCGATCGAATAACGTGCTCTTATTCCTGGATTCTAGATATTTTATCTCATATTTATTGCTCTGTAAATAATTTCAAGTTCGTCTAGAGTTACTGGGAATGAGATCACGTGTTACATGCACTATCTTATGGGTCTGAATTTTTGCAGTCTTAGTTCCGGAGTGAACATTTGGAGATAACTTTCTTAGTTCCGGAGTGAACATTTGGATTACGACTTTCTTAGTTCCGGATTGAACATTCGGAGACGACGTTAAAACCTGGAGAACTTTCTTGGTACCGGAGCATAAACTGGTGGAATATCTTAATACCTCAACACAAATCTGGTGGAATATCTAATACCTGAGCATATATCTGGTGGAATATCTAATACCTGAGCATATATCTGGTGGAATATCTAATAGGAACAACTTAGTCCTGGAATAACAGTTGAAGACAACTTCCTTCCTACCGACGTACCTTTGTTCCGGAGAGAACGTACATCTACATGTGACATTTTGGACGGCCCTACCTCATCTATCGAACCCAGACTGCAAAGATAAGTGCCTCATCGATCTCAGACTTACCGTTGATCCCTGTATATATTACTGAAATATTTATTTGTAAAGTTGGAATATATAGATAGGGAATAAGAGGTTTTATCTTTACCATCAGATCAACGATTTGGGATACATTCGGGAGTAGTATACTTTTTACTTAGGCGCTCTATGAGGCATTTTACTTAGGTAAGGTGTTTCCTAGGCGGACGAACAAACTTGCTAGCATAAGTCACTGAGCTAGTAACGGGCAAGCTAGTAAGTTTGATTTCACAACTTCACATGTCTAACTTTTGCCGCTTTGTCCTGGCCGGTTCCGTCTTGGAAACATTTCGAAATAGTTAATAATAAAGTGATAATTGCTAATTAGTCCAAATTTAAATTGTTTGCTTGTCTCGGATTAATTCTAAATTAATTTAAAGAAAATGTGTCAACATTGATGTATGTGGTTTTAGTAAAAGTTAATTTTCAATGTTTTTTCTACAAGAGGTCTGGTACCTCGTGTTCATTTGGCAAGTTCTTCTCTAGAACCAACCAAGTTGTCAGTAAGTCTTGTGAGAGATTGTTTTTATGTAGTTTTTGACTTGAGCATACTTTCCTATTATTGTAGATTCCTGATGAAGAACCCAACCCTTTGGTTCGAAATATAGAAAATAGACAGCACATGTTGTGTTATTTATAATATCAGCCCAATTCTGCCGAGTACCCACAAATTCAATGATCTATATGTTACGGCAATACTCCTGGTTCGTTATATATATATATATATATATATATATATATATATATATATATATATATATATATATATATATATATATATTTTTTATATATATATATATATATATATATATATATATATATATATATATATATATATATATATATATATATATATATATATATTCACAGCTTGCAATTAAACGTTTTAATAGTATGAGAAATATTTTTATGCGTTTTTTGTTAGTGCAATCTAAAAACAAGAACAAATTAGCTGTTTATCAATAGAGAAAAACCTTAAGGCAAAATTATTTCGAAAGTTAATGTGTCTTGCCATCAAGTTCTAAAATATTAAGTGGGTATGTCTTGTGTTAACAAAGATTTCTTCTGCATTGAAATAATGTACCACAAAGGAAATTACAGGTTTTTCTTCATATTCACTTCCAATAGTTACATGTTACTTTTCAGATGCACAGTTCAGAAGTCGCCCACGAATCAACTATTTAATAATACTTTCTCCACTATCACACATTATTGTAGTGGGAACACAGAAATAAAGTTCACAACGAAAACAGTTGATTCTGCTAACTCGCACAAACTCATAAGATCTTATGAGGGGTGTATCCTCGGAAGACCCAGGAGTGTCAGTATAATTATATAATGAATTTTCAACGTTTAAGAATTCTCAGATTATTGAAAATATAAGGTAAGATTTACCTAATATCTTTTTCCAAAAATATAAAGATAAATGTTATCTATGTGTGCAGGATGATATTCTTATTTTGTAGGAATATTTTTATTATTTTACTAAAAACTGTATACAGCTTATTCGACTGATAGTCATCTCAGATTCAATATATCCTTTCATATGAATTGAAGAATAGCAAATAAAAGAGCTGATACATTAATGAGAGATCATGGAGCGCATAACGAAAAATGTCCGTAAGGGGTAACATCAGTTTCAAAATTGGCCCTAGGGCCACATGCACACTTCAACTCGGAAACAACGCTACAAAATAATAATAATAATAATAAATTGTCTTTATTGTATCACTGTAATACAGATGAGTGGACGGTACGAACACTTCAATACGGAAACAACGCTACATCCCCCAAACTGACTTGTCTTGCACTGAATTGCTATGAATATTCTTTCAAAACCTCACAATATCGACTCAGCACTCCCAACATAACCCATCCTACCCAAAAACAGTCACTTCTCTTCTGCGCATGCGCAATCTACTCGCGGCTAAAAGTCCTTTCAAAATAACACACCTTACAAAAAACTTCGATTCTCCAACACTAGTGGTTCGGAAGATATCGCATCTTTAATCTACGCATGCGCAGACCCTCATCAGGGATCTGGACCCAATGGAGGAATAGCATCCGCCACCCCAAAACCCCAATCCTCTCTGACGAAAACTTCAGCAGTTAAATGACTTCTCATCTGCGCATGCGCACAACGAAAAATGCCCGGAAAGGGCAACATGAACCTCAAAAAAATAGGTTTCGGCATTTTAAGCAAAGTATTCCGCAAAATAGGTGTAATTATTTTATTTTTTTTATGTCGCGGGATCTTCACGAAATTTTGCGAAAGTGTTTGCATTGGTCTTTTGCATCTAACTACTGAGTTTCAATTTAATCAGATCAGTATTTTTCGAGTTATCCTGAAGACAAAATTTTAAAATTTTTGAAATTTTTTTTTACCACTTTAGGGCCGTCCGATCAAAACAAAACTTCGCAGGCATATAAAGGTCATGATTCTACAATTTGATGCCAAATTTCAGAAAGATCGAGTGATCGGTTCCGGAAATATTCATAAGAAACGTTGTGACTAAAAACGGCCTTAACTCCGAAACCGCTCGGTGGATTTCGCCCGTTAACGAACTTGTCCGAGATATTTACGCTAAAAAACTACCCTGCAAATTTCAACGCTCTAAGTCGTTCCGTTCGAGAGTTATCGTGCTAACGGCCGGACTGGCCGGCCGGCCGGACCGGACGGACAGAATTGAATTTGACCTCGAATTCTTCATCAGGAAGTCGAACCTACTCGTTTGAGACCATTTTCGAAAAAAAATTCGAAAAATACAGACATTCAGGCCTATTCACTATCTAATGACATTTATCAATGTTGACTTGAAGTCAAGTTGATATACCTCATTTTCATAACAACATTGACTTGATTTCCTATTCAGTAACTCATGTTGAAACCAAAGTCAACAACAAGTCAACATTGACAAGAAAACTCAATAAATAAATCTGACAACAGCGTAGTAGTTCTTAAGTATCATAATATTTTATGTTTTATCAGTTGTACTCTTTGGTTTTACTGTGTATTCTAACCTATAGTTTTCGAATTATTCAAATACTATGAAGTTTTTAGAGGCGGAAGAAAGTACGGAGGGAACACTATTTTGACAAACGTTCAATTTGATATAAATATAGTACAGTTTGTACAAATAAATACTAGTTGATTAATAATATTATTGGTAAATGGCCCCAACAGGAAAAAACCCAGTACTCAACAACTAAGAGCCCTAATCGCTTTTATTGAGAGCAATGAGGTGCTTAGATATGGAAAAGGTGAGCCTAGTGTGAAATAAGAAGCCTGTAGTAATTTAGCCAAAATACTTCTTTGGAAATGCAAAAAAAAATTGTTTAAGTGGCCATCAGAAAATGTAAGAGGATTATTTGCGTTCCTTAATTACCGGCAGTTTATATGCAGAGCTCTTCTACCGAATTCATACTATGTTGATTACAAAATGCATTCTCATTTCATTTTATGAATATATCTTCAATTAAATATAGAACTTACTATTGTAATTCTTCTCTTATAAGATAAAAAAATATTAAATAATCCATATATATAGTAACAACACTAATTACCACTGTATTTATTTTGGTTCAAGTCAACAATTTATATCTTGGCAAGTGCTTCGAAGTACTTGCCTGGAGTCAATTGACATTTGTCAACATATATCTACAAATCAACTTAAATTATGGTTAGTGAATAGCAAAACTATGAACATGTTGATATTTGTAGATTCTTGACTTCGTTTTGACTTGAAGTCAACAATTGATATGATTTCAACTGATACAGAATAGGAAAAGTTGACTTTAGGTTGATTCATATGAAATTTGACAATCTAATGTCAAATAATCAACGTTGACTTCCAAGTCAACCTTTAGCGAATAGGCCTGATTGTGACGAAATGATAGCACGCTGTTCCTTGCGGAACACGCGCGCAAAAAGGAACGTAAACCACTACTTCGATGGAATCAGGATGGCCACTCGTACCATAATTATCGAATTGTAACATAATTTTTCCTCGAATTTATCCTTATCAGATAATTGTACCATAATCGATAATTGTAACATAATTCTGGACTCAAGTAAACGATTTTTAACTTGCATTAATTCGCAACTCTCACGATATAGCTGGCATAGAAATGTACTGTAATGTTAGTAGGGACATCTATCTTTCGATTGCAAAGACAACGAACATATCTGAGAAAACATAGAATGTAGATTTCTTTATTCAATTGAGGATAATATTGCAGATTTCCTTATGCTATTCGAACTCAGGGTTCCCCTTTGTCAGGGAAATACGACAAACATAAAATTCTGCTGGCGTCTAGTTGGCTAGCGCTTGTTTATACGTTCATTGTGCTAGTGCATTTTGTTACGCGCAGTGTTATATCGGCCTACGTGTTTTCAAAAGCAATACATAATTACAAAATGGCCAGAACAAGTAGTAATATATCATATGATAGCTCTGATTCTGATAGGGAAGCCAAAAGAGTAAAATATGATAATGTGAACAGAAGGGAAAAAAGGCCTCAAAAATATAAAAGAGAATGGGAAGAAAATTCTACATTTAAAGGATGGTTGAAACCTATGGAAGGTAAAATATTATTTTAAAGTTACTTTCATAAATTGAATGTTTGTTTTTTTTCAGAAAACCCTACTAGGGCGAAGTGTATTGCTTGTAATACAGACTTCAAAGCAGAAATTACTGTTTTAAAAAATCATAGCAAAGGAGCTAAGCATCTGAAAAATGTAACAAAGATCGCTAGCAATCAACCAAAGATTGATCCTGCTTTTAAAAAAAATGAATCTCAGAATGGATCGAGAAGGGCAGAACTATTATTTGCTGCCTTCATAACAGAACACAATTTGCCCATGAGACTTTGTGACCATTTAATTCGTCTCGTAAAATATGCAGCTCCTGATTCGAAGATTATCGAAGGTATGAAAATGGGAAAAACGAAAGTGACTGGAGTTATCAAACATGTTTTGGCCAGATCGCATTTAGAGGAATTAGTCGAAGAACTGAAAACGCAAAAGTTCAGCATATTGGTGGATGAATCGACAGACATAGGTGTGGTGAAAAATTTATGCGTTTGTGTTAGGTACTTTAGCAAAAATTCGAATGAAGTCACAACAAAATTCTTCAACTTGGTGCAATGTTTCTCCAATAAGGATGCAGATGAAGCAAATAGGGGTGCAACAGCTGATGTTATCTATAACAAAATTATGGATTTGTTTAGTTCTGCTAATATACCTTTGAAAAATATTGTTGGTTTTGATTCCGACGGTTGCAATACTATGTTTGGTATCCACAACTCAGTAGTAAGTAGATTGAAATTAAATTTCCCTGGAATTATAGTACAGAAATGTATATGCCATTCTCTACACTTATGTGCAAGTGAAGCTTGCGAAGTTCTTCCACGTCATTGTGAAGATCTGGCCAGAAATATTTATAGTTATTTTAAGAACAGCTCGAAAAGACAAGCACAGTTTACAGAATTTAAAAAAATTTGTAGTGTGGAGCCTCACAAAATTTTAAGGCCATCACAAACCAGATGGCTTTCTTTACTTATGGTAGTGGAAAGAATAATAGAGCAATGGCATCCTCTACAATTGTACTTTGGAAGAGAATGGATAGAACATAGATTGCAATCTTCGGAAATCATTGCTAACAAGCTGAACGATTGGCCAACCAAGCTTTTTTATTTCTTTCTACAGTGGGTTTTACCTAAATTTGTAAAATTGAATGAATAATTTCAGAGCGAGCGAGTCATAATCACTCATGTTCATAACATAGTCTCGGAAACTTTTAGAGATATTTTGATGTGTTATCTAGAGCCGAGTTATGTTCGAAGAACTGAATTGTCGGAAGTCGAACCTAACAATTCTAGCCATTTCATTGACGTGAAACAAATGTATCTCGGAGTCAGAGTGGTCCAAAATGTTGACAAATTGAACAACATCGAAAAAGACGATTTCTTTATACGCTGCCGTAACTTTTTGATAGTTTCCGCCAATGAAATGAAGAAAAGATTCGACTTCGACGAAAATATTTTCTCCAAATTATCCATTTTTGAACATAATGAGGTCGAAGTAAATATAGCGTCAATTTTCCCAATCATAAATAAAGTGCCAAGAATTGTTGACCCTGAAAATGTAGAATTGATACAGACAATTCATGATCAGTGGAGACTATTTCGTAACACTGAATTTAATGATGAGATAAAAAATGAAACAAGCATTGACAAGTATTGGTACAAAATCTACCAAATTCATGACATGACAGATGTCTATAAATTTAGAGAATTGGGAAATTTTGTACTAGATTTGTTAATAATTCCCCATTCCAATGCAGCTTGTGAGAGGATATTCTCAAAGGTGAATTTGATCAAGACTGATGTACGAAATCGATTATGTACAGATACGGTCAATTCACTTTTGCTATCCTCTCAAAGCATTGATAGTGAATGCTACAATTTCACTATTACCCCTAAATTATTAGACCTAATGTCATCTTACAAGCATGTTGATACTGCAGAAACAGAAAACACTGATATTTTGTTTGACACATTATAATTCTATCCCTTATATTTTGTTTTTATAGAGAAATTTCTATTTTGTATAATTTTTATTTAACGAGAAAAAAGGGTAATAAGAATATTCGTGCTTTTCATTTCACCTCCATGGAAATATAATACATTATTATATTTCTATATTCATTTCCTAAGATATATATACATATATATATTTGTAACATAATTTTGAGGAAAATCCGATAATTTTGGCAACACTGACCGATAATTTCTCTTTCGGTCGGAGGCAACACTGGATGGAATACTAATTACCGAACAGCTAGAGGCTATTTCGGTAATTGTGAACACTACTCGAGGACGAATCAAAATAATTTCGATAGTAAGACTGAGGTATGTATTCGTTTAAATTCCAAATATTTTTATGATAACCATGATTGTTTGTCTGAGTACCTAATGCTAATAATCTTTCAGATTCTATGAAAAATTTAATTTTCCCGGAGTTGTTGGCTGTGTAGATTGTACACATGTAGCCATTTTTCCACCGAAGATTGAAGATGACCAAAGCCCAGAGCATGTTTATGTAAATCGAAAAGGATATCATTCAATCAATGTCCAACTGGTTAGTACATACTTGAAAAACTCAATACTCTATATTTTGACTTTCATTATTATTATTTTCAGATATGTGATAGTAAGTTGAGGATAACAAATGTGAATGCCCGATACACAGGGAGCACACATGATGCATTCATTAGGGCCAATTCCAATATTTTAAATGTACTCACAAACTTACATGACGGAGTACATATAAATTACTATCTTTTGGGTAAAAAAATATTCATTGGATTAAAATTCTTTACATATTTAATACATTTTTTTCTATTAGGTGATTCCGGATATCCGCTTAGACCGTGGCTTTTGACACCACTGGAAGCTGAACTTATCAGGAATACCCCTGAATTTAACTGCAATATGGCGCATAAGAAAATTAGAGGTTTAATTGAGAGATGCAATGGTATTCTTAAGATGGGATTTATGTGTCTCCTCAAGCATCGATCATTACATTATAAACCTGCTGTAGCATGTAGAAATATTAATGCCTGTGTTGTTATTCACAATATGTGCATCGAATGTAATACTCCAATGCCAGAGGTGGAGAACGGTATTGACTTGGGAATAATGTTTACCGAAAATTATTATAATAACGTCCGAAATACAGCTAGAGCTAGAGTGAAACCCGGAATTGCTGCAGGAAGAAGTGTTAGAACTAACTTAATTAATACCATTTATAGGAATACCTAGACTGGATTGCTATGATCTCATTTAAATTCGATATCTAAATATTTTAATATGAATAAAACTCAAAATAATTAAATGTCTTTCTTTCCCTGCCCATTGTTTTTACCAAATGTTTTGATTTTGAGAGTAGATAAAAATGTAATCAGTATAATTATGATGAATACTCAAGGTCAGAGATATATGAGCTGACGGATATAAGAAAAAGATATTTTAGCATTTGTAAAATTATTGAATTAATTTTTTTGAAAAAACTTTCTTGTGTTTCTGCTAATAATAGAAATTGTAATCATTAAAGGATACTATGAGAGGTATATTCATTATTAAATGGAGATTATCGTTAAGTGTCTGACGATGAAGTCTGATATACACTCCGAAACATTACGATATAATTCTTTCATCGTTGATGTTGTTTCGTTGTCTGTTAGGCAACATTGTTCGATTGATTGCTTCTGACAAATCTGTGATTTTTACGCAGAAGCAAAATAATACATTTTTTAATTTATAAATATTTTTCAGAGTCTGGGAGAGAAAACCCAGAAAGAAACCATTTAATAATACAAATTGTCTTTGTTCATTTGGAATAACTTTATTAACTTTAATTATTATTATTCAGGATCCACTAGGCAATATTGTTTTATTTTTCGCCATCTGCTCGAGAGCTGAAGCTGCCTTTTCCTTCGCAGCTGCAGATCTCTTCTTGGCTGTTGCCATCCTCTCAAGCATTTCAAGTTTGTTCCGACAGTAATCAGCCTTCAACTGTTTTTTTGCTGTAAAGTTATTCTAAATGTCTCTGCTGTATATTGATTAGTGATTTTCTTGGTGACTTTGGAAATTTTGCCTTTGTAGCACTATTGATACACGAAGTCGATGTGTTGGAAAATCTTCTCCATAATAACAAATTATAATCTCACAATACCAAACTAATAGCACATAACAACGAACCAAATACAAAAACCTAGCTAGCCGAACATTCAAAACTCGCGCTAAGACTGTCAACTGTTAAATTTGAGACGCTTCTGAACTACCATTCCTATTATTTGCAATGTTGCCAGGTATATTTGAAGCTGCGAATGATACTGTTCGCATGGGATTGCGAAGGGTTGTCAAGAATACCATTTTTCGAACGTATGCGCAAATCGACCATTCGCAGCCATGCGTATGCGTGTAGTTGCGAATGGAGGGGGGGGGGGGTGGAAAGTAGTCTGGGTTCACACGCAACGCGGTATCCGCCGATCCAGATCGACGTGGGAAGGTGGAGGGGATTGTATACGCCAAAATGGCGTAGACTAGTGTGTTTCTATAGAATCTTACATGGGAGATGAACACTTCATTTATTTAATTAGGAATTATGAAGTTATTTATAACATTAAATCCGCGGAATATCGCGATGTAACACTAAGAAACTCAGCATGGGAAGAAATAGCCAAGCAAATTGGCAAGTGTCTGTAATTTTGGAATTTTTGGCTGAAAATGGTCTCAAACGATTTGGTTCGACTCACTGATCAAGAATCCGAGGTCGAAATCGATTCTGTCCGGCCGGCCAGCCGGTCTTAGGCACGATAAATCTCGAACGAAAGGAGTTAGCGGATTGAAATTTGCAAGGTGGGTTTGGAGCGTAAATATCTCGGACGAGCTCGTTAATGGGCGAAATCCATCAAGCGGTTTCGGAGTTATGGCCGATTTTAGTAAATATATTTTTTATGAATATTTCCGAAACCGATCACTCGATCTATCTGAAAGTTAGCATCAAATTGTAGAATTATGACCTTTATACGCATGTGAAGTTTCGTATTGACCAGATTACCGCAAAGTGTAAAAAAAAATTTTTGAAAATTAAAAAAAGTTTTTCTAATCTCGAACGGAATGAGCTAGGTAGTTGAAATTTTCAGAGTAGGTTAGGGAGATGAATATCTCGGTTAAGTTCGTTATTGGGCAAAATTGGGCAGATTTAATTTGAGTTGTTCCATGGTGCAGTTCTCATTCTCATGATTGCTCATTTAATCTTGATAAATGAACTATTATTTGAATTGAATTTCCTTTATGATGCAGTTCTATCATATGAATACATTGATATAATTCCCAACCCTGAGAAACCAATACTTTGTCTATTCGAACTAGAGCGCCAGAAAGCTCCTGTCCACAGGGCTCGAACCCATTTTGTACTTTCATTTTATACCCTAAAATTTACTATATTTAGACAATGTTTTTATTCCGGTTAAAATGATGTCACTGGTTTCAGACTGCCAAAGGGCTCAAATTCTAAGATGACAGAACCAAAGTGAACTATGCATTCCACTGCTACTCTTTAGTCATGAATCATATGACCTTGGACAGGCCTGGATTGGCAGTATCTACAAAATCCTTCTTTCTGGTTTTATTGTTCTCTATCAGCCATTAGGATGCAAAAAGGCAGATGCATCCAATGGCGGATTATGTCAGCGGAGGCTTGTAGCAAAAACAATTAACTTAATGTACATATGATAAGGAAATTAGCAAAAGTCTGTCTAATTAATTCCGTTATATCAATTTTCAACATGAATTCACAGGGAAGGGCACACTCTGGCTTTTTGGTGCTCTAGTTCCTCGGAACTGAGTGCTTATCAATTTGCCCAAATGTCTGTAATTTTGGAATTTTTCGATGAAAATGGTCTTAAACGATTTGGTTCGACTCACTGATCAAGAATCCGTGGTCGAAATTCATTCTGTCCGGCCGGCCGGCCGTAGGCACGATAACTCTCGAACGGAATGAGCTAGACAGTTGAAATTTTCAGAGTAGGTTTGGGAGATAAATATCTCGGCTAAGTTCGTTATTGGGCAAAATCGGACAGATGGTTTCGGAGTAACAAAAAAAAATTTTTTTTTTTACAAAACAAATTCCTAATTCAATTTTTTTCAATAAGCAGTTTTACCATAAGAATCCAACGATATCATTTTTAACTCTAACAAGCTAATACTTTCGGAGATATGATTTTTCAAAATTTCAATAATAAATCGTATTTCACAGAATGATATAATTATTCTATGTATGAATTGTCATAATGTCAACTTATTTTCCTGAGACTTGACTTTATCTAATCAATCGAAGAATTATGAGAATAAAGTGTATTCCGAAATATGAGCGAAGTGAGAAAAATCTCAGTTGATTGCTCCGAAATTAGTTTTTGCGCGCGTGTTCCGCAAGGAACAGCGTGCTATCATTTCGTCACAATGTCTGTATTTTTCGAATTTTTTTTCGAAAATGGTCTCAAACGATTGGGTTCGACTCCCTGATGAAGAATTCGAGGTCAAATTCAATTCTGTCCGTCCGGTCCGGCCGGTCCGGCCGTTAGCACGATAACTCTCGAACGGAACGACTTAGAGCGTTCAAATTTGCAGGGTAGTTTCGTAGCGTAAATATCTCGGACAAGTTCGTTAACGGGCGAAATCGACCGAGCGGTTTCGGAGTTAAGGCCGTTTTTACTAAAAACGTTTTTTATGAATATTTCCGGAACCGATCACTCGATATTTTTGAAATTTGGCATCAGATTGTAGAATCATGACCTTTATATGCCTGCCAAGTTTTGTGTTGAACGGACGGCCCCAAAGTGGCAAAAAAAAATTTTGAAAATTTGAAAATTTTGTTTTTACGATAACTCGAAAAATACTGATCTGATTGAATTGAAACTCAGTTGTTAGATGCAAAAGACCAAAGCAAACACTTTTGCAAAATTTCGTGAAGATCACGTGACATGAAAAAAATAAAAAAATTACTACTATTTTGCGGAATACTTTGCTTTTAATGCCGAAACATATGTTTTTGAGGTTCATGCTGCCCTTTCCGGGCATTTTCCGTATTGCGCATGCGCAGATGAGAAGTCCTTTAACTGCTGTAGTTTTCGTCAGAGAGGATTGGGGTTTTGGGGAGGCGGATGCTATTCCTCCATAGAATTCAGATCCCTGATGAGGGTCTGCGCATGCGTAGATTAAAGATGCGATATCTTCCGAACCACTAGTGTTGGAGAATCGGAGTTTTTTGTAAGGTGTGTTATTTTGAGAGGACTTTTAGCCGCCAGTAGATTGCGCATGCGCAGAAGAGAAGTGACTGTTTTTGGGTTGGATGGGTTATGTTGGGAGTGCTGAGTCGATATTGTGAGGTTTTAAAAGAATATTCATAGCAATTCAGTGCAAGGACAAGTCACTTTAGGGGATGTAGCGTTGTTTCCGAGTTAAAGTGTCCGTACCGTGGCCCTGGGGCTGATTTTGAAATTGATGTTACCCCTTACAGGCATTTTTCGTTATGCGCATGAGCAGACCATCAGTGATTTAACAGCTGAAGTTTTCGTCAGAGAGGATTGGGGTTTCGGGGTGGCGGATGCTATTCCTCTATAGAATCCCCTGGTGAGGGTCTGCGCATGCGTGGTTTCAAGATGCGATATCTCCTGAACTACTAGTGTTGGAGAATCGGAGTTATTTGTAAGGTGTGTGATTTTGAGAGGACTTGTAGATACAAGTAGATTGCGCATGCGCAGAAGAGAAGTGACTGTTTTTGGGTTGTATGGGTTATGTTGGGAGTGCTGAGTTGATATTGTGAGGTTTCAAAAGAATATTTATGGCAATTTAGTGCAAGGACAAGTCAGTTTTGGGGATGTAGCGTTGTTTCCGAGTTGAAGTGTCCGTACCTTGGCCCTGGGGCTAACTTTGTAATTGATGTTACCCTTTACGGATTTTTCGTTATGTGCATGAGCAGACCATCAGTGATTTAACTGCTGGTGTTTTCGTCAGAGAGGATTGGGGTTTTGGGGTGGTGGATGTTATCCCTCCATAGAATTCCCTGGTAAGGGTCTGCGCATGCGTGGATTTAAGATGCGATATCTCCTGAACCACTGGTGTTGGATAATCGGAGTTTTTTGTAAGGTGTGTGATTTTGGGAGTTTAGCCTCGAGTAAATTGCGCATGCGCAGAAGAGAAGTGACTGTTTTTGGGTTAGATGAGTTATTTTGAGAGTGCTGAGTTGATATTGTGAGGTTTTAAAAGAGTATTCATGGCAATTAAGTGTAAGGACAAGACAGTTTGGGGGATGTAGCGTTGTTTCCGAGTTGAAGTGAGCTTGTTATTTTGAATTCTTACATACTGAGTTTAGTGTCAAAAAATCTACTGAACTCACACAAGGCTGCTCGAATTTCTAACAATATATATCCGATCGTGTTCAAACTTAGAACTTGGTAGTCGTTTTAGGTTCTGAAGGCTCTCGCAAAATTTCAGCGAAATCGGATGATCAGTTGTTGATTTATAGAATTTTTTTCAATAATTTTCAATAATTTTTTTAAAAATCTTCTAGTTATACGATTCTCTCAACATTTTGCAAAAACTTTCGCGTTGGCATTCTACTTACATCGAACAACCACGTTTGAATTAGATCGGTTCCTTATATTTCGAGTTATTGAGGAAATAACAATCAAATTTCAGATGGGTATAACTCCAAAACGGTTTGGCCGATTATGCTTATAAACAAACTCAAACGTCACAATCTGATGTACAACCTACCAAAAAATGTTAAATCGCTTTCTCTTTCCGTTCTCAGGTTATCGATATATGAAAAATATTTTTTAATAATTTTTTTTAATTTTCTTTTTAAAAATCTTCTAGTGATACGATTCTCTCAACATTTCGTAAGAATTTTCGCGTTGGCATTCTACATCTAACAACCACGTTTGAATTAGATCGGTTACTTATATTTCGAGTTATTGAGGAAATAACAACCAAATTTCAGATCTGTATAACTCCAAAACGGTTTGGCCGATTATGCTTATAAACAAACTCAAACCTCGCATTCTTATTCTTACAACCTAACAAAAAAAATTCAAATCGCTCACCGTTCTCAGGTTATCGATAGATGAAAAATATTTTTCAATAATTTTTTTTAAATTTTCTAGCGATACGATTCTCACCAAATTCCACAAAGAAGCTTAGGTTCATATTCTACAACTATTCACCAAGTTTCAATTCGATCGGATTCATATTGGTTAAAAACAAAATTATTACTCGGAAGTGTTAAATTAAAATTGACGGAAATAAATTGGGTTGGGATAAAGTATGGAACCAAGTAAATATCTTTTGAACGAAAGGAACGATATTTATCAATATTTGCAGGTAAGTTTGGCTGGAAGACTGAGGTCGATAGCCATTTGATTCATAATCAATAGAGTTGATTTCTCTCTCTCTCTCTGCAGGTAAGTGCAATGGAACAAAATGCATCTGATGTACATTTTTTTGTTAATAATATACTTCCGATTTAACCAGAAATGCCATAAACTTCTTTAATTTAAATGGGATACCCTATATATTTTCACTGACTTTTGAGAGATCTTGTTATTTTGAATTCATACATACTGAGTTTAGTGTCAAAAAATTTGTAAAAACGAGGAATAACTCACTGTTAGTTGTACAATAGGTGTACATTTCATTAATGAAATGTACACCAATATACCACAATTAACAGTAAGTTATTCCTCGTCTTTACAAATTTCTTGACACTAAACTCAGTATTTTTCCATCAAATCCCAAATAGCATTGAATACGAAGGCGTGAGCGTGACTAACAAACGAGGAGATCGCTGAAATCTCGAGCGAAAGAGATAGATAATGTGTAATATGTACGGTACTGCTGTTCGTTTCACGGCCAAGGTTATATTCATAAATACGTTTATCTTGTATAGTTTTTAGTTCTTGGCATTTATCTTGTCTATGTCAATTGATGTAGATGTGGATATTTTTATACGAGAAAAATAATATAATTATACTGAATCGTTAGTGATTTTGGTGTGTTTTTTTTGTTCTATTGTGAATACCGATTTTGGTAAGTACCTCAATATTTAGGCTTGATGTAGTTATTTATTTTAGAAAATACCACCTGTATCATAGAATTATTGACTTAGATATCCAATGTGTCCCATAATTTCAGGGAGAGTTATAATTCAATACAGAATTTTTTCTTGATTCATAGATGAATCTGGAAGAGATACTTTTTCAAGTTTACTTGTTCACTTAATTTCCGATGCAGTCTATATAATTATCATCGATATTTGATTTTTTTTTTCAAGTTTACTTGTTCACTTAATTTCCGATGCAGTCTATATAATATTCATTGATATTTGATTTTTTTTTTATAATTCGCAGTTCACTTAGTAGATTTCTAAACTGATGTGAAAATAAGTTATTCATCCATACTTACTTATATTGAAAGATTTGAAGAAAACAGAAAACTTTGAATGGTAATATTTGATGAGATATATATATAAGATATAAACTGAGATCATCTAAGTGTGATTATCAGATATTCAGTGAAATTTCAAAGTTCAATAAATCTTCAAACAATTCACTGACAGATTTCATAGTTTCTTATTAATTATTTCAAAAAATTCATTCAAAAATATTTCTTGTCACTTTCATACAGGGTGATTGATGAATGTCATTGTTGAATACATAGATATTGAGCCCAATTTTTTGATTAGCTAGATTTATATTCTTTAATGGAAATAATATACTGATTTTTATACTTTATAACTGTCCAGACAAAGGATGATATAACTTTCAGTAATATTTCAAGGAAAAATTATTTTGATTTCACACATTACATTTGTTTGTGTACCAATTTTATGTTCATTTTATTCAAGTTTGTAAATTGTTGATAATTATCGTAATTTTGACAAATGACATCATTTGATTATGAATAAATGAAAATGTTGAAAAATAATTTTCATTGGTGTTAAATTTTTCTGACATTTCAATAGTTTCAAAACAGATTTGGATCAGTTAATCTCTATATATCAATTTTTATTATTGAAATACATTGAAGGTGAAAAAAATTTGAGGGTAAATAAAATTTTTATAGTCTACGTACATGGTGAACTAATATGTCTAAAATTATCCTGCTCCTGTCGATAACCTTTTTTGAATTTCATAAATGGTAAACGAAACTTTCCGATGATATAACTGCTTACTTTGAAATCTGTCAGTTGGATTTGTTCAAGATTTATTGAACTTGAAATTCCACGCAATATCCGATTATCACCCGGTATGTCCAAAAGCTTGAATCTTATTTAGATGATTAAAATCTCCCAATATGAATCCTCCAAGATTACCTCAGCTCAGTTTATTGATTCCATTTGCCACATTTTTCTTCTGAAACCCCGCATATCTTTTGTTGTCTTGCGAGTATTTATTTAATTGATGAAATACTTCCGGGAGGGGGGAGCCATAATTCAATAAAGATATTCCTCTTATTTTTTTGTGTGCTTGTATCTTGGGTGATTTGTAAATCGATCATGTTTTGTCTAGAATGACAATGAGCTCCAACAAAAGTGCCAATAAAATTGTTCTTTTTCCTACGCTTGTTATTATTAATGGTAAACAATAATCTGTTTAGAAGTGTTTTTTGTCCACTAGAAACATTAAGACAAATCAAATTAGTTCGTGACCTATCTCTTCATCTTCATCGTTTATGGCGGAAAACCTGCAAAGTTCGTGATGTTGGTTGTCAATTTTAATGTCACTTTATGAATTTACTGGATATTTTAATAATTTTCGTGAAAAAAATTTTCAAAATTCGAACATAAATTTTTTTTTACATGTCTACAGTAAAAATAAATTTTATCTGAAATTGAAATTCCGCGGTTATTTTATTTTTCAATCTACACGACAATATGAAAACAGAATCAAATAATATCGGCGGGTTTTTTATAGCCATTCAGTTTTTTGTTGGTGTTTTAACTTATTTATTTCAACTGGTTTGGCTATGTGAAGGTAAAAATTTTGGGATTGGATTGCTGAAAAATTTCAGGTGGTAATAAAAATTTATCAAAATAAAGTTGTTCGTTAAAATTTCAATGTAAATTTGGTGGGAATCAAACTCGTGACCTTGCGGTAGGTATTCGGAACTTATTAATTTTCGTTACCAAGCAACGGTAATCCACAGAATTTGACAATATATATATATACAGGATGACCTAGGGGTGCATGGAGTTAGCAACTAGATATTTTTTTCAAACGATAGGCCTGCCAGTTGTAACGAAGTGTTTTTTCGTTACTAAATAAATTCAGGATATTGTTTCCAAGATTTATCATTTCGAGATAATTCCTGCATTTATTCCGTAGAGTCATACCGTAAGATACGTTCATGAAGGAAATTCGAAACTTCCGTTCAGTCCGTTTCCATATAATTTAAATGAGAGAATTAATTATATCGAGAAAATATTCATATAGGGAATTTAAAATCATTTCGATTATTCGGATGCATTTTAAAATCGCAGCCTATGTGGAAAAAATCCGTCAACTCCAGTTTATCGCTTATCGCCGTTTTTTGCCAGATGCGGAAAGATAATTCTGCGATGAAAAGGCGCAAAAACTGGAGGTCCGTTGTTTATGCTCTCGAGTGTTCGAATTCCTTCTAGAATAAATGACATAATGTCGGACCAATCAGAGACGTCCAAAATCCACCTCCCTTCAAAATTAGACGAATTTGAGATCATGTGACATGCCATCCGACCGAGTCTATATAAGGGCTTTCCGAGTCAAAATTAGGAACTTTTCGCTAGATTTCCGAGTTAAGACGTATAAACTTTTGATAGATTTCCGATTTTTGAAGATTAATTGCACCGAATATCATAACCGAATTATTTTTCCGAAAACACCGATAAACCGTAGTTTTGATTTTGATTACCGTTGTACGAGAAAGAGACTCTATTTTAACCGTAACTTGTGAGTGAAAGTGAGTTCTGATTTTGGTAAGCATTCCGTGGGCCCTTTGGCTTGCCGTTTATTTTCCGTATTGCTTGTGTTCCTTCATTTCCATTCGTTCCGAGTCAGGTCAGATGCTTGATAATTAGTCAGGTTAACAAATTAGCTTAAAGAATTTATTTCCGACTTTGTTGTATACAGGGTGATCCGACTCCATTAGTGAATTATTGGTATTTTATTTTGAATTGATTGTTATCTTTGCGAACATTGTAGGACGTAACTCCGACAACTTCCTGTTCAGACCCTAGTGTTTCAGCGACCGAGCCCTGGCATTTTAGGGGTTGAACTAGAAGTGGTGTTGCGTCTGAGGCATCCTTGAATAATTGGATTGAGGTCAACGTCCATATCGTGCTAGCACGAGGTGGGTTACTCGGTCTGGTATTCGAGTTTGAATTGCCGAACTGTGAGCGAGGGTGACAACCCTTTGACACCCCATTGGTGTATTATTTTATTGAGGTGTCCGCTATTTTATTTTGAATTGATTGTTATCTTTGCGAACATTGTAGGACGTAACTCCGGTAAACTTCCTGTTCAGACCCTAGTGTTTCAGCGACCGAGCCCTGGCATTTTAGGGGTTGAACTAGAAGTGGTGTTGCGTCTGAGGCATCCTTGAATAATTGGATTGAGGTCAACGTCCATATCGTGCTAGCACGAGGTGGGTTACTCGGTCTGGTATTCGAGTTTGAATTGCCGAATTGTGAGCAAGGGTGACAACCCTTTGACACCCCATTGGTGTATTATTTTATTGAAGTGTCTGGTATTTTATTTTGAATTGATTGTTATCTTTGCGAACATTGTAGGACGTAACTCCGGTAAACTTCCTGTTCAGACCCTAGTGTTTCAGCGACCGAGCCCTGGCATTTTAGGGGTTGAACTAGAAGTGGTGTTGCGTCTGAGGCATCCTTGAATAATTGGATTGAGGTCAACGTCCATATCGTGCTAGCACGAGGTGGGTTACTCGGTCTGGTATTTGAGTTTGATTGCCGAGCTGTGAACAAGGGTAACAACCCTGTAGCGCCCCGCTTGTTCATTATTTAATTGAATTGTCTGGTGTTTTATTTTGATTTGTTATCTTTGCGAACATTGTAGGACGTAACTCCGGTAAACTTCCTGTTCAGACCCTAGTGTTTCAGCGACCGAGCCCTGGCATTTTAGGGGTTGAACTAGAAGTGGTGTTGCGTCTGAGGCATCCGTGAATAATCGGATTGAGGTGAATGTCCATATCGTGCTAGCACGAGGTGGGTTACTCGGTCTGGTATTCGAGTTTGATTGCCGAGCTGTGAACAAGGGTAACAACCCTCCGACACCCCACTTGTATATTATTTTATTGAACTTTCCGGTATCATATTTTGATTTGTTATCTTTGTGAGCATTGTAGGGCGTAACCCCGGTAAACTTCCTGTTCAGACCCTAGTGTTTCAGCGACCGAGCCCTGGCATTTTAGGGGTTGAACTCGAAGTGGTGTTGCGTCTGAGGCATCCGTGAATAATCGGATTGAGGTGAATGTCCATATCGTGCTAGCACGAGGTGGGTTACTCTGTCTGGTATTCGAGTTTGAAAGCCGAGCTGTGAACAAGGTTAACAACCCTCAGACATCCCGCTAGTTTATTATTTTGTTGAATTGCCCCTGGATTCAGTTTTTATTTCATATCTTTGTGAGCGTTGTAGGACGTCACTCCGACAACTTCCTGTTCAGACCCTAGTGTTTCAGCGACCGAGCCCTGGCATTTTAGGGGTTGAACTAGAAGCGGTGTTGCGTCTGAGGTATCCTCGAATAATTGGATTGAGGTGAATGTCCATATCGTGCTAGCACGAGGTGGGTTACTCGGTCTGGTATTCGGGTTTGAATTGCCGAACCGTGAACAAGATATTTGACCGTCCGAAACATAAGGACCGATTATTTTGTGACGTTAATAAGTTGGGAACACAAGCATATATCTATTATAGCCAAAGGGACCCTAAACTTTTATTACCTTCAGCACTTTCACTTGGTACTGTATGCTCTCATTGTCTGTCCTGTGGTCCTGTTGATGCTTTTACTGCTTATATTACCCGCTCTGCTCGCTATTCTCACCTCCGCAATCACCGTTGACATTCACTGCTGTAGTATACCTTACATCACATTTATCATCTGCCTTTGACCGTGTATACTGTATATATTCATATTTCAGACAGTGAATGGTAGTGATATTGTAATATATTTGTACATAGTTATAGTGAGTTTTATTACATTATTTATCAAGACCGCATTATCCGAAAGAAACTGGTCCCACTCAATCGCTTACACCATAGATTGTAGTGAACCCTTCTCCAACTGTGTAAAGGCTACCTGGGGAAAAGGGAAGTGTACGACAAGGAGTTGCAACCTTGGAACAAAATTTGCAACTGGCGCCCGAGAAAAGTCCGTAGGGTAGAAAAGGTCGTCACAAAATGGCGCCCGAGCAGGGACCCGATTTCTTTCAAGGATCGCAGGAGCAGGAAAGGCCAGTCATGACCATGGAGGTTAACAGACTGAGGGCTGAAGAGTTGATCTGGGAACTCGAAGCCCGGGGATGCCAAGCAAGGAGGACTGTCCATGAAAACCGTACCGAGTTGCGTAAGGTACTTGCGCAGCGAAAACCGTTCTGCCCAAAGCCAAGGAACACCGAGGAGGAAATGGAAACTGCCAACCGGATCCTGGGATATTTGGTAGAGGAACTCCGAGAATTTGATGAGGAAAATGCGGCGAACGAGGAGACTTGGATAAGGAGCCGTCTAATACATGTCCAGAACAGGATCAGCCAGATCAGACCGTCCACGTTGGAAGAAGAGGATAGGCTAGAGGACTTAAAGTGCGTCTGGACCCAGACGTACGAGATGTTGAAGGATGCCAAAATTCTTGCCGAGTCCAGACAAGTCCTCCAGAATCCGTTGGGGGACACCAGAAGCCGATCAGGACATCCTGCAATGGACAGTGTGTCTCAACTGGAACAGGATGGCGACCTGATTAGCTTCGACGTTCCGATTCAGCCCAGGACTCAGAACACCAGGCTGGTTGAACAATTAGCCGTGGGTACCGAGTGCCCGAAAACCCCAAGTCCCAACAGGAGGGAAGGGGACCGAAGAAATCATTCCGAATGGGACAGAACCGCAGTCACCCAGCAACCCGAAACTTCGCTGAGGACTGGACTCACCGTGGATTTCCTCCAACGACTCCGTGAACGAGCTTGTGAAGCTGTCCGTCAACGGCTGAACCTCACCAGTCCCATCAGACGACCGGAGGATGACCGGATACAGAGGTCAGCAAGGAGGGGTAGGCCGACCGTGGCGGAATCAACCCGGAGGATCTCCTTCCCATTCTTGGAACGAGAGGCAGAACTGAATAGTTCGATGGAACCAGATAGGATATCGCAAAATCCGTCAGGAGAACCGAGGGTTGACTGCCAAAACCCCGAAGTTAAAACCAAAGACAGCCAAGATGGTCCCAGAAACCGAAACGACCACCATCCGCTAGTACCCGTCTATAAGTGGCAAGTCCACTTCGATGGTTCCACCAGTGTGAACACCTTCCTGGAGGAGGTCGAACAGCTGGCTGAAGCTCGACACATCGACCACCAAAATCTGTTCCAGTCCGTGTTCGAGCTACTCAAGAAGGATGCGAGGGATTGGTACGTTCCAAGGAGAGGTTCTTTCAGGGATTGGAAAGACTTCAAGGAACAACTACGTGAAGCTTTCCTTCCCCCGGATTACGAGGAGAACTTGTTCGACGAGATCAGGAAACGAACCCAAGGTGACGGAGAGAAGCTGTTGCTGTTCGTCACCAGGATGCAGAACCTCTTCTTGAAGTTGACGACCAGACGCCCGTCCGAGGAAGAACAGATAGCCATCATCAAGAAACGTCTGGTGCCAACCCTCCAAAAGGCACTGGCTTTCCAGGAGACCAAAACCTACCGTCAGTTACTGGACAAAGGAAGGGTGTTTGAGCTGGTGCAGTGGCAGGCTGACAATTACGTCCCACCGCCGGCTCGAAAGGGTTTCATTGACGAACCACACCTGGTGTATGAAAGCCCACAGCCGAAAGCTCCGAGAAACCTGACCTTACATGCAACACATCAAGGGGCAAGTCAGCCAGCACAACTGCCTCCCCCGGGGAAACCGCCGTCTGTCACGGAACCGAAAACCGTCGTCCAGCAGCCAACTCCATGCATCGGCGGACCCAGGAATACAAAGTCACCTGAACCAAGGAGGGTCCAGTTTAAGGAGACAGGACCACGGTGCTGGAGGTGTGGTGAGACTGGTCACATGAGGAGTGAGTGCCGATCTCGACCAAGGCTCTTCTGCTCCCGATGTGGTCGGCAGGGAGTCCTGTCGAGGGATTGTCGCTGTTCGGGAAACGAGAACGGGGCTGCCAGTACCTGGGGAGAAGGCAGTTCCCATCTCCAACGTCCCCAATAGAACCGAAACCGCCGAACCGAGAAAACCGCCCTATCATCAACGTCTATATTGGAGACACGCTAGTACAGGCCTTGTTGGACACCGGAGCATCCCGCTCATTCATAAGCGGAAGGGCAGCCCAGAGTTGTCGGAATGGTGGGATATTCCCAGACCAAGTCCACGACATGCTGGCGACCGTTGCGAATGGAAGTTCCGTCACCGTTGAAGAGGTATATCACCCCCAACTGAAGATAGGAAACACGCTGATTGAAGCACGACTGTTCTTGGTCCCACAACTACCCATGGACCTGATTTTGGGTATGGACCTACTGTCGTCTCATGACTTCCAGATCGACTTCCGAACTACCCGATGTTTCCTGGGAGGGGAACCGCTGACCAGTCCCGTACTGCCACCGAGCGTACCACAAAACTACGCTATAGGCTCTCTGACTTCGAAGGAGAAACGAATCCTGCAGGAGTTTTTGGAGCGGGAGATCGGTGGGTTCGAAGAGGTACAAGGTCTAACAGATATGATATACCACCAAATCAAGCTCAAACCTGGAACCGAGCCGATCAAACAGAGATACCGCCCCTATAATCCGAAGATGCAGGAGATCATCGATCAAGAGGTGAGCAGGATGCTGGAGGAGGGCATCATAGAACCGTCTCACTCTCCCTGGAGCTCGAGTGTGGTCATAGTGAAGAAGTCAAATGGCCAACCCCGATTTTGCATCGACTTTCGGGCCGTGAATGAGGTCACTGTCAAGGACGCATACCCACTACCGTACATTGCTGGAATCCTGGACAAGCTCAGGAAGGCCAAGTACATCTCGACGCTGGACTTGAGACAGGGATATTGGCAAGTTCCCCTTACCGAATCGAGTAAACCCATCACTGCCTTCACCGTTCCTGGAAGAGGCTTGTTCCAGTTCAAGGTAATGCCGTTCGGCTTGCACTCTGCTGGGGCGACATTCCAACGATTTCTGGATCGTGTGATTGGCCCCAGGATGGACCCAGTGGCTTTTGCGTATTTGGATGATATAGTGGTACTGGGAGAAACGTTCGACGAACACCTGTCGAACCTGCAAGCCGTATTCCGAAGTCTCAGGGAGGCCAAGCTGAAAATCAACCCAGAGAAATGCGAGTTCGTAAAGAAGTCCCTCAAGTACTTAGGACATGTGGTGACGGAAGATGGGATTGCGACCGACCCGGAGAAGATCACGGCTATAAATTCTATGGCCCCACCGAGGACAGTCCGGGAACTGCGTAGGTTCCTGGGGGTGGCCAGCTGGTACCGTAGGTTCGTGGAAGATTTCACGAAGATTGTAACACCCCTGACTCTGTTATTGAAGAAGAGACAAAGGTGGAAGTGGGATCCCGAACAACAGCAGGCTTTCGATAAGTTGAAGGAAAAGCTGACCGAGTCCCCTGTGTTGGCCTGCCCAGACTTCGCACAACCGTTCACATTGCAGACCGACGCATCCGAAACCGGACTTGGGGCCGCCCTAACCCAAGTGTTGGATGGGCATGAACGTGTGATTGCCTACGCCAGCCGTACGCTGAATGATGCCGAGAAAAATTATTCAGTGACCGAGAAGGAGTGTTTGGCTATAGTGTGGGCCATCGACAAGATGAGGCCATACGTAGAGGGGTACCACTTCACCGTAATAACCGACCACATGAGCCTTCGCTGGCTGCAGTCGATCAAGTCACCGACCGGGAGGATAGCAAGATGGAGTGTCTTCCTGCAACAGTATGACTTCGAGATCAAATACAGGAAGGGTGCCCTTAATCGTGTGGCGGATGCCTTGTCACGGGACCCTTTACCGTACCGAGAGGAGTCATGCTTAGCCGAAGATGTGGTGTTGTGTTCCTGGTACTCCCGGAGGTTCCAACAAGTGTCGAAAGAGCCAGCGGACCATCCCGACTACCGCATCCAGAACGGCAAGTTGTACCGTCATTTCTGGAACTCTAACGATTTCGCAGAAACCGAGCTGGGAACCCCGTGGAAATTGTGTGTCCCTACCGAGGACCGTCAGGCCGTGTTGAAGGAGAACCATGACGAGCCAGTGGCTGGTCATCTGGGTGTCGCGAAGACCATATCCCGGGTGGCCCAAAACTACTATTGGCCCGGAATGTTCCGCGAAGTGGCCCAATATGTGCGGAGGTGCGCACAATGCCAGAAGTACAAGGTATGCCAACAGAAACCCGCTGGGAAGATGCAGCCCTACACGATTACCGAACCGTGGCATACTGTGAGCACTGATCTAATTGGACCACTCCCCCGTTCGAAGAAGGGTAACACCTTCTTGGTGATGTTCCAGGACCGTTTCTCCAAGTGGATCGAGTGTAAACCCCTCAGGGCCGCCACTGGAAAAGGGTTGTTTCAGGCATTTTACGAGCAGGTGGTGCTGAAGTTTGGATGCCCCAGGACCGTCATCAGCGACAATGGTTCCCAGTACGACGGCAGATTGTTCAGGGGAAACCTCAAGAGCTTAGGTGTACGTCATCGGTTCGCCCCAGTATATTCTCCCCAGTGTAATCCGGTGGAAAGGGCGAATCGAACGATCAAGACCATGATAGCGCAATTCTGCGAAGGAGATCATCGCAACTGGGACGAACACATGGTTGAATTAACCTTCGCCTTGAACTCGGCGAAACATGAGTCGACCGGATTCACCCCAGCGTTCCTGAATTTTGGAAGGGAAGTCCGGTCCCCGGAGACGAACCGCCGAATATCTCCTGATCCAGGTAATGGTGAGGAGTCCGTCGATGAACCGCTCGTACTGGGCGTGGACCAGTACGCCGACCGAATCAAACGACTGCGGGAAACGCATGATTTCGTGCGTGTCCAACTGGCGAAGGCATTCAACGAACAGCGCCGTTATTATAACCTTCGAAGAAGAGAGTGGTCATGCAGATTAGGAGACCAGGTCTGGCGCCGAGAACATCATTTATCTTCGGCAGTAGACGGTTTTGCGTCAAAGTTGGCCGCTAAATACGCTGGTCCGTACGCTGTTGTCAAGGTAGTGTCTCCTGTGGTCTACGACCTGAAAGACACGTCCGGAAAGTATCTTCGAAATATCCACATTAAGGATTTGAAACCGTACCGAGGAGGTGAGAACATTGACGAACCGCTGTCGAGCGCGAATACCCCATAAACCGCAGACATTAAGAGAGCATACTAACCGGTACCGCCGTCCGTTACATTACCCCTGCGATTCCTCTCTTACAGAACATGACCGAACCCGTAATAGTAATATCTTCCACTTCCTCGGAAGAAACGTTGCCCCAAGGAGCGGTGGAAGAACCGTCCCGTCCGTTTCGAATCGTTCGCTGCCTTGGCGAGGGAGGATTCGGCCGAGTGTACGAGGTGGCTCGGCGAGACAGAGGAGAGAATTTCGCCCTGAAGGTTGCCCCCATCAGCGAGCTTGCGCTGACCGAGCGGAATCTCCTCCGACGTCTCAGACACCCCAACATAGTCAGGCTTGTCACCAGCTACGTGGACGGCGACACCCTCGCCATAGGATTGGAGCTGATGGCCGAAGACCTGCATAGCCTCGTGCAGAGAGAGGGCCCATTGCCAATAGAGAGGAGTCGGGAGGTACTGGGTCAGGCGTTTGCCGGTCTGGCCGCCTGTCACGCCCTGGGAGTAGTCCACCGAGACGTGAAGCCGGAGAACTTATTGGTTAGAGAGGGGAGAGTTTGTCTGGCCGACTTTGGGTTAGCCTGGGAGACCTCCCCGGACACCCCGACCACCAACCAGTTGGCAGGAACCATCCCCTATATGGCCCCGGAGGTGGCCCGTGGCCACCCCTATGGTACACCCGTCGACATCTGGTCCATGGGGATGGTGGTCATCTACGTGACGACTGGGGCAGTTCCGTTTCGAGCAGCGAAGCTCGAGGACATAGCTGCCGTCCAGGATCAATACTGGGGACACGAGATGTTGCGTTTGCCACCGAGGTGGATGGGGACTGTCGGCCGACTGCTTATGGAAGACCCGGCGGAGCGACCCTCGGCGGAAGACTGCCAGGAGATTTTCCGACGTGAAGTCGCAGTCGACGATACTCCTGCGGTGGAAACCGTGGGTTCCAGGGAACTCCATATTGGCTGCCCCGGAGCAGCCGCTCCGAATGGTCCGGACAACCCCGAGATGGTAGGACCTAGTTTCCAGGAGGCCCTAGGCCTTCAGCCGCACGGTAAATGGACGGCCAGCTTCAGTTGTCGCCTTGTAAAATACCGACCTCCAGGCGAGAACAGAAGAAGACGCTGGGTGTTTCAGCTTCCGGACGGCACACTGAGGAAGCTATGGCTGCCACGGAGGTAACCGTCCGTCCGTACGTCGAGGCACCCTGAACCCACAGGTTGGCTTTACCGTAAACTGACAGTCGTAATTCGAGGTCTCTAAATTTTATTAGTTTTCAGAGGGAAATATGTCCTTAGTAGAGTGG
Source organism: Halyzia sedecimguttata (assembly GCA_937662695.2). Classification (NCBI taxonomy): domain Eukaryota; kingdom Metazoa; phylum Arthropoda; class Insecta; order Coleoptera; family Coccinellidae; genus Halyzia; species Halyzia sedecimguttata. Next base: position 77,707,074 of record OW569417.2, read on the forward strand.
GAAAACCTCGACACTGACCTCGTGGAATCGTCACCAGCGGGCCATGATGACCTGATGGAGGAGGAGTACGGCGATGGGATGGAGAAGTGGCGCGAAGAACGGGACGCCATGAATGCCCAGAAAGACCTGAGAACTCCGCCAGGGCCTGAACGAGTAACCAAACCCTCAACTTCGAGACAGGAAGCCCACCGCAAGAACTCGTCCCAGAACCGCTGCGGAACCCAGGCAACGAAAAGGAAGTCAAGAACACGACCCAAGGTTCCACGAGCTCACCGAGACAACCGAACACCTGCGTCGAGTAGAACCCATGCCGACAACCGAACCGCCCGATTACCGAAGGGGAGAACCCAAGGAAGGAGGAAGAAAGCCAATCACCCACGGAGGGAACCCCAGTACGTGCAGTTGTCCGAGGGCGCATGCTGGCGATGTGGATTGACTGGACATGCCAGGAGGGAATGCAACAACGCTGCAAAGCTATTCTGTTCCGGTTGCGGTCGATTGGGAGTCTTATCCCGTGAATGCCATTGCCGGTCGAGAAGCACTTGGCCGATGAACGAACCGGATCTCCGACTACAACCCGGACCCCGAAGAAACATGGAAACGCTACCCAGAGTGGGTCCCTCGTCAGGCCGTTCCAGAAGATCCGTCGGCGTGCAGTGTGAGATCCTGGCCACGCCCACCTACCAGATGCCGATGCTATGGCAGCCCGGCGTTTTCTACGCCGTCTGCAAATAGGTGATGAATGAGCGAGTAGGGGTAATAGGTGATAGGTAATAGGTAATGGAAAATAGAGCAAGTCTGAGGTAAAAATAAAGAAAACCTCTGTTTTTCTTTATTTTTTGTGGAAGAAAGGGGGGTGTGTAACGAAGTGTTTTTTCGTTACTAAATAAATTCAGGATATTGTTTCCAAGATTTATCATTTCGAGATAATTCCTGCATTTATTCCGTAGAGTCATACCGTAAGATACGTTCATGAAGGAAATTCGAAACTTCCGTTCAGTCCGTTTCCATATAATTTAAATGAGAGAATTAATTATATCGAGAAAATATTCATATAGGGAATTTAAAATCATTTCGATTATTCGGATGCATTTTAAAATCGCAGCCTATGTGGAAAAAATCCGTCAACTCCAGTTTATCGCTTATCGCCGTTTTTTGCCAGATGCGGAAAGATAATTCTGCGATGAAAAGGCGCAAAAACTGGAGGTCCGTTGTTTATGCTCTCGAGTGTTCGAATTCCTTCTAGAATAAATGACATAATGTCGGACCAATCAGAGACGTCCAAAATCCACCTCCCTTCAAAATTAGACGAATTTGAGATCATGTGACATGCCATCCGACCGAGTCTATATAAGGGCTTTCCGAGTCAAAATTAGGAACTTTTCGCTAGATTTCCGAGTTAAGACGTATAAACTTTTGATAGATTTCCGATTTTTGAAGATTAATTGCACCGAATATCATAACCGAATTATTTTTCCGAAAACACCGATAAACCGTAGTTTTGATTTTGATTACCGTTGTACGAGAAAGAGACTCTATTTTAACCGTAACTTGTGAGTGAAAGTGAGTTCTGATTTTGGTAAGCATTCCGTGGGCCCTTTGGCTTGCCGTTTATTTTCCGTATTGCTTGTGTTCCTTCATTTCCATTCGTTCCGAGTCAGGTCAGATGCTTGATAATTAGTCAGGTTAACAAATTAGCTTAAAGAATTTATTTCCGACTTTGTTGTATACAGGGTGATCCGACTCCATTAGTGAATTATTGGTATTTTATTTTGAATTGATTGTTATCTTTGCGAACATTGTAGGACGTAACTCCGACAACTTCCTGTTCAGACCCTAGTGTTTCAGCGACCGAGCCCTGGCATTTTAGGGGTTGAACTAGAAGTGGTGTTGCGTCTGAGGCATCCTTGAATAATTGGATTGAGGTCAACGTCCATATCGTGCTAGCACGAGGTGGGTTACTCGGTCTGGTATTCGAGTTTGAATTGCCGAACTGTGAGCGAGGGTGACAACCCTTTGACACCCCATTGGTGTATTATTTTATTGAGGTGTCCGCTATTTTATTTTGAATTGATTGTTATCTTTGCGAACATTGTAGGACGTAACTCCGGTAAACTTCCTGTTCAGACCCTAGTGTTTCAGCGACCGAGCCCTGGCATTTTAGGGGTTGAACTAGAAGTGGTGTTGCGTCTGAGGCATCCTTGAATAATTGGATTGAGGTCAACGTCCATATCGTGCTAGCACGAGGTGGGTTACTCGGTCTGGTATTCGAGTTTGAATTGCCGAATTGTGAGCAAGGGTGACAACCCTTTGACACCCCATTGGTGTATTATTTTATTGAAGTGTCTGGTATTTTATTTTGAATTGATTGTTATCTTTGCGAACATTGTAGGACGTAACTCCGGTAAACTTCCTGTTCAGACCCTAGTGTTTCAGCGACCGAGCCCTGGCATTTTAGGGGTTGAACTAGAAGTGGTGTTGCGTCTGAGGCATCCTTGAATAATTGGATTGAGGTCAACGTCCATATCGTGCTAGCACGAGGTGGGTTACTCGGTCTGGTATTTGAGTTTGATTGCCGAGCTGTGAACAAGGGTAACAACCCTGTAGCGCCCCGCTTGTTCATTATTTAATTGAATTGTCTGGTGTTTTATTTTGATTTGTTATCTTTGCGAACATTGTAGGACGTAACTCCGGTAAACTTCCTGTTCAGACCCTAGTGTTTCAGCGACCGAGCCCTGGCATTTTAGGGGTTGAACTAGAAGTGGTGTTGCGTCTGAGGCATCCGTGAATAATCGGATTGAGGTGAATGTCCATATCGTGCTAGCACGAGGTGGGTTACTCGGTCTGGTATTCGAGTTTGATTGCCGAGCTGTGAACAAGGGTAACAACCCTCCGACACCCCACTTGTATATTATTTTATTGAACTTTCCGGTATCATATTTTGATTTGTTATCTTTGTGAGCATTGTAGGGCGTAACCCCGGTAAACTTCCTGTTCAGACCCTAGTGTTTCAGCGACCGAGCCCTGGCATTTTAGGGGTTGAACTCGAAGTGGTGTTGCGTCTGAGGCATCCGTGAATAATCGGATTGAGGTGAATGTCCATATCGTGCTAGCACGAGGTGGGTTACTCTGTCTGGTATTCGAGTTTGAAAGCCGAGCTGTGAACAAGGTTAACAACCCTCAGACATCCCGCTAGTTTATTATTTTGTTGAATTGCCCCTGGATTCAGTTTTTATTTCATATCTTTGTGAGCGTTGTAGGACGTCACTCCGACAACTTCCTGTTCAGACCCTAGTGTTTCAGCGACCGAGCCCTGGCATTTTAGGGGTTGAACTAGAAGCGGTGTTGCGTCTGAGGTATCCTCGAATAATTGGATTGAGGTGAATGTCCATATCGTGCTAGCACGAGGTGGGTTACTCGGTCTGGTATTCGGGTTTGAATTGCCGAACCGTGAACAAGATATTTGACCGTCCGAAACATAAGGACCGATTATTTTGTGACGTTAATAAGTTGGGAACACAAGCATATATCTATTATAGCCAAAGGGACCCTAAACTTTTATTACCTTCAGCACTTTCACTTGGTACTGTATGCTCTCATTGTCTGTCCTGTGGTCCTGTTGATGCTTTTACTGCTTATATTACCCGCTCTGCTCGCTATTCTCACCTCCGCAATCACCGTTGACATTCACTGCTGTAGTATACCTTACATCACATTTATCATCTGCCTTTGACCGTGTATACTGTATATATTCATATTTCAGACAGTGAATGGTAGTGATATTGTAATATATTTGTACATAGTTATAGTGAGTTTTATTACATTATTTATCAAGACCGCATTATCCGAAAGAAACTGGTACCACTCAATCGCTTACACCATAGATTGTAGTGAACCCTTCTCCAACTGTGTAAAGGCTACCTGGGGAAAAGGGAAGTGTACGACAAGGAGTTGCAACCTTGGAACAAAATTTGCAACTGGCGCCCGAGAAAAGTCCGTAGGGTAGAAAAGGTCGTCACACAGTCTATAACCTGAAAATAGTCTTATTGATATAAAGGATGTCCGAAAATGGAATACAAACCTAAGTTCAGTTCTTTTTAAATGGCAACACCCCATTCTCGTTTCATTTTTGGATTTGGAGTTGGAGTTGAAGTTGAAGTTGAAGTTGAAGTTGAAGTTGAAGTTGGAGTTGGAGTTGGCGTTGGAATAGGGGTTGAGGTTGGCGTTGGTTGTGGAGTTGGCGTTGGAGTTGGGGTTGGGGTTGGAGTTGGCGTTGGAATAGGCGTTGAGGTTGGCGTTGGTTGTGGAGTTGGCCCACGCCAACTCCACAACCCAACTCCACAACCCCCACGGGTTGGAGTTGGAGTTGGGGTTGGAGTTGGAGGTGGAGTAGGAGCTGGAGTTGGGGTTGGAGTTGGGGTTGGAGTTGGAGTTGGCGTTGGAGTTGGGGTTGGGGTTGCGGTTGGAGTTGAAGTTGGAGTTGGAGTTGGAGTTGGAGTTGGAGTTGGAGTTGGAATTGGAGTTGGCGTTGGAATAGGCATTGAGGTTTTCGTTTTTTGTGGAGATGGAGTTGGAGTTGGAGTTGGAATTGGAGTTGGAGTTGGAATTGGAGTTGGAGTTGGAGTTGGAGTTGGAGTTGGAGTTGGAGTTGGAGTTGGAGTTGGAGGTGAGTTGGAGTTGGAGTTGGCATTGGAATAGGCGTTGAGGTTGGCGTTGGATGTGGAGTCGGCGTGGGGGTTGGTGTTGAGGTTGGAAGAGGAGTTGGAGTTGGCGATGGAATAGGCATTGAGGTTGGCATTTTTTATGGAGTTGGCATGGGGGTTGGAGTTGAGGTTGGGGCTGGAGTTGGGGTTGGACTTGGAGTTGGAGTTGGAGGAGGAGCAGGAGCAGGAGTTGTTGTTGGAGTTCGAATTGGAGTTGGAGATCGCATTGGAGTTGAAGTTCGAATTGGAGTTGGAGTTCGAATTGGAGTTGGAGTACGAATTGGAGTTGGAGTTCGAATTGGAGTTGGAGTTCGAATTGGAGTTGGAGTTCGAATTGGAGTTTGAGTGAGTTGGAGTTGGTGTTAGAGTTGGAGTTGGAGTTGGAGTTGGAGTTGGAATTGGAGTTGGAGTTGGAGTAGGAGTTGGGGTTGGAGTTGGAGTTGGAGTTGGAGTTGGAGTTGGAGTTGGAGTTGGAGTTGGAGTTGGAGTTGGAGTTGGAGTTGGAGTTGGAGTTGGAGTTGGAGTTGGCGATGGAATAGGCGTTGAGGTTGGCGATGGTTGTGGAGCCGGCGTGGGGGTTGGAGTTGAGGTTGGAGTTGTGGTTGGAATAGGCATTCTGGTTGGCGTTTTTGTGAAGTTGGCGTGGGGGTTGCAGTTGGAGTTGGAGTTAGAGTTGGAGTTGGAGTTGGAGTTGGAGTTGGAGTTGGAGGTTGGAGTTGGAGTTGGAGTTGGAGTTTGAGTTGGAGTTGGAGTTGGAGTTGGAGTTGGAGTTGGAGTTGGAGTTGGTGTTGGAATAGGCGTTGGAAAAGGAGTTGACGTTAGCATTGGTTGTGGAGTTGGCGTGGGGATTGAAGTTGGGGTTGGAGTTAGAGTTGGGGTTGGAGTGGGAGTTGGGGTTGGAGTTAGAGTTGGAGTTTGAGGTGGAGTTAGCAAATCCAAAAATGTAACAAAAATTGGAATTTGCCATTTGAAACCGAACTTATGCGTGTATTTCATTTTGGACTTTCTGTATATAGATAAAAATATTTTCAGGATGTGATGAGGATCAAGTTGATAACTCAGATATAAACAAAGTTATGGACCATTTACGCACCCCTGGGTCACTCTGTATGTATTCGGATTCAACTGACCCCTTTGGATGAATTCATTAATATATATAATTGGATTATCTATATTGAATTATTGAATCACATTTGGATTTGAAGAATAGCTTTAGGTACTTTGTTCCCGGAGGGGGTCCCCGGACCGCTTCTCTTTATTTTATATTAGTTTCATTTGAGTGTCATAAAATAATCAAATGTGAAAAATGGTAAATATAACGAAATGATTATTTCCACTGCCTAGCACAACATGGGATTAAAGAAAAAATTCGATTTTTCTGTTTTATTCGATTATTTTGTTTCGATTGAAACATTTCAGGATGTAAGACTCATCTTGACAATGGTGCAAATTTCAGATCAAAATGCCTAGATTGAAGAAGAAGTCGGCAAGTCAACGTTTGAATCAAATCAAGGATAATGTTGAACGAAAGCGTCTAGATGAGGAATTTCGAGATCTTGAAAACGTTGAGCGAAAAGCGAAACACAAAACCCAACGTGAAAGTGATATCGTAAAAAAGGAGGAGAACGTTGAGCGAAAAGCCAGACGCAAAGCTCAACGTGAAAGTGATATCGAATTCAGGAATAAAGAAAATGTCGAACGTAAGGAAAGACACAAAGTTCAACGCGAAATTGATATCGATTTCAAAAATGAAGAAAACGTTGTGCGAAAAGACAGACACAAGGCTCAACGTGGAAGTGATATTGAATTCAGGAATAAAGAAAATGTCGAACGTAAGGAAAGACACAAAGTTCAACGCGAAATTGATATCGATTTCAAAAATGAAGAAAACGTTGTGCGAAAAGACAGACACAAGGCTCAACGTGGAAGTGATATCGATTTCAAAAATAAAGAGAACGTTGAACGTAAGGGGAGACACAAAGCTCAACGTGAAATTGATATCGACTTCAAAAATAATGAGAACGTTGAACGTAAGGGGAGACACAAAGCTCAACGTGAAAGTGACATCGATTTCAAAAATAAAGAGAACGTTGAACGTAAGGGGAGACACAAAGCTCAACGTGAAAGTGACATCGATTTCAAGAATAAAGAGAACGTTGATCGTAAACAAAGACACAAAGTTCAACGTGAAAGTGATATCGTTGCAAAAAATAAAGAGAATGTTGAACGAAAAGCAAGATGTAAAGCTCAACGTGAAAGTGACATCGATTTTAGAAATAAACAAAACGTTGAGAGAAAAGATAGGCTTAAGACTCAACGTGGAAACGATATCGATTTTGAGATCCAAGAAAATCTTGTGAGAAGTCAAATTCTCAAAAGGAAACGTGCAGATGAGTACTTTCGAGAAAATGAAAATCTTATAGATTATACTATTAAGAAGGCCAAAATTGAAAAAGGTAAACAAAAGCAGATTAAAAATAAACAATATATCAGCCAATTGCGGACAAATCCTGAGTTTCGTGAGTATGAAAGGATTCAGGATAGGGAGACACGTTGTATAGCAAGACGAAGTCATATTGGTATTTTATCTAATTCAAATGTGTCTAACTGGGATCACATCCTGGAAAAATATAATGCAGAAGTTAAGTTAGGACCGACAGAGGTATGCGTATGTTGTGGAGGTTTATGGTTTTCCAGTTCTGTCAGAAATATCAATCCACAAACTCTGCAAGTTAATGATATATTCGATGATTTTATGAGAAAAGCTTATTACTTGCGTAAATATAATGTATTTGAAGATTTGAGCACCTTTTGTGGTACTTGTTATCGATATGTAAAAAACAAACAAATTCCTCAACTTTGTTTAGGTAATGGTCTTGACTTTCAAGAAATTCCTGAAGTTCTGAAGGATTTGACGGTGTTAGAGGAAAGATTGTGTGCCATTCGACTACCTTTTATGCAAATCAGGAGTTTAGGTTACGAACGTCAATGTAGTTTGAAAGGTAATGTTGTTAATGTGCCAGTGTCGATCGATTCTACTGTTTCTGTACTACCACGTACATTCGAAAATACACTTACAATTCAAGTAAAGCTGAAACGTAAACTTTCGTATAAACATCATTATATGATTGAAACCATTCGACCGAATAAGGTGATACAAGCATGTCGGTATCTGGTGACTACACCGCTATATGTTAGCGAAGGGATAACGTTGCGGGAAAGTAATGAATGTTTGCCCGAAACAGAGGAGTTTGTTGTTGACAGGAACGATCTAACGTCTCCTCTTCTAGACGATAATGTGACGCAAACTTCAGGTCCAGTTGAAGAGCATCAGTTCAACTGTTTAGAGGATTTGGACGAAAATGTCGAACATGAACCATTGAATCCAGGCGGTCAGGAAACTCTCATTCAGGATGAAAATGAAGTAGAAAATTTGGCTTTAGCACCAGCAGAAGGTCAAAGACCAATTGGACTTCTTTTAGATAGTAGAGCCGAAGAAATGGCATTTCCAACGATTTATTGTGGTTATGCTAGAAATCTCAGTGTAAATTTAACGTACAATAAAATAGTGAAGTCAGAAATTAGACGTTTCGACAGAAGGGCAGCCGTTGTAAGTCATCTTTTGTTTGCCTACAAAAAACAAGAAATTACTAAAATTTCCAATGCTATTGCAACGTGCTTGCGAAAAAGAAAGCAAGGTACCGGTAACTATTGCGCAGCTCAGGTGCTCGATTGTAATTTCATGAAAGATTTAGTGTTCCATGATGATGGATTTCGAATATTGCAAGGAGTTCGAAGTTCTCCTGCGTACTGGGAAAAGGAAAAGAAGAAGTTGTTGGCTATGATTAGACAACTTGGTATTCCAACATTCTTTTTTACCTTATCGGCCGCCGAATCCAAATGGGGCGAGCTTCTGAAAATGCTATACAAAATAATCGATGGCAAAGTAGTCACCGAAGACGAAGCATTGAATGCGAATTATTCAGAAAAAGCTCGTCTAGTGAGAACAGATCCTATAACATGTGCCCGGTATTTTGATTATAGAACACGTTGTCTATTTAAAACATGGAATACAAAATCAGGACCTTTCGAAAATTACAATGTTTCAGATTTTTATCAACGTGTTGAATTCCAACAACGAGGATCGCCACATATTCACGGGCTTTTATGGTTAGAAAATGCACCACAAATAGATGAAGAACATGAGAATCTTCAAAGAGTTATCAATTTTATTGATGAATTCATTATATGTGATGGTAACAACGAATTAGTTTCCGATTTGATTTATCTTCAAACTCATCACCATACAGCGACATGTCATATAGATAAACGACGGAATAAAAAATGTAGATTCAATATTCCTTATCCTCCAATGAATCAAACTAATATATTGTATCGCTTGCAAAATTTAACAAAAGACGAAATTAAAAAATTTTCAGATATACGACAAAAAATATCTGATCTATTAGCCGAAAATACTGAAAGTAACAATTACTTGACATTCGATCAATTTTTAACTGAAATGAACATCTCATATGATGATTATATCATGGCTATTCGGGCTGGACTAAAACGTGATGCTATATTTCTCAAACGGAAACCATCTGATTGTATGGTTAATGCTTTCAATGTTAAGATATTGTTGATGCACAGAGCAAATATGGATATGCAATATATTCTGGATCCTTATAGCTTGGTTCAATATATAATAAATTATATTAACAAATCCAATCGAGGCATGTCTAAACTCATGAATGATACGGCAAAAGAACTTAGTTCAGGTAACTTGACGTTGAAGGAGAAATTCCGAACTATAGGTAATAAGTTCGTGAATGCTTCTGAAATATCTGCACAAGAAGCTGCTTATCATGTACTGGGAATGTCCCTTTCGAAAAGTAGTAGAACTCATATTTATATAAATACATCGTTACCAGAAGAACGGGTTAAAATGTTGAAAACAGAAAAAGAATTACGAAAATTGGAACCAGATTCGAATGACATTTTTGTTACGAATGTTTTTGATAAATATGTAAAACGCCCGTTAGAACTTGAAAGCTACTGTTTGGCTTCTTTTGCAGCTAACGTAATTGTGGAAACTAATCGTCGAACAAAATCTGGTAGAGATGATGACAATGAACATAGTGTTGATGAAGACCAAACAGGTGCCGAAATCCTTAGGTGCAATCGTAAGAGTTACCGAATTCGAAGAAAGTCATGCGTTTTGCGATATAGAAGATATGATGTTCATAAAGATTCAGAGAATTACTTTCGGGAACAAATCATGCTCTTTTTACCATGGCGAGATGAAGAGAGTGAATTGATCAACGTGAATTGCCAAGAAATCTATAGAACTAACCGAGAACGAATTGAGAATGAGAAAAAATTATTCAATTGTTTTTCGGATGATAATTTTATCGAGAACTTGTTGAAGCTGGCTGAAAATGAAATTGATTTCCTCGAAGAGGAAAATGATGATCTCGGGCATAAAATTGACGATGAATTCGCTGCTTATGCTTTAGATCAACCAGATTTCGATATTATGGAACAAGGAGGAGACAGAATACCAGGGCGTTGTAACGATCAATTAGCTCAAAGTTTTCTTCTGCCCAATGAACTACCTACAGATGAATATAATCATTTATCTGATGGCATGTCATAATGACAACGTTATGTCACTCAATTTTGATGACATAAGGAAGCTCATTATGGGACTAAGTACCATAATGAATTAATTATGGTACTAAGTACCATAATGAAATTCTATAAGGAAAACATGTAATGGTTTGATCAAAAAAGTTTATTTAAAATGCATAACTATGTACAAAACTATTTATTATAAATGGTAAAAGAACAATTACTACAATTTGTAATATTAATTCCAGTGGATTCTACAGTTTTTACATTAGTAGTTGATGATTGTTGGCAAACTTGTAATCCTGTTTGGTTGTTGGCACCAAAAATTGCTTCTGATATTTTTTTCTTTTGCTCTTTCGAATTTTCGATGTAACCTTCAGCGACAGTATTGCTTTTCCACCCGCCATGGCGTTTCACGGTACACAGATCAGCTCCAGAATCAGCCAAAAACGAAGCAGACGATCGCCGAAAACAATGTCCGGTATATTCTTCAGAGCGAGGTAAATTCAAGAAAGTGGCAATAACTTTTGGCATTTTACCAAAGGTATGTATTCCAACGGGTTGTTTTGTGCATTTCTTATTTCTATAAGTGACAAAAAAACCTGGATGGTTTGTGTTGCAAGGTCGTATTTTCACATATTGTCTGACAAGTTCTACCATATTCAATCCTGGGATATTTCCCGAAGTTACAAAAAATTCTCGCATTACCTTTGTTTTTGTATTCGGTAATGTAATTCTAAAAACGGATCCTTCATCTATTACATTTTCAACAAGCATATTTGTCAATTCCTCTCTTTTGCATGCTTCACTTAGTCCAATTATCATGGCAACTTTATTAAATAAGTATGTATCATCTGATGCTTCCGTTAAAAACTTTGTAACATCTTGTTTAGTAAAAATTTTGGATTTTTTAGCTCTGTAACCTTCTGATTTACGTTTTAGTTATGCAACCAGCTGTAGGTACTTACTAATATCGACGTTTTTTCTTGTTGATAAAATACTTCTTATCATCGAATAATACGACCAAAGAGAAGATGGTTTTGTTTCCTTAGATAAGCATTCAAAGTAAGCCAACAATACTTTTTCATGAGTGATATTCTTGATTTTTTTAGCAGAACACCATTCTTCGTACCCAGGATACACTCCGTGATTTTTCCGGCAAAAGGGAGTCCACGATATTTCTCGACATTTCTTCCAAATCAGAAGGTAAACTATCAGCTTCAGAATCACTCATTTTTTAAATTATATTAAATTCTACCTGACAATAATTATTGAGTTTTACAGCGATAAATAAATATTGCCGTTACAACCTGATGACGTTGTCAAGGAAATGGCAAAGCACAGCTCACTCACCTACTAATATTTGAAACTACACAATACTTACTCCTTTAAAAATAGTTGTCATTGTGACATGTCGAAAATGCAGTTTTTAATTTTTCGAAAATGTATTGATATAAATGCCATCAGATAAAATTTTGTATGTAATACGAATCATAAACAATCATTATGGCACACGCCGTGTTATCGGACTCGGCTACGCCTCGCCCGATAATATTCACAACTTGTATGTACCATAATGATCGTCTTTATGATCCTTATTACATAAATAACTATTATGTCGATCTTTAAACGATAAACAACGACAATATCTCATGCACATAAAGTCACATTTTAGTGACAATTTTTCTTCACCTTTTTACGATTTTGTTAGTGGAGGTGCAGGCATGGGAAAATCCCGCTTGATTCAAGTTATTTATCAAACGCTCACCAAATACTTCAATCAGTTTGCAGGATGTGATCCTTCGAAAATCAAAGTTCTGATTTGTGCTCCAACCGGAAAAGCTGCATTCAATGTTTATGGTGTTACACTTCATCCAGCCCTTAGTTTACCTGTTAATCAAGCGGGCTACGATATGGTTTTGCTTGGTAGGGAATCATTACATTGTTTGAGCCTGAAATATTCAGATCTTAAATTGTTGATTATCGACGAAATATCGATGGTTGGAGCAAAAACTTATCACAAATAAATTCTCGTTTGCAACAAATTTTTGGAAATAAAGAAAATTTTGGTGGTGTGTCTTTGTTACTGGTAGGAGATTTAAGGCAGCTTTCTCCGGTAGGAGACAGCCTAATATTCAAAGAAATGAGAAGAACTATAAAGGATCCATATGCGGCATTTCAAGGCACCCATTTATGGGATATGTTCAAAATGTTTCAGTTGACTGAGATAATGCGCCAAAAAAATGATTTACCGTTTGCGCATGCTTTGAACAATATGGCATCGACGACAATGACACCACAAGACGTGGCACTTTTTCAAAGTAGAGTGATATCTGTTTTACCACCGCATACGGACAGAAGAGTACCGTAAAAGGTGGTGACTTGAAATGGATACAAACTTGCAAAAGTGATAAAATTAGAGAAAAATTTGATAAACGAAAATTGATACTTTTATATCAAAATCTAGAATCTAACGAACATATTCGGTTGACCGAAATATTATTTAGTCGACTATATATGTACTTTTTTTAAAAAATATCCGTCATTTCAAGTCACCACCAAAAAGGGGTGACTTGAAATACGCATTGTGTCCCATAGATATTGCATGTCTTGCTGCAGTATAGGCGTCTTGAAATGCATACCGTATTCTAAAAATTATACCTGATTAAATCATAAGTAGATAAATATTTTGAAATGAATGAAATATCAACAAAATCACAGAAAAGTTTAATATTCAAATAAGGAAAAATTTTATTTTATTATTTTAAATCAACGTGATATCTTTGAATTGAAAACCACCTCGTCGCATTCTTTCAGGAGTGTGAAGGACAGAATCTCACTCTTCCCACTCTTCCGTTTATCAATGGCCCGTTGCAGTTGTTCTCCTTCATAATTCACATAGTGTCTAGCTCTAATCTTTCGTTTATACGTCTTCACCATTTTGTTTCAAGTGACCACTGAAATTACCAAAATAAATAAAGCCGGTTCTGTGTTCTGTTTTCATTATATTGAAAGATGTCCAAGGGATATAATCTCTTGTCAACAGTATGCGAATTCGGAAAAAAAATATTACTCACATTTAAATTTCTTGGATTGGTCTGTATACACGGAAGTATTCACCCCAAATATTTCACTAGATTTCAGTTTCAATAATATTGATTTCTTCTCAGGCGAACGATTTATTATCGGCGGTTGAAACACAGTTATTTAAGGTTAGGCATACTTACTCAAGGAATGGTCCGACACTGAACCTTCCACTACTCACCAACTCATGTCAGTAGAGGTATCAATAAAATTGTGCAGACTGTTTCAAGACACCCCCGTGATTTCAAGTCACCACCTTTTACGGTATATCTGTTTTTCAGTAATAATGAAGTTAACGCATTCAACGAATTTAGACTTCAAAATATTAATTCAGAATGTTATATATCGAAAGCATTCGATATAGTCTATGGAAATGGTAATGAGTCAGCGAAAACGCAATTGAAAAATTCTGTAATAGCGAAAAAAACATCGGATACTTATGGTTTGTGTTTGCAATTAACACTAAAAGTTGGTGCTCGTTATATGATGACTAATAATGTGAATACTAGCGATGGTTTAGTCAATGGAGCCACAGGTATTTTGAGATTAATTGATTTTGGTACAAATCCCAAAACTGGAATAAAAATACCAATGCGAGTATGGATTGAATTTGACGAGAGTCGCATAGGTCTTGAAGTTCGCAATGAGCAGAAAGAATTAATTGTAATTCGGAAATTGATGTCAAACTTGACACCAATTGACACGATAAAGAAAATAATTTCGACCAATAAAAACTCTAGTTTGCAGTTGCAACGACGACAATTTCCATTGGTGGTAGCGGAAGGAATGACTATTCATAAAAGTCAAGGCAGCACTTATGAAAATGTTGTTGTCACGATTGGATCAAGAGGTCTTTCCAGAGCCGCATTATACGTAGCTTGTAGTCGAGCTACAAGAGCAGAGGGCTTATTGATTCATGGAAAATTCGTACCGCCAAAAAAAAAAGAACATAAGAAATTCGATGATGATCGTACAGTTTTCCAAGAAATTCAAAGATTAGAAACAACTGCCAAGTTATATACGAGGTTTGAAAGCTTACAATCCCTAACAGGACATAGGATCATGTATCATGATGTTCAAAGTTTAAATAAACATATATACGATCTACTTTGTGATTCAGTATTTTCTACAGCCGAGTTACTCTTACTGGTTGAGACTTGGACACTTTCCACCGATGTTTATGAACTACCTCCTGATATGCAGGAAATTTCTAGAATAGATTGCAAGCAATGTCGATCTGCAGGTGGTGTATTCATTGCTGCATCGAAAAAAGTAAGTGACAAAATTAACAATATAGCCAAATTCGAGCAAAGAGAAAAAAAAGGACATATAGAGTTGATTCGATTCGATTTTGAAAACACATCCTATTTCGTCTTTTATAATTCACCCTGTGCTTCATTTAATCTTACTAAACGAGTAATTTTCGAAGCACTATCAGGTTCATGTCCACGGAAAATCTTCATTGGTGACATGAACGTTGATTTGAAAAATATTGATTTGAACAAAAATAATAGACACGCCGCCTTGTTCAACGCTTTGAATTTACAATGTAAAACTCCGACTGATATACAAACAACTTATGGAGGAACCAATATAGATTGGTGTTTCTCTAATTTGTCTAACGTCAGAATAATTTTGTATGGTTCAACGTTCAGTTATCACAAGCCACTGTGTGTACTGTTGACGGACAATGAGAACATAGGAACCACATCACTAAAGGATCTGAATAGTGATGAAATAGCGAATCCAAGCTCGAGATCAGGTTTAGATATGATGCCTAATAATGGCAGAGATACGATAAAGTCAATAATTGGGCATTATTATGAAGAATCTATTAAGGATAATTGTGACGAAAGTATGAATGTAGATATTGAATATATAGTATCTTCCGATATTTCTCAGAATATCAATCGCGAAGAAGAATATATTCACGAAGGTCTGAGAAATCCAGACGGAGTTTCATGTTATTCGAATGCTGCGATACAGTGTTTACTTTCCATAGTAGAATTTAGAAAATCGGTAGACAAAAGAAACTCTTATATCAATGAGTGCATTCATTTGGTTATGGATAAGACGATAAATACTACCAAACAGATAAGAACGACTGTTTCTAAAATGTTCGGATCTGAGCAACAACAAGATGTGCACGAATTTATGCTTTTACTTATCCCAATGTTGGATCGAGAATTTATTTCCCTTATAGAAATCATAGTGGAGGAAAATGATATCTGCCATAATTGTAATAATGGATCGATTTCTAGAAGATCTGAAAATTTTTTCGATTTAAAACTTCCAGAGGTAGATGAAATATCATTTAACGATCTTATTGAATATCAAGTAGATCGATGCAATATATGTGAACAAACTTTAGAGAGGCGTAAAAAATTGCAAAGCGTGAACCGATATGTTTTATTGGTTCTCTGGAGACAGATTACTCCGGAGAAAAAATTGAAAACTAAAGTTAAAGTACTAGATCCAAGTATAATACACATTGATGGTTACCAATTCAAGATCAAATGTGTCATAAAGCATCTAGGAGAACGAATAACAAGTGGCCATTATATTTCCATAATAAGGCAGAAAGACCAATGGATAGAATGTAATGATGATTATATTAAAACATTGGATGCTTTTGATTCTTCTTTGAATGACGTCTATATCATTCTTTTGGAGAGGTGTACGAATTAGAGTCTTATCAAAATATATGAGTACACTGAAGAAATGAAAAATGATGAAATTATATTTTTATAAATTGAGATCTGAGGTGGGAGGTCAAGAGGAGATTACCTCCTGACGAAGGCATTCGGAACTCCTCATTAACAGTAGAAAAGTTGGCTATAGATGCTGATTTACCTCCCTTAAATATCCTCCCACCCATTCTCAATTTACAGTTCTGGATCCGCATTTGAGATATATACAAATAATACAAATTATTGTAATCGTAGACCCATACATTAACCTACAATTTTCAATCGTGTTTTTTTAAACAAATGTGGAAGAAGTAGTTTTTTCCAGTTCATTACTAAGTCGATACATTCAGTATTATTGCTGTTCATCATTGTTGGAAATGAATGTGAATTTTAAATATAAATTGAAATTGAGAAATCAAGATGAGGTAGATGTAAGGCTTGATTTGGTTCACAGTCAGGACGGTTTCAAATTGGTTCTAAGGACTAGGACAAACGTATCATGTGTAATACTTTGCTCAGTTCCATTTTCAATAAATAATTGTATGATTACTTTAGACAGCTCTAGAACCGTCCCTACTGCGAATAAATAAAAGCCTATTACTATGACCTGATGATGATAATCCCAGTGAATATCTGTGATTTAAATCGATTTTTTATTAATGACTCAATTCAAGGGCGTAGCCAGGGGGGGGGTTTGGTGGTTCAAACCCCCCCCCGAAATGTTTTTTTCCCTTGAAAAAAAAATTTTTTGCTACAGAAAGTGACCCTTACACCCCCAAACCCCCCCCCCCGAAATTAATTCCTATTTCAAAACCCCCCCCGAAATTAATTCCTGGCTACGCCCTTGATTCAATTTGATGAGTACTATCACAAAAAAATATAAATAATATTCATCCAAACATTTATAACATAACAGTTTCCACTTGAATCCTGAAAGGATTCATATCGATAATGTGGAAAACATAATATAAGTAAGGGAAGGTAAATCAGCATCTACAGCTAGCTTTTCTGCTGTTAGTGAGTTGCCTCATCGCTCCTGGTTTCACCAGATGTAGCTCATCCTGTAAAAGGATGGAAAACAGAAAAGCGAACAATTTTTATTTTACTTGAGTAGCTGAGTAGTAAGATGTCTATAAACTGCTGTATGCATTGATTTGATTTGGTTTTGCTATTTTTCGGAATATATAGCTTCTTTCATTTAATTTTCTTCAGACAGGCATATATATTTTTTTTTAATTAAATTGAAGTTTTCACATAGTTACAACTAATAAGAAAATATGAATGTAATGAAAAAGTGTCAATATAGTTGATCTATGCAAGATATTCACCTTTTTCCGATTCTGGTTTCAGATTCCTTAGATAACACTATTTTTTGTGGTTAGAATTCCGTCTTTGGTAATAAGGTAATCATATCTGTCAACATTTATCAACAAGATAGCAATGAAACAGACTCTAAATTGTTCAAATTGGGAGAATTTTCATTTGTGAGCTACGAACAGTGTACACATACAATTGCTTTGAAAAGTTTATCTAAGAACCTTAGCACACATAATTGTTTTAGACATCTTACTAAGCAGTTATTGATTTCAGAAATACCAGTAGTTCTACGTACTTTTTGAATTACCTACTTAATTGTAATTATAGCGTAGAAATCCACAACTGCTATATAGTGTCCATTATTTGTGTGTTTCCTTATGTATAATGGCATTCATTAATCATCAATGAAAAACTCTTCTATAGTAGCATATCACCATAGGGTAACAATCCATATGAAATGTTATCAACGTAAAATGTCACGTCGTGATGCATTCGATTTATTTGACAATATTTAGGAATGAACTAATCATCATGGACAAAGTTTACTTTTCTATTCGCTCATGATGACTGTTATTATTCAGGGAGGGAATCAAAGCGAGTTTATAATGAGTTCATTGAATATATTATTAGTAAAAAATAAGTCTATTCTATTGATTGAAAAATTTCTATTATAAAGAGAATATTGGTATATTATGATTAATCTCATTACGATACAGAAATCAGTCTTTCGATAAGTGGGCTTTGAAAAATAATATATAGGTAAAGTATAAAAAATAAGATTTGATGTATATCCGAATAAGAGTGTTGACGTGTGTATTCCTATTAAAACCGAAGAATTCATCCATATTTCTTGAAGATACTGACTTGATAACAACTTGATAATAACAGAAACTCAAAATCTTCAGTATCATTTATATTTAATTGATGGTCTGATCATGCCCTAAGGACGAAACATGTAACCAAACATTAATTAAAAATAAATGATGAAATTTTTATTATCAAGTTCTTATTCCTAATGAGATTTGTTTCATTCAATTGATTTTATATAGGCATCCTTATTTTAGGATTTGAATAATTTCGTTCATAAGTTTTGAATATGCAAGTTTTCATGTTGATTTTACTAATCCAATATTCTTAATCCTATAGTTAATCAGGTTATGACAAGAAGTACGTAGATCTAATTTTTCGTGTTTAACTCTTCTTAATTCTACGAAATTTTTTGTTCTATGTATTTTTCAAAATACTAGTTGGCAATACTGGATATGATCATAGATATGAAGTTGGATACAGCGTTGCCAGATGTAACATACTTAATTATGGAATTGTAAAATAACTATTATGAAAAATATAGCACATAGGTACATCGATATTGTTGTAGCAACATTGATAACTGTAACACAATTTCAAGAATTATATGAAGTTTTATTTATTTAATGTTAATGGATTAGGTTGTGTCAGATATTTAAGTAAATTCCCAATTAAACCCATTTTTTTTTAGTTTTTAGTTTTTGGGAAAAATGTTTTCTTAACTAATTATCTATTTGTAAAAAAATATTTTGTCTTTTATATTTAGTCTAGTTTACAAATAAAATATGAGCTTACATTGATATTAATTATGTATTTTGTAATTAATACATAAGGTTTTCAAAATCTGATAATGTTGGTCATCTGGTGATATAATTTCACTTTGTTTATTTGGTAATGATATAAGCTATATAGATATAATACGAATATTGAGGAAGCAGTCTGTATATTGGAACTTTACAAATTTGGACACAGATATCATCTTTGGGAATTATAAAATTGAAATATTCATTATATTAAGAATGAATATTCATTAAGCTAAGAAGCTATCAATGGAAGGAACGTTTAGAGGTGAATAAATTATAAATTAAAATATTGAAGTTATCAACATAAAAAAATGCACATGTATTAATTTCTAGTGTAACTTCATCAAAGTTGACAGCAAATAGTAGAATGGGAGATATACCCTTGATGTACATCATATGCGGAAATTGTCGGAATAAAGTAAGTCGAACAAAACATTTGTGGCTGAAACTTCCCGAAAGAGGACACTACAGGAGGAGTAAACACGAAAATACCCATATAATAATGGTCTTGTGTAAAAGACGGCTTCAGAATTGGTGAGTTGATACAATATTTTATTGTAATTGAAATATCTGTCAGAAAAAGCAAAGCCCGTAAAATTTGGGTGAATTTTGAACTCGACATTTTGTCAAGTTCAGTTTATTGATATCACTTTGACATTATAGGCAATTATTTTACTCTGAGTGAGATAACTTGTTGTCCATTTTTAACTTAATAAATAAATATATTATATATATATATATATATATATATATATATATATATATATATATATATATATATATATATATTTGGAATAAGAAGGTTCCGGGTTGGACCGCGTCTGGAGTTTAATGTCGTTCGACGTTTCGGCTCCGATTTTGGAGCCATTATCAAGAACAAGAGTGATAATGGCTCCAAAATCGGAGCCGAAACGTCGAACGACATTAAACTCCAGACGCGGTCCAACCCGGAACCTTCTTATTCCAAACATTGTTAGCCGCGGAAACCTATCCGAACACACACATATATATATATATATATATATATATATATATATATATATATATATATATATATATATAATGTGTAAGACGATTCATCTCTGATGTGTTGAATAGTGGAAGAAGGTAATTGGGAAATTTTCAGAGTAAAAAAAGGTATTAGCCTATGTTACTATATATTGAATAGCTTAGCTTTCGTGATTACTCAATCACTTCATCGGAGCATCTGTAATAAAACATAAAATAAGGTACATAACAAAAATATTGTATAGAGAACTCACTCAATGCAAGGTTTGGCAATAATTTGATGTCAATTGTAAAATCATTAATATAATTTGTTGGATGAGCGCTGGGCAATTATTATTATTACAAAAAGGCGTATCGCAAGTTTCACCAGTTAGTTTGAGGTTAACAAATATCATTCCGTGATTCTAGTCCTCTATGACAATTTAAAAACGTCAGTCTACCACGGTGTTAAATATTATTATTCCGTGGTATTAATCCCAATAAAAACACCGTGGTAGACTGACGTTTTTAAATTGTCATAGAGGACTAGAATCACGGAATGATATTTGTTAACCTCAAACTAACTGGTGAAACTTGCGATACGCCTTTTTGTAATAATAATAATTGCCCAGCGCTCATCCAACAAATTATATTAATGATTTTACAATTGACATCAAATTATTGCCAAACCTTGCATTGAGTGAGTTCTCTATACAATATTTTTGTTATGTACCTTATTTTATGTTTTATTACAGATGCTCCGATGAAGTGATTGAGTAATCACGAAAGCTAAGCTATTCAATATATAGTAACATAGGCTAATACCTTTTTTTACTCTGAAAATTTCCCAATTACCTTCTTCCACTATTCAACACATCAGAGATGAATCGTCTTACACATTATAATTCAGGTGGGTTCTACCAACGGATGACCAACTTATATGGCGCAAACATAACTAAGGGGCTCAAGCAATGGGCAAAGATCAACCTAAGACTAGCATCTTTAAAGAACAGGAGAATTTTCCTCCTAAATTGCAGAAAAAAGGGCGTTATTCCAAGACACATAGAAGATAGACTAGCTAAGATAAGGGGATGTTTGACAACTAGCAACAGAATGGGTAGGAGAGTGAACAACTGTGTTAATAGGATGGCAACCAAACTTCTCAATTTAGAATTGGACGTAACGCATGACGATATAAATACCAACTTGAAACTCCTGGATTCTTTGGGCCAAACTAACAGTGGAGTACTGCCAGAACATGTTTGGTTGACCTTCGTCAGTAAACAGAGATTCGCCTACAACGGAAGATTTCACAATGTCAAGTGCAACAACATAAACAAGCTGAGGGCATTGGTGGAGTGCACCGACCGTGTTGAGGTTAGTGACAGGTGGGTGATGAACATATCTGGAGCGGATATCCCGAAGGATATACTGGACTTTGTGGCCCTGGGTCCCAAATTCAATCTCAATACTGGTATACTGGACTTTTCCATTGCCCGATTGTTAGCAGACATAGAACCAATTGTGTCCAGAGCTCCGGCAGATGATAGAGACGTGCTCAGAGCAGCTGCTACTAACGCCATTACCAACTATGTCAGGAAGCAGAAACAACATGGAATTAGAAGTGTGGATATATACAGTAGAACAAAAACCTTCTTCAGATCCCACGATGAACTGCTACTTACAAGAAGTGATAAAGGTAACGTCACCGTGATAATGAGAACAGATGAATATAACGAATTAGCGGGAGACATACTGATGGACTCCCTATATTACGGAAAGGTACCTAACGACCCAACCTCGACCATTGAAACGAAAGCGAACAAATTGATAAAGAAACTATTTCAGACAGGAGCTATCGATGAACTCAGGATGAAGAGCCTATTTAAATACAACTCAGTGTTTCCGACATTCTATGGCCTTCCCAAAATCCATAAGCAGGTACTGAAATTAAGGCCAATCATATCATCGGTAAACTCACCTACCAGCAAAATAGCTGATTGGATCAGGGATGCCCTCACAAATGCTTATGATACATCCAATACTTACTATGTCAAGGATTCATTCCAATTTGCTGCAGAAGTAGATAATATACAACTGAAGGGTGATGAAGTTCTGGTAAGCTTAGATGTAGTATCATTGTTCAGTAATATCTCAGAGGACAGAGCATGTGAGGCAATACGGAATAATTGGAATAGGATCAGCAATTTTACCACCCTCAACATGGACCAATTTTTGGAAGTACTTCGGTTTATAATAAACAACACATATTTTGCATTCAATGGGGAGTTCTTCAAGCAGACTTTCGGTACACCAATGGGAGCTAGTTTTCCTCCAATCCTGGCCCAATATGTCATGGACGATTTCTTGGATGATTGCTTTAAGAAAGTTGACCATACACCTAGCATCGTCAAGAAGTTTGTGGACGACATCGTGTGCAGTATCCCACTTGAAAAAAGTGATGACCTGCTGAGGATCTTTAACCAACACGACGAAACGGGTCACATCAGGTTCACCATGGAGATGGAGGACCCATCCAGAAGAGGAGTCCCCTTTCTGGATACGCTGGTGATGAGGGATTGCAACAATAGGGTTCTTCTTGATTGGTTCCAGAAGCCTACAAGCTCAGGTAGATACATAAATTTTTATTCCAATCACAACTTCAAGATGAAATGGAATTTTATAACAGGTATGAAGAACAGGATAACAAAGATCTGCCATCCATCATTGCTGCAGAAAAACCTAAAAAAGCTGCACACTATTTTGAGGATGAACTCTTACCCAAATAGGATGATAAGTAACCTCCTATACAACACCCCTAGCAATCTGACCCAAACACCAAGACCGATGGCAACAACTCAATTGCAAGGTGAAACTCTGAGATATGCAGTCATACCCAAGATAGACCATCTAACAGAGCAGCTTAGGAAGATATTCAGGGAGATCGAGGGAGTCAAGATCGTGGAGAAATCAGTTAAGAACATCGGCAGACTACACTCCAAACTGAAAAGCAATATCCCTAAACAGCTGAGAACTAACGTAGTTTACAAGATCAACTGCCTGGATTGTCAGAGCTCGTACATAGGGCAGACATCGAGAAACCTCAAAGGACGTATCACCTCACACAAGAGTGACTGCAAATTACAGAACCTCAGATGTGCCCTCAGCCAACACGTAGTGAATATGGACCACAGAATGGATTGGAGATGGCAGAATATTGATATACTCGACGTGTGTAATGGACAAGACACAAGAGAAGTTATGGAGATGATAAGAATAAAACAGTTTCCAAATACTATTAACAAGAGATCTGACATCGAGAACCTCAGCTCAATCTACTCCCTCCTCATACAAATTGATGATGACATAAACAATCTAAGGTTCCTCAAGGGGATGGAACTAACACTATAGCAAGTGAAGATGGGTGTTTCAATGGTATGGGAACAGCCCAGCGGTGGTGAAGCTATATTCAGGATATAAAGAAGATAAAATGTTTGTGTTGTTTTTTTTGTCTTTGTTGTCTTTACCCCTCCTGTCCACCCTCTCCGGCAGTCCTAGCATTAACGATAATGATTTCATACATTTTTATTGGGATTAATACCACGGAATAATAATATTTAACACCGTGGTAGACTGACGTTTTTAAATTGTCATAGAGGACTAGAATCACGGAATGATATTTGTTAACCTCAAACTAACTGGTGAAACTTGCGATACGCCTTTTTGTAATAATAATAATTGCCCAGCGCTCATCCAACAAATTATATTAATGATTTTACAATTGACATCAAATTATTGCCAAACCTTGCATTGAGTGAGTTCTCTATACAATATTTTTGTTATGTACCTTATTTTATGTTTTATTACAGATGCTCCGATGAAGTGATTGAGTAATCACGAAAGCTAAGCTATTCAATATATAGTAACATAGGCTAATACCTTTTTTTACTCTGAAAATTTCCCAATTACCTTCTTCCACTATATATATATATATATATTGGAAGGGTAGTCTTGACTGACTAGTTGAAGAAAAACGGAAAAAATATCTCGAGGATGCAGTCAAAAGTTTAGGGTTGGTTTTAAAGAATACTCTTTGTCATTTGGTCGAGCTTTCGGAAATGTTTATTTCCTTTTTCAATCATTTATTATCATAAAAGGTTGCTTAAAGAAATGTTTTTCATCAAAAGTGACACTAACAGTATGAACAAAAAAACTGACCTCAACAATTTGAGTAACATCTACAACTATATTTTGAAATTCGAACTTTTTCCTCCAATATCTCACAACAATATTTAACTAAAATCTGGTCTTTTCTGAATTTTATGTCACACTCCGTAATTTTTCAAATTTCCCGCGAATTTTAGGTTGGTAATACAGTTGGTATGACTCTGTTGACACCTAGGCTCACACCTGACACTGACAGTCTGAATTTTGAGTTCATTTTCAATTTCAGCTGTTCCAACGTGTTTTTTGGCTTTTGTTTCAAATAAATAAGATTTTTCTGGATTGATTGGTGGTGTACTTTAAAGTTTTTATATTGTAACAAGGTATTATGTCTGTTTTTGTTCGTCCATGACGTTTGACTTTTCACGGAAAACCTCAAGTTAGTAAGTACATAATCTATAACCTATGTTTTTTTGAAAAACCTTGTTCACGTTTCAAATTGTTTTGTAGATGTCTTGAAAAAGGAAATAAACATTTCCGAAAGCTCGACTAAATGACAAAGAGTATTCTTTAAAACCAGCCCTAAGCTTTTGACTGCATCCTCAAGATATTTTTTCCGTTTTTCTATATATATATTTTCAGCTTGCAATTAAACGTTTTAATAGTATGAGAAATATTTTTATGCGTTTTTTGTTAGTGCAATCTAAAAACAAGAACAAGTTAGCTGTTTATCAATAGACAAAAACCTTAAGGCAAAATTATTTCGAAAGTTAATGTGTCTTGCCATCAAGTTCTAAAATATTAAGTTCTTTAGTCTCGCTGCTACAATTATGGTATGTCTTGTGTTAACAAAGATTCCTTCTGCATTGAAATAATGTACCACAAAGAAAATTATAGGTTTTTCTTCATATTCACTTCTAATACTTACATGTTACTTTTCAGACACAGTTCAGAAGTCGCCCACGAATCAATTATTGAATAATACTTTCTCCACTATCACACATTATTGTAGTGGGAACACAGAAATGAAGTTTACAACGAAAACAGTTGATTCTGCTAACTCGCACAAACTCGTAAGATCTTATGAGGGGTGTATCCTCGGAAGACCCAGGAGTGTCAGTATAATTATATAATGAATTTTCAAAGTTTAAGAATTCTCAGATTATTGAAAATATAAGGTAAGATGTTCCTAATATCTTTTTGCAAAAATATAAAGCTAAATGTTATCTATGTATGCAGGATGACATTCTTATTTTGTAGGGATATTTTTATTATTTTACTAAAAACTGTATACAGCTTATTCGACTGATAGTCATCTCAGATTAAATATATCCTTTCATATGAATTGAAGAATAGCAAATAAAAGAGTTGATACATTAATGAGACATCATAATTGACTAGAGGAAGTTATGTAGAAATATTACTGAACGAAACCTTGCAACTTTTTTTTTACTCTAAACTGGACGTAGTTTAGTTGATTAATGTTTATCTCAGAATGAATATATCATCTCATTTGTATCGATGAATAACGAATAAAATAGCTGATAAATTAGGAAGGGGTTATGTTTGACTAAAGGAAGTTATGTAAAAAAATTATTTCATTAAACTTAATAACTGGGCATAATTAATCATTCTTTGGGAAGTTTGGAGCTGCCAAAATTTAGGAGGATCAAACCTATTGAGGAGGAGAAAAAGGATGAGATTATGTCCGTAGTTCCATTTCCTTCCAATGAATAATGACGAGCAACTGAATAATATAGAGGAATATTTATCGTACAAGGGGAATGATCAACTGTAAGTTGATCTAAGAAGAATATTATTCTCTATTGGGTTTTATAATATTATATTTTTCTTAGATAAATGAATTATTCAAGTTGGGAGGTCGTAGTTCTTATGATTTGGTGAAAAGAAATTTGAATTCAATAATATTGCTGCAGAATTTAATTGGCAAGGGAAGAAAAAAAAAATTGGTTCAAGCCCTGTGGACAGGAGCTATTGGGCGCATGTTCATCTTCCTTGTGGCCCGTACTGACCAGTAAAGAAAAAAAGCAGTATCATGTTGAATACCTTAATATTATTGAGATTATTATATAATAATCGATGAAAATACTGAGAGAGACCCAGGAAATTTGACACATTTTGTCTTATATCTCCAGAAATTGAAATCGTATAGAGCCAAAATTTTGCACAATGTTGCAAAATACTGCAATTGACGTTAGTACAAGGTTTTGTTGCAATCTGATGAATAGTTCACGAAAAAAAAATTTTTTTTTCGAAAAAATTAAAAGAAATATTTTTTTAAAAATTACCAACATTTCGATCATAACAGAATTTTGCCAAAAGTTGCGCGTTTATATCCTCGTTCTGACTACCAAGTTTCGATTCAACATCTTCTTTAGTTCCTGAAATATCAGGGAAATAACCTCAAAATTTTAAATGTCTATAACTCCTAAACCGTCCGGCCGATTTTGCCCGTTAACGAACTTAACCGTCGCATTTTGATCAGAAACCTACCCTGAAAGTTTGAAGTCGATAGGACCTTCGGTGCTCCTGTTATCGTGCCTACGGCCGTACGGCACCCAAAAATCTGACACCGGATTCGTGATCAGGGAGTCCGAATTAGTCTATTAGCCAATTTTCAGCTCGAAATTCGAAAATTACAGACATTTGGACGAAATGATAGGACGATGTTCCCCTAGAACATACGCCCAAAAATAAGATTCGCCTTTAGTAATCTAAAATTAGCAAAGGCGCTAATTAATAACTAATGCTTTTCATATGATGTAGCAAATACTGCTGGTGCTATCTTTATCTGATGGTCAAGTTTTACTTCATGGTGTAGATACAACTCTGTTTGACCTAGGCTTACAGAAATTTTTTCATCTAATTATTCTTCATCAGGTTATTATTTTATTGCAGTTTTTGAATCCGAATATAATTTAATCGGCACTTCATATGTATTAATTTCTAAGTAATTTTATCAAAGTTTTCAGTCTTTATATATTTTATTTGAAATATTGGGAAAGCAGTAAATATTGTGTTCAATGGTCAACAAATATACTACGTAGTTGTATTAAACAGTCTCTACTCACAGAATATGAGCAAAATAATATTATTATTAGAGGACTAATTTCTATTAATGATAAGGTCAATTGTCCCATAGAATCAAGTAGAACAAATATGACTAACATCCAAGTTATTGATATGTGTTCTTCTTGACTAGAAAAGACCTTTTTATTATTTGCTTCCAATTGCTAATGAGGAGCAACTGAATAATATAGAGGAATATTTAAAGGATAACAGTAACTGTGGGTTAATCTTATTATTTTTTTTTACGCTTGAGAGGAAAAACCATTTATAGGCCCGCCTCAGGAGTCTGAGACTCTAGTTGTTGATTGGTTACTTATTAAAAGGCCTCTTGCACGTTCTTTGGAGTAGTTCTTTGTCTTGCCCTTACAACGTCCCTTAACAAAAGAAATGATTTGCAAGCGGCCTTCACAGTTCATGGGACCTGATGACTCGAAGTGATCCGAGCAACATCACCTTCTGTGTGCTAAATTCTCTCGGCCAGATATTTGCAGGCCAGAATAGTTTTCAATTCCGTCATGTAGTTCGCTCTCATTCCGCCTAGGCATCCTATGATTAGTACGACCATCCTAACCTTATGCCTTGGATACAGAATCCTCAATTGGAACATTAAATCCTTGTATTTTATCTCTTCTGTTTTTTTCTTCATCTTCTATTATTATAAATTATTATTATTATTGGGCTTTATTATATTTAATTATTTTAGATTATCCAAGCTGGTAGGGAACAGTGTATATTATTTTGTGAAAGGATTTTTGAATTCTATAATATTGTCCAATGCATATGCTGTAGAATTCAGTTGGCGTGGGAAGAAAAAGGAAATAAAATTTCTAGTAAACTAAAATTAGCGAAGGTGCTTATGGTGAGTAATTATTTCCATATGATGAATTATTACTACAGGTATTATCTTCATCTGATGGTCAAGTTTCACCTGAAACATTGTGATGCGTATATGTATAAAATCAATCGACTTAGACTTCTAGAAATTTGTTTAAATAACTGCTCTTTATCAGGTTGATAATTTCATTACCGTTTTTGAAACTGAATATAATTTTATCGGAAAAACAAGAGGATGTATAATTTCTAAATCATTATGAAGGGTGTTCCATAAGCTACATGACCATTTTGTTTTCTATGAATATAGGTTCGATTCGTTTTCATTTAGAAGATTCACGCATTTCAAAAAAAATATTTTTTGAGGCAGAAGTATTGTGTCAATCTTTCTATTTTTCAACAATTAGCGATGTAAATTATGATGAACGGAAATAACAAATCTTAAGATTTTATGTGGTGGTGTATCATCGTTCTGATACCAATATTTACTACAATATTGAGCTCTAAGTCATAGATGAACTCAGAAAGGTTGTGTCCGAAAAATATGCAGTCAAACGATCATCTATTACATGTACTGAGATCAAGTCATCGTTCAAAATTGTACCTCAAACGTTGACACTAAAACATTGCTCAAGTCGTCTTGGTCTATTCGCATTTGTATTGGGTGCTTGTTGTTTATACCGTTCCTAGTAAAACCAACCATCGTCACATACTTTACAAACAAAATAAAAGGTATACTATTGACAAAATTGTAACCATTGTGATGTATTTCTAGAACCTATGTTCATAGGAAAAAAATGTTTAGAATTAGTCACTTGCCATAATTTGTCATAGAGCTTGTAGAATACCCTGCATGTCTATTTCCATGATTTTTTTATCTGATCTATTTTCAAAATAAATATATTTTTGTAGATACTATAGATACTTTGATAACAGTTTGTTTCATTGATATATTCGATAATCTTTTGGCCAAATTCAAAGATGTTTTTCCTTCAAATTTAGATGATGCATACTTCTTTTTTCCACTCCTCAAATACAATAGATCAGGACATTCTTTTTTTTTCGATATCGTAGTTGCTTATTTTTGGTATAATTTTACGTTTGTCCAACTTTAGGCTACTCTCAAATTGGAAAATTAATAATTATTTTTCAAGAGCATATATTATATGCGTACGCGTATCCTCGGATGTTTTTTTTTTATTGTTTAATGGATATCCTCTCCTCTAGGAATCACACATACTTGATATCAATAATATTTCAAATTTCTTCCAATAATCCAATAAGTTGATTTGACAATCGCTATTAAGAAAATAATGCTTATGCAAATTTCTCTTTCAGAATCTTCACCTACATCGCTGCATCTCTAGGAACCACACATACTTGATGACTATAATTTTTAAAATTTCTTCCAATAATCGAAGTTCCTTTGGCAATCGCTCTTACGAAAATAATACTTCTCCTTTAGAATCTACACCTACATGTATCGCTTCACTTCAAGTCAAGGCCGGCTTTATGGGAGAGCAACTGGGGCTACCGCTCTGGGGCCTACACAAAAGAGGAGCCCCACAATAGAGGCTTCGAAAAAAAAAAATTAATTCAGGGTATTAAACCCTAGTAAACGACTTTTCCTTTTGATATTTTTTTTATATCATAAAAAGCTTCTTAGAGGAATAAATTTCAAATATAACTGAGTAATAATTAAGTGTATTATATTTTCTGAGTTAGTATCTGAATTAAGGGAACTACATGTTCTTGGATCATGATAATTACATATATTTTTGGTGGATTTGCAAAATATATCAGAGGGAACTACTCAAATTTGGTGATGTAATAAAACTTATTTTTTTTCCTTCGTTAAATTAATTATGACGTTCATAAAAATTTCCTTAATTTTATGTTTGACAAATTTTTTTCAAAAAACTTAAAAATATTAAAATTTCATTTCTAATATAATTGTGACATGATGAATATTTTTTACCAATCATGTTTCTTTTGTGAATAGATTTCTATATATCATTTCTATGAAAAATTACTCTTATTTTATTTGCTTCCAATTCTTTCAATCTATGATTATCTCTATCTCTATCTATGTTTATTCTCATTGTCTATTATATTGTATTAAATTATATTGTATTGTATATATGGTTCTTCAAAGTGTAGGAAAACTATGGTATATTAATTAAAATTAAATATTTTAGTTTAAATTAAATTATTTTCTTTCTTAATTTTAGTCAAGTAATTTTATACACTTTTGTACATTTTTGTCTCCATTTAATTTTTTTATAATAATCTGGCAATGAATATGATTTAGGTTTAATAATTTTTAAACCTTTCACTTTTTTTGTGACGACCATATTTTTTTTTTTTATAATACTGTTACCTTCTGTAACGAAACTTTGATACTCTTGTAATAAATTTATGATTATTTATTTCAATTTACATATAATATTTCTTGTTTTAATACATTTTGTATATTAATTCTATTTTCTTTCATGTTTGCTCTATTAGACTCTTTATTGGTTTTCATTAAATATTGCATATATTTTTCACGTATCATTATATTTCCTTCTACATTCATTATTTTCATAGAGGCTGTATCTTCAGTATATTCTTTGTCATGATTATATCCGTCAAATTATGATTCAATTTATCTTTTTTCTCCTTGTATAAAATTATGATTAACTGTAAATATATCAATTTGTGTAATTTTTTCTACATCTTTTTTTTTCCTGGTCTTCTTCCTGTTTTATTAAACTTTTTCATGGTTTCCTTTAGAAAATTTATCATACTTGATTCACTTTTGTTCTGTTGTTTATTATTTTCTGGTTTTTTCTCTTCTTCGTCCCTTTGCTCCGCCATCAAAGATTTATTTCCATATCGTAATTTACAATGCGAATGAAGAAAAATTTTGTATATTAGATATAATAAAAAATATTTTGCGTGGAGGCGTTCCGCTCGAAAGAAGTTAAACTTCGTAATGTGGAAATGAAAATAGGAAGGGGTAGAAAACTACGCGCATCCGTTCGAGTGCTACGCATTCACTCTCGCTCTCTTTCTTTCAATTTCTCCTCCCCAGGAGCGTTGAAAATTCAACGCAACAGTGTTTTCATACCCCTTCCATGGTAGCGTCAAACGTTAAACGCAACCTTGTTGCAAGTCGCATTAGAAGTTTCACTTAAAAAAAAATTATCCATTCAAATGATTCAGGCTTTGCATTGGGCGAAAATTTGCTAATAAATATTCAATGTTATAATAATCGATTGAATAAAAGATCCGATCTTGATTAAATTTAAATAAGACTTTTCATAATTTGGTTGGATTCTGTTCTGAATGATCTTTGAAATTTATTATAATGAATTTGAAAAGTTTTAACAAAATAATTCATTTACCAGGAAGAGAACTTCAAGATTATAAAACTCTATGACTATGATCTATAATTACACTAACCATAATACGTCAACCAACGATGCCAGATGTACCATAATTTATAGCTCAAATTTAGAGCATTCGGTAATTGTACCATAATAAATAATTGTACCATCATTTCGATCGATTCTTCCATTCAATATTTTTCTCAAAACTATTCAGAAAATATGTCAAGTCCTCCTATTAAATGGTTTCTTTCTGGGTTTTCTCTCCCAAATTCCGAAAAATATCACAATACTTCTCATTTCATTTTTAAAAAATATGCATATATATTATTGTACCATAATTTTGCCTAAAATTCCATAATTCTGGCATCGTTGTACCATAATTTTATTTTATATTCGACATCTGGCATCACTGACCTCAACATATAATCAGTATTTCCAATTTATGGATTTTAAGCCGAATTGTGGTTTTTTTTTGTCCCAAGCGGATTTTCAAATTTTGCCCATTTTTTTGAATTTTTGTCAATGTATGTATTTTTTGGCGCTCTAGTTCCTCGGAACTGAGTGCTTATCAATTTGCCCAAATGTCTGTAATTTTCGAATTTTTCGATGAAAATGGTCTTAAACGATTTGGTTCGACTCACTGATCAAGAATCCGTGGTCGAAATTCATTCTGTCCGGCCGTCCGGCCGGCCGGTCCGGCCGGCCGGTCCGGCCGGCCGGTCCGGCCGTAGGCACGATAACTCTCGAACAGAATGAGCTAGACAGTTGAAATTTTCAGAGTATGTTTGAGGGACAAATATCTCGGCTAAGTTCGTTATTGGGCAAAATCGGACAGATGGTTTCGGAGTAACAAAAAAAAATTTTTTTTTTACAGAACAAATTCCAAATTAAATTTTTTTCAATAAGCAGCTTTACCATAAGAATCCATTCATATCATTTTTAACTCTAACAAACTAATACTTTCGGAGATATGATTTTTCAAAATTTCAATGATAGAATTATTCTGTGGGTATTCTATGAATTGTTATAATGTCAACTTTGACGTTGTCTCATTGTAATTCATTCCAGTAATGGTATCAATATGAGAATTAGAATATTATCATACATTTGTTGGTTGATATTTTCATGCCGATGGTCAATCCATATGATGATGGGAATGGTAATGGTAAGTTAATAATATTGAGTTCAGAATATCTCCACTAAAAACAAAACTGGAATTGAGGAATGAATATCTCGGATGAGTTCGTTGTTGGGTAGAATTCGTCTATTGGTTTTGGATTGATAATTTTTGGCACTCTTGTTGAATTTAAATTCTTCTATGATGTTTGAATTCAATTTCTGCTAAGATGAAGTTCTAAATTTCAATAATGAATCGTACTTATGTTTTCACAGAATGCTATAATTATTCTATCTAAGCTTTATTATATGATCTGTGTTCATACTCGTACATTTCATCCTGTTCTATAAGAGAGAGTCAAATTCATTTCAGCTATTTTAATTTGGTTTCTTCCATGGTGCAGTTCTCAGATTGCTCATTTAATCTTGATAAATAAACTATTATTTGAATTGAATTTCCTTATGATGCAGTTCTATCATAAGAATACATTGATATAATTCTCAACTCTCAGAAACCAATACTTTCGCAGATATAATTTGTCTGTTTGAACTAGAGCGCCAGAAAGCTCCTGTCCACAGGGCTTGAACCCATTTTTTTATTTGAACAAACTGGTAAAACTACACTCTTTTTATAGTTGAATATATTTCATTCTAATTTCCTATTTATTTGAACAAACTGGTAAAACTATACTCTTTTTATAGTTGAATATATTTCATTCTAATTTCCTATATTGTTGACCATGGAGTTCCGTTGGTTTTTTGAATCTTTGTTGGTGATCGAAGTTTTTATTGAATTGTCAGATGGTACCAAAATCGACGTATTTCAGGTTTTAGTGAAAGCTTAAGTATTAAAGTTAGGCAGATGAAACTTAATCTGCAGAATTCACAAGGCGTTCAATCTCCGTTAAGGACTAACTGAGGTCCTCAGTTAAGGATAAATTGGGGATAATAAGTGACAATAAAGGATAAAGGTGGTGAAACAGGCCAAAGGTGGTGAAACAGGCCTGTTTCACCACCGTTAAATACGTTAACTGAGGCTGCGATTCAAATTTATCCTTAACTGAGGACCTCAGTTAGGACTTGACAGAGATTTAAACACTTGACAATACTTTGTGAATACGGTGGATTGTATTTTATGAGTTTACTACTTACATTTTATTCGGAGAATTTGGTAACTCTTGTGTTGTTCAGTTTGAAATTATACTATACTTATTGAAAATGCAATATTTTTCAAAATAACATTTATGTCATCCATCGTCAGAGTTTTATTAGAATATATTTGGATTTTTTCCAGATATTTTATCTGAGCTCTAGTTATAATTTAATGAACAAAATTATTTTTTTGAGAGACTATGTTGATAAATTGAGAGTTAACATTGCCAAAAGCTGCATTTTATTCAGAGTTTTAAGAAATGTGTGTTGAGAGAACTTTGGTTCAAACGAATGTTCCGTTAATTCTGAATTCAAATTGTTTTCAACCTAAGCAGAATTATTTTTCTATTTTTGCAAGATAGTATGATTCAAAACTTCGAATATGTTAACATAATCAACAAATATTGAGTTTAATAAAGCTCGTTTTCCTTCACATATGTCTTCATTATACTATGAAATATGATTTCACAAATTTCTTCGTGTAATGATAGTACAGGTATAGATGCATAGAATATATGGTGCGGACATTCTTTGAAATATTTTCGGTCGAAATGTGGTCCAAATCCAAATTTGGAGTCTTGAAGCAGAGCTAGTAAATTTGATTTAGAATTATAGTTTGAGGATATTTTGATTCGTCTCCGCTAGGTTTCAAGGATATTCACTAATGTTTCAATATTTTAATTCAGAAAGGAAAATCTCGTTGCTCGTAAGGTTAGGAGGGTTTGTTTGAAAACTAGATCTGGCCATTCTAAGCGATGATTATTCATAACTTCAGATCTTCGAAGAGCGCTACAGGACTATAATGTAGGGTGGTTATCATTTCCCATAGATACATGCTTCACATACTATTGTATAAATTGTCAGAAAATAAATTATATCTGTAGGAATTTTGGGAATAGGTGACACCTATTCCCAAGATTCCTACAGATATAATCGATTAGGGGTGAAGAATTTATATGGTAGAAAATAAATTATGTGGATGTAATCGTGCTTTTGAACACTACATATAAGAAGCAGCAAAATAAAAATATTTCAAAAGCTAATTGCGATGTTTTAATCATTTATAAAGACCCTGTATAAAGAAAATGCTTTGTGTATTGATGCGTATAGAGTGCAGGTCCTTTTAAAACATATGTTTATACGACATATGTTGATAACTGGTTTGTATCTAGATTCATGTTGTTTGTAATTCTATACTACAGTCGTGAGTTGAACATACAAAATGACAGATGTAAGTAGAAAATATTTTTCAATTACTAGAACAAATGTCGGAAATATACATCATCATAGATCTTTTAGTTCATTGTTAAAATAATTCCAACATTACTAAATTGGAATTTGATATTTATATGTATATTACGATATACTTTCAAAATTGTATTAATATAGGTGTTACGTAGGAGCATAAAAATTCAATATCCCAGAAATTTATTGTAATATTCATCATTGTGGGCAGATTGATTCGGAGATATTCTTGTTTGAAATTTAATTTTATAATTTTCTACTAATATTTCTTAAACTGCCCAACGGATGTAGTTTGTGCTCAGACGTATGTCGGAATAATTGAAAAAAGCAGTAAGCGTTTTGAAATTCAGTTCTGTTGCAGAGAGACCTACTATTTAATATGATGCGGGTGTTGAGGGACTACGTAAGTATTAAATAAGTGTAATTCATTTCGATTCGGTATAAGAATGAAAAAATGAACAGGTACCTATGTAAAGAGAACTTAACTGAGAACAGAATGAAGTTCTCTATTGAAATCATGAAATTGAAATTCGAATAAGTGAATTATTTTTTGAGGATATCTGAGGTTGAATAATATATCTGAAGGTTCTGTGCGATAAACAATTGTCGAATTTTATGTGGTAAATATTAATGATATTTCTGCATGCTCGTTCTGCCAGGAACAGCGTGTTATCATTTTGTCAAGGTGTCTGTAAGTTTTTTATTCATATTTGAGAAACCATTCAAAATACATATTCAATTCCTTGTAAATAAAACTTTTTTATGTATGGTAATTTGCGATTGCTCAGTTACTTTTGAAACTCAGATCTTTACATATTATTATTTATTTCTGCATGTTTGTTGATTTATAAATATAATTGTTGAATAAATAGATTTTGTATCCTTTTTATGAAAAAAAAAATGAGGAAAAAAAATTTTTGTAAGAACCATACCTCTAGAAAATTTTCAAAAGAATTACGAAAAAAAATTAGTTCAAGCATTGACGTGAAGTCAGGAGCTTTTGCGTGTATGTTCGATTGTCCATTCTTCTGTATTGAGCACCCTTAATCGAATTAACCATGGTAAATTATGTTGTCCACTCTCTTGTATTGGACACTCTTAATTCGAATTTACCATGGTAAATTCGAATTAGGGTTTTTTCGTATTTTTTATGGAATTTTCTAGGGGTAGATACGGTTCTTACAAAATTTTTTTTTCGTAATTTTTTTCAAATTTTCTAGGTGTACGGTTCTTACAAAATTTTAAACACGTCTTTATGTTGATTTTCTACTAATAGTTTCCAAACTTCAATTCGATGAGCGTATGTTTATTTTTTGAGTTATCGAGGAAATAATATTCCAGGTGGTTATAACTCGGAAGCCGTTAAACCGATTATGCCCAAAAACGAACTCAACTCTCCCATTCAGATACGCAACCTACCCTGAAAATTGCAAGTCCCTATCACCTTTTGTTCGAAAGTTATCGAGGCAACGGTCATCCATCTAATGAACTCACACAAAGCTGCTCGAATCTCCAACAATAATTAATCGATCGTATTAAAACTTTAAACTTGGCAGTAGAGTTGGGTTCTAAAGGCTCTTGCAAAATTGCAGCAATTTCAGACGAATAATTAATTATACATAGAATTTTTTTTTTATTTTCAATGATTTCTTAAAAATTTTCTACAAACATAATCCTCACGAAATTTTGCAAGAATTTTTGAGTTGGCATTCTACAACTTATAACCATGTTTCAATTCAATCGGTTCAGTATTTTTCGAGTTAATGAAGAGAAAAAAACAACCAAATTTCAGATGGCTGCAATTCTAAAACCGTTTGGCCGATTATGCTTATAAACAAACTCAAATGTCCTGTTCTGATGCACATCCTAACCTGAAAATTTCAAGCCGCTATCTCTTTCCGTTGTCAAGTTATCGTGACAACAAAATTATTTTTCAATAATTTTTTTTTTAATAATTTTCTAGCCGTACGATTCGCACAAAATTTCACAACGTGCTTAGGATCTTCTACAACTACTCGTCAAGTTTTAATTCGATCGGATTTATATTGGTTGAAAACAAAATTATTACTCGGAAACCATTGGGCCGATTATGCCCATTAAGGAACTTGTCCGTCGTATTGGGATATGCCACCTACCCTGAAAATTTCAAGTCGTTAGCTCTTTCCGTTCTCAAGTTATCGTGGCCGTTATAACGGCTGGCCGGACAGAATCAAATTTGACCTAGAATTCTTCATTGGGGAGTCGAACCAAATCGTTTGAGACCATTTTCGTCAAAAAATTCGATAGTAACAGACATTTGGGCAAAATGATAATGCGATGTTCCCCAGAACATACGCGCAAAAAAAGATTTATATTTCTTTCTGTATGATAATGATATAAGTAATCATTAAAGGATACTGTGGGAGGTGTACTCATTATTAAAAGGTTTCTTTCTGGGTTTTCTCTCCCAAACTCTGAAAAATATCTATAAAATAAAAATTAATTATTTTGTGATTTGCTTCTGCGTAAGAAACACAAGATATTTGTCAGAAGCAATCAATCGAACAATGTTGCCTAACAAATAATAACGAAACAACATCAACGAAGAGACAAGTATATTGTAACGTTTCGGAGTCTATATCAGACTTCTTCGTCAGAATCTTAACGAAAATCTTGAGAATTATTTTGTTGATAGTTATTCTGAAATTCGCGAATTATTACATTGGCAGTATTTGAAAAACATAATATCTTAGTTTTACTTTGCATAGAAATTTCAAAGTTCCAACTCCTTTTTTAATAAATTCAGCCAAATATGGTTAATACCAATTGAGCAATTTGCAAAATTGCATTTTCTGTTCAACAAAATATAAGTTGACTTCTTAACTTTCCTTTTGATATAATCAGGTTCTGTCATCAGAATCTCTGTTTTACTTCAATTCATCATGCGATCTCCTTGGATTGTACATACATGTTCTGCTATTTTTGATTTCTGTATGCCCCTATTTCTCAAGTTGTTCTTAAGTTTTGACTTTTTATCTTGTATGAAGAAAATAAATGTAGTTTATTATTCATTCTGATAACAGGTTAATTTTGTTGATAAATATTTCTTAAATTTTAGTTCAGAGATAGAAATAGAGACGGTGGAGGGGGGAGAGGCGGGGGAGGAGCAGGAGGAGGAGGAAGAGGTGGAGGAGGAAGAAGAGGAGGAGGAGGAGGAGGTAGAGGAGGAGGTAGAGTAGGAGGAAGGGGAAGAGGAAGAGGAGGGAGGAGTATAGGAGGAGGCGGAGGTAGAGGAAGTACGACAGGAAGATGGATTAGAGGAAGATGGATGAGAGGGAGAGGAGGAAGGGGAAGAGGAAGGGGAAAAGGTTCTAACAACCCGGCCCCTCCAGAGGTAGTAGAGGCACCCCAGGTAGAAGAGCCGGTAGTGCCGGTAGTGGTGGAGGAGTAGGAAGAGGCGGAGGAAGGGGAAGAGGAAGAGGAGGGAGGAGTATAGGAGGAGGCGGAGGTAGAGGAAGTACAACAGGAAGATGGATTAGAGGAAGATGGATGAGAGGGAGAGGAGGAAGGGGAAGAGGAAGGGGAAAAGGTTCTAACAACCCGGCCCCTCCAGAGGTAGTAGAGGCACCCCAGGTAGAAGAGCCGGAAGTGCCATCAGAGCCGGAGGTGGTGCCGGCACCTGGGGTAGCGGCTCCTCCTCCTGGAAGTACGGCTGGTACTGTACCGGCGCACAGTTCCTCGGAAGAGGAACTGTTACGGGAGTGCCATGCGTACTTCTGGGACGAGGAGGCAATGGAATAAAAGAATGAATAAAAAAAAATTTAATGATTTTTTTTTTAATTTTAATAACCTTCTGAGTGATTTGTCTCCATTTTCCTTTAAGTGTAATATTATGATAACAACTTTCATATAATTGAATAATCTTACTACTTCAAGTGATAATATAGTAGAATTGTGGGGCTTGGAAGTGAAAGGGTTTAAGTGAATTTTTTTGAAATTCTCAGATAAATGGCTTCAAAGTTAATCGGAATATCAATATTCCAGAAATTAGTTCAGAAAACTGTGTTAATATTATAGATTTATGACAAAGTGTTTAATAGAGGCTAATAGAACATTATTATATCAGAAATTCTATCCTTCAGAAGTAATATTCTGCACTTAGATCATTTTTTTTAATGCACTTGAACGCTTTTACTTTCAGGCCTCCCAATTGTACTGGAATTTCACAGGAAATTAATAAAACTTTTAGCTATATGGTTTCACTGAAATGGGTAAATATGTAAAAATATAAAAAAACTCTGATGATGTCATTTTATAAAGAATTCAAGAAAAACAATATTTGGAAGATCTATATCAGTTTATATTTGGATTTGAAGAATGGGCGTAAGCAGCTCCCATCCTGATAGGGGTATTATGACCGCAATGTTGCATTATTTCATTTCGAATGAGGGTAGAACTAATAGGCGTAGACCAGATTTTAGTAATGAACGGTATTAATTGTTATAGTGAAAAAATATAAAAAAGCACTGACGTGAAGTCAGTACTCTTTGGCGCGCGTGTTCACGTTAGCTAATTGGAATTGAATCATGGGTGTTTTAAGCTCAGTGGATGTAGCGAGCCGGAGATCTACTAAGGGTAGTGGACACCATTCACTGTCAGGTCAGAAATTTACAGTACTGTGTCTAAGCTGGCGTAAGGATAGAGAGGCGTAAGGAGAGAGACCTTCCGAGTCATTTGTCTCCATCTTCAGGCCTATTATTCAAGTGCTACATATTAGTGAGATAACAAATTTCATACAATTAAACAATCTAACTAATTCAAGTATTAATATAGTACAATTGAGCTGGAATTTCCCATGAAATAAATGAAACTTTCAGCTACATATTTAGACTGAAATGGGTCAATATGTGAAAATATAAAAAAGCACTGACGATGTCATTATGTAAGGAAAAAATAAAAAACTATATTTCAAAAATCTATATTAAATAATATTTGGATTTAAAGAATACACGTGAGCAACTTCGATGCTGATGGGGATCTCATGACAGCATTTTTTGCTTTAGTTCATTTCGAATGAGTTTAAAACTAATAGGAGTAGAGGAGACGATCGTAAAGAACAGTATGGTTAGAAAACTTGAAAAAATATAAAAAAATGGACGTGGAGGCAGTACTCTTTGGTGGGCTTGATTACGTTGATCAATTTGCTTTAAATGGTGGATGCTTCAAGTTCAATGGATAGAGCGAATAGTAGATTTAGTCTTGCCTAAGCTGTCATAACGATACATTAAGAGTAACAGTAGAGCTTAAATAGAATCTAGGAGCTTCCGAGGGATCTCCTTGAGGTAGATCTAGGCGTAAGCTTTTGTGTTATCAACGGGGGTCCCACTACATTTTTTTTTTTTTGATCACCGGTGGAACCAAGGGCGTAGCCAGGACTTAATTTGGAGGGGGGGGTTTGAAATAGGAATTAATTTCGGGGGGTGTAAGGGTCACTTTCTGCAGCAAAACATTTTTTTTTAAGAGAAAATAACATCTCGGGGGGTGGGGGGGGGGGGTTGAACCACCAACCCCCCCCCCTGGGTACGCCCTTGGGTGAAACTAATAGCCAGACTGTATCGATAGCCATATTTGATGAAAGAACTTGAAAAAAGAAAAAAAGCACTGACGTGAAGTCAGTACTCTTTGGCGCGCGTGTTCACGGTGGCTAATTTGAATTGAATGATGAGTACTTCAAGCTCAGTGGATAGAGCGAGCCGAAGATCTACCCAAAGGATAGTGGACACCATTCACTGTCGGTTCAAAAATTAACAGTGCTGTATCTAAGCTGCCATCAGGACAGAGTAACAAAGTTGGAAAAGAACACAACTGACTCTCCTTAGTCGCACAAGCTCCTAGAAGATTTGGGAGGGTCAGTATAATCCTAATCATGTTTATAGCACGCGTGCAAAAGCAGAGTGACTTAACAATGAAAGAAAAAGTGTAAAAAGTCAATTTGATTTGGCGCGCGTGCTATAAACATGATTAGGATTATACTGACCCTCCCAAATCTTCTAGGAGCTTGTGCGACTAAGGAGAGTCAGTGTTCTTTTCCAACTTTGTTACTTTGTCCTGATGGCAGCTTAGATACAGCACTGTTAATTTTTGAACCGACAGTGAATGGTGTCCACTATCCTTTGGGTAGATCTTCGGCTCGCTCTAGCCACTGAGCTTGAAGTACTCATCATTCAATTCAAATTAGCCACCGTGAACACGCGCGCCAAAGAGTACTGACTTCACGTCAGTGCTTTTTATATCTGGAATTATTGAAAGAATGTTCAACACCATCATTGGCCTGAGAGACAGAGTTACGAAGATTACACACCCAAGTAAAACCAGAGCGGCGTTGGAAAGGCTTAGAGAAATTCTAATGGGAAATGGGTACAAGAGGTCCTTCATTAACAAATTGTTCAACAGCAAACCTCGAAATTCTCCCATCCAACCCTCAGCAGAAAATCCAACAAGAGAGCAGATCATCCAAGAAGATAGGGTAATTATAGCCACCAGCAATGAAATACAAGTCAACCAACAATTAGAGCAACATACACCCATAGAAGTTCAGCCTCCAATGGTGCAACAAGACATCCAGGTACAAAGTAGTATAGCTCAATCCTCTCACACCACATTATTTTCCTTACCTTACGTTCCACAACTTACCAGCAAACTCTTGAACATTCTTTCAATAATTCCAGATATAAAAATTGCAAAATATAATGTCTTTCCGAATAATATTAACTCCAAACTTAAAACAGAAGTTCCAACACTATATAAAAGTGATGTGGTATACTCCATAGCTTGCCTTTACTGCATAGAAACGTATATTGGCCAGACATCACAACTTCTAAAACAGAGAATTGCGCTTCACAAAAGTGATATCCGTAGACATCCTGATCGTTGTGCTTTAGCGATGCATGCAGACAGGCTAAACCATTCTTTCGACTTCGATAATTCAAGAGTCGTGGCGTCTGCTGGCGGCTATGATAGGAGGATTTTCCTTGAAATGTGTCATATTCATAATACTGATAATACCATAAACAAAAAGAGTGACATAAAGGGCCTTATTAATATTTATGGCTACCTTCTGGCATTAGACAAAGGTAATGAAGTAAGAAGAGCTTCTGCTCCACCAGATACATCTGAATGAGTTAAATATTTTTCTTATGTCGTCTGGTTATCTTTAATTAATTATAAAGTGTCAATTAAGTTCATGAGAACATTCAATCCAAGTTAAAAACTTTTCGTCTTCCCCTCGTAGTTGCTTTCAGGCGTTGCGTTTTTTGTTTTCAAAGATAACGGTGATGGCAGCAATGACCAACCTGAATAAAAATAAAAATTATACAGTTGCCTACACTGGTTGTCAACTTCAAATGGTTGTCATGTTGTCAACTTCACATGTCTAACTTTTGCCGCTTTGTCCTGGCCGGTTCCGTCTTGGAAAAATTTCGAAATAGTTAATAATAAAGTGATAATTGCTAATTAGTCCAAATTTAAATTGTTTGCTTGTCTCGGATTTATTCTAAATTAATTTAAAGAAAATGTGTTAACATTGATGTATGTGGTTTTAGTAAAAGTTAATTTTCAATGTTTTTTCTACAAGAGGTCTGGTACCTCGTGTTCATTTGGCAAGTTCTTCTCTAGAACCAACCAAGTTGTCAGTAAGTCTTGTGAGAGATTGTTTTTATGTAGTTTTTGACTTGAGCATACTTTCCTATTATTGTAGATTCCTGATGAAGAACCCAACCCTTTGGTTCGAAATATAGAAAATAGACAGCACATGTTGTGTTATTTATAATATCAGCCCAATTCTGCCGAGTACCCACAAATTCAATGATCTATATGTTACGGCAATACTCAATATAATATATATATATATATATATATATATATATATATATATATATATATATATATATATATATATATATATATATTAAATTTAATGCAACGATAAGAGTCTATATTTTAAATATTTGTGAATTTCTTAAGGGTTATTTGTAGAAGCCCTGAAGAAGCATTAAACTGATGCGAAAGCTTGGCAAAGAATAAATAGTTAAAACCATTATTCTCCTGAATTGAGTCAATAACCCTTAAGAAATTCACAAATATATATATATATATATATATTTTAACATTTGTTTAAGGGTTAGCAGCAAGAAAGCCAGTCACACGATCTTTTTAGCAACTTCCTATATTTCGGTGGACATTGCCACCATCCTCAGGGATCTACAATAATTACTTAAATTAAAAACATTGCCACAAAAGGTAGACAAAAAACTTACAGCTAGTGATCACTAATAGCAAACGGTCTCATGGAACCAACAACGAAACAAACATAAAGTTTGAAGTAATTGATGTGTAATTTAAATTTATATTGTAATGCAGTTATTGTATCAGATTTAAGGAATCAGCTACTATATAATAATAACGTAAAAGTGGTGGAGAGCTGTGCTCTGTTCCATGTTGCTGTTTGTTTCGTTGTTGGTTCCATGAGACCGTTTGCTATTAGTGATCACTAGCTGTAAGCTTTTTGTCTACCTTTTGTGGCAATGTTTTTAATTTAAGTAATTATTGTAGATCCCTGAGGATGGTGGCAATGTCCACCGAAATATAGGAAGTTGCTAAAAAGATCGTGTGACTGGCTT
This sequence comes from Halyzia sedecimguttata, assembly GCA_937662695.2. Lineage (NCBI taxonomy): Eukaryota > Metazoa > Arthropoda > Insecta > Coleoptera > Coccinellidae > Halyzia > Halyzia sedecimguttata. The sequence continues at coordinate 77,750,728 of OW569417.2, forward strand.
TCTTGCTGCTAACCCTTAAACAAATGTTAAAAAATTGATTTTACAGCAATTAACATAAAGGTTCATTATATATATATATATATATATATATATATATATATATATATATATATATATATATATATATATATATATATATATATATATATATATATATATATATATATATATATATATATATATATATATATATATAAAAAAATATATATATATATATATATATATATATATATATATATATATTTATAGCCCTCCTGTAATTCTGCGTCCATACATTAAGTTTTTTACATGTAATTCTGCGTCCACCGCATTGCTGCGTCTGTATACGGACGCAGAAATGCAAGTCAATGCTAAACGCTTTATTATAACGTCCTCGTTCGTTTCATTGTAATACGGCGATGACGTCCCAATGGCGGTATTGTGTACTTTTTTTGAATACCGTAGTTCGTGTTGTCTCCACTCGTGGCGCTGCAGTCGGGAAGTGTATATTCGAAATGTATATTACTATTACACCATCCCGACATTCATGCGTCAATAAAACCGGCAACACTGTTCCGTATATCCATAACCATCAAACCGATATTTCTGCGTCCTTCAATGATTTCCAGATGTGAGTTGTTTACGTTTTTCATGTTGAAGCAGTATTCGAAGCTTCAAGGTCACAAAAATTCGACTTCCTACGATTCAGGTACCTTAGCATTTATAATGGAGCCTAATGATAATTTCAAATTCTCACATAACGTAGCTTCAGTACACTTTAAGATCGAATAATTATTTTCAGATTCATCATGTTATGTTCTGAATCATCAAACAACATTTATTATGTTGAGGATTTTTATAAATAAGTTAGCTTAATTGTGAAAAATTCACGGGAATACTTGTTTCAACATGACTGAATAAATTAAAACCAAGCAAAATTGATAATCATGAATTATTACAATGTGAATTAGTCAGTAAGCTGCATAATAGCACTCTTACGTTGGGTTTCACGAAGGTTTGACAGCTCTTAATTGCCAAATTAGTGCGATTCTATGTCGATATTCAGTTCATTTTTGATACAACCATCGAAATAAATCCACGATTAAGCTAATCGAAGCTTCGTGAAACCCAACATAAGTCAGTCAAAACCGTCACAAAAATTACTAACTCAGCAAAAGTGCAAGTAAATCTGAATTTTTGTAAGTGGCACTTGAAGAGCAATAACTAAATTTTCTGTGCTTTTTGTGGAATTAACGAAAAAAGTTTTGCACTCCATTCAATATACATAAACAATGGTCATTTGAAAAAAGTCCAAATGATAATAACAGAAGGTATTTGCTATTTGGCTGATTTCTTCCAAAAGCTTTAGCTTTTATCGTCGTGATTCACTTTCGAATATCAACGCAGTCGGCTCCAATATGAGTACTAATTCAGGCAGAAAGCACATGAGGTTTCTCAAAAATACCAACTTTATGCAAAACTGCTATTTTTATTTTTAAGAACCAACCCAAACTATTCTCTCATATTTTTCCTTATAAGTTAAGCCTTCTTACGATCATGAGAGAACCAAATGTACTATTTGCTTAAATTGGTACTCCAAATGAAGCTAAATGAATATGGAGCAATGAAAAACGACGAGAAAAAAATTCTTTCAGGAAAAGAACAGCTTAACGGTGAGTGCCATATCTCATCATCATCTATTCGACTCATAGAATTCTAATTAAAACCCAAATTATTGCAAATTCAATGATAAATAAGGAGTATTCTCCTTAAATAGAATTTTGAGAGTAACAATGTGAAAACTAAATAGAGTGAATAAGTGCAAAAATTTCGTCCTTCTTCGTGAATTACCACTAGTAGCATAAATTTTCTAATGTGCCAAATATATCATGTAAAAATCTTTTATCGACTTCGACTATTGTATTAAATTAAATTTTCTGGAATATACTATGAAAACATACATATAATTTTCAAAACAAATAAATAGAAAATCACTTCTGCATCTTTTCATTGACTTATCACTGCTGGTATTACACCTATCCCTGTCCATTAAAAAATAGAGTTCTTAGAGAGAAACAAAGGAGTTTTACTTTTAATGCCTGATAGTGTCAATGCTGGCTGTAAGCGCAGTATAATTCGTCCTCAATGGTGAAAAGAAGAAAAATAGTATGTTAATTAAAGGGATATTTCCTCGAGCTTACTAGGCCTAAACAGAGTTAGTTAGTTATCTTTCTTCCACCAATGGCAGGAACTCTGTAAGACTTGGAACGGTTCCTATTGGTCTTAATGAATAAAATAATCGAATCACAAATATTCAAAAAACATAAGCGTACCATAATTCCCACAACAGGAATTTTGAGTTATACAATTTCTGTCTGACCTGAGAGGAGAAAGTCAATTCGCACGCTGTAGCTATTGATTTTCTCGGAATATTTTCTGCCAATGTACATCGATACATACCCATAAGTCTACATGAATCTGTTTAGTTCTTTCGTCCCTTGTTATACTTCGAACCAAAATATATTTGGCAGATTGAATCAAAGTCTTCGATCCGTTTTACCATTCAATAGAAAGTAGCAAGTAGAGCAATCCCAGAAGGGTTGACTGATGAGCATTTTTGAGAAAAATGTTTCAAACCCTAGTTTCCATAGAGGAGATCAATTTAATATTCACCTTGATATCGGGCTCGAAGATAAGGTGAAATATGTTTGTTTACATTACATGCCATATTTTTCATACCAGAAATGAATAGAGCGAAAAATTTAAGTTGATGTTGGGACCTGCAAGGCAACTCCTAGAAAGAGCACCTGGCACTTGTTTTACAAAATTTCTCCATTGCATAAATTACAGTTATTCATCTCTTGCATCTATCCCTGATCAGTGTTTGTTCATAAAGAATACACGAATATCCTGTCATTTGTCACCATACTGACTATCTACTCAAGGTATGGTGTGATTTATGAAGGTGAAATATTGCAATTTTTTCTGAGGTTTTTAGTTCAATAAATAATAGGATTTCAGTTTCAAATATTCTTGCATTGCTCTAAAAATTCGGTAATAATATTACTTCGTAATTCTTGTTATGTATTATCTTGCCATCTACACGCTTTGTAGTTGCAGGATCTTGTTCTTCAAAATTGCCAAGGCGGTTTCGGGAAAAATTGAAATAACAAGTTCTCAGTTTTAAAATCTTTATCAAATCAGGTTTAAACAAGAAATTGAAAATAGATATAATTTTTATAGAATAATCTTCTGCTGTGTAGAAAGATGGTTAAGCACCTAAACTGTATACGCTTTTGAAGTGTGGAAAGATGAATCGTCTTTCGAAAAATATTTTGCCGGATAGAAGACATCGTGTTTTTGTTGATGATGATAATAATTATAACTTTAGAATTTCGAATAATGAACCCCATCCCTCAAGGATCTGTTTTAGCACTCCTTCATTTCATACTCTTATGTGAATAACTCTTAGTTATTCTTCCGTTCCGGTACTTTACTAGAACCTCTTTCAACTCAATACTAACACTCCACTGAATCAGAATTTATATTTCCACTAATATGCAGTTTTTCATACATAAATAATGTGTGGTTAGAAACGAGGGCATTTTCATAAGTAGCTCGATTCGAACATAAAATAAATATTAGGAATAATGAATTTCATTTCAACGAAATTTAAATTATGGCTATGCATTATAGACACTTTGAAATCAACCGTTTTTTAACTAATTGAAAAAGTTGCATAACTTAGAGTGATGTTTGAAAGTGAAACTAATTGTAAATTCCATTTTTGGCATTCATAAAATATAGGGTGCCATTTAAAAAAAATCATATCTGTTATTGAAATAGTATAACCTTAAGTTAAAAAGTTAAAGTCGAATTAAAAGTCACCAACTGCTAAACAGAAAATTTTTATGCAATCTTATTCAAATAATTAGTCATTCTGCTGATTCGGTCTTTTGCTAGAGAATAATAATATTACGAATAATAAGCAATGCATTATATTATTATTGATTATTGCTATTCATTATCAACTCTCTGCAATCAAGTACTTCTCAGAACAACAGAATAATCCATCTAAAATTAGTCCAAGGAATCTAAGTATCTTAACACAAAGGGAAGACGTTACATTTAATTATTGTGCTATCACAAGATTAAAATATCATATTACAATTTGTTCAACCAAATTTTTTTTTAGGTCTCATCTCATTCTATTAATTCATCTATTCGATATAATTAAGGCAACGAACACGCAGAAGAAATTCCTATCGAAAATTCCCGTACTCAATATGTTTTCTTCCTTATCAAGAGGGGAGAAAATCCGTTGAATGTAACATCTGTGTGGGTCAGGTCTGCGTTCACATCGAATGGAATGTCAAGGCCAATCAGTCTATTCCTTCATAAAAAAAACCCTCATACATTTGGCAACACAGCCTGTGCAGCAATGTCCGAATGGTTGACGTGTATATAAAACGAATGACGCAGAAATGATCGAAATATCGGCAAATAAATATACGGACGCAGAAACTACGGTATTTTTTAAGGACGCAAGGTTCATTGTACCGTTGACAAGAAAATTTTCTCCCCCAGTTTTCAAGTATATTGAGATCTGAGACTCGCAAAATGATCGTGAGGTGTATACGGAGATAGTCTACCTAACATACGTCGATATACACTTCGATTTCAAGGGGACGCAAAGATGTCAGTATCATGTAATGACGCTGAAATGATGTCGGGATATATATATATATATATATATATATATATATATATATATATATTCACAGCTTGCAATTAAACGTTTTAATAGTATGAGAAATATTTTTATGCGTTTTTTGTTAGTGCAATCTAAAAACAAGAACAAATTAGCTGTTTATCAATAGAGAAAAACCTTAAGGCAAAATTATTTCGAAAGTTAATGTGTCTTGCCATCAAGTTCTAAAATATTAAGTGGGTATGTCTTGTGTTAACAAAGATTTCTTCTGCATTGAAATAATGTACCACAAAGGAAATTACAGGTTTTTCTTCATATTCACTTCCAATAGTTACATGTTACTTTTCAGATGCACAGTTCAGAAGTCGCCCACGAATCAACTATTTAATAATACTTTCTCCACTATCACACATTATTGTAGTGGGAACACAGAAATAAAGTTCACAACGAAAACAGTTGATTCTGCTAACTCGCACAAACTCATAAGATCTTATGAGGGGTGTATCCTCGGAAGACCCAGGAGTGTCAGTATAATTATATAATGAATTTTCAACGTTTAAGAATTCTCAGATTATTGAAAGTATAAGGTAAGATTTACCTAATATCTTTTTCCAAAAATATAAAGATAAATGTTATCTATGTGTGCAGGATGATATTCTTATTTTGTAGGAATATTTTTATTATTTTACTAAAAACTGTATACAGCTTATTCGACTGATAGTCATCTCAGATTCAATATATCCTTTCATATGAATTGAAGAATAGCAAATAAAAGAGCTGATACATTAATGAGAGATCATGGAGCGCATAACGAAAAATGTCCGTAAGGGGTAACATCAGTTTCAAAATTGGCCCTAGGGCCACGGTATGCACACTTCAACTCGGAAACAACGCTACAAAATAATAATAATAATAATAAATTGTCTTTATTGTATCACTGTAATACAGATGAGTGGACGGTACGAACTCTTCAATACGGAAACAACGCTACATCCCCCAAACTGACTTGTCTTGCACTGAATTGCTATGAATATTCTTTCAAAACCTCACAATATCGACTCAGCACTCCCAACATAACCCATCCTACCCAAAAACAGTCACTTCTCTTCTGCGCATGCGCAATCTACTCGCGGCTAAAAGTCCTTTCAAAATAACACACCTTACAAAAAACTTCGATTCTCCAACACTAGTGGTTCGGAAGATATCGCATCTTTAATCTACGCATGCGCAGACCCTCATCAGGGATCTGGACCCAATGGAGGAATAGCATCCGCCACCCCAAAACCCCAATCCTCTCTGACGAAAACTTCAGCAGTTAAATGACTTCTCATCTGCGCATGCGCACAACGAAAAATGCCCGGAAAGGGCAACATGAACCTCAAAAAAATAGGTTTCGGCATTTTAAGCAAAGTATTCCGCAAAATAGTAGTAATTATTTTATTTTTTTTATGTCGCGGGATCTTCACGAAATTTTGCAAAAGTGTTTGCATTGGTCTTTTGCATCTAACTACTGAGTTTCAATTTAATCAGATCAGTATTTTTCGAGTTATCCTGAAGACAAATTTTGAAATTTTTGAAATTTTTTTTACCACTTTAGGGCCGTCCGATCAAAACAAAACTTCGCAGGCATATAAAGGTCATGATTCTACAATTTGATGCCAAATTTCAGAAAGATCGAGTGATCGGTTCCGGAAATATTCATAAGAAACGTTGTGACTAAAAACGGCCTTAACTCCGAAACCGCTCGGTGGATTTCGCCCGTTAACGAACTTGTCCGAGATATTTACGCTAAAAAACTACCCTGCAAATTTCAACGCTCTAAGTCGTTCCGTTCGAGAGTTATCGTGCTAACGGCCGGACTGGCCGGCCGGCCGGACCGGACGGACAGAATTGAATTTGACCTCGAATTCTTCATCAGGAAGTCGAACCTACTCGTTTGAGACCATTTTCGAAAAAAAATTCGAAAAATAAATAAATAAATAAATAAATGATAGCACGCTGTTCCTTGCGGAACACGCGCGCAAAAAGGAACGTAAACCACTACTTCGATGGAATCAGGGTGGCCACTTGTACCATAATTATCGAATTGTAACATAATTTTTCCTCGAATTTATCCTTATCAGATAATTGTACCATAATCGATAATTGTAACATAATTCTGGACTCAAGTAAACGATTTTTAACTTGCATTAATTCGCAACTCTCACGATATAGCTGGCATAGAAATGTACTGTAATGTTAGTAGGGACATCTATCTTTCGATTGCAAAGACAACGAACATATCTGAGAAAACATAGAATGTAGATTTCTTTATTCAATTGAGGATAATATTGCAGATTTCCTTATGCTATTCGAACTCAGGGTTCCCCTTTGTCAGGGAAATACGACAAACATAAAATTCTGCTGGCGTCTAGTTGGCTAGCGCTTGTTTATACGTTCATTGTGCTAGTGCATTTTGTTACGCGCAGTGTTATATCGGCCTACGTGTTTTCAAAAGCAATACATAATTACAAAATGGCCAGTACAAGTAGTAATATATCATATGATAGCTCTGATTCTGATAGGGAAGCCAAAAGAGTAAAATATGATAATGTGAACAGAAGGGAAAAAAGGCCTCAAAAATATAAAAGAGAATGGGAAGAAAATTCTACATTTAAAGGATGGTTGAAACCTATGGAAGGTAAAATATTATTTTAAAGTTACTTTCATAAATTGAATGTTTGTTTTTTTTCAGAAAACCCTACTAGGGCGAAGTGTATTGCTTGTAATACAGACTTCAAAGCAGAAATTACTGTTTTAAAAAATCATAGCAAAGGAGCTAAGCATCTGAAAAATGTAACAAAGATCGCTAGCAATCAACCAAAGATTGATCCTGCTTTTAAAAAAAATGAATCTCAGAATGGATCGAGAAGGGCAGAACTATTATTTGCTGCCTTCATAACAGAACACAATTTGCCCATGAGACTTTGTGACCATTTAATTCGTCTCGTAAAATATGCAGCTCCTGATTCGAAGATTATCGAAGGTATGAAAATGGGAAAAACGAAAGTGACTGGAGTTATCAAACATGTTTTGGCCAGATCGCATTTTGAGGAATTAGTCGAAGAACTGAAAACGCAAAAGTTCAGCATATTGGTGGATGAATCGACAGACATAGGTATGGTGAAAAATTTATGCGTTTGTGTTAGGTACTTTAGCAAAAATTCGAATGAAGTCACAACAAAATTCTTCAACTTGGTGCAATGTTTCTCCAATAAGGATGCAGATGAAGCAAATAGGGGTGCAACAGCTGATGTTATCTATAACAAAATTATGGATTTGTTTAGTTCTGCTAATATACCTTTGAAAAATATTGTTGGTTTTGGTTCCGACGGTTGCAATACTATGTTTGGTATCCACAACTCAGTAGTAAGTAGATTGAAATTAAATTTCCCTGGAATTATAGTACAGAAATGTATATGCCATTCTCTACACTTATGTGCAAGTGAAGCTTGCGAAGTTCTTCCACGTCATTGTGAAGATCTGGCCAGAAATATTTATAGTTATTTTAAGAACAGCTCGAAAAGACAAGCACAGTTTACAGAATTTCAAAAATTTTGTAGTGTGGAGCCTCACAAAATTTTAAGGCCATCACAAACCAGATGGCTTTCTTTACTTATGGTAGTGGAAAGAATAATAGAGCAATGGCATCCTCTACAATTGTACTTTGGAAGAGAATGGATAGAACATAGATTGCAATCTTCGGAAATCATTGCTAACAAGCTGAACGATTGGCCAACCAAGCTTTTTTATTTCTTTCTACAGTGGGTTTTACCTAAATTTGTAAAATTGAATGAATACTTTCAGAGCGAGCGAGTCATAATCACTCATGTTCATAACATAGTCTCGGAAACTTTTAGAGATATTTTGATGTGTTATCTAGAGCCGAGTTATGTTCGAAGAACTGAATTGTCGGAAGTCGAACCTAACAATTCTAGCCATTTCATTGACGTGAAACAAATGTATCTCGGAGTCAGAGTGGTCCAAAATGTTGACAAATTGAACAACATCGAAAAATGAAATGAAGAAAAGATTTGACTTCGACGAAAATATTTTCTCCAAATTATCCATTTTTGAACATAATGAGGTCGAAGTAAATATAGCGTCAATTTTCCCAATCATAAATAAAGTGCCAAGAATTGTTGACCCTGAAAATGTAGAATTGATACAGACAATTCATGATCAGTGGAGACTATTTCGTAACACTGAATTTAATATATATAAAAGTCGGTTTATAACGTCTTTCGACGCTGTCCGACGCCTAACTTCCAAGTGTGTCGTTGTGCACAATCTTCAGGTGTTAAATTTCTGGCGCTCATTGATTTTTCGATGGATTTCTGCCATTCCAATCTGGGTCTGCCTCTTTTCTGAATTTAATGATGAGATAAAAAATGAAACAAGCATTGACAAGTATTGGTACAAAATCTACCAAATTCATGACATGACAGATGTCTATAAATTTAGAGAATTGGGAAATTTTGTACTAGATTTGTTAATAATTCCCCATTCCAATGCAGCTTGTGAGAGGATATTCTCAAAGGTGAATTTGATCAAGACTGATGTACGAAATCGATTATGTACAGATACGGTCAATTCACTTTTGCTATCCTCTCAAAGCATTGATAGTGAATGCTACAATTTCACTATTACCCCTAAATTATTAGACCTAATGTCATCTTACAAGCATGTTGATACTGCAGAAACAGAAAACACTGATATTTTGTTTGACACATTATAATTCTATCCCTTATATTTTGTTTTTATAGAGAAATTTCTATTTTGTATAATTTTTATTTAACGAGAAAAAAGGGTAATAAGAATATTCGTGCTTTTCATTTCACCTCCATGGAAATATAATACATTATTATATTTCTATATTCATTTCCTAAGATATATATACATATATATATTTGTAACATAATTTTGAGGAAAATCTGATAATTTTGGCAACACTGACCGATAATTTCTCTTTCGGTCGGTGGCAACACTGGATGGAATACTAATTACCGAACAGCTAGAGGCTATTTCGGTAATTGTGAACACTACTCGAGGACGAATCAAAATAATTTCGATAGTAAGACTGAGGTATGTATTCGTTAAAATTCCAAATATTTTTATGATAACCATGATTGTTTGTCTGAGTACCTAATGCTAATAATTTTTCAGATTCTATGAAAAATTTAATTTTCCCGGAGTTGTTGGCTGTGTAGATTGTACACATGTAGCCATTTTTCCACCGAAGATTGAAGATGACCAAAGCACAGAGCATGTTTATGTAAATCGAAAAGGATATCATTCAATCAATGTCCAACTGGTTAGTACATACTTGAAAAACTCAATACTCTATATTTTGACTTTCATTATTATTATTTTCAGATATGTGATAGTACGTTGAGGATAACAAATGTGAATGCCCGATACACAGGGAGCACACATGATGCATTCATTAGGGCCAATTCCAATATTTTAAATGTACTCACAAACTTACATGACGGAGTACATATAAATTACATTCTTTTGGGTTAAAAAATATTCATTGGATTAAAATTCTTTACATATTTAATACATTTTTTTCTATTAGGTGATTCCGGATATCCGCTTAGACCGTGGCTTTTGACACCACTGGAAGCTGAACTTATCAGGAATACCCCTGAATTTAACTGCAATATGGCGCATAAGAAAATTAGAGGTTTAATTGAGAGATGCAATGGTATTCTTAAGATGGGATTTATGTGTCTCTTCAAGCATCGATCATTACATTATAAACCTGTTGTAGCATGTAGAAAAATTAATGCCTGTGTTGTTATTCACAATATGTGCATCGAATATAATACTCCAATGCCAGAGGTGGAGAACGGTATTGACTTGGGAATAAAATTACCGAAAATTATGATAATAACCTCCGAAATACAGCTAGAGCTAGAGTGAAACCCGGACTTGCTGCAGGAAGAAGTGTTAGAACTAACTTAATTAATACCATTTATAGGAAGGGCTAGCCTGGATTGCTTTGATCCCATTTAAATTCACATATCTAAATATTTTAATATGAATAAAACTCAAAATAATTAAATGTCTTTCTTTCCCTGCCCATTGTTTTTACCAAATGTTTTGATTTTGACAGTAGATAAAAATGTAATCAGTATAATTATGATGAATACTCAAGGTCAGAGATATATGAGCTGACGGATATAAGAAAAAGATATTTTAGCATTTGTAATATTATTGAATTAATTTTTTTTAAAAAACTTTCTTGTGTTTCTGCTAATAATAGAAATTGTAATCATTAAAGGATACTATGAGATGTATATTCATTATTAAATGGAGATTATCGTTAAGTGTCTGACGATGAAGTCTGATATACACTCCGAAACATTACGATATAATTCTTTCATCGTTGATGTTGTTTCGTTATTGTCTGTTAGGCAACATTGTTCGATTGATTGCTTCTGACAAATCTGTGATTTTTACGCAGGAGCAAAATAATACATTTTTTAATTTATAAATATTTTTCAGAGTCTGTGAGAGAAAACCCAGAAAGAAACCATTTAATAATACAAATTGTCTTTGTTCATTTGGAATAACTTTATTAACTTTAATTATTATTATTTAGGATCCACTAGGCAATATTGTTTTATTTTTCGCCATCTGCTCGAGAGCTGAAGCTGCCTTTTCCTTCGCAGCTGCAGATCTCTTCTTGGCTGTTGCCATCCTCTCAAGCATTTCAAGTTTGTTCCGACAGTAATCAGCCTTCAACTGTTTTTTTGCTGTAAAGTTATTCTAAATGTCTCTGCTGTATATTGATTAGTGATTTTCTTGGTGACTTTGGAAATTTTGCCTTTGTAGCACTATTGCTACACGAAGTCGATGTGTTGGAAAATCTTCTCCATAATAACAAATTATAATCTCACAATACCAAACTAATAGCACATAACAACGAACCAAATACAAAAACCTAGCTAGCCGAACATTCAAAACTCGCGCTAAGACTGTCAACTGTTAAATTTGAGACGCTTCTGAACTACCATTCCTATTATTTGCAATGTTGCCAGGTATATTTGAAGCTGCGAATGATACTGTTCGCATGGGATTGCGAAGGGTTGTCAAGAATACCATTTTTCGAACGTATGCGCAAATCGACCATTCGCAGCCATGCGTATGCGTGTAGTTGCGAATGGAGGGGGGGGGGGGGTTGGAAAGTAGTCTGGGTTCACACGCAACGCGGTATCCGCCGATCCAGATCGACGTGGGAAGGTGGAGGGGATTGTATACGCCACAATGGCGTAGACTAGTGTGTTTCTATAGAATCTTACATGGGAGATGAACACTTCATTTATTTAATTAGGAATTATGAAGTTATTTATAACATTAAATCCGCGGAATATCGCGATGTAACACTAAGAAACTCAGCATGGGAAGAAATAGCCAAGCAAATTGGCAAGTGTCTGTAATTTTGGAATTTTTGGCTGAAAATGGTCTCAAACGATTTGGTTCGACTCACTGATCAAGAATCCGAGGTCGAAATCGATTCTGTCCGGCCGGCCAGCCGGTCTTAGGCACGATAACTCTCGAACGAAAGGAGTTAGCGGATTGAAATTTGCAAGGTGGGTTTGGAGCGTAAATATCTCGGACGAGCTCGTTAATGGGCGAAATCCATCAAGCGGTTTCGGAGTTATGGCCGATTTTAGTAAATATATTTTTTATGAATATTTCCGAAACCGATCACTCGATCTATCTGAAAGTTAGCATCAAATTGTAGAATTATGACCTTTATACGCATGTGAAGTTTCGTATTGACCAGATTACCGCAAAGTGTAAAAAAAAATTTTTGAAAATTAAAAAAAGTTTTTCTAATCTCGAACGGAATGAGCTAGGTAGTTGAAATTTTCAGAGTAGGTTAGGGAGATGAATATCTCGGTTAAGTTCGTTATTGGGCAAAATTGGGCAGATTTAATTTGAGTTGTTCCATGGTGCAGTTCTCATTCTCATGATTGCTCATTTAATCTTGATAAATGAACTATTATTTGAATTGAATTTCCTTTATGATGTAGTTCTATCATATGAATACATTGATATAATTCCCAACCCTGAGAAACCAATACTTTGTCTATTCGAACTAGAGCGCCAGAAAGCTCCTGTCCACAGGGCTCGAACCCATTTTGTACTTTCATTTTATACCCTAAAATTTACTATATTTAGACAATGTTTTTATTCCGGTTAAAATGATGTCACTGGTTTCAGACTGCCAAAGGGCTCAAATTCTAAGATGACAGAACCAAAGTGAACTATGCATTCCACTGCTACTCTTTAGTCATGAATCATATGACCTTGGACAGGCCTGGATTGGCAGTATCTACAAAATCCTTCTTTCTGGTTTTATTGTTCTCTATCAGCCATTAGGATGCAAAAAGGCAGATGCATCCAATGGCGGATTATGTCAGCGGAGGCTTGTAGCAAAAACAATTAACTTAATGTACATATGATAAGGAAATTAGCAAAAGTCTGTCTAATTAATTCCGTTATATCAATTTTCAACATGAATTCACAGGGAAGGGCACACTCTGGCTTTTTGGTGCTCTAGTTCCTCGGAACTGAGTGCTTATCAATTTGCCCAAATGTCTGTAATTTTGGAATTTTTCGATGAAAATGGTCTTAAACGATTTGGTTCGACTCACTGATCAAGAATCCGTGGTCGAAATTCATTCTGTCCGGCCGGCCGGCCGTAGGCACGATAACTCTCGAACGGAATGAGCTAGACAGTTGAAATTTTCAGAGTAGGTTTGGGAGATAAATATCTCGGCTAAGTTCGTTATTGGGCAAAATCGGACAGATGGTTTCGGAGTAACAAAAAAAAATTTTTTTTTTTACAAAACAAATTCCTAATTCAATTTTTTTCAATAAGCAGTTTTACCATAAGAATCCAACGATATCATTTTTAACTCTAACAAGCTAATACTTTCGGAGATATGATTTTTCAAAATTTCAATAATAAATCGTATTTCACAGAATGATATAATTATTCTATGTATGAATTGTCATAATGTCAACTTATTTTCCTGAGACTTGACTTTATCTAATCAATCGAAGAATTATGAGAATAAAGTGTATTCCGAAATATGAGCGAAGTGAGAAAAATCTCAGTTGATTGCTCCGAAATTAGTTTTTCTCAGTAAAGTCTTACATTTCGGAACGGAACATGAAGTATTTTAGCGATGCAACGGGGACCTCACCCAAAAATGTTTGAAAATATTACGTAAATATTGAAAGCATAATTCTGTAGTTCGAGAGAGGAGAAAATTTGGTGAACGTAGATCAGGAAATTTTTGATCGATTACAAGGTAATTTTTCATTATTACTCTTCTTTCATACATGTTTTATGGAATATCTACTATTTGTAGGTACCTGTTTTAGGCAATTGTCATACGAAACTTGTTGGCGCTCTAGTTCCTCGGAACTGAGTGCTTATCAATTTGCCCAAATGTCTGTAATTTTGGAATTTTTCGATGAAAATGGTCTTAAACGATTTGGTTCGACCCACTGATCAAGAATCCGAGGTCGAAATCGATTATGTCCGGCCGGCCGTAGGCACGATAACTCTCGAACGAAAGGAGTTAGTGGATTGAAATTTGAAAGGTGGGTTTGGAGCGTAAATATCTCGGACGAGCTCGTTAATGGGCGAAATCCATCAAGCGGTTTCGGCGTTATGGCCGATTTTAGTAAAAATATTTTTTATGAATATTTCCGAAACCGATCACTCGATCTATCTGAAATTTAGCATCAAATTGTAGAATCATGACCTTTATACGCATGTGAAGTTTTGTATTGACCAGATTACCGCAAAGTGTAAAAAAAAATTTTGAAAATTTAAAATAGTTTTTCTACAATAACTCTCGAACGGAATGAGCTAGGTAGTTGAAATTTTCAGAGTAGGTTAGGGAGATGAATATCTCGGTTAAGTTCGTTATTGGGCAAAATTGGCCAGATTGAATTCGATTTCTTCCATGGCGCAGTTCTCATTCTCAGATTGCTCATTTAATCTTGATAAATAAACTATTATTTGAATTGAATATCCTTTATGATGCAGTTCTATCATAAGAATACATTGATATAATTCCCAACTCTAAGCAACCAATACTTTCGGAGATATAATTTGTCTGTTTGAACTAGAGCGCCAGAAAGCTCCTGTCCGCAGGGCTTGAACCCATTTTTATTGTCCAAAAAGTGGAAAATAATAATTTTTTTTTTCGCAAAAAATTGCTCGATTTTTTTTTAAGTAGAAGAATATATACTGCAATGTCCGACTCAGAGAACGACGTACCCAGCGACATTGAGGAAGCGGCTGAATCTGCGTTATCTAAAAGTATTCCTAAGAATTCGAGGAGCAAGTATGATTTGTCCTATGCCAAATTTAGTTTATGGTGTGAACACAAAAGGATTATAACTTGATAATAACAAAAACTCAAAATCTACAGTATCATTTCTAGAAATGATACTGTATCATTTCTAGAAATGATACTGTAGATTTTGAGTTTTTGTTATGATCACTTAATATCAAGTAAGTATCTTTGAGAAATATGGATGAATTCTCCGAGTTAATTACAAAAGGATTACCAATTGAAAGAAAAAGTTTTGCTAGCGTATTTTCAAGAAAGAAAGGGAATAAAGAATTCAACCTTGTGGAGCTTATATTCGATGTTAAGAACCAAATTGTGCTTGAAAAGAAATATTGACATCAAGAAGTATACAAATTTACTGGCGTTCTTGAAACGACAATCTGAAGGTTACCAGCCTAAAAAGTAAAAAATTTTAAGTAAAGAAAACATTGCCCATTTTCTGAAAGAAGCTTCCATGAGCAATATTTAATGCATAAGGTAGCATTGATCGTTGGAGTTGCTGGTATTTGCCGAAAAGGTGAATGATCATTTGTTCGCGTAGAAAATGTAGTACCTATTTCAGGAGGAATTTGCTAAAGTAACCATTCCCAACACAAATACGAAAGTATAAATTGCACCGAAATGGTAAAGAAATGTTGGGCATGACAGATTTTTTGTCAAATATTTGAATGGGAGATATGGAATGAAACCTGTAGGTATTAACAGATTTGGAAATTTGCCGAAAATGATTGGCCAGTTTTTAAAAGTTGCAAAAATCCTTGTTTGTATACTGGTCACTATTTTCGGCGGTCATCGACTACTCTCCTTGCGGATTCTGGAGCTGATTTGCTGAGAATCGAACAGCATGGAGGATGAAAGTCTAATAGAGTTGCTGAAGGTTACGAGGAGAATTCTATAATTAATAAACAGAAGATTGCGTCAAACATCCCAGGATAAAATTACATGGACAATACGCAAAATAATGCTACACAGAAAACTACGTTGTCAGTTGGGTTCAATATCACTAATTGCTCAAATTGTGTTATTAATATTTATAATTAATTTTCCCATTCACGTGTTAAAGTAACCGAATTAATAAATGTATTGATCTTCATAATATGTAGTATATCAAATTTAATGACATACCTATATACAGGGTGAGTCTTTGACCACTGCATTAATTTTAACCAAAGATTCCTCTCATCAAATGAAACACTTTTTTCATTTAACATTCTTCAGCTCAGGTAAAGAGATACAGGCTGTTGAAATTTTGAAAAAAAATCAGTTTTTATTTTGTAGCTTTGACATCCTTTTTTCGAATAAAATGAATGTTGGCGTAAAGTTTCCTATAACTATGATACATATTTTCCAAATATTAGTTATTTTCTACTTCTACTGGTTTTCTAGTTATGGACTCGTGGATTCATAAAACTAAACGAAATTAGCATAAAGAAAGCATATAAAGTTTTTCTAGAGTCATTTCAAAAATATTCAATCGTTTTAGAACATTATATTATCCTTCATCATTTCTCCTTAAACGCACCGTTTTCGAGATATTCTTCATTGAATGTTTTAAAATGGAAAACTCCAAAAATTTCACTACTTTTATGGATCCGTCCCTGAGCGTTGGAATCCCGAATCAAGCTGTAAACCACGTTACCATGCCTTATTCTCGTCCGCCAACAATGTCATAGATAATTTATATGCGGGAGTGTATTAGCACATTGTGAAATCTTTAAACGCTTGTAACTTTTTACCTGAGCCGAATCTGGAAAAATGGTAAATGAAAAAAGTGTTTCATTTGATGAGAGGAATCTTTGGTTAAAATTAATGCAGTGGTCAAAGACTCACCCTGTATATAGGTAAAGAAGTACATGGTTCAAGTAGTTTAGTCTTAAAATGATTCTGTATTCTTCACAATTAATGGCGAAATTTACTTTTCCGTCGACTTCCCAATAAAAGCTCTGTTTAACGTTCACAAAATCATGCATTAATGACCCATTTTAATGCACGATTTCTTTCTATTTTAATGCATGATTTTCATGGTCGACCGAACATAGAGTATTCAGAAGTAATATGAGTAACGTCACAACTCGACTGATATTTCATTTTTATGTATGAGGCCTGTGACTCTCACTCTTCAATCACAGAATAGTCACGTATTTATCTCTGGTTCCATTGTTATTCCACAGAGAAAAGAAATAATGAAACAAATCCAAACATAATCGATCTGTCAAATTACGAGTAATATACATAGACATAAAATAATATGGACTGGTTGTGAGAAAGAGACCATTGATATCAGCATTGAAAAAAGACAGAATAGTTAAAGGCAAACCATAGTATAAGAATATATTCATATAATTTGGCGATTGGCAAAATCACAGAATACGAAACATTGGTTTCCTTTATCCTTTGACATTTCTTGTATAGTGTATTGTTTGGTTTCATGTATTGTGTATGTGTTTTGGTGATTTGTAGACAGAATAGTTAAAGGCAAAATATTTTCATTTAAATCCGAGACTGGTTTCTGAATTTTCTGATACTTATAATCTGAAAATATTTCTCATAAATTTCTTTACTGTAATTCATTCAGCTTTTTCGATACTCATTCAAAATAATCAATATTCCTCTTAAAAATATCGGGATTTTCCAATATACCCCAAATTCCAATTTGTATATTTGCCCATGGTATAAAAAGACCATTGTTTTTATACCATTATTTGCCTTTACTTATTCTATCCTTCATAACATCTCTCTTTCTAATGTATTCCGCAACGAACTGTGTGATAAAGTTAGGTGAGGGCCAGTCCATGTTATTCTATGTCTATGGTAATATAGCTGCTTTCAATCTAAATCTTAATCTAATATCGCCAGTTACTTTAATTACAATGAGTAACGAAGTCAATACCCCCTTAACTCCCCCGGACGTTGCAGAAATGGCTAAAGCAGCAACTTTGACCCTGCTACCTGAAAAAAGCCGACATTTGTATGACAAAACCTACGCAGGAATGATGTCATGTTGCGAGGAGAAGAACGTATTCAATTATTCTGAAACAGTTTTGTTGGCAAACTTTAAGAGTGTTGCAGAAAAGGGATACTTAGCAAGTTTATGGCCAAAGTATTCAATGCTGAAAGCAACATTGAACGTTAAAAGGAATATTGATATAAGCAGATATCACAAACTGGTGATGTTCATTAAGGGACAAGAAGTGGGTTATATTCCTAAGAAATCGAAAGTTCTCGAGAAAGATCATGTAAAAGAGTTTATAGCAAATGCTCCAGACAGTATTTTCTTGATATCAAAGGTAAATATAAAACTCAATTGAATTAATTTTCTAAATTTTTCTTATTGTCACGTGGATATTAATTATGTAAATTTAATTTTTTTATTTGAAGGTCGCTTTGATATTTGGAGTATCCGGGGCATTGCGAAAAGATGAGCTGTATAAGTTGCAGATAAATGATGTGCAGGATATGGGCTCGAAATTTTTAATAACAGTGAATTCATCCAAAACGCACTCGAAAAGGATATTCACTGTGGTGGATAATGAGGAGCGTATACTTTTGAATCCAATCAAGAGATATATATCCTTGAGACCAATTCACACTCCGCACGAAAAGTTTTTCGTCTTTCACAAGAACTTCAAATGCTCAATACAGCCAGTAGGAATCAAAACGTTTTCAAAATTACCATCGTTAATTGCAAAATTTATCAAATTAGAACAACCCAATCTGTATACAGGTCACTGTTTTCGGCGTTCTTCCGCATCTATCCTTTCGGACAGTGGAGCAGATTTTGCAGCCATCAAACGGCTTGGAGGATGGAAATTAACATCTGTTGCAGAAGGGTACATCGAAAACTCGATGAAAAATAGATTAGAAACTGCTGAAAAAATTTTATGCGATAATCGTTCGCCAGTAATTAATACATCAGCTCCCACCAGTTCCACACATTCCTTATCGAAACTCGTCAGTAACGATGTAAATGTGGACTATTCAGAATGTCACATCTCGAAAATTCCGTCTATGAATTTTACGAATTGTTCAATTGGAACCATAAATATAAATGTGTCAAAGTGAGCATCGAGATTTTCATTGTCAAATTTTATATTGTGACAAATAAAATTTATTTGAATAAATAATTTATTTCTAATTCATAATGAGGTCGACGGAAAAATCTTGTAATCAACTCGTTTATTAATCTAGCGATGAATAAACTAGTTGATTAAATAACTATTTCATCAACAGTTGCGAAATATTTTACTTTTCGTAACCAGTTGCGAAAAGTAAAACGTTTCAAAACTTCGATTAGTTTTGAAAAGTGTCACTTTATATGTCAAAATTAGAAAATAGTTATTTTTGTATTAAGTGCGTAAAATGAGGCTCATGAGAGTGTCAATTTTTGGCCAAGACCACAGGTCGAGGACAAAAATTCACTTGAATGTGCCATGAAAACACGAATTTTATGCGCACGAAATACAAACAACAGTTTTTGTATAACTGTGAATGTGAATTTACATCGTCTGAAATATAATTATTAAAGATAATGCTTCCAATACAATATTTCTATGCATCCCGTGATCTTTCTGTGTCTTTACTATAGAAACGGTTTGTTAACACGCCGCGTGTTTGAATCTTTGACTTTATTTGCTCGTAGTTGCATTAATTTCGAATTATTTTAAAGAAGATGGATGTTGATCATAATAGTAGTAGTGATACCCCATCAGATATGGCTGAAGAAGCAAATACAATTGTATAAAATATGTTACTGGTCAAATGAAAGCTAATATATGAGAAAACATATGACCAATTTCGTGAATGGTGCAACAAGAACCATGTAAAATGGTTTCTGAAATTGTGCTCATATGCTATTTTGAGGAAAAATAAATAATTTAAAGCCTTCCACGTTATGGAGTGTATACTCAATGTTGAAAAGTACATTGAATGTTAAGGAAAATATTGATATAAGGAAGTTTTCAAAATTGGCCCCGCTCATTAAGAACAAAAGCGTCGGATACCAAGGCAAGAAATCTAAAATGTTATCAAGGGATGATATCAATGAATTCATTCAAGATGCTGATGACGGAACTAATTTACTTTATAAGGTATAGATATAATCATAATTTCGTGATATTAGTTGTAATTTCAATATTCCTTATTTGAAGGTTGTCCTAATTTTGGGTATCAGCGGTGCTTGTCGCCGTGAAGAATTATTAAATTTATGCCATTGAAGAAGTTGGATCTATACTAATTGTTAAAATACCGGATACAAAGAAACATTGCGCAAGAACTTTTACTGTTTCAAATTCGGATTATATTGGCATATACCGCAAGTATAGAACACTACGGCCGCCTCAAACAAAAAGTAATAGACTATTTTTGAAATATTCTAGAGGGAAATGTGTCAATCAACATGTGGGAATGAATGAAATAGAAGAAATTCTGAGCTTGATTGCAAAATGGCTTGGAAGAGTCATGTATAAGAGCTACACAGGTCACAGTTTCAGGAGAAGCTCTGTAACTATTCTGGCTAATGCAGGGGGCAACATTACATCGATAAAACGTCACGGTTGCTGGAAATCTGCCTCCGTAGCAGAAGCAGAAGATAGTTTCAATAATAAAATTGAGATTTCAAACAAAATATTGAATTGTTCATCAACCTCCAAAAAATATCTGATAACACTGTGGAATCATCTCTTCGCGAAATATCTAACGTTGCTGATCAGCAGCAACCTGGAACATCTTCGGGAATTTATATTGGAAGTGATTGTTCACACTTCACTATCAATTATTGTTCCAATAGATGAAAATGTTTATTGTTTATTATCAATTATTGATAGGGAAGTTCAAACAATTACTTCTAAAACATATATTCCTGAAGATGTTCCATGTTGTTTCTGATTAAAAACGTTAAATATTACTTGAAGAGTTGATTCGAGAATTGTTAATCATCAATAATTGACTCTGTAAGAAATAAATCTTTCATCAAGTAATATTTCATGTTGATTGTGTGAAATATTCTGTCAGTGAAAAATAGTCCTTTTTTAACGGTGAAAATAAGTAATCATTGACGCATCCATAGTGATGAAAAAAGTAAAGTTTTTTTTTAGTTGTACAAAAAGGTTATTTATGACATTTTACACTGTTTTTTTACAGTGACAATGTTTAAAAAAAACATGTCCGGGTTCTGGGCTCTTAGGCTGGTTTTCCTGTCACGCTGACGGTCGGCGCTGACGGTCAGCGCTGATCGGTCAGCTCGTATCCTTTTAGCATTACGCTGATCACATTGAGAAATAGAAGGATGCTATTGTCTCTGGCTCACTGAATGTGGAGGCTTGTCGGCGCCAGCTAGTCAGCGGCGCCGACGCGCTGGCGCGTACGTGCGCGTATATAGCTCAGCGCTGACGGCCGTCAGCACCGCGTGACTCGAAAACGCTACCTATAGCTACATACATATTGACCCATCAGCGCCGACCGTCAGCGTGACAGGAAAACCAGCCTAAAGTCCGGGGTTTTCACGCGTCCTGGTTGCCAAATTTTAGAGATGGCAACCCTATATTGGAGGCAAATATACTTATACTATACTATAGTGATTCCGCAAAAGAATGTGTGCAGAATGTCATCAAAGAACAACATCCAGATAGCAAAAGTGTCAAGTATTTTTTAAACTATCACACTAAGTGAATATTTTCTGTAATGCAGAAAAATATTTGTCTATTGTCCTGAGTGTATGACGGCTTCAAAAACACACTTTTTGAATAATTAGTTATCATGAGAAACATTTTAAAAATAAGCTGAAATATTTTTGGACATTCTGGATTTTGAGGGTCCCTAAGAAAGGCTTAACACTGATAAAAGAGAAAAACCTGGGTAAATGCGGAGTTTTTTTACTTTGTAGTGGAAATTGTGCATTACTTATCACAAGCAATTTTTGTAACAATATTCTTTCATTAGTGTTTATTAGACAATATTGTTTCATAACTAAAGAAACAAAATTGTTTCATAAATTGCTACTGATAAGTAGTTTTTAATGCAGAAGCAATTTCAATAATCAACAATATTTTGATTTATACAATTTTCAGAATAATGGAAAGAAAACCCATAAAAACTGTTGAATAATAAATGTTTTGTTTTATATTTTTCTATGTCACTGTTTGGGTCCTTCTACAGAATATTTATTATGTTAACTTTTAAGTAGTAATATTCTGTGATTGTATTCAAAATTTAGTTTTATTATTTATGAACCAATATTCTTGGTATTATTCATAAGAATTCTTGATTCCCAATTCCATGTTCGATTTTATTTATATTTTCAATTTAGTTTCTATGACTGTTGTTTTTCGAATAAATTATTTTTATGCAGAGACTATAATTTTTATTTCAATGTGTACCTACCTTTTGAGTGTTCAAGATATCCTATCACCAGATATAAATACGGTTTAGTGGATATTTCTTTTTGTACAGGGTGTCCCAGAAGTCGACGTCAAGCCGGAAGCGGGTGATATTACAAGTCATGATAGTTATCAGAAAAATATTTAAAAAAATTAGGTGATGTAATTTCAAAATTATAGGCATTTAAAGGAAATTCGTCAAAATCTTTACTTTGTGATGGTTATTCAATTCCCATTTCTACAAATCTTAATTTTTTGCCAATTTTAATTTTGTTATGTCATCCTGAATAATGCGTCTGTATATTATTGCTCCAAACTTCATGACTTTTGCCCCCGTTTGGAGCAAAATGTTACTTTTTGCACCACTAAATATTCAAAGCTCATATTTCGTCCAATTTCAACTGTAATACTCGGGTTACCTGCAACCTTGAGTTAACTCGCAATTTAGAAATCGGCCCCCAATGCGATAAGGGTGTAACCTGTTTTTTCAATATTCTGTGTGCAGTACTTGTGGATAACTGGGCTGTTTTTAACTCTCTTCATCTCTTTCAAATAGAGAACTCAAAGTAACCACCTTTAGTGCACTAGAATCATTTAGAGTTAGTAGGAAAAATTGTTTCGTAAATGGATTTCTCAACAGAAAAAATTCTAGCCCAAAAACTTGCAGAATTACTAGCAATTGTTGTACCATTTTGGAATCCTCATTAAATGCGCCAACTGTTACAGTTACTTGCCAAACTAGCTTAGTACATTTTGTTTTCAGTACAGACAGTTGAAATTGGATGAATTATGAGCTTTGAATATTTAGTGGGGCAAAAAGTAACATTTTGTTCCAAACGGGGGCAAAGGTCATGAAGTTTTTGGCTATAATAAACAGACGCATTATTCAGGATGACATAACAGAAATGAAATTGGCAAAAAATTAAGATTTGTAGAAATGGGAATTGAATAACCATCATAAAGTATGGATTTTGTCGATTTTCTTTAAATGCCTATAATTTTGAAATTACATCACCTAATTTGTTTTAAATATTTGTCTGATAATTATCATGACTTGTAATATCACCCGCTTCCGGCTTGACGTCGACTTCTGGGACACCCTGTATATTAGTTTCCTATAAGCTTGTCGAGGAATTAATAAATAAATTATTCCATTATGACTTCAAAATAAAAGATGGAGATTGATTTTGTGAGTTATCGAGTCCATTTTTCAATTAACTGCCACATAAGTGTAAGTTACATATACTATACAGGGTGCTCCAGATCTTAACCAAGAAATTTTAACCACGTATTCTACGTCTAAAATAAGCCCTAGTTTGTCATATAAACATATGTCGGGAAATGCTTCCTCTTTGAGATACAGGGTGTTAAAATTATAAAAAAAAATATTTTTCTTTCTTTTACTTCGAACTCCTTCTTAAAATTCATAATTGAGTGTGGCTATTAACGCCTATTTTTTTGTAACTATACGTTTCGTTTACAAAGATAGTCTTATTATTATTATGTACCATATCAAATTTTAGCGATTTCCTCATGCATGAGAATGTGTTTAATTTTTTTACTCGGAAACGGTGCCTCGGATGTCAAAAACGCAAGAGAATGAATTTGCTCTATATTAAATAAGGATTTCAAGAGTTAATTTTTAATGTTGGAAAAACCAGTGGCGTATCATTTTTTTGTCTGAAAATATTCAGTCTCGATGCAGTGCGGACGCCACTGGTAGAATAAACAAAAAATTATTCCATTCAATAAGTGCTCCTTGATCCTTAAAACCTATGTCCCAAATTTATTAGAAATATTTGAAAAAGTGTAAAAGTTATTGATAAAAAAAAATTTTTTTTCTATAATTTTAACACCCTGTATCTCGGAGAGGAAGCATTTCTCGACATATGTTTGTATGACAAACTAGGGATATTTTTGACGTAGAATACGTGGTTAAAATTTCTTGGTTAAGATCTGGACCACCCTGTATAACAGTATATATCCAAGTGCACACGGTTTTTATGTCTGTCATCATCATTTATATCGAATCAAGTACCTGTCACGGCTATTAATGAGCTTTGAGGTTAAATCACATACCTGGAATTCGTGTCGTAATTTCAAATGAAAGCACTCAAGTTACAGGTTGAGATACTTTTCTAATTTTGCTAGCACAAGTGGCACTTATGTTACTTCAGTTCCAAATGAACACTATCTATGTGGCTCCTGAGATAATTTTTATAGTTACAAGCATACACAGCTCACTTACGTAAACAACAGTTTCACGATGAACATTTTGACAAATTGGCATATCATTCAAAATTAAAAACCTATTACTGAAACATGAGAATTCAAATTATTCTCAGCTGACTTTGTCAAATCTCTCAGACTTCAAATAGATCTAAATGTATAGAGTTACCATTTTACTGATTTATCCACTACTTATAATTCTTATAATATTTTTATGATTTGGCAACTCTTGTCTTAGAGACACGGTTTCTGCCTCAATTGATAGTTAAAATTCCATAATTCTTTATGGTGTTTCCAATCATCTTTAACTCAAAAAAATATGAAGAATAAAAATTATGTCAGAATCCTATTCTGGAAATGACTGTTAAAACTGATCGACATATCTTTTATAATCCATAAGTGACACTTATGCCGGTTCAAATTGAAGTTGATGGAATGGAAGCAAACCTAAAGATTTTTATCTTGGAATGCAGAATCTTCACATGAGTAACACCTATTTTCCTTCCAATTAAACTGAACACAATAATCATGATTTTTGATATATCTGTTTTACGAATATGTCGTCAATTTGATGAGTATTTGCTTAGGTGTCACTGATGTTGCTTCTATTTTAACTGTACAATTTTTGAATGAGCATTGTGATTATTTCTATTCACTTGTGTTATGTGACACAAGTCACATTGAGTATATATTTATATATAATCTATATCCCAATAATACCTATCGGTGTCTCGGTAAACAAATAAATAGTTCTAAATTTAAATGCACAGTACCTTTTAGCCTCTCTAATATGTTCAATAGACACACAAATAAAACTGCCGTACCTTTCCAGTATCTGTGAGGCCCCAGAGTGATTTTTGTTGAGCTCCTCCTTGAAATCCTCCAAATCTTCATAATCTTCGGGCTTGAAATCTTGCACAATTCTCCATCCACCATTGATACAGATGTATCAGATGGTTTGAACTTGACGCTGTTGATTTATTGTCTTGGTATTGGGTAGATTGTCAGGGTCACTAAGAGGGAGACACTTGCACTCACAATACTGTAGCTTATGAGACTCATTGTGTTATCCTGGTGGCCCATCACCACAATTGACGATTGCTGGGTTGTTTTATCTGCAGCGGAATGTGTATGCACACTTGAAGATGGGAGGCTGTTTCTTCCTCCTCATTGGAAAACCTGCACAGTGATTCTCCTCTGATGATGCCAATAGTATGCATGTTAATTCTTATATTGCAGTAACTGGTTATTAATCTCTCTGCTCCGTTTAAGGAGATCTTTGGTAGGTGAGAGGTTGACTATCAGTATTTCCTTACTGTGTCTCAGGCCTGAGGAAAGATTCCAGTTGTTCCCTCATCCACTCAAACACTTATCCTGTAGCAGCATATTGGGTATTGGTATTGAGTAGTATTGATTGTTTGAGATGTTCATCTTTGACTTTCATTTCTTTGACAAATGTTACGCCTTTCACTTATGAACCGGAAAAGGTGAACTGAAAACACATTCATCAGTTAGATCAAAATGCATAGAATGAATACATGTCTTTCTATTTATTCCCGATAGATGGCGACACAAGAATATGAGCAAACGTGTCAAATTCAATGCATTGGCATTGATATTTCTGATGACACCGTTTGGGAGAATTTCGGAATATTTGAATATAAACTCCATTCATTTTTATAAAGTCTCCTGGTTGGCCATGAAATTTTGACACATTTCACAGTGTATATTTTGAAAATGTCAGGTTATGCTCATTTTCCTGTCAGATAACTACGGAACGTTTTCCTCTCTACATAGAAGTCGTAGGGCCGTATTCATAGCCAGCCCTCAACATAAGGTATGGTAGAGCGGTGTGACTTTGCCAACGGAGGTGACTTGGTCGTACCGCCTAATATTTTAAGTTTCATTTTATTTTTGTAAAGGTTGCTATATCTCACCGACAGCACGAAAGGGAACTGTTAACCACGGTATATCTCCACCGGTTGCGACGGTCGCAGTCGCCTGGCGTGCGTTGAGTGGAGTGCTAAGCTGTGTTATGTGAGTAGGTAATTTTTTAACGTGTTTATAAATGCGAAATAATAAGGGTTCTGTAGAGAATATTACAAGCGGTACATCAAAATACATTTAGCAGCTTACTTTACATGTATTTGGGGTCGAGTAAAAAAAAACTCAGAGCATTCGATTGAGAGGGAGATTTCGGGAAATTTTTCTATTGTTGCACTTTTGCGGGGGACTTTGCCACATACCAGGATGAAATATTGAATGGAAGCAACAGTTTCCAGGTTTTGGAAAATGAAACTGAAAAAGATGATATGACTCCTAATTCATTCATCAACAAGAAAAAACCCTCTAATGGTGATTTTGCGCGCCCTGCTAAGAAAATTGTTGAACATTATGTTGGAGAAGTTATAGAAACAGAAGATGATGGGTTTGTAGTAAAATATTTGAGGTAAAAGAAAAATGGATTTGTCTATACCAATGTTGAGGACACATCATACGTCAAAGAAATGGATGTTGGGCCAAATATTAGAAAAATCAACGTCTTCCAGGTGACATTATTATTTCCAGAGATTTAAGGTCGTATAATATTAATTAGCTTGCGTTTTTTGGCGCGTTTGCGAATGTTTCTAGTTTATTTGATCTCACAGAGCGATTTTTAAGTTTATATATTGGATATTTACAAGACTGATTTTTTGTATTTATAAAGAATAATAGATTTTATTTTCCTATAATTTGTTGTTTTATTCGCCTCTAATAGCAACCTTGTATTTGATAAATGTTTAGAAAACTTTATTGTGGCCAATACTTCATAAAATTGGCAAACACACACCAATGTGCGGGTGACTTTGACAAATTTTTAAAAATAAAAATAAAAATGTTGCGCACCTTCCCTTATATTTCTATCAATAGCAGTAGATAGCTAAAATGTTGAAATTATACATAGTTTACAAAGGACTCATTTTACATAAAAATAAAAGAGTTACAACAAGAAAACTATGAAAAGTAGGGCAAAGTCACACCGCTCTACGGAACGAAAAACGAGTTCTCCTATTGGTTATACCGATCAGCACAACCAATAGGAGAACTCGTTCTTTGTTCCTCATCTTGAGGGTCCACAGCCCATAGTAATTAATTTGAAAAGATATTATGTGAATTCAACAATTCCAAAGACCTGGCGACTGTTGAAGAAAATTTTTCATCTCTTGTTACTATGGAAATATTTCATGTACATAAACTGGTTGGAAGATTCAGTTATGCTATTTTCTTGTACGGAAATCAAGAATCAAGTGTTGAAATTTTAATGAAAAATAATGGATAGAGTAGTCCGTTACTTTGTAATAGTTCATTTAAAAAGACAATAAAACCTGTATAACCGGGCAGGAAAACTTCTAACTAAACGAACCGACGTACCCCCACTATTTGAAATTCTCAAGAAATAAGCCAACAGAAGACATTTAAATACCTTGTACCACAAATTGAAATACACAAGTTTCAAAATGTAGTAGTACAACAACAAAACACAAGTCACTGTTAAACCGTAATAAAATATAGTGATAGGATAGGAAACTAAGTAATTTCATTCAATAGTTTAACATGTCCTAAGACAGAATGAAGTTTTCCTACTGCAGATTTCAGCTCTGTATAGCACTTCCTAATACTTTGTCTCTACTTCTTCAGAACTGCTTTCGGCATTTTCAATTTTAAAGCGAAGAGTTATTTATTATTCGAAGATAATGATCTGTGATATAATATCTTGTCTAAGATGGAACATTTTGTTGGAACAGTTGATTTTGGTTTGTTCCATCGGGTATTTAGGCCGTCGTTGGGCTTCATTATCTTGATTGTTGAGAGTAGAAATTGGCAACGTCTCAGAATTGTTTTGACATTGATGATATTTCAGGAGTGCCAACCTGCCTTAGTTTTAATTACAAAAACGTGACAGACCAAAATCATAGCCAACCGGGAGACTTTATAAAAGTGAATGGAGTATACATTCATAAATAAATGAAACATAACCTTATTATATTATCATTATATGTGTTTTGTGTCGGGCAGACGATCCCCACCCAGCTACTGTGACCAGTCGGTCTATTGTGGCACACCTAAATCTACATTTCACCAACAGACTCTAGCCTTTTGATAAAGGAGATGAATCTGGTGGCTGAGAACTTGTCCTGTTCGCCTAGTTTCAGTTTGTGGACTCCTAGTTCCTCAAATCTGATTCTGTCCCCAGCGGGGCAGATACACATGATGTGTTCGATAGACTCATCGACCTTAAGGCATAGTCGGCACTCACGAGTCCTCAGTCAACAGGAGCGTACTTATGTGTTTTCGGAGGCCACAGCCATCCTTGTACACAGCTGTTGAGATTCTCAGGCCCTAATTAGAGAATTTGCGCCATTGTCTAACTCTTTCCTCTGCTGGGCCATTAATTGTTGAGCGAGCATTCTGTGACCAGGTATGCTGCTCCAGATTTCCTGGACCTTTTGATCGAACCATCTGTTGTTCTCCCAGCCTGCTGCTTTGAGAGAGATGCCACAGGCCGGTTTAGACTCAATGAGCCCCATGGAAGCCGCTTCCTCATGACCTCCTATGCCTGAGTGGCCCGGAACCCAGATAAGCTGCAGGTTGATGAGCTAGAAAATTGAAGGCTATGCAGTTAACATTATTTCTAATGCCTGCTTGCATTTCAGAGAAATTCAAAAACATTTCTAAAGCGATCTAAAAGATTTTGGGAAAAGCCTATTTATATCAAGTTTTCAACACACTGTATATCGAAAATGAAGTATGTATATGAGAACCTACGTCGCCGATCGGTTATAATAGCAAGGAATTGGTCTTAACCGCTGTGTTCGGGTTACTCGCATAAATTTGACTTATTTGTTGTATTGATGTTTATTACACTAAAGTAAATGTCCAAGAGATTTCCTCTATTATGGGGACAACGTTATGCAAACTATAATAGTAATATGCCAATCTCTTGGGGTTCAAAAATTCTTTATGATCCTAGATCATGCGTTCAGGCCATCTGGTGGAGTGGAGCACCAAACGTAGCCAATTCTGTAGAAAATCTACTTACCTTCTTTTTTCCAGTATGTATTTTCAAACATTAATCTCGCCCATCTCCTCGAACAACAAATTGCCACAATTTATTTTGTCCCATATTCAATTTTATTATTATAATAGGAGTCAATAGGTACAGATTCCAATTCCATCGCATTAAAGGAATTAATCTAGAACAAGAACATGAAAGCATTCTACAAAGAGGTATCAATGTAAAATCGATTATTCTAGCATCTCAAAGAGCACCCTTTATGAAACTATTGAAATCTTACTTTTGGAACGTAATACTAGAGAAAAAAAATCTTAAAAGAAATTCTGTGCAAAATAATGGATCAAACGTGTGAAATATTATTTGAAACTATACTGATACATACTTGCAAAATACTCTGCTAAAATACTTCGTAGAACTACCAAAGCATTGAGCGAGAAAAATGAACTCAAAGAATAGTGCAAAATAGTGGATCAAGAGTATGAAACTATCCTGATCCATACTTTCAATTACTTAGTTATAATTTAAACGACATTTAGAATCTCTGATAAAAGTTCGTCTACAGATTGCTACCATATGAAAATAAATCCCATAAAAAACAAAACAAACAAAAAATATCAAGTAAAAAAATCAACCTTGGAGATGGAAATTTTAAATATCTATAATCTATGATAAAACCACAGAACATATTTAATAAAACCATAGACTATAGACCAACAACAAATGTTTCTGCGCACATTCAGAACCATAGTTAATAATAGGTTTGCTCCAACTGGATTGCTTAGGAACACTGCTCTAGTAACTACGTCGTCTGACATGTGTTTATTTATCAAAGTACTACAGTTATCTCTATTATTCATATATGAATAATGCATTAAATCGCAAAAGAGAAACAATCACAGCAGCTCCAAGTATGATGATTCCTCACAAAAAAATAAAAAGTAATAAAAGAAAATTTTAGGTTGCGTGTGAATTATTTACTTGCGGGCTGAAATTCTAGATTGGATTCCATTGCTTGAAAAAACCTAATCGAAATTTACCATGGCAAATTTCGGCTAAGAGTGTCCAATACAGGAGAACAGACAATAGAATTCACCATGCTAAATTCGATTGAGAGTGTCCCATTAAGGAAAATGGACAATAGACTATACGCGCAAAAGCTTCTGACTTCATGTCAGTGTTTGAACCAATTTTTTGTGCGTATGTTCTGGGGAACATCGCGTTATCATTTTGCCCAAACGTGAAATTTAATTATGTGGTGCCGTCCGGCCGTCCGGCCGTTGCCACGATAACTTGAGAACGGAAAGAGCTAGCGACTTGAAATTTTCAGAGTAGGTGGCGCATCCCAGTACGACGGACAGGTTCGATAATGGGTATAATCG
Organism: Halyzia sedecimguttata; assembly: GCA_937662695.2. NCBI lineage: Eukaryota > Metazoa > Arthropoda > Insecta > Coleoptera > Coccinellidae > Halyzia > Halyzia sedecimguttata. Next base: position 77,781,885 of record OW569417.2, read on the forward strand.
GCCCAATGGTTTCCGAGTAATAATTTTGTTTTCAACCAAAATAAATCCGATCGAATTTGAACTTGGTGAATAGTAGTAGAATATAAACCTAAGCACGAAATTTTGTGAGAATCGTGTCACTAAGAAATTTTAAAAAAATTATTAAAAAATATTATTTATGATAGGAGGCTTGAAATTTTGAGGTTAGGTTGTGCATCTGAATGCGACATTTGAATTTGTCTATAGGTATTATCGGCCTAACGGTTTTGGAATTATACCCATCTGAAATTTGGTTGTTATTTCCTCAATAACTAGAAAAATACGAAACCGATATAATTCAATCATGGTTATTAGTTGTAGAATGCCAACGCGAAAATTCATGAGGATGGTATAACTAGAAAATTTGAAAAAAATTATTGAAAATAATTGAAAAAAATTCTATACATCATAAACTATTCGTCCGGCATGGCTGAAATTTAAGAAGAGCCTTCAGAACCTAACTCTACTGCAGAGTTCCAAGTTTGAACACGTTCGGATCCATATTGTTGGAGAACCGAGCAGCCTTTTGAGAGTTCGGTAGCTGGATGCGAATCGTCGTATTTTTGTGAGAACCTTCAAAAACATGAATGCCATGATGACATATTTTTGCGCGTATGTTCTTGGGAAAATCGTGTTATTTAATCACAAATCTATGGGAGATGATAGCCCTACATTAGCGCTCAGACCTGGTTTTGAAAGAGATCCTCTTTAGGAGGAGGCAACTAAATATTGAAGGGATTTCTATGAACAAGAGTGAATATCTTTGAGAAATAGAGAAAGCGATATTCTTCTTCAAGAGATACATGTGTCTTCAGAGGAGTATATTATTATTTGTGAGAGGGGACTTTTGAAAGGTTATGTATTATTTTTAATATGATATCGCTGAAATTTTGCTGAAGGCTTCAAAACTTAACTTTAAATTAACCACACTTTCTGATCTAGTAAGTTGAGAGGCTCATTTGTCGATATTGAATCTCGGCATGGGTAGAGAGGAATTTTAGGCCAGTTTTTCTATCACTAATGAGAATAATATATCTTTATGTTTCACCTCAACACCTTTAGATCTATCAATTAATGGGCATTTATTGGTCAAGAATAAATAATTGAATATTACTGGAATTCATTTGAATTTCATTCAATATGTTAGTAACTAAACTTATAATTTTCTTTACTTTGATTATTTAAATATGACATTAATTCCAGTAATATTTTTCTAGAATAATTATGTATTCTTCTCCTAAAGAAGGATTGAAGGTAGACAATAAAGTGTTAATTTTTTCATCATTGCTTTCTATCCTGACTTCACGAAAAAAAAATTGGTTCAAGCACTGACGTGAAGTCAGGAGCTTTTGCGCGTATGTTCTATTGTCCATTCTCCTGTATTGGAGGACACTTTTAATCGAATTTACCATGGTGAATTCTATTGTCTATTCTCCTGTATTGGACACTCTCAATCGAATTCACCATGGTAAATTCGATTAAAAGTGTCCAATACAGGAGAACAGACAATAGAATTCACCATGGTAAATTCGATTAAGAGTGTTCAATACAGGAGAATGGACAATAGAACATACGCGCAAAAGCTCCTGACTTCACGTCAGTGCTTGAACCAATTTTTTTTCGTAATTTTTTTAAATTTTCTGGCGATACGGTTCTCACAAAATTTTACACGCGTCTTTATTTCGATATTCTACAACTAGTTACCAAGCCTCAATTTGATCGAGTCTATATTTTTTGAGTTATCGAGGAAATTATATTCCAGATGGATATAACCTTAGACTATAGAAAGAGTCTAAGGATATAACTCCGAAACCGTTGGGCCGATTATGGCCATTAGCGAACTTAACTCTCCCATTTAGATTCGCAACCTACCCTGAAAATTGCAAGTCCCTATCTCCTTTCGTTCGAGAGTTAATGAGGCAGCGGTCACCTATCCAGCTACTGAACTCACACAAGACTGCTCGGATCTCCAACAATATAGATCCGATCGTGTTCAAACTTGGAACCTGGTAGTAGAGTTAGGTTCTGAAATCTGAAAGCTCTCTCAAAATTTCAGCCATATCAGATGAATAGTTTCTGATAAAATTTTTTTCAATGATTTTTTTAAAATTTTCTAGTGAAACGATCCTCATGAAATTTCCCAAGAACTTTTGCGTTGGCATTCTACAACTAATAACCATGTTTGAATTCAATCGGTTTTGTATTTTTCAAGTTATTGAGGAAATAACAACCAAATTTCAGATGGGTATAACTTCAAAACTGTTTGGCTGATTATACTTATAAATAAACGCAAATGTAGCATTCAGATGTACAACCTACCCTGAAAATTTCAAATCGCTATCTCTTTCCGTTCTCAGGTTATCGTGACACAAAAAATATTTAAAAAATTTTTTTTTTAATTGTCTAGCGATACGATTCTCACAAAATTTCACAAACGTGCCTAGGTTTATATTCTACAACTATTCACCAAGTTTCAATTCGATCGGATTCATATTGGTTGAAAGCAAAATTATTACTCGGAAACCATTGGGCCGATTATAGCCATTAACGAACTTGTCCGTCGTATTGGGATGCGCCACCTACCCTGAAAATTTCAAGTTGCTAGCTCTTTTCGTTCTTAAGTTATCGTGGCAACGGCCGGCCGGATTCTTCATCGGGGAGTCGAACCAATAAGTCGTTTGAGACTATTTTCGTCAAAAAATTCCAAAGTTTCAGACATTTATGCAAAATGATAACGTGATGTTCCCCAGAACATACGCGCAAAAACCTGCATGCTGCATGCTTTGCACATCTTACTTTCTGCGCGCATGTTCTAGGGGACACATCGCATTATCATTTTGCTGAGCTGAGCCGAGCGGGACGTATAATATGAATCGGCCTTAAGAGTGTCCAATAGAGATGAATGGACAATAGAATATGCGCGCGACAGCTTCTGACTGCACGTCAGTGCTTGTACCTATTTTAATTTTTGCGGCTGTTAGAGGTATTTTATTATATAGGGTGTTTCACGAATGATTGTACAGGCTTTCAGGAAGATGCAGGACATTTTGGTGAGTCTAAATCAGTGTTCGAAATATGTCCTGACTATTTTCGTTTAAGAGATACAGGATGTTTTATGTATTTTATCAAAAACTTTCAATCGGCATAACTCATGAAAGCCTGCATGGATCTTCATGAAAATTTCAGGGATTGAGTATGCTTATGCCTATGCTTAATATTCGCTCATAATGACGTGTTGATAGCGCAGGTCCCGACTGAGAAAATTATTTTCTTTATTACACATCTTGTAAAACACCCTGTACATCAAAAAGAAGTGAAATTTTTCTCAGAATCTACAATAAATAATTTTTCAAACAAGCCTCTTGGTAATAATGGCACACTTCGTATCAATATTTTATGAACCATTGCATATTTGGAATTTTCAATTGATAATAAATACAGACCTGCGAATATCCGAATAATGCATTAATTCATATTGAATCAATTCAAATTCTTAGTAACATCACTATAATTATAGTGCTGCATCGTATTCCATCCACTACATGAATTTACAAGTTCCACATTTGATTACCTATGTACCTAAAAATGAAAAGGAAAGAAATACCCATTTTCGAACTATTCATCTTTGAAAATTCTTCTTTCGAATAATTTAAACACAAGATGTTAGCATAATTGAAGATTTTATGCCAAACAACCGAAAACTCGAATTAAGTATGGATATAAGTGTGAAGGAATAGTTACGTGTGTTTTGGTTGCTTATACCGATATTTCGCAACTGGACTCTGGACTATAATATATAATGGACTTTAGAATAAAAATGGGTTCAAGCCCTGTGGACAGGAGCTTTCTGGCGCTCTAGTTCAAACAGACAAATTATATCTCCGAAAGTATTGGTTTCTCAGAGTTGGGAATTATATCGATGTATTCTTATGATAGAACTGCATCATAAAGGAAATTCAATTCAAATAATAGTTTATCTATCAAGATTAAATGAGCAATCTGAGAATGAGAACTGCACCATGGAAGAAATCGAATTAAATCTGGCCAATTTTGCCCAATAACGAACTTAACCGAGATATTCATCTCCCCAACCTACTCTGAAAATTTCAACTACCTAGCTCATTCCGTTCGAGAGTTATTGTAGAAAAACATTTTTTAAATTTTCAAAATGTTTTTTGACACTTTGCAGTAATCTGGTCAATACAAAACTTTACATGCGTATAAAGGTAATGATTCTACAATTTGATGCTAAATTTTAGATAGATCGAGTGATCGGTTTCGGAAATATTCATAAAAAATATTTTTACTAAAATCAGCCATAACTCCGAAACCGCTTGATGGATTTCTCCCATTAACGAGCTGGTCCGAGATATTTACACTCCAAACCCACCTTGCAAATTTCAATCCGCTAACTCCTTTCGTTCGAGAGTTACCGTGCCTACGGCCGGCCAGCCGGCCGGCCGGACAGAATCGATTTCGACCTCGAATTCTTGATCAGTGAGTCGAACCAAATCGTTTGAGACCATTTTCATCGAAAAATTCGAAAATTACAGACATTTGGGCAAAGCACTCAGTTCCGAGGAACCCGAGCGCCAACAAGTTACGTATGACAATTGCCCAAAAAAGATTTTAAGGTACCTACAAATAATAGATTTTTCATAAAACATGTATCAAAGAAGAGTAATAATGAAAAATTACCTTGTAATCGATCAAAAATTTCCTGATCTACGTTCACCAAATTTTCTCCTCTCTCGAACTGCAGAATTATGCTTTCAATATTTACATTCTATTCACATTCTATGTCTATGGATGAAAAGCAGTCTCATTACTCTCAGATCTCTTACTTCATGTTCCGTTCCGAAATGTAAGACTTTTCTGAGAAAAACTAATTGCGGAGCAAACAACTGAGATTGTTCTCACTTCGCTCACATTTCGGAATACACTTTATTCTCATAATTCTTCGATTGATTAGATAATGTCATGTCTCAGGAAAATAAGTTGACATTATGACAATTCATACATAGATTAATTATATCACTCTGTGAAATACGATTAATCATTGAAATTTTGAAAAATCATATCTCCGAAAGTATTAACTTGTTAGAGTTAAAAATGATATCATTGGATTCTTATGGTAAAACTGCTTATTGAAAAAAAAACTAATTTGGAATTTGTTCTGTAAAAAAATTTTTTTTTTGTTACTCCGAAACCATCTGTCCGATTTTGCCCAGTAACGAACTTAGCCGAGATATTTATCTCCCAAATCTACTCTGAAAATTTCAACTGTCTAGCTCATTCCGTTCGAGAGTTATCGTGCCTACGGCCGGCCGGCCGGACAGAATGAATTTCGACCACGGATTCTTGATCTGATGAGCCTCTCAACTTACTGGATCAGAAAGTGTGGTTAGCTTAAAGTTAAGTTTTGAAGCCTTCAGCAAAATTTCAGCGATATCATATTAAAAATAATACATAACCTTTCAAAAGTCTCCTCTCACAAATATTCTCCTCTGAAGGCACATGTATCTCTTGAAGGAGAATATCGCTTTCTCTATTTCTCAAAGATATTCACTCTTGTTCATAGAAATCCCTTCAATATTTAGTTGCCTCCTCCTAAGGAGGATCTCTTTCAAAACCAGGTCTGAGCGCTAATGTAGGGCTATCATCTCCCATAGATTTGTGATGAAATAACACGATTTTCCCAAGAACATACGCGCAAAAATATGTCATCATGGCATTCATGTTTTTGAAGGTTCTCGCAAAAATACGACGATTCGCATCCAGCTACCGAACTCACAAAAGGCTGCTCGGTTCTCCAACAATATGGATCCGAACGTGTTCAAACTTGGAACTCTGCAGTAGAGTTAGGTTCTGACTTCTGAAGGCTCTTCCAAAATTTCAGCCATGCCGGACGAATAGTTTATGATATATAGAATTTTTTCAATTATTTTCAATAAACTTTTCGAAATTTTCTAGTTATACCATCCTCATGAAATTCTGCAAGAATTTTCGCGTTGGTATTCTACAACTAATAACCATGTTTGAATTATATCGGTTTCGTATTTTTCTATCGAGGAAATAACAACCAAATTTCAGATGGGTATAATTCCAAAACCGTTTGGCCGATTATACCTATAGACAAAATCAAATGTCGCATTCAGATACACAACCTAACCTTAAAATTTCAAGCCGCTATCTCCTTCCGCTCACAGGTTATCGTGTCATAAATAATATTTTTTCAAAATTTTCTAATGACACGATTCTCACAAAAATTCACAAACGTGCTTAGGTTTATATTCTACAACTATTCACCAAGTTTAAATTCGATCGGATTTATTTTAGTTGAAAACAAAATTATTACTCGGAAACCATTGGGCTGATTATACCCATTAACCAACTTGTCCGTCGTACTGGGATGCGCCACCTAATCTGAAAATTTCAAGTCACTAGCTCTTTCCGTTCTCAAGTTATCGTGGCAACGGCCGGACGGCCGGACGGCACCACAGAATTAAATTTCACGTTTGGGCAAAATGATAACGCGATGTTCCCCAGAACATACGCGCAAAAAGAAAATTTTGGGTTGCGTGTTTATAATATACCTGCGAGCTGAAATTCTAGATCGGATTCCATTGCTTGAAAAAACCTGCATGCTTTGCACATGCTACTTTCTGCGCGCATGTTCTAGGGTACACATCGCATTATTATTTTGCTGAGCTGAGCTGAGCGGGACGTATAATATGAATCGGCCTTAAGAGTGTCCAATAGAGATGAATGGACAATAGTAATAATAATATGCGCGCAACAGCATCTAACTTCACGTCAGTGCTTGAACCAATTTTGGTTTTTGCGACTGTCAGAGGTATGTTATATATGGTCGGAGGAAAGCTACATATTAATCCAGCATTACAACGACGTCGTTCAAATGACTTAATAGTCATTTGAACAACGTCGTTTTGGTCGTTCGTTTAGAAACGAACGACGAGAAACTTGGCGTTGCGATTTCATCGTCTTATGAATTTTCGCCTTTAGACAACCGAAGATGACGGGGGGGAGGGGATGAGTTATCCAACTGCTTCGAAATTTTTCCAACAGCTTTGAAATTTTTCTTACTGCTTTGGAATTTTTCCTACTGCTTCGAAATTTTTCCAACTGCTTCGAAATTTTTCCAACTGCTTCGAAATTTTTCCAACAGCTTTGAAATTTTTCCTACTGCTTTGAAAATTTGCCAACTCCGGTCAATATTAGGACCCTTAGGTCCGTTTCTTTTCTGACCCCTTTCTCCCCCTTAGGTCCATTCCTGAACATCAAAACTCGGTTTCCGAAATTCAAACTTATCTATTTTTGCGCGTATGTTCTGGGGAACATCGCGTAATCATTTCACCCAAATGTCTGTAATTTTCGATTTTTTTGCTGAAAATGGCCTCAAACGATTGGGTTCGACTCCCTGATGAAGAATTCGAGGTCAAATTTGATTCTGCCAGCCGGCCGTTGCCACTATAACGGGAGAACGGAATGAGCTAGTGACTTGAAATTTTCAGGGTACGTGGCGCATCCCAATACGACGGACAAGTTCGTTAATGGGCTTAATCGGTCCAATGGTTTCCGAGTAATAATTTTGTTTTCGACCAATATAAATCCGATCGAATTGGAACTTGGCGCATAGTTGTAGAATATAAACCTAAGCACGTTTGTGGAATTTTGTGAGAATCGTATGGCTAGAAAATTTAAAAAAAATTATTAAAAAATATTTTTTTATGTCATGGTTGTGCATCTGAATGCGACACTCGAGTTTGTTTTTAAGCATAATCGGCCAAACGTTTTTGGAGTTATACCTATCTGAAATTTGGTTGTTACTTCCTCAATAACTCGAAAGATACAACACCGATCCAATTCAAACATTGTTATTAGTTGTAGAATGCCAACGCGAAAATTCTTGCGAAATTTCATGAGGATCCTATCACTAGAAAATTCTAAAAAAATCATTGAAAATTATTGAAAAAAAATTCTATGTATCAGTAACTATTCGTCCGACATCACTGAAATTTTGCGAGATCCTTCAGAACCTAACTATACTGCGAAGTTCCAAGTTTGAATACGATCGGATATATATTGTTGGAGATTCGAGCAGCCTTGTGCGAGTTCAGTGGATGGATGGGTGACCCTTGCTTCGATAACTTTCGAACGAAAGGAGATATGGACTTGCAATTTTCAGAGTATGTTGCGTAACCGAATGGAAGAGTTAAGTTCGTTTACAGGCATAATCGGTCAACGGTTTCGGAGTTATAACCACCTGGAATATTATTTCTTCAATAACTCAAAAATTTAGAATCGATCGAATTGAAGCTTGGTAACTAGATGTAGAATATCGACATAAAGACGTATTAAAAATTTTGTAAGAACCGTAACCCTAGAAAATTTAAAAAAAATTGGTTCAAGCACTGACGTGATGTCAGGAGCTTTTGCGCGTATGTTATATTGTCCATTCTCTTGTATCGGACACGCGCAAAAGCTCCTGCGTCAGTGCTTGAACTAATTTTTATTATTAAAAGAAAGGAGCAAACTGCGTACTTACATATTTACGTTGCTATAATCAATAGAAATAAGAGATGTTTAAAATGCCGCTCGACGGTGAGAAACGTACAGCTCATATTGGTACCAGATGGTTTGTTTTATGACTACCCGCTTCGGGATAAGGCAAAAGAAAATAAATATTATTTTTGCCGGCTACACACATTGCGCCGAAAGCTTTTGAATTTTGAATTTACGGCAACAGAAATGTGTACAAGGTACATGATGTTCTTCCATGTTATCCCGTCCCTATTATCTGCTTGCTTTGGATTTATCCGGTCAGGTGGATTTTATGACAATTTTTCGGAAATATTCCAATTCCATTGAAATTTTTCCAACTGCTTCGAAATTTTTTCCAACTCCTAAATTTTTCCAACTGTGTTGAAAATTTGCCAACTCCGTTCAACATTGGGGAGGGGGGTGTGTCATTCAACCCCCCCCCCCCCCCCCTACTTAGGCCAGTGCCTGTTCGAGTGGTAGGAAACGAGTGAATAGAGCCATTGATCCCAATACGAACAATGCTAGTCATGTACTCATGTGCATCCTTATAGACTATAGAAAGAAATATATGGTGGGTTTCACAAAGCTTTGGCAGCTCTTAATTGCCAAATCAGTGTGATTGTATGTCAATTTCCAGTTCTTTTTTTATGCAACCACAGAATTAAATCCACAATTAAGCTAATCGAAGCTTCGTGAAGCCTACCACAAAGCCGACCCGGTGGTCTAGCGGTTGAAGAACTAGCTAGGGTGCCTGAGTCGCGGGTTCGAATCCCGCTCAGGGCATGGATGTAGTATGGATGTTTGTGATTGTCACTATAATCTGTGCACATGGCTCACGCAGAACACAATAAAAGAGAAGCTTTAAGCTTTTTTAAGCCTACCACAAGCGTGCATCCTCTACATTGTATCATTGTCATATATTAGTGTTCTGTGAATGTCCCCCATGGGAAGCTTCTCCGGAACTCTAGGGGAGGCGCTCCACTAGGTCCCAGAAAGCAGGTACCACAGCTTTTCCCGTTCCATATGCCTTTGACTAGCTCGTGGAAATTTCGATTATCCTATCAAGTGGAACGGCATATTTGATCCACCACAAGACGTGGGTCTTCTTGAGCAAGCCACGGTCAAAAACAATGGTCGCATTCAGCGGACGAAACAGTTGCGCCACCGTTAGCAAAACGTTTGGTGGCACATGCCCTACGAACTCAACACGTTGTGGACCGGAGGCTATTTTATGGAGCACATTTGATTTGTGCTAGGTAGCGGTAGCGTAAGGTGGCTGAGCGCTTCTTCCGCTGAATGGCTTCATCTATGACGCATTCGACATGCCCACAACGACCGCAATCCACAATCGTCATGTGGAACGACTCTACGAACGTTTTTGACGTTGCGATCACCTAGTGGAACGCGCCCTAGAAAATATCAGAATACTAGTTGGAACAAACCCAATACCTATTAATGGATAGCGCCTAGAAAGAGAAGCATTGACTCCGACATACGAGTGAGAAGTGAGAACTGAGAGGCAATGATTGAAAACAGCTGGTGTAGGGCAAAACATTGTATTTTGAAATTTGAAGTGTTAAAGCTTTTAGCTTACTAGATTATGATATTTTATTTGGTTTCTCCACTTTCCTCTGATTGTTTTTGTCATATTTAAACATGTTTACAGATTAACAGATATCTAACAAGTGTTGAGAATATATCTAATATCTAACAAGTGTTGAGAATTGAACATCCGAGTGCATCAGAGTTTCGCGCCCTTTCAACATGTGTTCAGTTCGTTGTGTGAACCACAGAATATAACGATATGTTCTGTGGTGTGAACGGTATCAACCAATCAACATCATTGCAGTTTAAAAGAATCTTTAGGTCCTTTCGTTTGCTTCTTGGTGTAGTGTAATCCACAGAATATACCCTAGAAGAAGTGATAACTATGACCAAAATCTGGAAGCAATCTAGTAGTTCTGCACCCGAACACCAGAGGCGCGACTGTGACAGCAAGTAGATGCAAATATAATCCTTATTAGAGGGACAATAAGGTGATAAATAGTGTGAAAGATTTGCTCTTGTGGTTTCGTTTGACAGGATACTGGATAATTGACAATTTTCATTTGTCAATTCGACCGCCAGCTATATTTATCGATTTCCGAATTATTTATTGATGTAAGTATAAATTTGCACTAAAAATGCCGATTCATACATTTATTATAAGCTACAAAGACAAACCATCATAAATCTTCACAGCTGTTTAGAAATCGTGGCCAGGCCAGGGAAGCCGAGAAATGGAGGCGACACTTCAAGTGCTCGGTGCATTCACTGATTTTTGAAGAAAAGTATTCATGTAAGTATAAATTTGCACTGAAATTGTCCGCACATTCATTTTAAACATCATACATCTTTACAGAAATTGTTGCCAGCGAAGAGAGGAATCGAAGCAACAAATAACATAGATGTTGGGGTAGCAGCATTCTAGTTGAACCGCTAAGCTTTTTTCATAATCATCTTTAATTATTGAAATTAATATGTCGACTCCGAGACAGGTTTATTCTTGTAAGTATCCAGATTGCTAGAATGGATATTTTGTAGGATGAGGAAAACAGTTTTCAAATTGCTGTAGGAAGAAATTTAGCTTTCTAAAAGGAGGAACATTTGTTAGATTAAACATTCCATCATTTGCTCAAATTTCATTATTTATGTGAGGATCATTTCAATGATACTGATTTTGTTAATAGCAGAACAAGTAAACTCGTTAAGCATGCATCACCTCATACATTTTTTACTTCAGTTAGCAATAAATCATTCTCGGAACCACGATGTAGCTCCTTGAATGTTCAAAAACTTTCTGAAGAACTCTCAATCAATTCACATTCAACTTCAATTATTAAAGAATACAATTATTTCTTACCACATTATTCAATAACCAATGAATTCTTGGTTGCTTATCTTTTATTTCATAATAAAACATACAGTTTGTGTCTGTAATCATTTTTGAATTGGTTATATGTATTATTCATTTCGAAACTTGATAGCGATGAACATTTATAATTTGTGTATTTCTTGATATCTGGTTTTCGTTTATAAAGTACCTATTATACATTAGGGAAAATCTATTTAAATTTATAATTTGTTAGAGCATTGTTATTTAAATTTTTAAGTAATACACTATTAATTTGTAAAAGAATATGTAAATTATTTTGTTTATTTATGTTCAATTTTGCAATAAAGCATAATTAGAATTTGTGTTTGTATTCATTTTTTTTCAATCAATGGTCTTAATGAAAGTTATCAATTGAATTTTACCATTCAAAATAATGAGCTTTGAATGGTAAAATTTAAATTGATACGAATTATTCAAATTCATAAAGAATAATCTAGAAACATGGAAGAGTGGTTCAAATTTCCCGCCTATTTTAGTGTTCAAATTTCGCGCCAAACAAATAATACAGCACCCGGACACCAGGGTGCGCTATTTTTTGTTGCCGTACAATTTGTTTAGAGCTTGCACTTCTTCTAAGGTATATTCTGTGGTGTAATCTACACTGCACTCTGAATCAGCTGATTTTCAGTGCAGTAACGCAAACGAATGAGAAATACACTGAAATAAGGTTAGTTTATCAAACGTCAAAAACATTGGTTATTATTTTTGTTCAGCCATCAATCTGATGGATATAAATCCCATACTGTAGTAATCTACCTTCCCTGACAGGTTTTTCAAAAAAAAATAACAGTAAATTCATCGTCTGAAAAATCAATTGGTCGTCTGAAAAATCAATATACTTCAGATGATATGAGTTCTAATAAAAGTTTGGAGGCTTATAATCAGACAGCATGTGGATGGGTGCGGAATATCTCCATAATAAAGACTGGCAATCATAGTTTGATAATTGCAAAGGTATAGGTTCAACAATCATCTTCAAATTCATATATTTCACTATAACTATCATGGATGTATTTGAATATATCATCGAAGGAATTGCAGGATATCGGTAAGCCCCAATCTATCAAACTTTTAGTTCTTAAAATTTGATACTTGTTGGTGATTTTTATCTTATGTGTGCTGTTGAATTTATTAGAGGCAGTAATAAATGATTCTTCAAGGATGTTATATGAATGCAGCTTCTATCAACGTTAGTAAAATGATTTATTTATCAATATTTTTCAGGCAGAAGCATCAACATCAATTTGACAGTGGTTGAATCTAAATCTATTGAAATAGAAAGCAGGGAGCAGTTGAATATCAAGAGTTGGTTTTAAGCATGTGTAGGATTAAGAAGTATTTCACAGTGACAATGGGTTATTCATGCTCGTCATTACAATGGTTTTTGGTAATAGTTTAAACTTAAGCAAGCATATTTTAAAAAATTTACACTAATATTAATAGAGTAAAAAACACATTGTATACTTTATAATTTATTTACAACATTCATCATGTCTAAGCAGTTCTGTTTAAATAAATTAATCTACAATATACATTTTGCTTTGTAACAGCCTTATTCTAATTTTTGTTCGCTTGGTTTGGACCTGGCATCAGAGTTGGGAAAATTAAATTTATTCATCAGGAATTAACTACATTAGATTATAAAATATAACAGATAAATTACATACACAATCATATTCTATAATGGAACCCAATCAGGATGATTTTTATTGGACAAATCTGCTGGCTTACCTAGTGAAAACATGGTGGACAATTTTCTATATTCTAACATGAGAAACAACTCAAAATTTTATTTCCCTTCATACTTGAATGAAAACGTGTTAAATAAATCATACCAAATTTGAGTCTCGAAGCTGTTAAGTCGAATCTCTTTAGCAGACGAATCCATAAATCTCTGGTTTTTGCTGATGTAACAAATTTTGCGAACTTCATCAAAAACTGATGAAATCCTTTCAATAAAGAAATCAAATTAATTGAGAAATTCATAAAATTTAGAATGAAATATTATAGATTTATACATTACTATTCATGCAGCTAACTAAGTGAAACATTTTTATATGTACATACCTATAATTATACAGAATTGACAAGCTGGAAAGTGTTATTTCTCTTCTAAATTTTCCAATTGTAGTGACATACTAATGCAATAGAATTCTTGCCTTTGAACACAATATACCTAGTTCTTTCTTATAATCCCTCAAGGTGATCGGTTAAGTTCAGCTTTACGTCATAGACCTCATAAATTAGGTCTATGCTCTACATTCATACAAGATTCAAATATTCACTTCACTTCATAAACAGCAATTCAATTGATATATCACAAATATCGAAAAATCCAGGAAAATAAGAACATAACAGTACTAATTCCTGCTTTGTTGGTCCTCCAATGTCGTGTCAACTGTCAGAACTGCACGTAAACCATTATTTCTTCATCCTCCTGACCTTATTGCAAATTTTAAATTTGATAATACCCATTTAAAGAAGAGATCAAAGTTCCCAGAGAACAAATATTTTCATAACAAGTCAATTATTGGCGCCTTCTTTTTGCCGTAACATTAACCATAACCCTACATTCTGTTTTGAGTGCATTTCACACCTCCTTTCGACCAGGTGCAGATAAACTACACTTGGTGTACACTGGTGTAAATCCAATAAGCAAACGAATACTAATATCGAGTGCAAATTACACCGAGTGTAGGAAAGTGCTACACTTTCGATGCAAACGAAAGGACCTTATATTCTTTATAATCAAATAAATATCCAAATAGTGATTATTACGGACGAATTAAGTGGGAATGTGAACGATGATGAATGACTAGAAGTTATAGAACAGAGTTAAATCATGTTGAGCTGGGAAGAAGGAGATATCGCACGCTGATCAGGAATCATAGTAACTAACTGCTAATTTTCCATTTTATAATTCCTTACTGTTATATCCTTAACTTGCAATCAAAGAGGAAATAAGGTGAAATAATAATAATCAAGAATTAATATTCGGTAGTATTATACATATATATTACAGACATACCCAATTATTCCTTATGATATATAGCTTATGGTTAATCGTTTAAATTATCTAGGACGAATTCCTGAAGATTTGAGATCATTTGGTAGATCATCACTTCGCTAGTGATAAAGGATATATTTTTTTTTGAGGAAATTTATCGACGATTTTTATTGACTCAGTTTCTGCTCATCGAGTCTATCAAGAGTTTCTAGATGAACCATGTTTTTGTGGTTTGATAATCCGATATAAGTATGCAGTAACACTTTCATCGATCCGAGTATAAACTTTTTTGAATATTGTGTGTTCATCAAGTGTCTGAAAGAATGGCATGCATTATCTAGCTCTTTGACTACCAATTACAGGCCTTTATTCTTTTCATCAATCCTTCTTATTTTGCGGTTTAATACAGTTCAAATTTTATATATTTCCATATCCTCTGGGTAGAGCTGGGAGAGTCTTCGTTTCCTACGTCCCCTTCTCGTTTTTCCTGAAAAGAAATTATAACAATTCAATTTTATATGATCATAAAACATATTCATTTTATATTAGTAAATAAAATAAGATACCTGGGGTAGCAAGCATTTGAGGTTCCACTTCGGCCTCATAGTGAACTTGGACATCCAGGAATATATATTCATGCAAATCATCAAGGATTTTATATCATGGATAATATCAACATATATATCATATTGAAATTTACAACTTTAGATGAAATAATATCAATAAATGGAAATCTTAAATGAACGTGAAGTTCCTGCTTGCTTTTGAATGGAACTACTTTTTTCTACGAGGACGCATATCAAATGTTCAAGTCATCTGAAAGCAGGCATTCACAAAGGCTTTAGGCTTTTGAATCTGCATATTTAACTGAGGTTGTGTGCAAGCCCCTGCAACTATTATCATTCAAGATATGAACAATATAATGAAAAAATTCTATTTACCTTGTATTCCAACATCCATTGGCAAGCATAGCGAAGGAATGACACCAGGTGGTATAACAACTTGCACCTGATATTTATTATAAATTCGGACGGATTGAATTAGCTGGAACAAATGCCATAGTTTTCGTAGATTAATATTTTAGCTTTAGCAATCGAGTCCAAGCGTCCTGTTCCTTCTAGCCATATCAGTTTGAAAACGATTATATAAAAGTTTTTTGGATATATCAAAATATCAAAAAAGTAGGTATTAATAATTAAGTACTTTATTGCTGATTTATACAAAAACTAACCCCACTAACAAATAAACAATCGTATGCAGGTCAAAAAAAGAGATTAAATATGTATGTTCCATTTTCTATTCACTATTTTGTTCTTGTGTTTGTATAAGTCATTTTAGGGGTTTTTTTCTGGCCCTTTGGTCAATATCATCTTGATGCAACAGATTCAAAGTGTCTTGTGATTCCTTGAGTCGATTGAAATCGTTTTCATGCAGTAAGCAATACGCAGCATTAGTGATGACGTAGCATCTGAGGTAGGTCAAGGGTTCAGATCTAAACAAGTGATCCAAACAAAGGAGAAACTTGAATTCATATCAATAACTATTATATTGTGAATATCTTGCAGTATTTTTCAAGGTGAGTGTATTCATTTATTTATTATAACGATATCTATATATTTTCCTGATGTTGTTATATATTATCAAGCTCAAAATACGCGAAAACTTAAACGTGCATAACCTCAATTTTTGTTTTCGTTTAAAATTTCGAATTACTATTCGTTATATTGTGAGTATTATACATATTTTGTTAAGTATCTACAACGTTTCATCTGAAAATAATATTTTACTAATATGTATAGCTTAATTTTATGGTAAAATGGACATGTTTCCTTTTCAAGTTAAAAACCTTCTGTTTGCTATATTGCTATTGTTTAATTTTCTGAGTGTATGTTCTTTCAGATGACCGAAAGGCGAGGGATTCCAATGACAGACATTTTTGCATTTTTCAAAGATTACCAGTCTCAATTTCAGAGAGGCGAAAATTCTTTTACAAGTGGAAATGTTTTGCGTGCACAATTTGATCCAGAGGTACAGCCTATGTTACTTAAAGGCGAAGTGCAAGCCAGTATGAAGAATAGAAAGTATACTGTTGAGGTAAGTAATATGTTTTTATTACTTAGCAATTTCAAACCAAAACATGCTTATTGTTTCAGATATCTCTAGATGTTGAAGATGGTGTCACTGGAGCAACCTGCTCATGTCCAAGGGGTCAGTTGGTGTGCCACCATATGGCAGCTCTCTGTTTGTTTGGCCACTACCATTTTAGCATCACTGATAAACCTTGTGCATGGAATGCACCAAGAAAATCTGCTGAAGAAGAACAAGTTAAAGATATATCACAACTTTTTCCAATGACAAACAAGAATTTCCGTGCTTCTAAGAGAATGGCAACTGATGAAGAAATTGAGACCTTCGTTAAGGCTCTGGAGGAACCTGTTGGATTCAGTTGGTTACTGAAGCCAGAACCTTCAGACATTTCCATAAATTTAGTACCTTCAATTCAGGATATATTATTCAGTAAGGATTATCTTGAGTCAAGCGACAAACCTGAATACTTCTTAAAGGCAACCCATGTATCACAAGAAATAATAGCTAAAGTTGCTGAAGTGACTACAGGGCAACATAGAAATGAAAATTGGCTAGTCCTCAGAAAGCACAGATTAACGGCCAGTAATTTTAGCAAAATCATTGCAGCCTCCAAGAGGAATAAGTTTCCGCCATCATTATTTAAATCCTTGATCGGTGGGTATGATTTAAATGGGGTGAAGGCTGTTCAGTGGGGACGAGACAATGAGGCTGAAGCGCTCAATTCATTTCATGTTGGACTGGAAATGGATGTTTCACCAACTGGATTATGGCTAGATGAGTGTGGTTTTCTGGGGGCTAGTCCTGATGGTCTTGTTGGTGAAGACGCCATACTCGAAATAAAATGCCCCTACAAATACAAAGACTCAAGCTTGGCTGAAGTACTGAAAGTAGACAAAAGCTATATCATTTATAAAAATGATAGTGGCCATACTTTTGTATACAAGGACCATGCATATTGGCACCAAATTCAGGGGCAACTGTTCATAACAAAGCGAAAAGTATGTTATTTGATGGTATGGACGCCTACAGAAATGGAAGTAATAGCAGTTGAAAAATGCGATCTGTGGGCTGAGAACATAGGGATATTGAAGAGTTTTTTCATCAATATGTATTTACCCTATTTATGTTCCTAGATTATTTAAATAAATGTATTAATGAGAATGATTATTTCATCCTTTATTAAATAAATATAGGTAGGGAAAAAAGCAGGAAAAATTGTTATTTATTTCTTAGGCCTCATATTGTTATCGATTTTACTTAAAAATTTGTTGTTACTTTTAACAACACTTTGTACCGGTATGTAGGTGGGAGTTTTTTTATGCTGAAATATCTTTATTTTATGGTGGTACATGAATAAATGTTTCTTTGAATTTCATTTATCATTCTTTGGTTTTATAAAGTTATAGATAACCATTTATTACAAGTATGATGATTGAAGTTGGAGATGACTTATCAATTACTTAAAACTGGAATATGAACACTTACTCTGAATAATTACTGATTATTAGTATGATAGTAGACTGTATATTATATGCTGAACAGACTATCAAAAATAAATGCAACAGAAAGATATTGATTTCAACATTCTGAAATTTCTTATAGTTTTAAAAATTAATATATTCTCTAATTATTCAGCATGCCAAAGTTAATATAATATCGGGTATTTGATAACATCATTCTTATACATAATGAAATCGTCTTTAGGATTTTAAATAAATATTTCAGTAGATTTATAAAAAATTTAATCACTATCACAAGACAAGTTGTTTTTTATTTCCTCTATCAGAGGGTTTTGCAGGTTTGTTAATGCTCCTATCACCTGGAATATCATTTTTCCAAATGGAAATAGAGAGTGTGGCATGAAATTCAGAATCTTGAATACTTTCATCCTCTGTATAGCTCTCTCCACGTGAATTCTGGCTCTGGCAATTGATTCTGTTTGTTTTATCTGTGCGGGAGTGAATTGTGCCGTATTCAAGAAAGGTGGAATATTTAACGAAACTCCACTAGGCAACAAGTCTCTAATGAGAAATCCTTTATCTGCCAGAACCAAATCTCCTGCATCCAATTGTCCTAAAACTCCACAGTCTTGGACAATTTTTTTATCAGAAACTGCTCCTGGGTAGAGAGAGCTTACATATGTTATAACTCCATTCGGAGCAACTCCAACTAGTGCCTTCCAAGTATTCTTATGCTTATAACTGCTGTATGTCATTTTTTGTGTCGCCATAGATGTCCTTGGAACTGCCATCGCCATCTCAGTGCAATCAAGGACTATTCGGCAGTTTGTGAATTTAGCATAAACATTTGGAAGGCAAGTTTGATTTTTTTTTCTTGATGGAATTTTTGAACTCGACTGTTCATGTAGAATTTCATGTAAAAAAAAAATCCAAGTGATGACCACATTACTCACTAGAGCTTGGGACACTCGAAACCTTTGGGCCAAGTCAGCATGCGGATTATTCTGCCTCAACTTCATTAAGCACATGAGCAGTTGATCTATTTTGGATATTTTTTCAACATTCCAGCCAAAGTAATAATTGATTTCAATATGTTTCAACAAATCATAGAGAGCAATGAAACTTTTGCATGGCAAACCAGTATACAGTCTGCACAACTCGTCACTATTTTCAATATCTTTAAATCCAAAAGGTCCACCTCTTGCACTGCTCTTTAGCTCTTCTAATTCTTGTTTTAAAAAATATACCTCTGCTTCTAAAAGAGCACTTGAAGTAGTCGGCACATAAGAAGATGAAGGTGCTGGTTCAGAGGTAATCTCTGCTTCTGGAAATGATGTCGAGGTACTCGGTAGGGAACTTGTAGATGGTATCAATTCAGGGGTAATTCTGTAAAATATAAATCAATATGCATTCAATAGAATCAACAGAATTCTTATCAGTAAAGGATATTCAGGGTATTACCTCTGTATGGAAGGAAATACAATAATTTGAAATGATTAATTACGTTCGCTTAGTTCGCAGTAGTAAGTAAAACAATACCACTTTTATAAATAATTCTTCATACTTGCTAATTTTAAGGACACACATAACGAAAAATTAGAATTACCAAAATTTTATACCAGAATGTTTGTATACAGGGTATTTAACTTACCCTTTGAATATTTCATCGTCATTGGATTCTGTTACCATTACAGAGGTTCCAACTGGTGGTCTGTTCTTTCTTTTTTCAGGTGATGAAAATTTGAACCTTTTTTCAATGTTATGAGAAAAAATCGTTGGCTCGTTTTCTTTGTTTCCATCAGTAAAATGGCATGAGCATAAACGTGCACCCGGTCCTGGTTCCACATCACGTCTAAAATTAATGAAATTGGATGTGCAAATATCGAAATTATATGCTAAACAATCAAATTATTACCTCACAAGTTTAATCCATTTGTTACGCAGCTTTTGATCCTTAGGAAACGAAATAAACCTACACGTGTCTTTAACATTATAATGTTTACAGTCAGGAGCCCAGCACATCACCATCTGAAAGTTGAAAAATATCTAGTATCGTAGGATCAAAGCCAAATTTACTAAAGGAATCTCTTCAACTTCTATTTTCTACTTTTTAAAGGAGTATTAACACTAGTTTAATGAACTTTAGAGGTTAGGATCAAAATAATAAATCTCAAATTTCTTCAACAATTAAGAACTCAGCAGGAAAAAAAGTGCATAGTTGCTTTACTTATTCAAAAAACTTTGACCATACTTACTTTTCAATCGTTATTTGTTCAAATTTGATAGACAAAATGAGATTTATACGAATAGCCCAAAGTAAAATTGCGTTGTTTGGATCTGGAACACTGACCAATGTCAACGTGACGTCACACTAATGCTGCGTATAGACGAGACCACATTAGTTAGGTTAGGCGGGAAATTTGAATTGCGATCCATCGTTGGATCCGACAACAAAAGTTCTCATGCATTTCTTATGGGCCTAAAAATGACACGAATCAATCGCCTCTTTTCAGGTACTTTGTCAAGTTTCTTAAGATTTACTTTTGTTGGAACACATGCACTGAACCTTTCTCAACAAGCTAGAATAACATTTTTACAACGAAATTGTATATTTTTTTAAGAATTTGAAGAATAGAAAAGTGTTGAGCAAATTCGGTGGACGTTTGTCTTAGCTTCACTTCGTTGGCGATTGGTGGAGGCATAGATTGGCGGGAAATTCAAACATAATTGATATCTCAGGTTTCGAACATTACATGACGGCGCTGATGCAGAAAAAAGTAATACATATAATATATAAATATAATAATAAAGATAAAATATAATGCATTGTTTTGCGCCTGGATGCAATCACAGACATCTAAGTAATTGTAAATTCCATTTAATGCCAAAGAATGAGAAAGATTCGAAAATATGGATTAAAATTTGGAATGGTATGTAACAAATACATTCAGGAGATGTTTTATGCTTTTATCTATATAATATCTGAATTAAATTTTCAGTCGAAGTTACAAAAAACCAAATAAAAATAGTCGCGTGTGCAGTTGCCACTTTAAAGATGGTATGAAAGAAAATGGACCTACTTTATTTGCACACAATATAAATAAGAGAATTCTATTTGAATGTCCTGATATTTCCGGAAATAAACGGCGAAGAGAGAATTTACCATATTCTAATTTCCGATCTAGTACCATAGTAGAACCAACATCATATACTACTAAAACTGATGAAGAAAATATCCTCCAACAAAAAATTTATCACACAGTGAAAGAGTCATTTTCTTTCAAACAGATTAGTGATAGAACAGATCTTATTACATTATATTATATACAGATTTACCAAGCAAAGAAACTTTCTGTTCACTATTAGATTACCTGACAAGTTTCCATTTCAGCTATTATCTAGGTTGGAAAGTGACAGGAATTTTGCCGGAGGATCAACTACTGATAACATTGATGAAACTTAGAATGAATTCCCCCATTTAGATTTGTCCACCAGATTTAACACAAGTCCTACCACAATAACCAATATTTTTGGCGCTCTAGTTCCTCGGAACTGAGTGCTTATCAATTTGCCCAAATGTCTGTAATTTTCGAATTTTTCAATGAAAATGGTCTTAAACGATTTGGTTCGACTCACTGATCAAGAATCTGTGGTTGAAAATCATTCTGTCCGGCCGGCCGTAGGCACGATAACTCTCGAACGGAATGAGCTAGACAGTTGAAATTTTCAGAGTAGGTTTGCGAGATAATTATCTCGGCTAAGTTCGTTATTGGGCAAAATCGGACAGATGGTTTCGGAGTAACAAAGAAAAAAAATTCAAAATGAAATTTTTTTCAATAAGCAATTTTACCATAAGAATCCAATGATCCGTGGTTGAAAATCATTCTGTCCGGCCGGTCCGGCCGGCCGGCCGGACGTAGGCACGATAACTCTCGAACGGAATGAGCTAGACAGTTGAAATTTTCAGAGTAGGTTTGGGAGATAAATATCAGTTCGTTATTGGGCAAAAAATTTCGATGAAAATGGTCTTAAACGATTTGGTTCGACTCACTGATCAAGAACTCTAACAAGCTAATACTTTCGGAGATATGATTTTTCAAAATTTCAATAATAAATCGTATTTCAACGTTGTCATAATGTCAAATTATTTTCCTGAGATATGTCATTATCTAATCAATCGAAGAATTGTGAGCGAAGTGAGAAAAATCTCAGTTGTTTGCTCCGAAATTAATTTTTCTCAGAAAAGTCTTACATTTCGGAACGGAACATGAAGTAAGAGATCTGAGAGTAGTGAGACTGCTTTTCATCCATAGACATAGATATAACTCTCGAACGGAATGAGCTAGGTAGTTGAAATTTTCAGAGTAGGTTAGGGAGATGAATATCTCGGTCAAGTTCGTTATTGGGCAAAATTGGCCAGATTTAATTTGATTTCTTCCATGGTGCAGTTCTCATTCTCATGATTGCTCATTTAATCTTGATAAATAAACTATCATTTGAATTGAATTTCCTTTATGATGCAGTTCTATCATAAGAATACATTGATATAATTCTAAACTCTGAGAAACCAATACTTTCGGAGATATAATTTGTCTGTTTGAACTAGAGCGCCAGAAATCTCCTGTCCACAGGGCTTGAACCCATTTTCATCGAAAAATTCGAAAATTACAGACATTTGGGCAAATTGATAAGCACTCAGTTCTGAGGAACTAGAGCGCCAAAATTGCCATTCTAAAGGATATAACGACAAAAAATGAAACGTACACTCATTATAAACATGGCAATACATGGCAATACATGGTCATAATCATATAGAACCAATATATTCTGGCATGAATTGAAGAAAATCGAAGTTCTGCGATAATATAAATACACAACAACTTGAACTGATGGTTTCTTCGAGAGATGAACTTAATTTGGAACTTATTTTGTGAGTCCGATCAAGCTCTTGTTGAATATTGATAGATTTATCAATGCTGGGGCATGAATGTTATTTTGGCATGGAAAGATTTTGGCCAGATAATGGTAATGCAGATTCGGTTCTTTACTGAAAAAAGTATCCGCATTGGATGAGATCCTGGGGTTGAAATTTCAACCCTTAACACAAAAATCCCGGGTTTTCATCCGTTTTTCCCAGAAGGAAGAGTTTTTTCATCAACAGATTTTGAGAACATTTTGGCAACGACGATATCGATATTCAGTAAAAAAATGGTCCACTTCAGATGGGGCCCTGGGGTTGAAATTTCAACCCTTAACACAAAATCTCGGTTTTTCCTGTTTTTTTCAAAGATTGAAAAGATTTTCATCAACAGATTTTGAGAATATCTTGACTACGACGATACCGATATTAGGTAAAAAAAATGGTCCACTTCAGATGGGGCCTTGGGGTTGAAATTTCAACCCTTATCGCAAAAATTTCGGTTTTTCGTCGTTTTTTCCCAGAAGTAAAAGTTTTTTCGTCAACAGATTTTGAGCACATCTTAACTATGACGATATCGATATTCAGTAAAAAAATTGTCCACTTCGGATGGGGCTCTGGGGTTGAAATTTCAACCCTTAACACAAAATCTCGGTTTTTCCTGTTTTTTTCATAGAAGGAAAAGATTTTTCATCAACAGATTTTGAGAAAATCTTGACTACGACGATACTCATATTCTGTACAAAAATGGTCCACTTCGGATGGGGTCCTGGGGTTGAAATTTCAACCCATAAGACAAAATCTCGGGTTTTCCTGTTTTTTTCATAGAAGGAAAAGTTTTTTCATCAACAGATTTTGAGCACATCTTAACTATGACGGAATCGATATTCAGTAAAAAAATGGTCCACTTCGGATGGGACCCTGGGGTTGAAATTTCAACCCTTAACTCAAAAATCTCGATTTTTCGTCGTTTTTTTCCCAGAAGGAAAAGTTTTTTCATCAACAGATTTTGAGCACATCTTAACTATGACGATATCGATTTCAGTTAAAAAATTGTCCACTTCGGATGGGGCTCTGGGGTTGAAATTTCAACCCTTAACAGAAAATCTCGGTTTTTCCTGTTTATTTCATAGAAGGAAAAGTTTTCTCATCAACAGATTTTGAGAACATCTTGACTACGACGATACCGAAATTCAGTAAAAAAATGGTCCACTTTGGAAGGGGCCCTGGGGTTGAAATATCTACCCTTAACACAAAATCTCGGTTTTTCTTGGTTTTTTCATAGAAGGAAGAGTTTTTTCATCAACAGATTTTGAGAACATCTTGACTAGGACGATACCGATATTAGGTAATAAAATCGTCCACTTCGGATGGGGCTCTGGGGTTGAAATTTCAACCCTTAAGACCAAATCTCGGTTTTTCTTGTTTTTTTCATAGAAGGAAAATTTTTTTTATCAACAGATTTTGAGCACATCTTAACTATGACGGAGTCGATATTCAGTAAAAAATGTGTCCACATCGGATGGGGCTCTGGGGTTGAAATTTCAACCCTTAACAGAAAATCTCGGTTTTTCCTGTTTTTTTCATAGAAGGAGATGTTTTTTCATCAACAGATTTTGAGAACATCTTGACTAGGACGAGACCGATATTAGGTAATAAAATGGTCCACTTCGGATGGGGCTCTGGGGTTGAAATTTCAACCCTTATGACAAAATCTCGGTTTTTCCTGTTTTTTCATAGAAGGAAAAGTTTTTTCATCAACAGATTTTGAGCACATCTTAACTATGACGGAGTCGATATTAAGTAAAAAAATGGTCCACTCCGGATGGGACCCTGGGGTTGAAAGTTCAACCCTTATCACAAAATCTCGGATTTTCCTGGTTTTTTCATAGAAGGGAAAGTTTTTTCATCAACAATTTTTGAGAACATCTTGACTACGACAATACCGATATTCATTAAAAAAATGGTCCACTTCGGATGGGGCCCTGGGGTTGAAATTTCAACCCTTATCTCAAAAATCTCGATTTGTCGTCGTTTTTTCCCAGGAGAAGTTTTTTCATCAACAGATTTCGAGAACATCTTGACTACGACGATACCGATATTAGGTAAAAAAAAAATGGTCCACTTCGGATGGGGCCCTGGGGTTGAAATTTCAACCCTTAACGCAAAAATCTCGGTTTTTCGTCGTTTTTTCCCAGAAGGAAAATTTTTTCATCAACAGATTTTGAGCACATCTTAAGTATGTTGATATCGATATTCAGTAAAAAAAATTTTCACTTCGGATGGAACTCTGGGGTTGAATTTTCAACCCTTAACAGAAAATCTCGGTTTTTCCTGTTTTTTTCATAGAAGGAAAAGTTTTTTCATCAACAGATTTTGAGAACATCTTGACTAGGACGATACTGATATTAAGTAATGAAATGGTCCACTTCGGATGGGGCTCTGGGGTTGAAATTTCAACCCTAAACAGAAAATCTAGGTTTTTCCTGTTTTTTTCATAGAACGAAAAGTTTTTTCAACAACAGATTCTGAGAACATCTTGACTAGGACGATACCGATATTAGGTAATAAAATGGTCCACTTCGGATGGGGCTCTGGGGTTGAAATTTCAACCCTTAAGACAAAATCTCGGTTTTTCCTGTTTTTTTCATAGAAGGAAAAGTTATTTCATCAACAGATTTTGAGCACATCTTAACTATGACGGAGTCGATATTCAGTAAAAAAATGGTCCACTTTGGATGGGGCCCTGGGGTTGAAATTTCAACCCTTAAGACAAAATCTCGGTTTTTCCTGTTTTTTTCATAGAAGGAGAAGTTTTTTCATCGACAGATTTTGAGCACATCCTGACTACGACGATACCGATATCCAGTAAAAAAATTGTCCACATCGGATGGGGCTCTGGGGTTGAAATTTCAACCCTTAACAGAAAATCTCGGTTTTCCCTGTTTTTTTTTCATAGAAGGAGAAGTTTTTCATCAACAGATTCTGAGAACATCTTGACTAGGACGATACCGATATTAGATAATAAAATGGTCCACTTCGGATGGGGCTCTGGGGTTGAAATTTCAACCCTTAAGACAAAATCTCGGTTTTTCCTGTTTTTTCATAGGAGGAAAAGTTTTTTCATCAACAGATTTTGAGCACATCTTAACTATGACGGAGTCGATATTGAGTAAAAAAATGGTCCACTTCGGATGGGACCCTGGGGTTGAAATTTCAACCCTTATCACAAAATCTCGGATTTTCCTGGTTTATTCATAGAAGGAAAAGTTTTTTCATCAACAAATTTTGAGAACATCTTGACTACGACGATACCGATATTCAGTAAAAAAATGGTCCACTTCGGATGGGGCCCTGGGGTTGAAATTTCAACCCTTATCTTGAAAATCTCGATTTTTCGACGTTTTTTCCCAGGAGAAGTTTTTTCATCAACAGATTTTGAGAACATCTTGACTACGACGATACCGATATTAGGTAAAAAAAAATGGTCCACTTCGGATGGGGCCCTGGGGTTGAAATTTCAACCCTTAACGCAAAAATCTCGGTTTTTCGTCGTTTTTTCCTAGAAGGAAAAGTTTTTTCATCAACAGATTTTGAGCACATCTTAACTATGACGATATCGATATTCAGTAAAAAAATTGTCCACTTCGGATGATGCTCTGGGGTTGAAATTTCAACCCTTAACAGAAAATCTCGGTTTTTCCTGTATTTTTCATAGAAGGAAAAGTTTTTTCATCAACAGATTTTGAGAACATCTTGACTAGGACGATACCGATATTAGATAATAAAATGGTCCACCTCGGATGGGGCTCTGGGGTTGAAAATAATCCTTAAGACAAAATCTCGGTTTTTACTGTTTTGTTTCATAGAAGGAAAAGTTTTTTCATCAACAGATTTTGAGCACATCTTAACTATGACGGAGTCGATATTGAGTAAAAAAATGGTCCACTTCGGATGGGGCCCTGGGGTTGAAATTTCAACCCTTATCACAAAATCTCGGATTTTCCTGGTTTTTTCATAGAAGGAAAAGTTTTTTCATCAACAAATTTTGAGAACATCTTGACTACGACGATACCGATATTCAGTAAAAAAATGGTCCACTTCGGATGGGGCCCTGGGGTTGAAATTTTAACCCTTATCTCAAAAATCTCGATTTTTCTTCGTTTTTTCCCAGAAGGAGAAGTATTTTCATCAACAGATTTTGAGACCATCTTGACTACGACGATACCGATATTAGGTAAAAAAAATGGTCCACTTCGGATGGGGCCCTGGGGTTGAAATTTCAACCCTTAAAGCAAAAATCTCGGTTTTTCATCGTTTTTTCCCAGGAGGAAAAGTGTTTTCATCAACAGATTTTGAGCACATCTTAACTATGACGATATCGATATTCAGTAAAAAAATTGTCCACTTCGGATGTGGCTCAGGGGTTGAAATTTCAACCCTTAACAGAAAATCTCGGTTTTTCCTGTTTTTTTCATAGAAGGAAAAGTTTTTTCATCAACAGATTTTGAGAACATCTTGACTAGGACGATACCGATATTGAGTAATGGAATGGTCCACTTCGGATGGGGCTCTGGGGTTGAAATTTCAAACAATAAGATAAAATCTCGGTTTTTCCTGTTTTTTTCATAGAAGGAAAAGTTTTTCCATCAACAGATTTTGAGCACATCTTAACTATGACACTTCGGATGAGGCCCTGGGGTTGAAATTTCAACCCTTAACACAAAATCACGGATTTTCCTGGTTTTTTCATAGAAGGAAGAGTTTTTTCATCAACAGATTTTGAGAACATCTTGACTACGAGGATACCGATATTCAGTAAAAAAATGGTCCACTTCGGATGGGGCCCTGGGGTTGAAAATTCAACCCTTAAGACAAAATCTCGGTTTTTCCTGTTTTTTTCACAGAAGGAAAAGTTTTTTCATCAACAGATTTTGAACACATCTTGACTACGACGATACCGAACTTCAGTAAAAAAATGGTCCACTTCGGATGGGTCCCTGGGGTTGAAATTTTAACCCTTAAGACAAAATCTCGGTTTTTCCTGTTTTTTTCATAGAAGGAAAAGTTTTTTTATCAACAGATTTTGAGAACATCTTGACAACGACGATACCAATATTCAGTAAAAAAATTAAGGGCTCAGGGGTTGAAATTTCAACCCCAGAGCCCCATCCGAAGTGGTAAATTTTTTTACTGAATTTCGGTATCGTCTTAGTCAAGATGTTCTCAAAATCTGTTGATAAAAAAACTTTTCCTTCTATGAAAAAAAACAGGAAAAACCGAGATTTTCTGTTAAGGGTTGAAATTTCAACCCCAGAGCCCCATTCGAAGTGGACCATTTTATTACCTAATATCGGTATCGTCCTAGTCAAGATGTTCTCAAAATCTGTTGATGAAAAAACTTTTCCTTCTATGAAAAAAACAGAAAAAACCGAGATTTTCTGTTAAGGGTTGAAATTTCAACCCCAGAGCCCCATCCGAAGTGGACAATTTTTTTACTGAATATCGATATCGTCATAGTTAAGATGTGCTCAAAATCTGTTGATAAAAAACTTTTCCTTCTTGGAAAAAACGACGAAAAACCGAGATTTTTGCGTTAAGGGTTGAAATTTCAACCCCAGGGCCCCATCCGAAGTGGAACAATTTTTTACCTAATATCGGTATCGTCGTAGTCAAGAAGTTCTCAAAATCTGTTGATGAAAAAACTTCTCCTTCTGGGAAAAACGACGAAAAATCGAGATTTTTGAGATAAGGGTTGAAATTTCAACCCCAGGGCCCCATCCGAAGTGGACCATTTTTTTACTGAATATCGGTATCGTCGTAGTCAAGATGTTCTCAAAATTTGTTGATGGAAAAACTTTTCCTTCTATGAAAAAACCAGGAAAATCCGAGATTTTGTGATAAGGGTTGAAATTTCAACCCCAGGGCCCCATCCGAAGTGGATCATTTTTTTACTTAATATCGACTCCGTCATAGTTAAGATGTGCTCAAAATCTGTTGATGAAAAAACTTTTCCTTCTATGAAAAAAACAGGAAAAACCGAGATTTTGTCTTAAGGGTTGAAATTTCAACCCCAGAGCCCCATCCGAAGTGGACCATTTTATTATCTAATATCGGTATCGCCCTAGTCAAGATGTTCTCAAAATCTGTTGATGAAAAAACTTTTCCTTCTATGAAAAAAACAGGGAAAACCGAGATTTTCTGTTAAGGGTTGAAATTTCAACCCCAGAGCTCCATCCGAAGTGGACAATTTTTTTACTGAATATCGGTATCCTCGTAGTCAAGATGTTCTCAAAATCTGTTGATGAAAAAACTCTTCCTTCTATGAAAAAACCAGGAAAATCCGTGATTTTGTGTTAAGGGTTGAAATTTCAACCCCAGGGCCTCATCCGAAGTGGACCATTTTCTACTGAATATCGACTCCGTCATAGTTAAGATGTGCTCAAAATCTGTTGATGAAAAAAATTTTCCTTCTATGAAAAAAACAGGAAAAACCAAGATTTGGTCTTAAGGGTTGAAATTTTAACCCCAGAGCCCCATCCGAAGTGGACCATTTTATTACCTAATATCGGTATCGTCCTAGTCAAGATGTTCTCAAAATCTGTTGATGATAAAACTTTTCCTTCTATGAAAAAACCAAGAAAAACCGAGATTTTGTGTTAAGGGTAGAAATTTCAACCCCAGGGCCCCATCCGAAGTGGACCATTTTTTTACTGAATTTCGGTATCATCGTAGTCAAGATGTTCTCAAAATCTGTTGATGAAAAAACTTTTCCTTCTATGAAAAAAACAGGAAAAACCGAGATTTTCTGTTAAGGGTTGAAATTTCAACCCCAGAGCCCCATCCGAAGTGGAAATTTTTTTTACTGAATATCGATATCGTCATAGTTAAGATGTGCTCAAAATCTGTTGATGAAAAAACTTTTCCTTCTGGGAAAAAACGACGAAAAATCGAGATTTTTGAGTTAAGGGTTGAAATTTCAACCCCAGGGCCCCATCCGAAGTGGACCATTTTTTTACTGAATATCGATTCCGTCATAGTTAAGATGTGCTCAAAATCTGTTGATGAAAAAACTTTTCCTTCTATGAAAAAAACAGGAAAACCCGATATTTTGTCTTAAGGGTTGAAATTTCAACCCCAGGACCCCATCCGAAGTGGACCATTTTTGTACTGAGTATGAGTATCGTCGTTCAAGATTTTCTCAAAATCTGTTGATGAAAAATCTTCTCCTTCTATGAAAAAAAAACAGGAAAAACCGAGATTTTGTGTTAAGGGTTGAAATTTCAATCCCAGAGCACCATCCGAAGTGTACAATTTTTTCACTGAATATCGATAGGTCATAGTTAAGATGTGCTCAAAATCTGTTGATGAAAAAACTTTTCCTTCTGGGAAAAAAGGACGAAAAACCGAGATATTTGCGTTAAGGGTTGAAATTTCAACCCCAGGGCCCCATCCGAAGTGAACCATTTTTTTTACCTGATATCGGTATCGTCGTAGTCAAGATGTTCTCAAAATCTGTTGATGAAAAAACTTTTCCTTCTATGAAAAAAACAGGAAAAACCGAGATTTTGTGTTAAGGGTTGAAATTTCAACCCCAGGGCCCCATCTGAAGTCGACCATTCTTTTACTGAATATCGGTATCGTCGTAGTCAAGATGTTCTCGAAATTTGTCAATGAAAAAACTTTTCCTTCTATGAAAAAAACCGGAAAAACCGAGATTTTGTGTTAAGGGTTGAAATTTCAACCCCAGGGCCCCATCCGAAGTGGACCATTTTTTTACTGAATATCGATATCATCGTTTTCAAAATGTTCTCAAAATCTGTTGTTGAAAAAACTCTTCCTTCTGGGAAAAACGGATGAAAACCCGGGTTTTTTGTGTTAAGGGTTGAAATTTCAACCCCAGGGTCTCATCCAATGCGGATACTTTTTTCAGTATAGAACCGAATCTGCATTACCATTATCTTGCCAAAATCTTCCCATGCCAAAATAACATTCATGCCCCAGCATTGATAAATCTATCAATATTCAACAAGAGCTTGATCGGACTCACAAAATAAGTTCCAAATTAAGTTCATCTCTCGAAAAAACCATCAGTTCAAGTTGTTGTGTATATATATTAACGCAGAACTTCGATTTACTTCAATTCATGCCAGAATATATTGGTTCTATATGATTATGACTGAATCGATCGGTGCGCCACTGGTTGCGCCGTTCGGGTGTTTCCGGAGATCTCATCCGCTATCTTTATCTGCTCTCTTCACACCGGTCACAAGGTACTGGTGGGAGTTACTCCAAATGGGGTTATAGCTTTTGTAAGTAACATGTTTCTTGGTTCAACATCAGATAAGAAAATTTTTCTTCTGAACAAGTTAAATGACTTATTAAAACCAGGTGACATGTTACTTGCAGACAAGGGATTTTTAATCCATGATGTTCTGAAACCGGGGGTTACTCTCAATATACCCCCGTTTTTAATGACATCTCAATTCAGTTAGAATGAATGCATCAAAACCCTAGAAATAGCCAGGGCCAGATTTGTTGTAGAGCGGGCAAATGCTCGAATAAAAAATTTTAGAATTTTAAATTCAATTCCAGGATCATTGAAGAAATTTTCTACCGCAATCTTCCAAACTATATGCGTCCTGGTAAATTTACAGAATACACTTATTAAAAACATTGGAGAAGAAAATGACTGAGCAGTTTAATTTACCATATATTCAATGTACAAACCACTTGGTATTGATTATCTCAGTGTCTGTATACTTTTTGAAAAGAATATTCACACCCGTTCCCACAAATACAATCAGATAATTACTGCCGAAATCTCATTTTTGAAATTTTATCAGTTACTTGGTTTTGCGGTGTCGCCGACGATATATTGCACATACTCATTCAAATAAAACTGTTTTAGGATATCAATATTCCCCCCCCCCCCCCCCCCCCCTATTTCGTCCTTTAGAATTTTCTTAACTGCCATGTCAACAGTAGTCCATATAACCAGATAACAGTAATCTCTATTCATTATATGGAGTTGTCCTTGGATCTGATCATAAAAGTTATGCTTCTTGTTCAAAATATATTCACCATTGTGGAAGAATATAATATCACTCTTTTATAAATTGTCATTTAATGTAGCATTCCTATGTGAATAAGGACATTTGACCTCAATTATCCCGTCACTACCAATGAGTCCATCTGGAGTAGCTCCTAAGAATCCACATATATGCAGTAGGGTGCTTTATTTTTAGGCGATATTATTTTTTTCTCTGTGCTACCTGAAAATCTTATACGTTATGAAAAATAAAAAATTATACTGCGGGGTAAGAGGCTTTCAGTGCAATAGTGGCTTAGCTCATTTAAAAATTCAATTTCCTATTTAAATAGCACAGAAAAAATTTTTTTTCAGCTTCAATTTGATTTTTCGACGAAAAAAAATTTTTGGGGAAAAACGCGTGTATAGCTTTTGTAGAGCATAAAATTTGCTACAAAAAGTTTCTTCGCGGGAATCCTCCTCGACCAACAACTTTTGAGTTATAGAACAGGGAAGACAAGTTGTTGCAATACATAGGAAGCAATTTCCTAATGCTAATAAAAAAACATTAATGTAAACACAAGCTTGCAAATAACATTAAAAATTACTCTTCAAGATATGAAGAATCGTATCATTATTTATAAATTAAAATTTATATTCGACTGTTAATAATAAATTGTTATTTAATGTAAAAATAATATTTATTTATTTAATTGACATTTATTTTTCTCTATCCAAAAATATTTTTGAAATAAGAAATCCAGATCATGTATTGACTTGATTGAAACGTTCTTTTGTCTATAATGAATTAATTTTTGATGTAAAAATAATAAATCTTGATTTAGAAATGATTTGATGTAAAATCTGATAAACATTTATCTTCCCTGTTCTATAACTCAAAAGCTGTTGGTCGAGGAGGATTCCCGCAAAGAAACTTTTTGTAGCAAATTTTATGCTCTACAAAAGCTATACACGCGTTTTTACCCAAAAATTTTTTTTTCGTCGAAAAATCAAATTGAAACTGAAAAAAAAAATTTTCTGTGCTATTTAAATAGGAAATTGAATTTTTAAATGAGCTGAGCCACTATTGCACTGAAAGCCTCCTACCCGGCGGCATAATTTTTTATTTTTCATAAAGTATCAGATATTCAGGTAGCACAGAGAAAATAAAAATATCGCCTAAAAATGAAGCACCCTAATATGCAGCCATAATCCTGTCCGATTTACATCCACTCCAGTTAACTGCTCAAATGACTGTATCCCATTAATCTCATTCTGCCGCCCCCACTGAATTTGACTGACTCTATCCAAATCATAGGTCCCTAAAGATGAAAAATTTAATCAGATATTTTTTTCCTTAAATAATGTACTCTTTTGGTGCAAATTGCAGATAGAGAAATTGAAAAAATACATTCATTAATATTCTCCAATATAACAGAAAAACATATAAATATTCCGAAAATTTGGCGAGGAAAATATGAAATTATCTATCCAAACTGATACCATACCTGAAAGTTTTTTTAATAAAGATGAACTATATCTTTACCTTCGAACCGCCTTCAATACGTCACCAAAATTGGAAGATGTTAATCTATGTTTTCGACTAATGAGCCACATCGGACTCTGTGCCTGCCCCTTTGTTTTCTCAGCAACTTCCAATATCTTTTCCTCACTTATGGCAACCATGCATTGGAAATAGGCTACTTTATTCAAACTTTCTTGGTATCCTGCCGACTTTAACAGATGTTCTATAGATATAACCAATCTATCTAATTCTAAATTTGGATCTTCCTTCATTAGCCACAATAGACCACAATTGCTATCCATCTTTTCTAGGCTGTCTTTTAAACCCTGGACTTGGGCAGTTTGAGGGTTCCTTCCCTCCAATGGATCAAATAGCTCTTCTGTTGTAATCTGACAAGGCTCTTCAACTTCACTTGCCGAGGAACCCACATACAAGCAACATCTGTTTTGGATATGTTATAGTGAGCATGCAATAGTACACAAGCTATGTGGTAGCACAAAAATTGTCCTCTAGGGCATGAACAAGAACAATTCTCAATTTCATAATTGAACTTCAGTAACACCTATGGAAATTGGAAAATTAAAATATATTAATTTGAAAGCTTGAAAGTAGAAAAACCTTATTTTAATGAAACAAAATCAATAATCACCTCAACATCATAACTTTTGTTCTTCATGCTGGCCTTTACTTTTCCCTTGATAATTCTTAATCCAGAATCGAAATTACACATTTCTAAATGCCCAGCTGAAAGACTGCCTTCACCCCGTTGAATGCATTTCATATCATCCTGAAAGTAGGAATTTATAATTGAAAGCTTGATGATTCTTGAAGCCATTATTAATTGGTAATATGACTAATATTGGTGTTCAACTCAATAAACCAGCCACAAATCTAATGGGCATAATAACATAACACATAATCCCAATCCCGGCATGAAGATGACGCACAACCGAAGTAATCAACGACGTACGGAAATCCTTCAAAGAACACTAGTTTCAATTTTAATTTAAAGGTAAATAGAAATAGATTTCGATTTGGAATGAACTTGAAAACACGCACTCATAATGAAGGTACCCAATGTTTGATGTCTCTATACTAACATTCACTCTTAAAAAGCGTGGTTGGTCTCAAAGTCGAATCTCCCTGTTAAAATATTTGCATATGGATCTCCCGCCAAGAGAATGATTCTAACCTAACTAATGCGGTCTATAAAGTACTAAGAATACCTAAAAATGACTTTCCTTATCATCTTTCGGAAGCCTGTGCAACTTACTCACTTAACTTCTAGTCTTACAGTTTTTCACCGAACATTAAACAGTGATATTCGAAAAAGTTTATTTTACAACACACGGATTGCACCAAAATTATGTAAAAGTAAAAACCAGCGGGCCTGTAGCGGCCAGCTGATAAAACATCACGTGGTATCATCACGTGATCCACAAATCGCGAAAGCAGAGACATTCTCAAATTTTACTGGAATTATTCGAACTATTCCACGGACCAGACTTGAGTGAGGAAGTTTCCACCCCATGGTAAGGACAAAGTTCACGACAAGTCTACTCGGAAGAAAGGAGGATCAGTATAATAATATATGTGAGAATAATCCATTATTTTAGTATGTGAACTATTTCGCAAGAAATTTGAACTGTGTGTTTTCTTACCTATTCTACCAACTAAATGGATTGTTGAAGCCACTCTATGGCTGAATATTTTGGCTGCATGTTGCACCTTCATCCTTTTCATTTTCCTTTCATAAATGTATTCCTCATTGAGATGTGGCGATGCTCTCAACCCGTCCACACTATATTGATCCAATTCATACACATTTTGAATATGCTCCCACTTGGCAATTTTCTAAAATTCTGTATTCTTCTAGAATAAATTTTTCTTCATTAAATTGTTTCGTACTCCTTTTAGCAAATGAGGGTGGTCGGAAATTGGATAGATTATGAAGTTTTCCACTTCAAAGTATCTACTTCTATAATCTCCATCATTTCCAGATCTCACAAATGCTTCCCTGGTTTCTTTAGTCAA
Organism: Halyzia sedecimguttata; assembly: GCA_937662695.2. Taxonomy (NCBI): domain Eukaryota; kingdom Metazoa; phylum Arthropoda; class Insecta; order Coleoptera; family Coccinellidae; genus Halyzia; species Halyzia sedecimguttata. The sequence continues at coordinate 77,817,466 of OW569417.2, forward strand.
ATTATTAATCACACCAGAATTATTTTGATCGCAAACTATTTATATAGGTTTTAGACCAACACTTATTAGCTTTTTTATGTTGGCAATCAACATATGTTTTGTTTGCAATGTGGTCGCACCATCATTACTGGAGAAATGATATGATAATGGCGCTTTCCATTGCTTTTTGACACCTCTCACCATAAACACCAGCACATGGTCTGCAATGGCATTTCCTCTCATATTATCATCCCCCATGTCTTCAAATCCCTCAATATATCCTCCACGTTCATTGTAATGGAGACTGGGCATTATGGACATTTCATCAAATATTAAACTCACAAATTTCTCTGATGAATCCATATCAGTGGTAACTTCATTTAAGTAGTCATAAATGGCATCACTGATGCCTGGTCCTCCAACTACATTTGCCAATGATCGATCCAAAGTAGATTTACTTGGCAGATTGAAGATTTTTGACAGGAGAGAATATGATTTAGCGCCTTGCTTGTACAGAACTAGAGCTAACAACTTCTCATTGAGTTCTTCTGAGGGTTTTTGTTTTTCGGAATTCTCTCAAATGGCAATTAATTAGCATGAATGCCATGCTGTTTAATGTTTGAAAACTTTATATGCCATACTTTTGTTGAAATTTTTTTGCCTCAAATAATCGTTTCCTGAATGATTTCACCCTATTTTTCTCAACAGTATAGGTTTTCCTTAGTGCCTTCAAAGCATTATACAGCTTTTTCTTGCGTGGTGTTATGCATTCCTTATCAACACCAGCTTCTCGCAATATTCGCAATGGTGTCCTCGGAGGACTACCCGCAGTAACTAAAAAATAATAATTACAATTAATGTAATAATTCACAACAGATCCGTGTATGATATTGTAATTACACTTACCAGAGTGGTCAAGTTTGGAATTTGAAGCTACTCCCGAAGTGGGATGGGATATCATCCATATTGGCATGATTCATTGAAGAGGCACCTTGAAAATATAATAATTCAGAACAGATTCGTACATGATATGTAATTACACTTACCAGGAACTTCAGGTGTGAGATTCAAAGCCCCCTCTGCTGTGGATGAAACCCCAATATCAGCTTCAATTGATGAGGAAACTGGGACATTTCTTTTATACAGGGTGTCCCGGGAAGAATGCGACAAACGGACACCATTAATTAATGTCATCAGCTGGACTCGTATCAAGAGAATTTGATTGCCTGAGTGCCTTCGTTTGGAATATACAGGGTGATGTTCATCTTATGAGTGAAATTTCACACTTCAATAACTCTTGAAATAATCGACCGAATGATTTCAAATTTTGAAGTTTTGTCACCCTTTACTATTGCCTTCCTTCGATATTTCTGGAATCGAATAACTCAGATCCAGACTGGAAAAATTTTAGAATTTTCCTATTTTCGTGAATATTGGATCGCCCTGTACATGAAAATAATGATTTTTTTCGTTATCGTTACCATGAAGAATTAATTCATAATAAAAATTCTAAATCTCTGCTTGGCACCGTCATACAGGGTGATCAATAAACATTCCCTTCAATAAATCTTGAACTTATAGGTGAAATTATTTCAAATTTTATAGTTTTATCACCCTTTACGACTGCCTTCTTTAAATTTTCTGCAAATTGGAAAAACAGAACCGGTCAGGCAATATTTTAGATAATTCAAGAGAAATGCGCGACTATTTGACTAACACTTTCGAAAACAGATGGATTCGACGAGCTGGACATGTCGCTTGGCCTCCTCGATCTCCTGATCAGACACCGTTGGATAATTTTTTTATGGGGAGCGCTTAAACAAGAGGTCTATGCAGTAAAGATAAACAGTGAGGAGCAACTGCTACAAAGAGTTATTGATGCGAGAGTAAATTACTGAGGCAATTTCCCTTCCTGTTTTATCTAGGCTTAGGACTAGCAGAAAAGTTTTTTCGAGATATAGAAAAAATCTTACGCACATTTAGAAATCGGCATGTTTACATTGATTCAGATATCATTTTAATAAATTTTTTGGTTTTTATCTTTTTGGCGCTCTAGTTCCTCGGAACTGAGTGCTTATCAATTTGCCCAAATGTCTGCTTTTTTCGATGAAAATGGTCTTAAACGATTTGGTTCGACTCACTGATCAAGAATCCGTGGTCGAAATTTATTCCGTCCGGCCGGTCCAGCCGGCCGGCCGCTCGTAGGCACGATAACTCTCGAACGGAATGAGCTAGACAGTTGAAATTTTCAGAGTAGGTTTGGGAGATAAATATCTCGGCTGAGTTCGTTATTGGACAAAATCGGACAGATGATTTCGGAGTAACAAAAAAATTTACAAAGCAAATTCCAAATTTAATTTTTTTCAATAAGCAGTTTTACCATAAGAATCCAATGATATCATTTTTAACTCTAACAAGCTAATACTTTCGGAGATATGATTTTTCAAAACTTCAATAATAAATCGTATTTCAACGCTGTCACAGAGTGATATTCTATGTATGAATTGTCATAATGTCAACTTATTTTCCTGAGACATGACATTATCTAATCAATTGAAGAATTGTGAGCGAAGTGAGAAAAATCTCAGTTGTTTGCTCCGAAATCAGTTTTTCTCAGAAAAGTCTTACATTTCGGAACGGAACATGAAGTAAGAGATCTGAGAGTAGTGAGACTGCTTTTCATCCATAGACATAGATATAACTCTCGAACGGAATCAGGTAGGTAGTTGAAATTTTCAGAGTAGGTTAGGGAGATGAATATCTCGGTTAAGTTCGTTATTGGGCAAAATTGGACAGATTTAATTTGATTTCTTCCATGGTGCAGTTCTCATTCTCATGATTGCTCATTTAATCTAGATAAATACACTATTATTTGAATTGAATTTCCTTTATGATGCAGTTCTATCATATGAATACATTGATATAATTCCCAACTCTGAAAAACCAATACTTTCGGAGATATAATCTGTCTGTTTGAACTAGAGCTTTCGAATTTTTTGACGAAAATGGTCTCAAACGATTAAGTTCGACTCCCCAATGAAGAATTCGAGGTCAAATTGGATTCTGTCCGGCCGGCCGGCCGTCCGGCCGTTGCCACGATAACTTGAGAACGAAGAGAGCTAGCGACTTGAAATTTTCAGGGTAGGTGGCGCATCCCAATACGACGGACAAGTTCGTTAATGGGCATAATCGGCCCAGTGGTTTCCGAGTAATAATTTTGTTTTCAACCAATATAAATCCGATCGAATTGAAGCTTGATGGGTAGTTGTAGAATATGAACCTAAGCACGTTTGTGATATTTTGTGCGAATCGTGTGACTAGAAAATTTTAAAAAAATTATCAAAAAATATTTTTGTCGTCACGATAACTTGAGAACGGAATGAGATAGCGGCTTGAAGTTTTCAGGTTAGGATGTGCACCAGAACGCGACATTTCAGTTCGTTTATGAGCATAATCGGCCAAACGGTTTTGGAGTTATAGCCATCTGAAATTTTCTGAAATTTGGTCGTTTTTTGTTCCTCATTAACTCGAAAAATACTGAACCGATTGAATTCAAACATGGTTATTAGTTGTAGAATGCCAACGCGAAAATGTTTGCAAAATTTGGTGAGGATAGCATTTGTAGAAAATTTTTAATAAATCATTGAAAAAAAAAAAAATTCTATATATCAGTAACTATTCGTTAGAAATTGCTGAAATTTTGCAAGAGCCTTCATAACCTAACTCTACTGCCAAGTTTCAAGTTTTAATACGATCGCTTAAATATTGTTGGAGATTCGAGCATTCTTGTGTGAGTTCAGTAGATGGGTGACCATTGCCTCGATAACTTTCGAACGAAAGGAGATAGGGACTTGCAATTTTCAGGGTAGGTTGCGTATCCGAAAGGGAGAGTTGAGTTCGTCTTTGGGCATAATCGGTCAAACGGTTTTCGAGTTATAACCACCTGGTATATTATTTCCTTAATAACTCAAAAAATAAATATTCGATCGAATTGGTGCTAGTAGGTAACTAGTAGTAGAAACTCAAAATAAAGACGTGTTTAAAATTTTGTAAGAACCGTACCCCTAGAAAATGTCAGAAAATGACGAAAAAAAAAATTTCAAGAACCGTACCAATAGAAAATTTTTAAAAAATCACGAAAAAAAAAATTGGTTCAAGCACTGACGTGAAGTCAGAAGCTTTTGCGCGTATGTTCTATTGTCCATTCTTCTGTAATGGACACCCTTAATCGAATTTACCATGGTTAATTATGTTGTCCATTCTCCTGTAGTGGACACTCTTAATTCGAATTAAGTGTCCAATACAGGAGAATGGACAACATAATTTACCATGGTAAATTCGATTAAGGGTGTCCAATACAGAAGAATGGACAATAGAACATACGCGCAAAAGCTTCTGACTTCACGTCAGTGCTTGAACCAATTTTTTTCTTTCTTAGTTAAGACATAATGAACGTCGTGAATTTTTTTATTATGTGAGATAAAGTCTGATAATCTATTTTCCAATCTTGAATCCACGTTAAGCGTAGCTGTTTCTGTAGCCAAATGTTGCCTTTAAAGCCTAGTTCTCAATAGTTGACTATTCGGAATTCCAGATTCCTGTGATAGCCTTCTTATGAGCGCGCAAGCTTGAAACGTTTTCTGCCCACGATATTGCGAGGGTTCGCCAAATATGTATCTGTTACTCTGGCAAACCCCCGCATCCCCACTGAATTTTAAAATCAGATTGATAGCCTTGAACCCCAAATCTTTACGCACTAATAGGGCATTATCGTTCCCTAGCTTGCCTGTAAACTTAATTCGAGCCCATTTTTTAATTTGCTCCTTTGTTATCAGGTCCTCATTTTCCAGCTCTTATCCTCAATGACGTCGTAATTTTTTAAATCTTCAATTAGAATTCTCTGAGTCTAACCTGGACGCTTTCTATTGAAAACTGCTAAATGTACCAGGCTGTATTCTGATAATTTAACCCAGTCTCCTTTGAGGAATTCATTTTTTAATCGTCCTATACAGGGTCTTTCACGAGGAACCTCACCCATATTTATACGGGAAACTACTGAACGTATTTTCATGAAATTCAGCACTTATAAGTATTTCACGATGCTGATGAAATCTAAAATATTTTCAAGGCATGAGCACCTCCGGTTTTTCCGGAAATGACGTCAACTTCCGTTTTTCAAATTAGAACACCATTTTTTTATTGTAGCAATAGATTCCTTAGAAAATCTCAAGTTATTTTGATGTAACATTTTTCAGTTTTGGTTGGAAAATTCTCTCTGAGCGGGAAAATTCGAAAAAAAAATCGAAAATAGAGCTCCGCTGAAACAAGAATAACTTCGAGGTTTTTGGATGGAAAATTTTCTTTTTTGGGATTTTTCAAGATGTAAGATTGATGTATCCACTTTAAAAATCGAAATCGCGATTCATGATACAGGGGGTGAAAAAATCGCTTTCAAAGTTAGGGATGACAAAATCGTGAAAAATCAATTTTTTCAAATTAGAACCCCATTTTTTTATGGCAGATATTGAATCTACGTTAAAAAATAATGTGAGTGTATACATCACACCCTTGCCCTAAAATGGATATTTTCTGAGTTATTCACAAAAAACTGTTTTTCGTCTTGAATTTTCAGCTATTTCTTTTCCCTTCACGCCAAAAAGATGAAATTTTCAGGAACTGTTATTTGAACCATGCTGTAGATTTTTCACCCCTTCTTGAAACCGACTTCAAGTTACTATTAGGAGAACCATGGCAAACTCTCGCAGTTATAACTAGAGAAGATGCTCAAAGTTTTGACCGTTAATTTCTAGACATTTATTTATACGTCTCAGGAATGCTTCGTGCGTTGCTCTTCTTATTTCATCGGGAGGAAGAGATCTGCAAAAGTGTTTAAAAACCAAATTGAGTTTCAAAACTATGAATCTAAAAATCTAAACAAACCTGAACGCATTTCTGACTCGTTCTATGCAGTCCTCTTTATCAGTCAGGGGAGTTGAGTAGACAATATTTTTTATCCTACCCCAAACATAATAGTCTAAAGGAGTTAAATCGGGAGAACGTGGTGGCCAAAGATGTGGACCATTGTTCGCCAACCATCGATCTTGAAATAGCCTGTAGAGGATATTTGACACATTGAGTGAATTGTGTGGAGGCGCGCCATCTTGTTGATACCATAAGTCATTATGGTTCTGTACTAGCGGCTCAATTATTTGAGTCAATATGTCAGAATATCTATCTCCTAAGGGAGAACATTCTTTAAATAATGCAAACATGTGTAGTGTTCTATCTTACCAGTTAAAGTCCCATCATAAATGTGAACATCGAGAATTGCATTATTTTTGATGGCGCAAAAAACATTGGAACTCCAGGTCTCTTGAAAGTTCCATTGTCTGAAGTGGTGGTTGTTCTCTTCATCCCAATAATGACTGTTATGCCTATTGAAAGAACCATTCTTTGTGAATTTAGATTCATCTGTCCAAATTATACAGTCCAAAAAGTTTTCATTCTCTTGAAATCGAATCATCATAGCTTCGCAAAACTCTGTTCTCCTGACGAAATCAGTTTCCTTCAAATGCCGTACCCTATTGAATTTATATGGGTGCATTTTATGTTTTTGGCGCTCTAGTTCCTCGGAACTGAGTGCTTATCAATTTGCCCAAATGTCTGTAATTTTCGAATATTTCGATGAAAATGGTCTTAAACGATTTGGTTCGACTCACTGATCAAGAATCCGTGGTCGAAATTCATTCTGTCCGGCCGGTCCGGCCGGCCGTAGGCACGATAACTCTCGAACGGAATGAGCTAGAGAGTTGAAATTTTCAGAGTAGGTTTGGGGGATAAATATCTCGGCTAAGTTCGTTATTGGGCAAAATCGGACAAATGGTTTCGGAGTAACAAAAAAAAAATTTTTTTTTTACGAAACAAATTCCAAATTAAATTTTTTTTAATAAAAAGTTTTATCATGAGAATCCAATCATATCATTTTTAACTCTAACAAGCTAATACTTTCGGAGATATGATTTTTCAAAATTTCAATAATAAATCGTATTTCAACGTTGTCACAGAATAATATTATTCTATGTATGAATATGAATTGTCATAATGTCAAATGATGTTCAATTGAAGAATTGTGAGCGAAGTGAGAAAAATCTCAGATATGATTTTTCAAAATTTCAATAATAAATCGTATTTCAACGTTGTCACAGAATGATATTATTCTATGTATGAATATGAATTGTCATAATGTCAAATGATGTTCCTGAGAATTGTGAGCGAAGTGAGTTAAATCTCAGTTGTTTGCTCCGATATTAGTTTTTCTCAGAAAATTCTTACATTTCGGAACTGAACATGAAGTAAGAGATCTGAGAGTAGTGAGACTGCTTTTCATCCATAGACATAGATATAACTCTCGAACGGAATGAGGTAGGTAGTTGAAATTTTCAGAGTAGTTTAGGGAGATGAATATCTCGGTTGAGTTCGTTATTGGGCAAAATTGACCAGATTTAATTTGATTTCTTCCATGGTGCTTTTCTCATTCTCATGATTGCTCATTTAATCTTGATAAATAAACTATTATTTGAATTGAATTTCCTTTAGGATGCAGTTCTATTATATGAATACATTGATATAATTCCCAACTCTGAGAAACCAATACTTTCGGAGATATAATTTGTCTGTTTGAACTAGAGCGCCAGAAAGCTCCTGTCCACAGGGCTTGAACCCATTTTTTTAATATTCTCCAAACACTCGATTGAGATAATCCCAGATCAATCTCGGCATCTTTGAGAGAATTTTGAGGATTCACACGAAAATATGCAAGAACTGTAATTTCGTTGTTCTCATCTTCTACTACACTTTTCACTTTTTTCTCTGTGTATAGTTTTCTTAACGAAAGATCTTTTATTCAGAGTAAAAAGCCGGATGAAAAGAACAAAATGTTTATTCCGAAAAGTGAAAATAATACATTCGCCATCATTTACTTGTTGCGTACATGAATCTCGATCTCGACTTGTCAACTAACTTGAGAGTTAAAACTACGACGACGCCAACTGCGCATAGCTGGTGCCATCCAGTGAACAAGAACAGAACTAACAGAATTGTACATTTAATAAGATCCGACATTTCTCAAGTTTGTCATGGTTCTGTTAATGGTATCTCTCGTTGGTCTGGGTCGGTCAGGAAACCTCTCAATGAACAGTCGAATCGTTCTATCTACAACTTTATTACATTCTCCATGAAGTAGAATGAGATTTAAATAATCTTCATTGGTAAAATTAGGCATAGTGATCGATTTTATAACTTAATACGAATTATCACCAAATTAATAGTAAACACAAAATGCTACTGAATAAAGAGGAATTTGGCAGATGTAATTAATGATATCTGAGGTTATTTTTAAGGAATTCACACAGATTTTAATTTAATGTTTAATATAAAAATCTAACAAGTCTCTCTTACATCTGTTACTACTCATTAATTAATTCTGTATATAACATTGTTCGCTTTATTAGCTAACACTAGCTACGGCCATCTAACGGCTCTCAATATAACTATGCAGTCAATAATAATTTAATTGTCGCTTTCTGTATCTTCTATTACAGTTTTCTACACGCCCCCTCAATGAAATTATTTTAACTCTTAAAACTAAGAATAACATATTTTAGAAACATATTTTATAATTCACTAATAAGTCCTAATTCGGAACGAAATTTTTCAAATTTTATTCTGCATAATGGTTTTGTAAATATGTCGGCTAATTGATCTTCAGTTTTAACATGAATGACTTCAACAATGTTCTGATCAATTTTCTCTTTAATAAAATGAAATTTTATGTCTATGTGTTTGAGTCGCTTATTATTTTCAGGACTATTTGCTAAAAAAATTGTTGCTCTATTATCTTCATATAATGGAATTGGTTCTAGAACTTCAAACTGATAAACGAACAAAATTTTTCTCAACCAGCAAGCTTCAGTTACTGCCAAACTTAAAGCCGTGTATTCAGATTCTGTAGACGAGATAGAGACATTTTGTTGCTTCTTACTTGTCCATGAGACTGAACAACCAAACATTTTAAAAATATATCCCGTAGTGGATTTACGATCAATGGTGTCTCCACCCCAATCTGAATCAACAAATCCTGTTAAAATTCTGTTATCAGGCTTGAATAACAATTTCAAATCAAGAGTACCCTGTATATATCTTAATACTCGTTTTAAGGCTTTGAACAAATTTTCATTCGCATTTGATTGATATCTACTCAGTAAGCTAATGCTTTGGCATAAATCAGGTCTGGTAGCTAACGCAGCATACATTAAGCTATCAATCATTTGACGACACAATTTTATCAACTCAGAATTATCCTCATTTGTTTCAAACACTTTCACATCAACATTAGAATCTAAAGGTGTACTTATACTTTTACACTCACTCATTTTGAATTATTTCAAAACATTTTTTAAATATGACTTTTGGCTTAATTCGGTAAAACCCTGTTCCAAATTTTGTACTATATGAATACCTAAATATTGAGAAATTATTCCTAAATCTTTCATCTGGAAATGTGTGTTTAACAACATTTTTAAACTTTCAATTTCAGATTCTTTTGTACCTAAAATTAATACATCATCAACATAAATCAGCAAATAAAGTTTACTCTTATCTGAACACTTTGAATATAAGCAAAAATCATTTTCTGATCTGACAAACAGTTCTTCCTTCATTAATTGATCAAACTTTTTATTCCAGCTTTTGGGAGATTTCTTTAAACCATAAATTGACTTATTTAGTTTACACACAGAATAACTGTTATTTCTATTTGTACCAGGAAGGGACATGTAAACTTCCTCTTCTATGTCACTGTATAAGAATGCGCCTCTTACGTCCATTTGATATAAGGGCTGCTTCATGATGTTTGCCATGACCAATAGCATACGAAAAGTAGTCAACTTAGCCACTGGTGCGTAGAAATCATAGAACTCACTATCACATTTTTGCTGAAAACCTCGTGCCACCAGCCTTGCTTTGTAATCACCATTTGGTTTTTCCTTTAGTACCCATTTACTTTGAACTATATTTTTGCCTTGAGGCCATGGTACAATTGTCCATGTGTTATTTTCTTCTAGCACTTTCAATTCTTGATCAACTGCATCTTGCCATTTCCCAGAGTCATCTTTAGAAACTGCTTCGTCAAAATCAATACATTCTTCTGTTTCTGTATAAAACGTCACATCATAATCTCTCATCCATTTTGGTTGTTTAATTTCTCTTCTTTGTCTTAAGTTTTCCTGTGCATTCTCTGTTTCATCTTCTATACCTGTTTGAATATCATTTTCTTGAATTTCTTCACTGGTTTCATCTATTTCATCATTAATTAGAGATTTCATCATTGTAGTATTCTGATTTTCTTTATTCATTATCTTATCTGTAACAAAAACTATATCTCTATGTAAGCTAACTTCGTTTTTTTCAGGAAAATATACTCGATAACCTTTAACTCCATCTCCATATCCAACAAAAATTCCTATGTTACTTTTGGGATCTAACTTATTTCTTTTTTGCTTTGGAATATGAACAGCACACTTTGAACCAAATTCTTGAAACATTTTGATGTCACAATCTGTATTAGACCAAAGTTTGTATGGAGACTCATTTCTAGTAGAGTTACAACCTACTCTATTAAGCACATATACAACAGAGTTTAATGCCTCTGCCCATAGGTTTTTGTTAAGATTTTTACTATGTAAAATGGTTCTTACAGCTTCGACTAATGTCCTCATTTCTCGCTCAGCACGTCCATTTTGTTCTGGAGTGTACGGGCAAGTCTTTTCATGTATTATCCCATTATTTTTTAATAATAATTCCAAATCTTTATTGACAAACTCTAAACCATTATCTGTTCGAATTTTCTTTATTTTGTTTTCTGTTTGAGTTTTCATAAACTCAAAAAAGTTTTTAAAGTGATCAGTGACTTCAGATTTATGTTTTAAATAAAATACAAATCTATATCCTGAGAAATCATCTTTGATTAAAAGGAAATACCTTGATCCTCCTAGCGATGATACTTCGAGTGGCCCACACAGGTCTGCATGCATCAGTTCGCAATTCTTTTCTGCTCGTTTATTACTCAACTGAAAAGGTAGTCTATGTTGTTTTCCCAGAAGGCAATCAGTACATTGTGGATCCTTTTGGTCTTCAAAATCTATTCCATTTTTTCTTAACATTTTTCTAACTTGGTCGTGATTTATGTGTACCATCTTACGATGCCAGTCTGACAGTGATTCAATAGCATGGCACTCCTCTAATTTGTGTTCTGTTGATATTATCTCATTTTGGTCTTCTAGGTTGATAACATAAAGTCCATTCTTTCCTTTTTCTCCAGTCAAAACATCTATATTATTTTTTCTTATTGTAACAGTATTTTCTTTGAATATTACTTCAGCTCCATTTTCAACCATGGCATTCACTGAGAGCAGATTTTTTGTAAGATCTGGAACTAGAAGAACATTATTCAGGATGCAATTTTTACCTGTGATTTTCCCTTTTCCAATAGCTTTCATGACTTCATTTTTCTTTGCTACCAAAATGTCACTTCTCCTTTCTTCGAATTCTTCAATTAGATTTTTATTATTTGTCATGTGACTACTACATCCAGAATCAACTATGAAATTTTCGCTTATACCTGGAGATCCATATGATAATAGCGCTACTCTCTTGTTATTATCTTCGTTTTTATATTTCCCAGAAGTTGAAACTTCTCTCTGTTTATTCTTAAAGAAGCAATTTTCTTCCTTATGGTTATTTTTCTTACAAATCCTGCAAATTTGTCTGTTTTTAGATCTACAGTCTTTTGCATAGTGTCCTCCTATCCCACAAGAATAGCATTTTCTCTCTTGTTGACCGGATTTTTTCTCTGATTTATATTGGACTTTTGATCTTCCCTCTACAGTTTTAAGTGCTAATGTTTCTTGTTCAGTATTGCTTTTCATTCTTTGTTCCTCTGACGTCAGTCTTGCAATCAAATTGGTTAGATTTCTTTCAACTATGGGTGCGGATTCCCATGCAGTACAAAAATGCTTATATTGTTCGGGTAATGTCGAAAGAAGTTTTGACATCAGCATTTCGTCATCAATGGTTTGATTAAGAGATTTTAGTCTGCATCTTAGATTCTCTAACTTACTGATATGTAGTGTCATTTCCGTATTATTTTCAAATTTATAGTTGAAAAATTCTTGTAGCAAATTGCATTTGTGTTGCTCATTTTCCTGCTGAAAAATATTACATAATTTTTTAAACATATCATGCGAGCTTTCGCAGTTCATTATATGCATCATCAATTTTTTGTCGATTGATGTTATAATTGCTTTTTGAGCTTGAGCATCTTTTCGTTTCCAGTCCGCCATTTCGTTATCCTTCGTTATATCTTCAAGCTTTTTAGCACCTTCCACAATTTCGTGCAATGAATTGGCTTTAAATAAAATGGTTATTTGGAATTTCCATAATTCGTATGTTTCACTATCCCTGAGTTTCTCGATTAGCATCATTTCATCCACAGACGCCGCCATTTTTCCAACACAGCAAGCTAATCCAAGCCAGTAAGCCACACAGTTTTTAAGTTTTTTTTTTGGAATCACTCACGGAGGTTTTAGTTTTTATTTTCTAACAGTAGCGGGTGTCTGGGCCCATAACCTGAGGTTATTTTTAAGGAATTCACACAGATTTTAATTTAATGTTTAATATAAAAATCTAACAAGTCTCTCTTACATCTGTTACTACTCATTCATTAATTCTGTATATAACATTGTTCGCTTTATTAGCAGGCTACGCTAAAAGTTTACAAACACTCGGGAGTTGTCGGTAATTACCGCAGACAGTCGGCTCTCTGTCGTCTCGTATTGATGGATTTTTCGCGGCAAGTATGTAGACTTCAGTGAATAGATTTAAAGTATTTAGACGTTTCTCGGTATTCAACTGAATATCCGTCCGTTAATTTCGGAACATATTTTGACTATATCGTGTCAATTGAAAAATAAACTTCCATATTTCAAGATAGAAATTAATGGACTCCACAAACATGCTATTGATGGTTCCAAACTTCCAGAGTAATATACATTAATAAATATTCCTGATATATTTTTACAGCTGACAATATTATTTTAAAACCGATTTTTTTTAAGAATGATTTCCACAAAACTAATTTTCTCAAATTCGAATCAATATCAATGAATTTCGATAATTCTAGTAGCAATTGTTTAAAAATTAAACCATAAAAAAACTACAGTTAAATTAATTCAATCAATCTTCATAATCACTTGAATAATTGGAAATGAAACAATATTGTTACATTTGAAATGTTTATTCTGCTGTTAACTGCAATGAACAAGATCATATAAAATAATTAGAAGACAGAATAATAGTATCTAAGAATGTTCACTAATATTTTGAATACTGCCATTGAGTATTAAAACAGATTTATACTCAAAGGTACTATTCTATAACCTTACCTATACTGATTATATGTTATATAATAATAAAAATAGGTACTAGGCTAATAGGGCATAGGATAGCCGAGTACCCATGAACTCTCAAATAATTAGATGATACGGCCATACACCTTGTAAGTTTAAAAAAAAAATTATATAGAATCTGTCAGTAAGATCGTCAGCAAATTAAAATAACTAATAAATGAGAGAAACCAATACTACTGAAAAATTTTAATATATATTTCCTGGAGTTTCGATTACAACCTATAAGAAGAAACTCCGAAGAAACTTATAAGTGTTTTTTTTTCAACCAATACAAAAAGATTTATACATGCAACAACTATCTACCCAGTTCAACAACTACACTTGTATACCACACCAATGAAAACATAATATATACAATATCTGAATAATTTTCAGCAAATCAAATAGTCATTAATGAGAGAAAAAAATAACCAAAATTTTTAATAAATCTTTTCTATCCGGAGTTTCGATTACAACCTATAAGAAGAAACTCCAAAGAAACTTATAGATGTTCTTTTTTTCAAACAATACAAAAAGTTATAAACATCACCATTCTACCTACACCAGCAATCCACACCAATATAATAATAATATAATGTAAGTATAAAAATATTAAAACAATAATATATAAATACTAGATATTATAAGAATTAAGCGTCATCTAATTTCTTTTCTTTGAGGGAAAGAATTCCTGTTTCGCCATTTTTCTTTTACTAGCATTACCAACTTGCCCCTTCACCATTATTTTGGCTACACACCTTAGAGAAATAACTATAGAAGTAGAAGCAGGATACACAAATTGTAATAAAAAATTACCTATCAAATTCGTCATCATTCAGAGATCTCAAATAGTTAGTAACTGCTTCATGTTTGGCTTCTCTTGTTGATTCTAAGCTCAAAGTATTTCCATTTGAGTTATCAGACCTTCTTTCCATAACAAAGTCTTCAATTTCCCTACCATTGGCAGCTGCTATTTCCGATGGTTTTTCTTCAGAGAGCTTAATGGCCACCTCACCTAAAACAGATTCGCTTCCCGACCTTTGCTCATATAAACATACCAAATGAATATGTTTACACAAGTTATTCCTTATGGCATATTCAGGACATTCACAACTGTAACGATGAATACATACCTCGCATGTCCTACAATATGATGTTCTGCATTGTATTTCGCATAATTCATTGATATTGACTTTATAGAACTTTTTGCCTTCTGTAGATTTCACCAAGAATTCACCAAAACCTACCTCTAGGATTTCTATATCATTCTTCTTGGTCAAAGCTTCTGCAAGCTTATGAGCCTTTATCACAATTCTGTCATGATAGTTGTTGGAATGCGGCCTTTCCATCTACAAAGATAAAATATTTTTATATTTAAATAGTATCAATAAATTTAGTTATATAGAACAAGTTGAAACCTTCAAAATCCTTTGCCACATTTTTCCATCTACTAATATCTCTAATTCATCCAGGAGGCGATCAATGGTTATATTTGTTTTCCTTTTCAGTTGATTAGTTTTGAGGATATTATTCAAACTTTCCAAGGCCATATTAGTGTTGATGCCTGCATTCAACCTGTAGCAATGCGCCCACATCGCTTTTCTCTCCATACTTTGATAATAAAATCTGGAAAATAATTGTATCTATTGATATAAAAATATTACACAAAATACGATCTTTGCTTTATATAATAATTGATGGAATTAATATAATTATACTTTTTCAGATAACACAGGCCAACAAAAAAAATTTTTTTTTTAACTTTTTTTACTTTAATAGGTGATCTTTATAGATTTTTTTGATCTGAATCCAAATCTGGCTTTGGTTTTTTTTTAACACCCGTAGTTTTCGAGCAATCTGCTATTTATTATACAGTATATGGGAAAATTAATTAAACGCTACGTTACATCATAAGCATGGTTTTATTTACAGTAGGCTACTTACAACAGTGATATAATATACTAATACAGGTTTCACTCGTCAGCTGGAATCGGTTTATATTTTCTTTCTATTTTTTCTTTGAAGCTTCTTGTGTAGCTTTTTCTGCGATGAGTTGCTTGCTGAACTTCTCGATGAAATGACCAACAGTAGTCCCCCATCATGTTGATATTCCAGCGGCCCTGGTAGCGTTTTTCCATTACTTTAATGTCTTGGTGAAAACGCTCACCTTGCTCTTCACTTACGTCTCCCAAATTCTCCGGGAAGAAATCTAGGTGGCTGTTTAAGAAGTGAACTCATCAAACATCCTAAATTTTTAAACTTGTTTTACATCTCAGCCACAAAAGAAACATATTCTGGGTGTTTTTCATTTCCCAAGAAGTGTTTAACAACTTGCTTGAATGATATCCATGCTTCTTTATCATTTAAGGTCATTGTGGATTCAAAATTAACGTCAAACATCATTTTTCTAATGTCAGGTCCGACAAAGACGCCTTCCTTTAGTTTAGCTTCTGAAAGGTGTGGAAACTGTTGGCAGAGATACTTGAAACAAGGTCCATCTCTTGGTAAAGCCTTCACGAACTGTTTCATAAGGCCTAACTTTATATGTAGAGGTGGTAGGAGTACGTTTTTTGGATCTACAAGGTTTTTCCTCAGAATGTTCTTCTCACCAGGTTTTAAAGACTCTCTCACAGGCCAGTTCTTTCTGCACCAATGTTGATCCCTTGCTCTACTGTCCCATTCACACAAGAAACAAGGAAATTTGGTAAAACCACCTTGCTGACCGGGAAGCATACATGTTACTTTTTAAATCGCCACATATTCTCCAACCATGAGCAGAATAGCCTATTTAATTTAAAAATATATCTAGGTTTTCATAGCTTTCTTTCATACGGACGGAATGACCGTATAGATGCATACGTGTTACCATTTTTCAGTAAAACAGCCTTTAAACTAGTTTTGGATGAATCAATAAACAGCCTCCAGTCTTCCCGTTTGTATTCAATACCAAATTCATTGAACAGACCGGGAATGTCTGAGCAGTACACACAGTACATAGTACAATACGTCAGCTGTTTACAGTAAAATAGATTCAACCTTTTTCGCCAGCAAATGTGTTTTAGCAGTGCTACCAACGTCCTCTACAACCTTTATACCCACTTTTTTAATTTATTTAAACTATATGAAAGCTGTTAAATTCTGTAATAAAATCAGTTAATTTAATAAGTTTATTTATAAAATGTGAAAAAATGGTGGGTGATACAGCTATTTAAGTATCATATTTGAATCCCGCACCCTAAAAAACATAAGAATTAGGTGTTTTCAGTGAAAAAGTTTTTTCACTGTTGGCCTGTGTAATTCAAGAATGCATGTTCTTCTGAAGTCTGGAGTTTTTCAAAGTAGTTCAGACTTTTTTTCTCAAATTCAAAAATGTTAGTTTCATTGAGAATTTTCTTCATATCCACTTTCATCGATTTTTTTATCTGCTCATTTCGTATCTAAAGAATAAAATTTGTCATTCAAAGGTATTACCCTTTTTGTAATATAATCCTTACTTTGGACCTTCCTTGAATTACCCAGTTTTTCATAACATGCCAGGTACATAAGAGTCTTCTTGGTTTCGTTTCCATAATTTTGACCCATGCGTTGTAATATTTGGGATCATCATCACTCATAAAATAGTCAGGCTGGATATTCTTCTTCACTTTTTGCTTAAGTGCATTGATAAATACTTCCTGCACTATCTGATCCAACCTATTGCTCAGAAAAAATGCCACAGGAAATCCCATGTTCTGCTCATCTTTCACTAACATAATTGTTAGATCCATTCCCTTCTGGTTGGTGCAGTGTGTCTGTGTTCTGTGGTGTGTCCCATCCATGCATATAATTTTTGGGAAATCGTTCAATTTCTTTTCCATTTCGTTATTCATGAATCCTAAACAGAAGTCTTTAGGATTCAATACCAAATGATTTTCACCTGCAACATTGCCATATATAGTTACACATCAATTCTTAAATCTTTCAAATGATATATAAGGGCCAAGAAATAAAAACAGTTATGTGAATATAACAACATATATTAAAGGATTATTACTGATAGCCTACCTTCTTGTTTGAAAAAAAAGCAATAGTTTTTTCCATTCTCATTCCATTCTTTTACCTTTAGGTTCACCGCAATCATGGAATTTTCATGTTTTTTCTTCATGATGTTGTGTTTTCGCATTAAATAAGATATATCCTTCCTGTTCAGCAAATTAATCCGTTCCAATTTCTCGGATTCTATTTTCCTAGCATCGTTAATAATCCTGTCTACCGTAACACCATTTGACAGTTTTTGAACTATATCCTCTTTATCTCTTTTTGACAAATGTTGATTTCTCAGGACTATCTCATGACCTACATGTGTCTTCCAAAATCTCACAACAGTCTGCCCTACAATAAGAATTTAAATTTTGACTATAATTAAAGAATTACAAATCGACAGATATTTTACCTGTATGAAAAATTGTGGACTCAATACGAGATGGACATACTCCATAAATCTTTATAGAACCACCAGTTTTTTCTACTCGCTGGCATGCGGTGCTCTCAAAGCCTATGGCAACACAAACATACATACATTATATAATTCTTTTGAAATTCAAAACACTTGATATTACCTTTGGTATTACTTCGGTTGCAAAAATAACGTTTTTTCACACAATCTTTGGATGTAGAGCTATGTTGATTAGCATATATCATGTCCAATTTCTGACTTTCAAACCAATGTTGATAATTTTCTTGGTTGTTAAAATTGAGTGTTTCAACTTCCAATTTTTTTTTATGTTCCAGCTCCAAATGTGTCTCAAATTTTTTGTACGTTCCACTGTATATTTTGTTTTCAGTGCAAAGTGGACAAATAATATTAGATTTTTTCGGTATCGAAGTGGTTTCAACCTTATGTATATTCTTCAGATGTCTATTCTTCGAATAAAGAGTGCCAAATTCCATATCACAAATTGAACAGGTTTTATCACTCTTCTGGAGATCTGCCATTATGCACAGTTAATGAAATCAAGCAAAATTTAGATTCACACTTCTGCAGTATTCACATACAGAAAGATTCTAATGTCTCTGAGTATTCACTCTGACTCTATTTACCATTAACGGCTAACGGCATAACCATTTGCCGCCTAAAATGAATTCGAACGAGATGAGACGATGAGACAGAGAGCCGAGTGTCTGCGGTAATTACCGACAACTCCCGAGTGTTTGTAAACTTTTAGCGTAGCCTTTTATTAGCTAACACTAGCTACGGCCATCTAACGGCTCTCAATATAACTATGCAGTCAATAATAATTTCATTGTCGCTTTCTGTATCTTCTATTACAGTTTTCTACATCATTAAAAAAAAATAATGTAAAACATGGTAAGTTTTTGCATATGGTTGATAAGGAATTATTTATTTATCACTGGAGAGAAAACCGATGGCCGATTAGTTGAAATAAAGAGGTTTCCGATACAAATTCGAATCAAAATTCGCCATCTATTTAGGAACAACCTGTAACTTTTTTCTCTTGCGTATTAGGGTAGTAAAATCTAAAACATGGTTTAAGTAACAGTTCCTGAAAATTTCATTTTTTTGGCGTGAAGGTGTTGTGAGTTAAACAACTTGCAATGAAATTACGTAAACGAGAGAACTAAACAATCGTCTTTCTGTAAAGTATTTATTCGCCCGCTATATCTTCTCAGCTCTACTTACAACTTACTACTACAAGGAACAGTTTACAGCATCGTCATCAATTCATGCAACACACAATACGACGTTCAGTTATCTGACTAATACATACAACACCTCCACTAAATTGAACAAATATTTAACGCGCAATCAAATTTCATACAGTTTAAGATCCTGCAAAAATTTATAATGTTTCAAAGTACTCAAAGCCTTAGTAAACATATTATCTGCAGGCATTTGATTTGTTTCCAAAAACTTTTGTTCACACTCGATAGAGCTTCTTCGTACGTTTCAGGATCTTCTGAGATATTCCTGACTTCACCAGTCTCACATTTAAATGTCACATAGTCATCAAACCTTTTTAGCTTGGGAATTCTTTGAGATCTCCTAGGTTCTTCAGGTATCTCAATGTTATCGTAGACTACTTCTTCGTCACTTTCAAAAACATTTACATATTCTTCACTATTGTCACTAGTTGAAGACATAATTTCTTCTGGGAATTCCTCCACTGAAACGTCTGTTTCTGTAGACTCTTCTACGATGGCTGTGACATTTTTGGTCTCTTCTAACACTTTTACATCTCTACTGATTTCAACACTGTTAGACTTTGGATTGTATACTCGATATCCCTTCGTTTCTTCAGAATATCCGATAAAAATCATCTCTTGGGACTTTTTGTCCCATTTAAGTCTCTTTTGTTTTGGTGTATGAACCATTGCTGGGCTTCCAAAAATTTTCAACTGGCTTACATTTGGCTTATAGCCATACCAAATTTCAAATGGTGTTTTACCTTTCAATCCACTAGTTATGGATCGATTTCTAAGGTAAATTGCTGTGTTAACAGCTTCTGCCCAAAACCTTTTTTCCAATTTTGCATCAAATATCAAACATCTTGCTCTCTCTACAATTGTCCTATTTAAGCGTTCTGCAGAACCATTCTGCTCAGGCGTGTAACTGTTCGATTTCTGGTGAATAATTCCTGAATTTTTCAGAAATGTTTCAAATTCTCCACTGCAAAATTCTCCACCGTTGTCAGTCCTTAAAATTTTTAACTTCTTCCCTCACTGATTTTCAACCATGACCTTGAATTGTTTGAAAAAGCTGAAACATTCATCTTTTGTCTTAAGAAAATATACAAAAGCCATTCTAGAAAAATCATCTTCAACAATGAGAAAATATCTGGATCCTCCTATAGAAGCAACTTCCATAGGCCCGCATAAATCTGCATGAACAATTTCAAGAATGTCTGCTGATCTTGAGCCTTTCTTTGGAAAAGATTCTCTTGATTGTTTGCCCTCAAAGCAAATTATACAATTATTTTTCTCAGTTATTTCATCTGAAAAAATTAATCCCTCGGTAGCTTCTTTCATCATTCTGAGAGTTCCTAAATTCAAATGTCCAAATCTTCTGTGCCACACATCACAGATGGCATTGCTACAGCATCCGCAAGTTCAAGCCTATAAACATCATTAATTAAATCTGCTTCAGAAACAACTATTCCATCTTTGTTGAATATCCTGCAACCATGTTCCTCAAATTTAACAGTATTACCTGTTTTTATTAATTGGCTTACAGATAATAGGTTAGTCGTCAATTGAGGTGCACATAATGTATTGTAAACCACAATATCGAAGATTTCATCTCCAACTTTAGTTTTGAGATTGACATTTCCTGAACATACAATTGGAATTTTCATTTTGTTGGCTACTGTAATATCTTTAAAACTGTGTTCTGTTGAAACACTTACCAAACAACCCTGGTTTGAGGTGAAATGAGAACTGGCACCACTATCAACGTACCACTCATGTTCGTTGTAGATTCCATTCATGAAAACAGCACTGAATGCCTGACTAGACTTTTGCTCGGGTTTCTCATTTTTATTACCATCCTTATTTCTCAGCTGTGGGCACTTGTTTTTGTAATGTCCAACTTTATTACATCCATAGCATTTTACGTTCAAGAATTTCTTTGGCGGATTCTTCTCTGATGGATACTTAGATCGTGTCTTCCCAACAGTAAATGCTGCACCGGTTTTTGACAACGTTTCTTCTTCAAGTCCATCAACTTAGACTTGATTGAGTCTGTAGAAATCTCAATTCCACTGTGCTCTATTGCCATAATCATTGTTGAAACTTCTCAGTAAGTCCAGCTAACAATAATGATCCAATCCATTCATCATTAATGGCGAAGCCTGTTCCTCGAAGTTTCTGAGCAACATCAACCATTTGATTAACATATGCACCCATGGAGTCACTACTTTCCAGCCTTATGGATATCAAACAACGAAGCAACGTTATTTTTCTGGAAAATCCTGAATCATCAAACATTGATTTCAATTTATCCCAAAGTGCTTTGGTAGTAGCTGCTTGTTTCACATGGTTATATAGACTTGAGTCCATTGTCAGTATCAACTTAGCTTTTGCTTTTTGATCAGAAGTAATACTCACAGCATCAGTTGGAACAATTGGTTCACTTGTGATATACTTGTCCAAGTTTTCAATCACGAGAAAATTAGTAACTGCGAAAGCCCATTCGCTATAATTTTCGTGACCTTTCAGTCTGGGAACATTTGTCACGAACGTGGAAGACGCCATCTTGTTCACCTGTTCCTGTTGCTGACCACTTGACTAATTGAAGTAAAACACTTTCAATAGAGGTTTTTCTTGAAAAATACTTTACGACGAACACTCGTAACTGGGCCAATAACCTGTTGTGAGTTAAACAACTTGCAATGAAATTACGTAAACGAGAGAACTAAACAATCGTCTTTCTATAAAGTATTTATTCGCCCGCTATATCTTCTCAGCCACAGAACACAAATTCTCAGCTCTACTTACAACTTACTACTACAAGGAACAGTTGACAGCGTCATCAATTCATGCAACACACACAGTTATCTGACTAATACATAGGTGTCGCTGCAGGTATCAAAAACTAAATTATTTGGAAATTTCCTATGTATAACAACAGAAGGGAAAAGAAATAGCTGAAAATTCAAGACGAAAAACAGTTTTTTGTGAATAACTCAGAAAACATCCACTTTAGGGCAAGGGTGTGATGCATACACTCACATTATTTTTTAACGTAGATTCAATATATGCCATAAAAAAATTGGGTTCTAATTTGTAAAAATTGATTTTTCACGATTTGTCATCCCTAACTTTGAAAGCGATTTTTTCACCCCCTGTATCATGAATCGCGATTTCGATCTTTAAAGTGGATACATCAATCTTACATCTTGAAAAATCCCAAAAATGAAAATTTTTCATCCAAAAACCTCGAAGTTATTCTTGTTTCAGCGGAGCTCTATTTTCGATTTTTTTTTCGAATTTTCCCGCTCAGAGAGAATTTTCCAACCAAAACTGAAAAATGTTACATCAAAATAACTTGAAATTTTCTAAGGATTCTATTTCTGCAATGAAAAAATGGTGTTCTAATTTGAAAAACGGAAGTTGACGTCATTTCCGGAAAAACCGGAGGTGCTCATGCCTTGAAAATATTTTAGATTTCATCAGCATCGTGAAGTACTTATAAGTGCTGAATTTCATGAAAATACGTTCAGTAGTTTCCCGTATAAATATGGGTGAGGTTCCTCGTGAAAGACCCTGTATAATACCTGATTGTCGTTTCCAGGAAATCCCTAAACTCGGCAATCATTTCCGTTTTGGGAAGGACCGTCGTTTTGCGTCGTTTTAAAATCTTCTGACTTTCCAATCTATTTTTGGCGCTCTAGTTCCTCGGAACTGAGTGCTTATCAATTTGCCCAAATGTCTGTAATTTTCGAATTTTTCGATGAAAATGGTCTTAAACGATTTGGTTCGACTCACTAATCAAGAATCCGTGGTCGAAATTCATCCGTCCGGCCGGCCGGCCGTAGGCACGATTACTCTCGAACGGAATGAGCTAGACAGTTGAAATTTTCAGAGTAGGTTAGGGAGATGAATATCTCGGTTAAGTACGTTATTGGGCAAAATTGGCCAGATTTAATTTGATTTCTTCCATGGTGCAGTTCTCATTCTCATGATTGCTCATTTAATCTTGATAAATAAACTATTATTTGAATTGAATTTCCTTTATGATGCAGTTCTATCATATGAATACATTGATATAATTTACAACTCTGAGAAACCAATACTTTCGGAGATATAATTTGTCTGTGTAAAATAAAAGCGTATGTTTTTGATATTTCGTATATTTTTCTAGAAATCCCAACTTAACAATTATTCGTTTTAACAATCTCTTAGTTCGCTTCATCAACTGTCTACTTCTACAACTGACAGAATGAATAATGAAATCACAGAAAAGTGACATGAGGCGGACAGTGGTTAGTGTTGCCAACAATATAAATGTACATACTCAACACGCCTCCTTACATTTATATTCCTAAAACTATCATTATTACATTTTGAATTTCCTTTATATAACTTCTTACTATTTTAAACTAAGCATCTGTCTGAACTTGAAAAATTGTATACTTCCTAAAGATTTAGTGAATATATCAGCAACATTATTTTCAGATTCAATTTTTATAACATCAATTTTCCTATCTTTAACATTTTCATTAATGAAATGGTAATGAATTTCTATATGCTTTGAACTTTTAGTAAAATTTCCAAATTTAGCAATAGCTGCAGCTACAGAGTTATCCTCATAAATATTAACAGGTTTATCAATCTTAACGAAAACATCATTTATCAAAGAAATGAGAGAAATTATCTCTGTTACTGCTTCTGATAAGGCTATGTACTCGGCAAATGTTGAAGATTTAGTTACAGTATTCTGCTTCTTAGATTTCCAAAATATAGCATTTCCAAATGATCTTATAACAAAACCAGTAGTCGACTTTCTATCAGAAATGTCGCCTGCCCAGTCGGCATCAACAAAACAATCTAATGTATCAGAGTGATTATTTTTATAATATTCCAATTTAAGATCTCTGGTCCAATATAAGTACTTAAGAACTCTCAAAGCATATCTAAAATGTGTTTCGTCATAACAGTTTTGAAATCTACTGAGGTAACTTACACTAAAAGAAACATCTGGTCTGGTGCCAACACTAATATACAAAAGGGCACCTATTAAATTTCTGTAATTTAAATTTTCTTTTGTCAATTCACATTTTTCCAATTTTAAATTTGTTTCCATGGGAGTTTTGAACAATTTAGAGTTTTCAACATTATAACGTTTGGCCAAGGATACAATGTAAGATTTCTGACTCAAAGTCAAAATGTTATTATTCACAAATTCATAATCTATTTCAATACCAATATAATTTCTGACTTTACCCAAATCTTTCATTTTGAATTTTCTTAATAAATTTTGCTTTATATCAATAATTACTTGTATATCACCAGAGCAAATCAATAAATCATCAACGAATAATAGAATATAGACAAGCAAGTTATTCTCTTCTCTTATATAAAGACAAAAATCGTATTTACATCTACGAAAACCAATAGTCATTAGAAAACTATTAAAGCACTCATACCATGCTCGAGGACTTTCTTTCAAACCATAAAGAGCTTTGTTCAGTTTATAAACTTTATCACTATTGTCTTTGTAACCATCAGGTTGTTGAACATAAACTTCTGAAATAATTTTACTATTTAAGAATGCCGCCTCTACGTCCAATTGGTGAATGTGAAAAGAGTTTTGACAGCAAAATGACAAAAGTAATTTTAAAGTGGGCATTTTGGCAACAGGTGAATAAATATCGTCCAAACATTCAGTTTGCTGAAAGCCCTTTACCACTAACCTAGCTTTATATTCGTTGTTGCTCTTCTTTCTATATATCCATCTGACATCAATTATCTTCTTGTCTTCAGGGGGTTTGCTCACAAGGGTCCATGTGTTGTTTTTCACAAGACTGTTCATCTCTTGATCCATTGCAGACATCCATCTAGCGGAATCATCGGATGCCATCGCCTCCTTGAAGTTTTCTGGAATTAAAGCATCAGTATAATTAACATTAATGCAATAATAATTGAATTCCTCATCGAAACGAGAAGGAGGTTTTATATCCCTCCCAAATTTCGATGTCTTTTTTTTATCATCTTGCACCACAGAGTCCTTGTTTATATCTTCTTCCTTGTTGTCTTCTGGATGTTCAGTCATATCACTTTGTTTGTCTTCATCTTCCATATTGTCAAAGCCACACAGTAACACATCATCTTCCACTACATCACAGTGTCTGGCTACCAACACTTTGTTGTTTATCAGCACTCTGTATCCCACATCTGTATATCCAGGTAAAATTCCAACCTCTGCCTTTTTGTCCCATTTAGACTTCCTTTTCTCTTCCGGAATTCTTACAAATACCTTACTACCATAAATTTTTAAGTTTTCAATTGAAGGCTTCTTCTCGAAGAATATTTCAAATGGTGTTTTTCTTTCGATTGTATTTGCCAAGGTTCGATTTTTAATATATGCAGCCGATTTGATTACTTCAGGCCAATACCTCCTTTCCACTTTAGCCTCTGACAGAAGACATCTTCCCATATCCATTAGTGATCTGTTGTATCTCTCGGCTGTTCCATTTAATTGATGTACATATGTTGGGCAAGGTTTGATCATAATTCCCTTTTCTCTTGCAAATTGAAGAACTCGAGCATTGATATATTCTTTTCCGTTGTCACATCTAAGTTCTTTCACCATTTTACCAGTTAAATTTTGGATTTCATTGATGTATTGCATAAAACATCCATATAACTCATCTTTAGTCTTAATGCAATAAACTTTCACCAATTTGCTGTAGTCGTCTATGAAGGTCAAGAAATATTTCTATCCATTATTGCCTGCTGTTTGATGTGGTCCGTTCAAATCAGAATGCACAATCTCCAAGATTTCAGTAGCTCTACCTCGATTATTCTTAAAAGGTAGGTTATGCATTTTATTTTCAATGCACGTTGCACATCGTAGATATTCAGATTTTAAATTCTTGGGTAATCCATTCAAAGATTCGCTTTCGCACATTTACTCCAAACAATTGAAATTGATATGTCCTAAGGTCCTGTGGAGTTTTTCTTTAAGTGACATATTAACTTTACTAAGCATCATCTGAATATTTTCTATATCAACATAACTTATCATCTTGTACAGTCTTTCATCTTTAATTGCAACAGCTATCAGGATATTATTAGGATTATAAATTTTAGAAAATATTCCTTTGGAAACAACATAATTTCTCTCTGTTATTTTGGAATGACTCAACAGGTTTGCTTTCATGCTTTTGACATAGAACACATTTGTCAAAGTTATCTCGGATTTTTGCCCATTAACCAAAAAATAAGTTGTAATATCACCAACCTTCGTTGCTTCCAGAATTCTGCCATCACCAACCTTCACTCGGATAGGTCTCTCCAATATTTTATAAGAGTCAAAATATTCATCGGTATTGATTATATGGTCAGTACTTCCACTGTCAAGTAACCAATTGATTTGGCCTTTCTTTGGTATATCATCTTCACTGAAAGTACATGTATTAATTGACACAGAAGTTTGGAAAACGTTACCTCTATAGTCTCGGCTTCCACCTTCACAATAATTCCCCTGTTGTTGCGAACTCTCAACTGCGAATCTACGTCCTCGGTACCTTGAAACATGACCACGGCTTGGATTCATATGACGACAATCTCTCTTCATGCGTCCAGGCTTTCCACAGCCGAAACATTTAAAAGTGCTTGTACTGTACCCTTCGTCTGCGTCTTGAAAACGTTACTCTACTCATTTAAATCTTCATTAGAGTTCTCCTCAGCATGTTTCAATTTTATTTTGCTTTTCAAGTAATCCACTGTTTTTGCGCGTATGTTCTGGGGAACATCGCGTTATAGTTTTGCCCAAATGTCTGTAACTTTCGAATTTTTTGACGAAATTGGTCTCAAACGATTCAGTTCGACTCCCCAATGAAGAATTTGAGGTCAAATTTGATTCTGTCCGGCCGGCCGTCCGGCCGTCTGGCCGTCTGTTGCCACGATAATTTGAGAACGAAAAGAGCTAGCGACTTGAAATTTTCAGGGTGGATGGCGCATCGCAATACGACGGACAAGTTCGTTAATGGGCATAATCGACCCAGTGGTTTCCGAGTAATAATTTTGTTTTCAACCAATATGAATCCGATCGAATTGAAACTTGGTGAGTAGTTGTAGAATATGAACCTAAGCACGTTTGTGAAATTTTGGGCGAATCGTGAGGCTAGAAAATTTTAAAAGAATTATTAAAAAATATTTTTGTTGTCACGATAACCTGAGAACGGAAAGAGATAGCGGCTTGAAAATTTCAGGTTAGGTTGTGCATCTGAATGCGACATTTGAGTTTGTTTATGAGCATAATCGGCCAAACGGTTTTTAGAGTTATAGCCATCTGAAATTTTCTGAAATTTGGTGGTTTTTTTTTCCTCATTAACTCGAAAAATACTAAACCGATTGAATTCAAACTTGGTTATTAGTTGTAGAATGCCAACGCGAAAATGTTTGCAAAATTTGGTGAGGATAGCATTTGTAGAAAATTTTTAATAAATCATTGAAAATAAAAAAAATAAATTCTATATATCAGTAACTATCCGTTCGAAATTGCTGAAATTTTGCAAGAGCGTTCATAACCTAACTCTACTGCCAAGTTTCAAGTTTTAACACAATCGGTTGATTAATGTTGGAGATTCGAGCATTCTTGTGAGAGTTCAGTAAATGGGTGACCGTTGCCTCGATAACTTTCGAACGAAAGAAGATAGGGACATGTAATTTTCAGGGTAGGTTGCGTATCCGAAAAGGAGAGTTGAGTTTGTTTTTGGGCATAATCGGTTTAACAGTTTCCGAGTTATATCCACCTGGAATATTATTTCCTTGATAACTAAAAAAATGAAGATTCGATTGAATTGAAGCTTGGTAACTAGTAGTAGAAAATCAGCATAAAGACGTGTTCAAAATTTTGTAAGAACCGTACCCCTAGAAAATTTGAAAAAAATGACGAAAAAAAAAATTTAAGAACCGCACCCCTAGAAAATTAAAAAATAATCACGAAAAAAAAATTGGTTCAAGCACTGACGTGAAGTCAGAAGCTTTTGCGCGTATGTTCTATTATCCATTCTTCTGTATTGGACACCCTTAATCGAATTTACCATGGTTAATTATGTTGTCCATTCTCCTGTATTGGACACTTAATTCGAATTTACCATGGTAAATTCGAATCGAATTTACCATGGTTAATTATGTTGTCCATTCTCCTGTATTGGACACTTAATTCGAATTTACCATGGTAAATTCGAAATAAGAGTGTCCAATATAGGAGAATGGACAACATAATTAACCATGGTAAATTCGATTAAGGGTGTCCAATACAGAAGAATGGATAATAGAACATACGCGCAAAAGCTTCTGACTTCACGTCAGTGCTTGAACCAATTTTTTTTTCCTTTTCTGGTAGGACGTCAATTAAATCGCCAATATAACTATAGTGCTGTGGCAAAGATTTCAACATGTAGTTGAGTTTTTCCTGCTCTGTAATAATTGCTCCTGCTTGCTTCAGTTCATTAATTGACTTTTCAAAGTCATCGAAAAATAAATTTGGATCTGAATACTTCTTCAGTTTAACTCTTTCGAGGTTATGTCTAAATACGAGTTGTAATGCAGTTGATTTTTTCAGATACATTTCGTCAAATTTATTTATTATTTCATAAGCAGAATTGAGCTCACTAATGTACTCCAGCTGTTTATTACTGATTGCTCCATAAATGTAGTTGGTTGCTTGTATGTCCTGCTCATCCCATTTGCTGTCATCTGAACTGAGTTTCGCTCTCGTTACCACATCGATGCATTTCTTGAATTGCAGGAATTTGAACATCCTTATTTTCCAACTATTATAATCGCTTCCATCAAATACAGGAATGGTAATTTCCAGATTCCGTACGGCCATCATCACGTGCTCGGATCGAAACCTCCAACTTTTCCACAACTAATCGGCGCAACTACGCTCTGCTACCATGTCAAATAAAAGCGTATGTTTTTGATATTTCGTATATTTTTCTACAAATCCCAACTTAACAATTATTCGTTTTAACAATCTCTTAGTTCGCTTCATCAACTGTCTACTTCTACAACTGACAGAATGAATAATGAAATCACAGAAAAGTGACATATGAGGCGGACAGTGGTTAGTGTTGCCAACAATATAAATGTACATACTCAACAGTCTGTTTGAACTAGAGCGCCAGAAAGCTCCTGTCCACAGGGCTTGAACCAATTTTTATTATTTATACTTATTTGCATAATTATAGTTTAACATCTAAATTGGCGTTCAAAAACGCGAGCCGCTCTACTTTATTTGGTTTGAGCCGACACCGTCTGTCGTTTATTATAAGTCCTGTTTTTGAAAATAGTCGCTCACACGGAACTGATGTTGCAACAATGTGGCATTTGGTACGATACAATTCGCCACCACTGCAATGGGCTATTCCAATTGCTTCAGAATTTCGACGAGGCAGCATCTTGTCATCGAGGTACATTTGCAGTTCTCGTATAGCTCTGGCCTGAGGATTTCCTTGCGGCTTATTTTTTTTAACAGGTCTTCAAATTTTCCCCAAGCACTGACGTTGCTCTGACTTTGCTCCTGCACCACATCGGTGGTCACTTCTGACGATCCATCCTTATTAATAACACCTATAATTTGGGTATGTACGTATCTTTTTAAATCTGAAGTTGCGGCATCATTTTTGAAACAAACTAATTTAAAACGTGGGTTCAGCAATGTGCAAATTCCAAATGATTTACTGTCCTCTAAACGCGGAAATCTTTCATTTAGTCCACTTTTCAGAGTTACGACTACCTCAATCACAGCTCGATTGATCGCGCTATATTCTTCCTTATTCAAGAAGTCTTCACATATGTCTTTAAGACAGTTGGTCATAACGATGACCAAACTTCCTGTCAAGTATTTATCTCCACTTATGGAAGAAGTGACTTTTTCAAATGGCTGTAGTATTTTGCATAATTCTTCCATGATGACCCACTCTTCGGAACTTATTCTAGGCCAGTCTCGTTCTATGAGTGCCATGCAATGTTTCACAGCTTCTTTTAGCAAGACAAACCGGCGAAACATATAAAATGTAGAGTTCCACCTTGTAGGTACTTGCTGAATCAGTCGTTTTGGTTCTCCACATTCTGGTATGTTCTCCATTTGGTAGCTAAGAAGCATGTCAGTTGCATTAATGCTATATTTGAAATGGGCTACGATTTTTTTAATATTTTCTATTAGTGGTTCCAATGGTCTTAATGCTGTCATTACAACCAGATTAAGGGAATGAGCGAAAAAGCCAAAATGTTTCCACCTCAATTCTGTTTCGATCGCCTTCACTATATTGCGAAATCGCAAAATTTACTTTGTTCGTTATACCAAATTCGTCTGTCACTCTTTTCAATTCTTTGGCTAAATTGGCAGTAGTGTGATTTTCATTCATGGCTCTGCATTCCAAGAGAACTTGTTGTGACTCAAAATCTTCATCAATGTAATGCACAGTTACGATAATGTAACTATCTGTATGTGACGAAGTCCAGCAGTCAGTGGTCAACATAGACATAAAATAACATGGACTGGTTGTGAGAAAGAGACCATTGAAATCAGTATTGAAAAAAGACAGAATAGTTAAAGGCAAACCACGGTATATGTATATTTTCTTATAATTTGGCGTTTGGCAAAACCACAGAATACAAAACATTGGTTTCCTTTATTCTCTGACCTTTCTTGTTACTGTATTGTTTGGTTTCGTGTAATGTGTATGTGTTTTGGTGATTTGTAGACAGAATATTTAAAGGCAAAACATTTTCATTTAAATCCGACACTCGTTTCTGAATATTCTGATACTTATAAAAAAACATCATTATTTTTATACCATTATTTGCCTTTAATGGTGCTATTCTATAAGGCGATGTAAGCGCTGTAGCGCTGTAACTTCGAAAATTTACGTCGATGTAACAAAATAGCGATTCTGTATGTGCAACAGCGACGTAAATCCGGCTACATCGGATGTAAATTTTACGTCGACCGAAATGGTGGTGTAAGAGATTGCACAGATAGAAAATTGCTGGTTCTGTGGACGAAATTTGAAATTTGAATTTCGAGATTGTGAGGTTAATCAGTTTGAATCTTTTGAATATTTTTCAACTTGATTGAAAGTTTCTAATCTCTCTCATCTTGATCAGTCGGAGTTTAAAAAATGGATTTGCCTATATTTATTTACAGTATCTTTGAAGAAAATGAGCGTCGGTAAGTTTCATAAATATTTACCTATATATTTTATTTAGGTACAATGTTTAACTTATTCGTTTTCAAAATTTTATTTCTAGAAATGCAATGCGTTTAGAGAGAAGGATTATCAGGGACTCACAAAATGCTTTTGATCTCCCTGATGAACAATTCATCAAATTGTTTAGATTGAATAAGGAAATGACTGTCGATCTGATAGATGCATTATCACCACATGCCCCCAAAACTCTCAGGACTACTTACAGCTATACCATTTCATTTAAAAGTTCTTGCAACTTTAAATTTTTTTGCGTATGGATCATTCCAAAGAGGAATTGGATCATCATGTTGGAATTGCTTGAGTCAACCAACGATAAGTCGATCGATAAAAACGGTCAGTAAAATGATAACTGATTGTCTCATGGACAAATGGATAAGATTTCCTAGGAATGCCATACAAAGAAATAAGGTAAAGGAAGGATTTAACAATAAATGGCAAATGCGAGGTATAATCGGAGTTATTGATGGATGTCATGTAGAAATACTAGCACCTCCCAAAAATGATGACGATCACCCTCCCTTTGTATATATTAATAGAAAGGGTAGACATTCAATAAATGTTATGGCTATTTGTGATAGTCATTGTAATATTTTAGCAATAGATGCACGATTTCCGGGCTCTGTACATGATGCTTCAATATTTCGTATGTCAGCTTTAAGAAATCATCTAAAAGAAGAGTATGACAATGGAGATTCTAGATCACATTTGATTGGAGACAGTGGATATGCTTTGGAACCATGGCTGTTCACACCTTTTCTTGATTACCAAGTGAATTCTCCTGAAGAGAGATATAATGTTCTGTTGAAGAGGACCAGGAATGTGATTGAAAGGACATTTGGTATATTAAAAAATAGATTTCGGTGTCTTTCACGGCATAGAGTTTTGTTATATCATCCATCAGCAGCAGCATACATTATATATGCTGTAGCAATTTGCCATAACATGGCGCTTAGAGCGAACCTGCATCTCCAAGAAGATCTTGAGGAAATTGGCACTATTGAGGAAGAATTAGATCCACATAATAACATTGAATATGTAGGGGAATATTCTGACCTTGGACGTGTAGCAAGACGTCAGTTTATCTTAGAAAATGCAATTTAATTTTTTTAATTGATTTTGAAGAATATTTTTTTTTGTTCAAATAAAAAGAAACATGATTTTATTGAAGTTTTATTTGATAATCCTTAACTGTTAGACAATCAACCCATATTCCAGCATTAAGGTGGTATTGATAATATACCTAAGAACTAATCATTATTTTCTTGATTGTTGCTGAATTGAGCAGTGGGGTTCTCTAAATTAAATTTGGCAATTTCTAATTCTAATTTCCTTTTCTCTATGTCATTTCTAACTGTATTCACATTTTGGTAAATTGTGACAAACTGAGATAGGCTGTCTGAAATTCCCTTCAAGATGTTGTTGGTTTGAGAATATGATGCTTTCAGTTCTTCGCCAACAATATTTAGGGACTTTGAGGGAGTAACTAATTTTCTCCGCTTTGCTTTAGTTTGTGAGGCACTTCTTCCCAAATCTGCTTTTGTATTATTTATAGAAGAATCATTGACAGCCGAGCTGGTCGATGCTGAATTGTGGGATGGATCATCAGAGTACCAATTATGTGGGGGTATTTCATCGTCCACAACAAAAGCAATTTCATTTTGTTGGGTTGTCAAGTTATTATTATGAGATTCACTTTGTCCTAAACCTCCAACACACTGCACGAGAGGAGTTCCCGTTACAGCTATTTTTCCCCATGCCTCTAACCCACGTTCTTCTAAGGGTGTTAAGAAAATATTTGTTCCTTCGCCACCGCCTGTTTTTTTTTGATTTTCCTTCATTTTCCTGTACTTCTGGCGAGTTGAATTTTTCCAATCTTTGAATCGCTATTGGAAAAAACAATAAATAATACACATAATCAAAATAGCACCATGTATTGTACCTTTCTCCATGTGACACAAGGTAGGGCAGGACCACGACCTATTGCATTCAGTTTTTTCGTCAATTCCTCCCACTTCTTTTCAATATATCCATCCTCGACAGTAGGATTTATTGTACCACTCCTAAATATATAATCGTTCTCCATCAAATCTAAGTACAATTCGTACTGTTCATTTGTAGTGTTAATAGATCTTTTCCTCTTGCTGAAAAAAAAAAGATTTACACTACAGGACTTGACAATGAAATATTCATTCACCTGTATTGTTCCATTTTGATTTTCAAATCAATTATTCTCGTTCTACTTTCGTATTCAAATGCAAACTGAAACACGCATGACGGATAAAATATTCATTGTCTTATTTCGATTCTGTGATTATGCGTGATACTGTCGATGTAAGATCTGCAGTATCCAACATCCATCGTTATAGAATACACGGGTGTGAATGCAGCAACGGTTTTCCGCAACGGTTTTTTCGAATTGTCTATTATCGTATCTGAGCGAAAAGAACCGCTACAATTAGGTTTTTTTTTGGAATATCATTCAATTTGAGAGTTAAATGAGTTCCACAGAAGAAAATAATTTTTCACCCCTGAAAAACACCCCAAGCTACCCCCGAAGTTGAAAAAATGCGCAGACCACTTCAAATGTCCGTTGCTGGCGATTTTTTGGTGCGAATCGTTTATTCCAACCTTACTGAACACGTTCCATATAGTGAAATATTTTGTGACACCTTAGCAACCCCTCAATCACACCCCCAAACTTGGAAAATCTCGTAATCGCTAAAACGACCGTTGCTGGCGATTTTTTGATGCGAATCGATTATTCCAAGCTTGCTGAACACGTTCCATATAGTGAAATAATTTGTGACACCTTAACAACCCCCTAAGTACCCCCCACCCCCAAACTTGGAAAATCTCGTAATCGCTAAAGCGTCCGTTGCTGGCGATTTTTTTATGCGAATCGTTTACTCCAAGCTTGCTGAACACGTTCCATATAGTGAAATAATTTGTGACACCTTAACAACCCCCTAAGTACCCCCCACCCCCAAACTTGGAAACTCTCGTAATCGCTAAAACGTCCGTTGCTGGCGATTTTTTGATGCGAATCGTTTATTCCAAGCTTACTGAAGACGATTCATATAGTGAAATAATTTGTGACACCTTATCAACCCCTCAATCACACCCCTAAAATTGGAAATTCTCTCGTATCGCTAAAACGTCCGTTGCTGGCGATTTTTTGATGCGAATCGTTTATTCCAAGCTTACTGAACACGTTCCATATAGTGAAATAATTTGTGACACCTTAACAACCCCTCAATCACACCCCCAAAATTGGAAACTCTCTCGTATCGCTAAAACGTCCGTTGCTGGCGATTTTTTGATGCGAATCGTTTACTCCAAGCTTGCTGAACACGTTCCATATAGTGAAATAATTTGTGACACCTTAACAACCCCTTAATCAACCCCCCAAAATTGGAAATTCTCTCGTATCGCTAAAACGTCCGTTGCTGGCGATTTTTTGATGCGAATCGTTCACTCCAAGCTTGCTGAAAACGTTCCATATAGTGAAATAATTTGTGACACCTTAACAACCCCTTAATCAACCCCCCAAAATTGTAAATTCTCTCGTATCGCTAAAACGTCCGTTGCTGGCGATTTTTTGATGCGAATCGTTTATTCCAAGCTTACTGAATACCTTCCATATAGTGAAATAATTTGTGACACCTTAACAACCCCTTAATCAACCCCCCAAAATTGGAAATTCTCTCGTATCGCTAAAATTTCCGTTGCTGGCGATTTTTATATGCGAATCGTTTATTCCAAGCTTACTGAACACCCCCCATATAGTGAAATAATTTGTGACACCTTAACAACCCCTCAATCACACCCCCAAAATTGGAAATTCTCTCGTATCGCTAAAACGTCCGTTGCTGGCGATTTTTTGATGCGAATCGTTTATTCCGAGCTTGCTGAACACGTTCCATATAGTGAAATAATTTGTGACACCTTAACAACCCCTCAATCACACCCCCAAAATTGGAAACTCTCTCGTATCGCTAAAACGTCCGTTGCTGGCGATTTTTTGATGCGAATCGTTTACTCCAAGCTTGCTGAACACGTTCCATATAGTGAAATAATTTGTGACACCTTAACAACCCCTCAATCACACCCCCAAAATTGGAAATTCTCTCGTATCGCTAAAACGTCCGTTGCTGGCGATTTTTTGATGCGAATCGTTTACTCCAAGCTTGCTGAAAACGTTCCATATAGTGAAATAATTTGTGACACCTTAACAACCCCTTAATCAACCCCCCAAAATTGGAAATTCTCTCGTATCGCTAAAACGTCCGTTGCTGGTGATTTTTTGATGCGAATCGTTTATTCCAAGCTTACTGAATACCTTCCATATAGTGAAATAATTTGTGACACCTTAACAACCCCTTAATCAACCCCCCAAAATTGGAAATTCTCTCGTATCGCTAAAACGTCCGTTGCTGGCGATTTTTATATGCGAATCGTTTATTCCAAGCTTACTGAATACCTTCCATATAGTGAAATAATTTGTGACACCTTAACAACCCCTTAATCAACCCCCCAAAATTGGAAATTCTCTCGTATCGCTAAAATTTCCGTTGCTGGCGATTTTTATATGCGAATCGTTTATTCCAAGCTTACTGAACACCCCCCCATATAGTGAAATAATTTGTGACACCTTAACAACCCCTCAATCACACCCCCAAAATTGGAAATTCTCTCGTATCGCTAAAACGTCCGTTGCTGGCGATTTTTTGATGCGAATCGTTTATTCCGAGCTTGCTGAACACGTTCCATATAGTGAAATAATTTGTGACACCTTAACAACCCCTCAATCACACCCCCAAAATTGGAAATTCTCTCGTATCGCTAAAACGTCCGTTGCTGGCGATTTTTTGATGCGAATCGTTTATTCCAAGCTTGTTGAACATGTTCCATATAGTGAAATATTTTGTGACACCTTAGCAACCCCTCAATCACACCCCCAAAATTGGAAATTCTCTCGTATCGCTAAAATTTCCGTTGCTGGCGATTTTTATATGCGAATCGTTTATTCCAAGCTTACTGAATACCTTCCATATAGTGAAATAATTTGTGACACCTTAACAACCCCTTAATCAACCCCCCAAAATTGGAAATTCTCTCGTATCGCTAAAATTTCCGTTGCTGGCGATATTTATATGCGAATCGTTTATTCCAAGCTTGCTGAACACCTTCCATATAGTGAAATAATTTGTGACGCCTTAACAGCTCCTGAACACATAAAAAATTCAAATAATTGTAAACACAAACGAATTTCTCAAATGTTTCCCAAAATTCCAGTGATGGTTCCCTTGGATCAATATAAGTAAATGTTTTCTGTTGGAAATTAACCATCACTGGAACCCAGTGGTTCCGACATGCCACGGTCTCAATAATTATGGGAAGGATAAATATTGAATTTTCTGATATTTCTGGGAAATCCTCAAAAAATTCCTCGACTATATCATCACAATGATTAAATATTGCGTAAATCTGATTGGTGTTCAATAATTGGTAATTTTTTTCGTCGGTGTGTTCTTTCAATACTGCCCTTAAACAATAGGTAAGGCAAAGTCTGTTAACCACTGTTTACCGTAGTGGGTTTTAAAATCTTTCTATTCAAATTCTGTTGAAATTCCATCGTGAAACTTCACTACCAGATAGTTTCCATATTCTGCACATCTTTCATAGTAATTGTTGTTGACCACAAGTCCATTGTCATGGAAGAGTAGTTTTCTTTGTACATATGTTTCGGGTGTAGATGTCTCTTCCTCGCATATTTGTGTTGCCGGCTTTATGGTTGTGGCTCCTTGTGCGTCATTGCCTACCGAAGGTATAAAACCCTTAATATCTGACTCTTCCTCTTCGGCTTTTCCATTTGAGAACCGAGATATATTATTCTTTGCTCTCCTTCTTCTTAAAATTCCTTCCATTGTCCTTTTTTCCTTGACTTCTAAATGTTTACTTTTTCCGATACTTTTTTATTAATATCTGATTTCTTCAATGTTTTCTTTAATTTGGGAATGGAACCTCTGTTAGCATTCCTCAGAACACCTTTCTTCTTTTTTTGTGTAGCCGAAATTATGTGCTCGGTTCTCATTTTTTTTTAGCGTTTGTTTGATTGATATTCTTTCAAAATTACTAGTTTTGGCCAGTGTTTTTTTTTCACTGCTCTTCTACTGTCATGTCATTGCCTTAGTACCCATCAGCGGCTACATTGCTTGATGTCCTGCATTACTCTGTCTCTTACCAGATATAAGACTCGTCCATATGGATAAAAATGAGATATATTTCCTCAAAATTTTCTGTAGGTATTCTTCATTCTAATATTCATTCAATTTTCCAGATCGATTTTATTTGTTTATTTCATGCTTTAGACTGATATATTTCATTTTGAATAATCTATAAAAGAGGCTCTGCTTATGTATGGGATCTTTCAGTATAGGTTCCTCAAGGGTTTCAATATAAAAATCGGTACAAGGTTGGTACCGGGGAATTCTAAACATAAAGATGGTTACAGACATGCAACAGAACATCGTATCGTAACACCGTCGCGGGACACCGTTGCGTAACATATGAGCCGAAATTCCATCGTTGTTGCGAAGTTACGTAGTTACGCGGTGCGGTCCACACTATTTGCACGACGGTGTTACGATACGATGTTCGGTTGCATGTCTGTACCCAGCTTAACTTGTTTGCGGTTAAATTACAGTTCACACCAAATTTTACTATTGGTAAAATTCTATACTGTGTACGGTTTCCCGAATATTTTGGTTGGAAAATTAGGCCTGTATTACCCATATCTTATAGGCCATCCCTAGGGCGCAAGCGTATGGGGCCCAATGAATGAATATCAATCAAGAATCAAATTCTCAAATTTCATGTGTAAATATGTAACTTGAAATTTGTATTCATTAAGAAAAGAATAATCAACTCAAGTCAGTGAGTACAGAATAAAATTAAACTAACTGACTGAAAGAAAAGATCATATAAATTCTTTGGCGATAAGCCTGTCCGTCTCCTAGCAGAATATATATTTTATTACTTGCAAAAGAGCCGCCTTCAAAAGAATTCACTGCGATAATTATGAACACGTGGTGCGTACGTAGTTGTTATATTAGGCACGAGTGTGTCCGGGGTTGTTTCTACTTTTCATTCGACTACTTTTCTTCTCAATGTAGTGGTAGCTGAGATTCTGTTTTCATACAGTCGTAGGTTTGTGTTAGTTTTGGAAGTCGCCAATAACTGTGAAAATTAAAGACGTTTATTACGACTTGTGTAGATAAAAGGAAAATCGATATTGACCATAACGAGGATATCTTCAGAAAATTGGTAGGTATGTACTTTCCTTAAATTTTCTACCCTGATGAAATATTTTCAACTAGAATAGGATCGAAAACCTCGGTCATCTTACGAATTATACTTACGCTGCAACTAATGATTATACTTAGATGGAGAAACATTTCTTTAAATTTTGAAAGACAAGATCTTTTATTGAACAATATTTACCATGGCATTGTTCATTCAATTAACAAATTTAGCATTAGAATAATGATATTGATTTTGGTTTTCAAGAAATAGGTTACTGACTTTAACGCGCTTGTCCTGGGGGACAGCACGTTATTGTGTTGCTCAAATGTCTGTAATTTTCGAATTTTGAGACGAAAATGGTCTTAAACGACTATGTTGGACTCACTGATGAAGAATCAGTCAAATTGAATTATGTCTGGCCGGCCAGCAGTCCGTCTTCGCATGTGCTCTAACTTTCGAAGGAAAGCCCGTAGAGTCTTGAAATTTTCCGGGTAGGTTTGGATTCTTAATATATCGGCCAACTTCGTTAATGGGTCCAACAATTCCATAGATATTACCATTCAAAATTTTATTTTTTCAAAATTGTTCTTATTGTCATATAGAACTGGATAGACGCAGGCAAATTTGTAGAGTTTCTTGATTGATAAAAGATAAATAAAAATTTGTATAACTTTTTCCATTTTCGAAAGTATTCAGGGTGAGTCGGGAGGAACGGGCCAAACTACAGGAGCGTACTGTACACGTGAAAATAATTCAAAAAAACTCATATGTTCTTATGCGATTCTCATTTGTTTTCGAGATACAGTGTGTTAAACTTAGAATTTTTTTCAAGTTTTTCTCTTGTAGTATCTACACTTCACAAGATATTCAACTGAAATTTGGCATAAATATTATTATTGATAGTTTACACCATGTGACATGCTAATTTTGATAGCAAATTCACAGGGTGATATTTTCTCTGGAACACTGTCCACTGTTTTCCTCCAGAATTATTTTTTGGTGAGCCACTGTTAATTTGAAAAAATGTTAAAAGAATCTTTGTTGACATACTAAACTTTATGGCACGGTTCCTACGACAAAAGTGGGAATGATTTCACTACATATACGACTGTCGTAAAGTTGTAGTTACAACCTCTCAAACAACTGATATACATAGATATATATTGTAGTTGTGTAATAGGTTGTAATGGTTTATATAAAACCGATATAGTGTATAGATAATAACGTTTATACAACTTCAAAAATGATATCGCTAAATAGAAATAATACCTCATTAGGACGTTTTGTGTCTTATTTATCCACGGAAGAATGGAAACTATATAAATAGTTTTGTACTTACATAATTAGTTCCAACTTATTTTCTGAAATAATTTTATGATGGGACTCGAACCTCTGCCTACATGGATGCTCTATTAAGAAACTTGTGACTTTACCATCGTCGCTATTGAAGAAGATATATATTCAGATGAAATTTCTCCACTTATCATGACAAATTTTTCTTTTAAATATAGCTTTCTTTTTGTCGCGCTTGATTCTATTATAATTCCAAATTCATCAATATAATATATTATATGAAAAGAGCTCTATTATCTGAGATGCGAAAGGTTTATTAACTTAGGGACTTAGGTGCGATAGAATGATAGAAAACAGAGTTAGGTTATGTGATATTGTATGCTGTTGATCAAGCCAAGCTACGAGCACTACACTAGATAATTAATATTATTACTAATACTAATTTCGCAACAGTGTTTTGAAGAAAATTCAGAATTTAAAAAACGATCGACGACGGTGAGATATTTTTTACGTCAGTTCGAACTGCATAAAGGAGATGTATTTATATTTTCCATCGGGAGATTATTGTAACAAGTTCAGAAAGGAGCATCGTGCACCGAGAGAGATTGGATTCAAATTTCACATGTGAAGTGAGGAAGGAGTCTCATGAAAATTTCCTGAACTAGGGGGATTTTAACTGATTATCAATATTACTGGTTTCTATTTCAATCACTTCTCCATCTGTATAAATATTGCATTTCTACTACTTCTTAATACGATTATAAAAATAATTGTAATCATATTGCGTTGAAAAATCAAGGCAAGATAGATAGATATATAAAACAACAAGAATACAGTGATATATAATCTGCACAATATTTGATGTAATAACGGTGTATTTCCATTTAAATAACCAATATATATATTATGCAATTGAAGTTGTATAAACGTCGTAATGTTGTTAATATTTTGGCATATATAGATTTGTAGTATACTACAACCACATCACAACCTTTCAGTATAAGTTGCATATCGTTATAAAATAATGTAGTTATTATCAACACATCAAAGTTGTATAGCAGATACTGAGTATTTATGTAAAAAGAAACTGATTTACATCGTCTATACGACTACTTAAGGAGTTGTTACAGCTCGCTTATAACATTGTGCTACTTGGGCCTGTATCTCGAAAATGATACGTTTGCGATATCATGTTTATAAGACTTTTTTTTCTTAAAATTATTTGAGGAATCTTCCCTCTTCATTTGTACCTCCAATTTAGGAACATCCTGTAATTACAAAAAGAACACCCTGTGGATTCGCTATCAAAATTGGCATGTCACATGGCGTCAATGATAATATTTATGCCAAATTTCAGTTGAATATCTTGTGAAGTGTAGATACTATAAGAAAAAAACTTGAAAAAAAATCTATCTTTAAGTAAAAAAATCTATCTCGAAAACAAATGAGAATCGTATAACAACATATTTTGTTGTTTGTTAGTTTTTTTGAAATATTTTCACGTGTACAATACGCTTCTGGAGTTTGGCCCATTCCTCCCGACTCACCCTGTATATAGCTTTCTAGAAGGATATGGATATGGTATTTTAATTCGAATTATTAAGATTTAATGTGCCGCTTCCGCCAAAACTAGCAAAAACTTGAGTAATAATAATAATAATAATAATAATATGTATACATACACATACATATTTGAATAAATAATAAGACATTACGAATTGTACTGAAAAGATCAATGCAAACGAAATGAAGGACTTGTTAAATATTTCGTTAGTAGTAGGCCTGTTCAACCAATTATGAATTACAGAAATAATAGTTTCTATACAATTTTGAACTTGTCAACAGAATCGAAATTGGAGCACCCCTTGGACGAGTGATTTCTATACGATTTCGTCCTGCACAGCCTATAATGAATTCAAATATGAAACCTGGCAGACCTTCCAGAGTGGATGAGAAGGCTTTAGGCTCGTTCTTCAGAACTAGTTACCCAAATCATTCTTACGAAGATTTGACACAACTTACCCTTTCGAGTCCCATAATACAACATTCTTCTCTTATTTTGTTCGGTGACATAAACAGGCGGAATTGCAAAGTTATTACCACATGCATCAGAAGGAATAGTAGACATTTTTCATCATTTCTTGAACAACCCCAGATATTAGTTTTACAAAATATAGTGGTTAAAAGTGCCGACCACTGTCATCCAATTTCTTCGACGCCAAATTCAGAAAAAAATGTGAACATAAATTATACTGAAGACTGATCCCAGTTCGCCAAAACTATCCCAAATAGAAAATTGTAATGCCGAGTATGATTTTAATGCGCTGGATTCTTCAGAGGGCATTAAAGAATCTTCGAATGCTCCAAATGAACGCTTTTCTTCAATAACATCAATTGAACATATTTCAACATCCAATGAATTTATTCCTTATTCATTATTGCGCTTGAACCAGGACACTATCGAAAGAGATCATGTATTACCTAAGCAGTCAATAAATATGAAAACAAAAAGTTGGCCTATTACGACGTATAATGATTGCAAAATCTTGGAGGGTTCATTTATTGTGACAGCAGATGAAATGGAGGATGTATTATGTAACGGAAAAATCACTAATGGATATATATTTTTGTTTACCAAAAAAACCTTTCTTCATGTCAATAATGTTTGTGTTATAAATTTCAAATCCAAAAGGTACATTGCATTGAAGGATAATTACAAAATGTATGCCTATTGTTCACATCCTAATTGTAAAAAGTTTATTTATGTGATAGAAAAAATTCACTCAAAATGCGATCATCAAGTAACTGTCTTTAGTTCGTCAGTAGACTACAACCACTTAGA
Organism: Halyzia sedecimguttata; assembly: GCA_937662695.2. Lineage (NCBI taxonomy): Eukaryota > Metazoa > Arthropoda > Insecta > Coleoptera > Coccinellidae > Halyzia > Halyzia sedecimguttata. The sequence continues at coordinate 77,860,335 of OW569417.2, forward strand.
AAGTGTCACTCGATATTTGAAGGGAATCGAAAGGAAATTGGCTATGAGAAGCTTGAAAACTTCTAAACCGTCCACGTATAGAACAAAGGCTGTTCTTAAATCTGCCCCAAAAATCCTTTCAGAAGGAAATTTACAAGATATCAAATCAGATGCTGTCATTCGAAAAGTAAGGTCCCAACAATTAGGAAGAAACGACAGGGATGAAGATGATCTAATTGATTTAATTTTGATGCAGAGAATAAATACTGCTTATATAAAAGAAGTCGGACAACCTTTTCATGTACATATGTTCAGTAAACAACAATTGGAAATTCTTTTCAGATGTGGTAAGGACGGTAATCGACCTATACTACATTTAGATGCCACTGGCAACGTAGTGAGGAAACCGAAATTTGTGGACAAAAGGGTTTTTTATTATGCTGGCGTAGTTCAGACTGGCTTTAATGATAGAATCATTCCAATTATGGAACTGATAAGTTGTCGGCATGATGCAGTATCTATAGGAGTCTGGCTGTCCAAATTTAAATATTTTTCAGAATCTCACAGTAAAAAGTGGCCCATTTTTGCAGGAGTTGTGACGGATTTTAGTTCTGCCTTGATAAACGCTGTGATGTTTTATATCAATAAGATGTATTTGGTGGATTACCTTCAATTAACATATTCAATAGTATCAACAAAAAGTAACATCCATTCAAGAAAGTTCCAAAATATAACTCCTGTATTCATTTGTTGCTCCCATTTTTTTAAAATTATTGTAGAAGATATAAAAAAGGCATCATTCGACGAATCTGTAATAAGGCATATCAAGGAGATAATGGCAGCCCTTTTCAATTTCACCTCACTGCCATCTTTGATAAAATGGTTCGAAAGTCTCGTTGTATTACTTTGCTCGCGAGAGAACAATTCATATGTGCAGGCGGCGAAGATGGATCTCCTTAGTATTTGTTGCGATGGAGAAGAATTTGAAACAGAATTTAAATATATAGAAACCCTTGAGGAACCTCGACTGAAAGATCCCATATATAAGCAGAGCCCCTTTTATAGATTATTCAAATTGAAATATATTAGTCTAAAGCATGAAATAAACAAACAAAATCGATCTGGAAAATTGAATGAATATTATAATGATGCATACCTTCAGGAAATTTTGAGGAAATATATCCCATTTTTACCCCTATGGACGAGTCTTATATCTGGTAAGAGACAGAGTAATGCTCCAGTGGAAAATTGGTTTTCGGTAGTGAAACATTTGATTCTCGAAGAACTAGAAAACCAAAAAACTAGTAGGGTGATCAGGTTAATAAGGAGAAGAATTTTGGCTGTTCATAAAGAGTTGATATTGAAGGTCCCCAAACAGGGATGCACTTCGAGACGCAAAATCAGAAGAGATGGACCTGGTAAGGAAATTTCAAACCTGAAGAAAAATGTTAGAACATCAAGCAATGTAGCAGCTGATGGGAACTACGCAAATGACATGACAGTAGAAGAGCAGTGGAAAAAAAAATTACCGGCGAAAACTAGTAATTTTGAAGGAACAGCAATCAAACGAACGCTAAAGAAATTGAGAACCGAGCACATAATTTCGGCTACACAAAAAAAGAAGAAAGGTGGTCTGGGGAATGTTAACAGAGGTTCCATTGCCAGAGCAAAAATAACTATGAAGAGATCAGATATTAAGAAGAAAGTATCGGGAAAAGGTAAATATTTAGAAGTTAAGGAAAAAAGGACAATGGGAGGAATTTTAAATAGAAGGAGAGCAAGGAATATATCTCGGTTCTCAATTGGAAAAGCCGAAGAGGAAGAGTCAGATATTAAGGGTTTTATACCTTCGGTAGGCAATGACGCACAAGGAGCCACAACCATAAAGCCGGCAACACAAATATGCGAGGAAGAGACATCTACACCCGAAACATCTGCACAAAGAAAACTACTCTTCCATGAAAATGGACTTGTGGTCAACAATAATTACTATGAAAGATGTGCAGAATATGGAAACTATCTGGTAGTGAAGTTTCACGATGGAATTTCAACAGAATTTAAATACCAAGATTTTAAAACCCTGTACGGGAAACAGTGGTTAACAGACTTTGCCCTTACCTATTGTTTAAGGGCAGTATTGAAAGAACACACCGACGAAAAAAATTACCAATTACTGAACACCAATCAGACTTACGCAATATTTTATCATTGTGATGATATAGTCGAGGAATTTTTTGAGGATTTCCCAGAAATATCGGATAATTCAATATTTATCCTTCCCATAATTATTGGGACCGTGGCAAGTCGGAACCACTGGGTTCTCGTAATGGTTAATTTCCAACAGAAACGATTTACTTTTATTGATCCAAGGGGACCAACATTTGAGAAATTCGTTTGTGTTTACAATAATTTCAAAAACACCGCGATCAACTCTAGTTTTGATATAGAAGAAAAATGCCATATCAAACAGAGGGATGGATATAATTGCGGGGTCTACATAGTATATTTCACCTGGGCCATAATGAATAAAATAGATTTGCTGAAACCAGCAGATATGGATATCTATAGAAGTGCTTTGAGACAAAGATTGTTGGGGAGCTCAGATATTTGCCAAAATGATTTTTGTATTATCTGTGGACATGAGAATGAATTTCCAGACTACCGTTGTGAATCTTGTCTAAGAAAATTTCACAGCGATTGTACCCGTTTCGAAGATATTTGCCAACTCTGCAAGAACTATTTCTTATTTTTTGGTCCAAAAAATAGGCAAATGTGTATCTAGTTCAGGTGATCCCAGTTCCTCTTGCTGTGATATGTTTAGACTATTTATAAAAAACCAATGTGATATTATAAAAGTGTGATGCAATTATCTATTTTTTCCTAAGTTTTTCGAAGTTTTGTTGTTTTTTATATTTGCTGACAAATGTTTGTTAATTTTTTTTTGTAATATTAAGGCTGTTATATTTCCTGACAAATGTTTGTTATTTTTTTTTCTGCAATATTAAGGCTGTTATAAACCAAAAGTTTTAAATATAATTTGTTTGAATATTTAATTGATCTTTCGAAAAGAACTGACACCTATTTCATTACTGTCAATCGTAATCAATGAATGTTTTAGCGATACGAGAGACTCCAATTTTGAGGGGTTGATTAAGGGGTTGTTAAGGTGTCACAAATTATTTCACTATATGGAAGGTCTTTAGTAAGCTTGGAATAAACGATTCTCATCAAAAAATCGCCAGCAACGGACGTTTTAGCGATACGAGAGAATTTCCAATTTTGGGGGTGTGATTGAGGGGTTGTTTATGTGTCACAAATTATTTCACTATATGGAAGGTATTTAGTAAGCTTGGAATAAACGATTCGCATCAAAAAATCGCCAGCAACGGACGTTTTAGCGATACGAGAGAATTTCCAATTTTGGGGGTGTGATTGAGGGGTTGTTAAGGTGTCACAAATTATTTCACTATATGGAACGTGTTCAGCAAGCTCGGAATAAACGATTCGCATCAAAAAATCGCCAGCAACGGACGTTTTAGCGATACGAGAGAATTTCCAATTTTGGGGGTGTGATTGAGGGGTTGTTAAGGTGTCACAAATTATTTCACTATATGGGGGGTGTTCAGTAAGCTTGGAATAAACGATTCGCATATAAAAATCGCCAGCAACGGAAATTTTAGCGATACGAGAGAATTTCCAATTTTGGGGGGTTGATTAAGGGGTTGTTAAGGTGTCACAAATTATTTCACTATATGGAAGGTATTCAGTAAGCTTGGAATAAACGATTCGCATATAAAAATCGCCAGCAACAGACGTTTTAGCGATACGAGAGAATTTCCAATTTTGGGGGGTTGATTAAGGGGTTGTTAAGGTGTCACAAATTATTTCACTATATGGAAGGTATTCAGTAAGCTTGGAATAAACGATTCGCATCAAAAAATCGCCAGCAACGGACGTTTTAGCGATACGAGAGAATTTCCAATTTTGGGGGGTTGATTAAGGGGTTGTTAAGGTGTCACAAATTATTTCACTATATGGAACGTTTTCAGCAAGCTTGGAGTGAACGATTCGCATCAAAAAATCGCCAGCAACGGACGTTTTAGCGATACGAGAGAATTTCCAATTTTGGGGGTGTGATTGAGGGGTTGTTAAGGTGTCACAAATTATTTCACTATATGGAACGTGTTCAGCAAGCTTGGAGTAAACGATTCGCATCAAAAAATCGCCAGCAACGGACGTTTTAGCGATACGAGAGAGTTTCCAATTTTGGGGGTGTGATTGAGGGGTTGTTAAGGTGTCACAAATTATTTCACTATATGGAACGTGTTCAGCAAGCTCGGAATAAACGATTCGCATCAAAAAATCGCCAGCAACGGACGTTTTAGCGATACGAGAGAATTTCCAATTTTGGGGGTGTGATTGAGGGGTTGTTAAGGTGTCACAAATTATTTCACTATATGGGGGGTGTTCAGTAAGCTTGGAATAAACGATTCGCATATAAAAATCGCCAGCAACGGAAATTTTAGCGATACGAGAGAATTTCCAATTTTGGGGGGTTGATTAAGGGGTTGTTAAGGTGTCACAAATTATTTCACTATATGGAAGGTATTCAGTAAGCTTGGAATAAACGATTCGCATATAAAAATCGCCAGCAACGGACGTTTTAGCGATACGAGAGAATTTCCAATTTTGGGGGGTTGATTAAGGGGTTGTTAAGGTGTCACAAATTATTTCACTATATGGAAGGTATTCAGTAAGCTTGGAATAAACGATTCGCATCAAAAAATCGCCAGCAACGGACGTTTTAGCGATACGAGAGAATTTCCAATTTTGGGGGGTTGATTAAGGGGTTGTTAAGGTGTCACAAATTATTTCACTATATGGAACGTTTTCAGCAAGCTTGGAGTGAACGATTCGCATTAAAAAATCGCCAGCAACGGACGTTTTAGCGATACGAGAGAATTTCCAATTTTGGGGGTGTGATTGAGGGGTTGTTAAGGTGTCACAAATTATTTCACTATATGGAACGTGTTCAGCAAGCTTGGAGTAAACGATTCGCATCAAAAAATCGCCAGCAACGGACGTTTTAGCGATACGAGAGAGTTTCCAATTTTGGGGGTGTGATTGAGGGGTTGTTAAGGTGTCACAAATTATTTCACTATATGGAACGTGTTCAGCAAGCTCGGAATAAACGATTCGCATCAAAAAATCGCCAGCAACGGACGTTTTAGCGATACGAGAGAATTTCCAATTTTGGGGGTGTGATTGAGGGGTTGTTAAGGTGTCACAAATTATTTCACTATATGGGGGGTGTTCAGTAAGCTTGGAATAAACGATTCGCATATAAAAATCGCCAGCAACGGAAATTTTAGCGATACGAGAGAATTTCCAATTTTGGGGGGTTGATTAAGGGGTTGTTAAGGTGTCACAAATTATTTCACTATATGGAAGTTATTCAGTAAGCTTGGAATAAACGATTCGCATATAAAAATCGCCAGCAACGGACGTTTTAGCGATACGAGAGAATTTCCAATTTTGGGGGGTTGATTAAGGGGTTGTTAAGGTGTCACAAATTATTTCACTATATGGAAGGTATTCAGTAAGCTTGGAATAAACGATTCGCATCAAAAAATCGCCAGCAACGGACGTTTTAGCGATACGAGAGAATTTCCAATTTTGGGGGGTTGATTAAGGGGTTGTTAAGGTGTCACAAATTATTTCACTATATGGAACGTTTTCAGCAAGCTTGGAGTGAACGATTCGCATCAAAAAATCGCCAGCAACGGACGTTTTAGCGATACGAGAGAATTTCCAATTTTGGGGGTGTGATTGAGGGGTTGTTAAGGTGTCACAAATTATTTCACTATATGGAACGTGTTCAGCAAGCTTGGAGTAAACGATTCGCATCAAAAAATCGCCAGCAACGGACGTTTTAGCGATACGAGAGAGTTTCCAATTTTGGGGGTGTGATTGAGGGGTTGTTAAGGTGTCACAAATTATTTCACTATATGGAACGTGTTCAGCAAGCTCGGAATAAACGATTCGCATCAAAAAATCGCCAGCAACGGACGTTTTAGCGATACGAGAGAATTTCCAATTTTGGGGGTGTGATTGAGGGGTTGTTAAGGTGTCACAAATTATTTCACTATATGGCGGGTGTTCAGTAAGCTTGGAATAAACGATTCGCATATAAAAATCGCCAGCAACGGAAATTTTAGCGATACGAGAGAATTTCCAATTTTGGGGGGTTGATTAAGGGGTTGTTAAGGTGTCACAAATTATTTCACTATATGGAAGGTATTCAGTAAGCTTGGAATAAACGATTCGCATATAAAAATCGCCAGCAACGGACGTTTTAGCGATACGAGAGAATTTCCAATTTTGGGGGGTTGATTAAGGGGTTGTTAAGGTGTCACAAATTATTTCACTATATGGAAGGTATTCAGTAAGCTTGGAATAAACGATTCGCATCAAAAAATCGCCAGCAACGGACGTTTTAGCGATACGAGAGAATTTCCAATTTTGGGGGGTTGATTAAGGGGTTGTTAAGGTGTCACAAATTATTTCACTATATGGAACGTTTTCAGCAAGCTTGGAGTGAACGATTCGCATCAAAAAATCGCCAGCAACGGACGTTTTAGCGATACGAGAGAATTTCCAATTTTGGGGGTGTGATTGAGGGGTTGTTAAGGTGTCACAAATTATTTCACTATATGGAACGTGTTCAGCAAGCTTGGAGTAAACGATTCGCATCAAAAAATCGCCAGCAACGAACGTTTTAGCGATACGAGAGAGTTTCCAATTTTGGGGGTGTGATTGAGGGGTTGTTAAGGTGTCACAAATGATTTCACTATATGGAACGTGTTCAGTAAGCTTGGAATAAACGATTCGCATCAAAAAATCGCCAGCAACGGACGTTTTAGCGATACGAGAGAATTTCCAATTTTAGGGGTGTGATTGAGGGGTTGATAAGGTGTCACAAATTATTTCACTATATGAATCGTCTTCAGTAAGCTTGGAATAAACGATTCGCATCAAAAAATCGCCAGCAACGGACGTTTTAGCGATTACGAGAGTTTCCAAGTTTGGGGGTGGGGGGTACTTAGGGGGTTGTTAAGGTGTCACAAATTATTTCACTATATGGAACGTGTTCAGCAAGCTTGGAGTAAACGATTCGCATAAAAAAATCGCCAGCAACGGACGCTTTAGCGATTACGAGATTTTCCAAGTTTGGGGGTGGGGGGTACTTAGGGGGTTGTTAAGGTGTCACAAATTATTTCACTATATGGAACGTGTTCAGCAAGCTTGGAATAATCGATTCGCATCAAAAAATCGCCAGCAACGGTCGTTTTAGCGATTACGAGATTTTCCAAGTTTGGGGGTGTGATTGAGGGGTTGCTAAGGTGTCACAAAATATTTCACTATATGGAACGTGTTCAGTAAGGTTGGAATAAACGATTCGCACCAAAAAATCGCCAGCAACGGACATTTGAAGTGGTCTGCGCATTTTTTCAACTTCGGGGGTAGCTTGGGGTGTTTTTCAGGGGTGAAAAATTATTTTCTTCTGTGGAACTCATTTAACTCTCAAATTGAATGATATTCCAAAAAAAAACCTAATTGTAGCGGTTCTTTTCGCTCAGATACGATAATAGACAATTCGAAAAAACCGTTGCGGAAAACCGTTGCTGCATTCACACCCGTTTTAAAACAGATTATTTCTTTCTGTCTTCTGTCATTTCTATTGTCACTTTTGCTTCGGTTGTCATTTCGACTTTGACGTTTCTGCCAGCCATGATTGCTCGCGAAAGCTTTCTCTGTCGAACTAGTGTTGCCAACTTCATGTTCCTGCATGTCTAGTAACTTCGACTTAATCACATCTGTGGTAATGTCAACTCCACTGTGCTCTATAGCCATTACCATCGGAGCATATTTATCATTTAAACCAGCTAAAAGTAAACTACCCACTAAAGAATCATCGAGTTTCAATCCTGCTCGATCGAGTTTTTGGGAAGTCTCGATAATTTGGTTTACATATTCAGACATTGAATTATATTTTTTCTAACCTGATTGAAATGAGATGTCGTAGGAGAGAAATTTTTCTTGTGAATCCTGAGTTCTCATATAGATTTTTCAATATGTCCCAAACTTCCTTCGCCGTTGTAGCTTGCTTCACGTGCACATATGTACAATGAAGGATCGAGAGAAATAACGATTTTTGCCTTAGCTTTTTGCGACGACGCATTATCAGCTTCAGTTTCACTTATACACTTGCTAAGTCCTTCTAGCACTAAAATATTCTCCATTGCGAACGACCATTCTTCATAGTTTTCGCGGCCTTGCAACTTTGGGATGCTTATGAGGTTGTTTGACGCCATTTTTTACGCCGGTATGATTTTTTAACTTGAGTCCTTTTTTTTGTTTATCAACGGAACTGTTTTACACATACACGATTATTATCTCACGAAAAACGACTCTGGGCCCATAACCTGTTAATATTTCGGGAAATTTGTGGAAATTCGTGAAAAAATACGGATAAGGTAAAATAACTGTTCGCCTGTTGAGAGCTAAACAAAGACTGACTTTATCTTTATTGTATATCTGGCACTTTTCACTAAATATTACTGAGTTGCCCCTTTTTATGAGCTCGCTCACTGATAGAAGATTTGTTGCCAGTTTCGGAACATACTGTACATTCTGGATTTGTACCTCATGAGTTTCATTTCCGGTTCTAGTAAACCGGCGTGAAGTTGGCAGCCACTTATTAGCGCGATAGCTGTCGTTTCACCAGTGGCGTCGGTGTTAATACATTATATGGCGTAACTTCCGTTTGAAACACGGCTGGTATTTAAAATTTGCAGGAAATGTTTATTGTGGACCAATGAAATAGTTGTATTAATCGTATCCACTTCAGATGGGTCTAAGGGGTGGAAATTGGAACCGCCCCCTGAATAGATATTTACATACTTTCATAACTCGTTGAAAAAAATATCCTCTTCAGATGAAAATCACACAGAACGTTTATTTTGGACCAATGAAGAATTCATATAAATTTTATCGACTTCGGATGGGCCCGAGGGGTGGAAATGATAACCACCCCCTACTTTTCATATATCTTCATAACACATTGAAAAAAATATCCTCTACAAATGAAACTTACAGAAAATGTTTAATGTGAACTCAAGATCAATACTTATTAATTTTATCGCCTTCCTTTGTACGAAAATGTATTCCAATTTGTTCTACAGATTATTTTATAGTCATTTCATGCTATCTACACACCGGTGATTTTTAGTGTGTTTAAAACACTCCCCACTCTGAGTCATCACAAATGCCGCCATTTTAAATGGCGTTCTCTTATAAAATGATTTAGCATCAGTTTCCAGCATTTCGTGGTAATTTACCTACTTTACAACTACTATAAAACATGTTATTAAGTTCTACCGCATGAAAGTCAACATAACCTGCAAAATCCCTGAAACAGTTAAGGTTTCCTGTGGAATATCTGATAAATACATATTTTTGCAAGGAAATTCAAAAGAAGAAATAACAGGTAACCTGATGAACGTATCTTATTAATAAGTCGATATCTCAAACACAAACATGATTGTGGTGATAATTTTGTACCTACAGAAAATTGTCTTCAGCAGTAGCATAATGCTTCCTGAACCTGTATATATAATTCCAAATTAAAAAACAACGATATGTTATTATTGTACCTTCAATTCTTGATTAACTGCGAAGTAATAAAGTTATGCATAGGTGAGACATTTGTTCTGGAAGCAAAATTGTAACTTAAAGCACTCCTATATAACTAATAATGAAAAATGGCGATACCATTGTTAAAAAATCAACAAGTCAAGAGCGTTCCTGCTAATCGGGTCCTTCATGAATGGCTTCGTATAATAAATATACTTATGCATATATTTCACAAATCAAATAGACCCCAGGGGGTTCATTGATCAGTTCCCTGTAGCTTTCCCAACAAATTCAACTAAACTGACCCGGGTTAAGCCCCCCAGAGCCGGCTTGGTCGATCATTATAATCGCCCACGCCACCTATGAGACGAAACACGGAAATCAGCCTCTCCCCACCAGTGAATATTTGAAGCGTGAATATTTGAAGCTACAGGGTACTGATGAAGGCCAAGGACCCAGAAACGCGTCTGCTCTTGCTTTCTCGGCAGATCAATGAACTCCCTAGGGTCTATTTGATTTGTGAAATATATGCATAAGTATATTTATTATACGAAGCCATTCACGAAGGACCCGATTAGCAGGAACGCTCTTGACTTGTTGATTTCCTATATAACTGTTTTATGAGGTTATACAGAACATCTTTGAAATAGTTTTGTTAATATATTTAAAGTGAAATTATAAATATCCCCAGAATTAATAAAGAAACCATTAAAAAGCGATTCAGTTTTATGAGTAGAATTGTTTTATAAGTTAGTTATAAAACTCATAACAAATGGTTAAGTAACAGTTTTATAACATGTTTTATAATTCTGCTGTATAGACGTTTTCACGATAAATTTATAAAATATTTCGATTATCCACAACAGAATGAAGTTTATGTAGCTTTAATATAATGAATTGATATTTTGGAAGCACTAATATGATACTTATGAAATATATTAGTCGCGAATCATTAGAGTTATAAGACAACTTTGCTGGTTGGGCGGTTACCATTTCCACCCCTCCGAAGGCGATAAAATTAATAAGTATTGTTCATGAGTTCACAATAAACGTTTTCTGTGAATTTCAAATGTAGAGGCCCTTTTTTTCGACGTGTTATGAAGGTAGACATCAATTGGGTGGCGGTTACCATTTCCACCCCTCGGACCCCTCCGAAGGCGATAAAATTAATAAGTATTGTTCGTGAAATCACAATAAACGTTTCCTGTGAATTTCATTTGTGGAGGCCATTATTTTCGACGTGTTATGAAGGTAGATATCAATTGGGGGGCGGTTACCATTTCCACCCCTCGGACCCCTCCGAAGGCGATAAAATTAATAGGTATTGTTCATGAGTTTCCAATAAACGTTTCCTGTGAATTTCATCTGTAGAGGCCATTTTTTTCGACGTGTTATGAAGGTAGACATCAATTGGGGGGCGGTTACCATTTCCACCCCTCGGACCCCTCCGAAGGCGATAAAATTAATAGCTATTGTTCATGAGGTCACAATAAACGTTTCCTGTGAATTTCATCTGTAGAGGCAATTTTTTCGACGTGTTATGAAGGTAGACATCTATTGGGGGGCGGTTACGATTTCCACCCCTCGGACCCCTCCGAAGGCGTAAAAATTAATAAGTATTGTTCATGAGTTGACAATAAACGTTTCCTGTGAATTACAACTGTAGAGGCCATTTTTTTCGACGTGTTATGAAGGTAGACATCTATTGGGGGGCGGTTATCATTTCCACCCCTCGGACCCCTCCGAAGGCGATAAAATTAATATGTATTGTTCATGAAATTAAAATAAACGTTTCCTGTGAATTTCATGTGTAGAGGCCATTTTTTTCGACGTGTTTTGAAGGTAGACATCAATTGGGGGGCGGTTTCCATTTCCACCCCTCAGACCCCCCCCGAAGGCGATAAAATTAATAAGTATTGATCTTGAGTTCACATTAAACATTTTCTGTAAGTTTCATTTGTAGAGGATATTTTTTTCAATGTGTTATGAAGGTATATGAAAAGTAGGGGGTGGTTATCATTTCCACCCCTCGGGCCCATCCGAAGTCGATAAAATTTATATGAATTCTTCATTCGTCCAAAATAAACGTTCTGTGTGATTTTCATCTGTAGAGGATATTTTTTTCAACGAGTTATGAAAGTATGTAAATATCTATTCAGGGGGCGGTACCAATTTCCACCCCTTAGACCCATCTGAAGTGGATACGATTAATACAACTATTTCGTTGGTCCACAATAAACATTTCCTGCAAATTTTAAATACCAGCCGTGTTTCAAACGGAAGTTACGCCATATAATGTATTTACACCGACGCCACTGGTGAAACGACAGCTATCGCGCTAATAAGTGGCTGCCAACTTCACGCCGGTTTCTAGTAAGAATATCAACTTCACCACTTGACTTCACCAAAATCTTTTTATTATCAGCAACCATGACTTCCTTGACTTGGGGTTCTCTTTCATTCGTTAACCAATCTCGTCTATACAGGTTAAATGAACACTGGGCCCATAACCTGTTAATATTTCGGGAAATTTGTGGAAGTTCGTGAAAAATACGATTAAGGTAAAATAACTGTTCGCCTGTTGAGAGCTAAACAAAGACTAACTTTATTCAGAGTAACTTCCACTAACGGCAGAATACATTAGTTAGTGAGAGTTCATAGATGGCGTACCATGTGGACGGCTGAAAGGCAGAATGAACTAAGTCAAAGAATTAACTTCTGAGATACTTGATATTTTGTGAATTCAACAATAAAAAATCCATTTTTCAAAATAAATGATTTTTTGTTTTCGTGTAATATTTGTAATTTAATTCTTCGATTTTCAGTACATGCCTTAAGTTTTCAATAGTATTTTACGCGATGATAAGCAAAAATTGGTTCAAGCCCTGTGGACAGGAGCTATTGGGCGCATGTTCATCTTCCTTGTGGCCCGTACTGACCAGTAAAGAAAAAAAGCAGTATCATGTTGAATACCTTAATATTATTCTGGAACACAAATTTTCCATTACAATAATCTTCATCTAGCTTCTATTTAGTATCAATTCCTGTAGAACGTGATCATAATAAGTGTTTTCCATATAATAAAATGTGTTTGAACTTGGTATGTAGGAAATCTGACATCAATTATTGGAATTAATTGATTTGACAAACAGCCGTCAAATGAGGTAAATAGATTTTTGTGACGATTTTCTGTGACCATAGAACGTCAAAACACGCTGGAATGTGAATTTTAAGCAATATCTTCTGGAATTGAGATCGTATCGAACTGAAATTTTGCACACTCGTGTAGAATGCTTGATTTAACGTCGGTACAAATTTTTTTATTAAAAAATTTTCCAACTGCCCGATCCCAACAATACTTAGATAATATTATATCCATAAATTAAGCATTTCATTATTGCATTTCTTGAAATAGGTACCTTTTCAAGTCGATCAACATCGTCCTTCTTTCGACGTCTAAACTATGACTTGATTCTTTATGTTTATGTCTTTGAATTTGTTTTCGATGGAATTCAAAGAGTTCATAGAATAATCGATGAAAATACTGAGAGAGACCCAGGAAATTTGACACATTTTGTCTTATATCTCCAGAAATTGAAATCGTATAGAGCCAAAATTTTGCACAATGTTGCAAAATACTACAATTGACGTTAGTACAAGTTTTTGTTGCAATCTGATGAATAGTTCACGAAAAAAAAATTTTTTTTTCGAAAAAATTAAAAGAAATATTTTTTTAAAAATTACCAACATTTCGATCATAACAGAATTTTGCCAAAAGTTGCGCGTTTATATCCTCGAACTGACTACCAAGTATCGATTCAACATCTTCTTTAGTTCCTGAAATATCAGGGAAATAACCTCAAAATTTTAAATGTCTATAACTCCTAAACCGTCCGGCCGATTTTGCCCGTTAACGAACTTAACCGTTGCATTTTGATCAGAAACCTACCCTGAAAGTTTGAAGTCGATAGGACCTTCGGTGCTCCTGTTATCGTGCCTACGGCCGGAAGGCCGGCCGGCCGGCCGGACGGCACCCAAAAATCTGACACCGGATTCGTGATCAGGGAGTCCGAATTAGTCTATTAGCCAATTTTCAGCTCGAAATTCGAAAATTACAGACATTTGGACGAAATGATAGGACGATGTTCCCCTAGAACATGCGCCCAAAAATATGACTTAGACCACTTTGCCTTATTTAGTAAGGCACAATTTAACACTCTTACTTAGTAAATACATTCAGAATTTAAGGCCAAGTCTGACTTGAACCACTTTGCCTTAAATAATGACTTAGCTCTCTTTGCCATCAAGCTGTAATTTTCAGAGGTAATCAAGAAAACTGGTAAAACAGGAATAGAAATAACCATCATGTCCAAAACTGAATTTTTTGTTGTTTATAAACCGCATGCTCAAGACATAATGTAAAACTAACTAACGAGGCAATAAAGTAGGAAAAACAGGCAAAACACTGTTCATCATTATATTTCATCTTCTGGAGGTTGAACTTGCTCCAAAAATCCGGTGTCCTCAATGCTGTCCGACGTGATGAGACCATGGTAGAAAGCATGATGGACTGGCGGTATATATTCTAGTAAGTCCAGCATATCCCTTTTTTTCTCTTTTGTGACAGGTCGTGGAGCATTGTATAATTGTTTTTGTTCTATCAGGCCAATAGGTACTTGTTCGGCATTGCGATGTTTCTTTTTCTTTTGGTTCGACCATTCCAACGATACCGAACTGAATGGAACGTCATTTTGAATTGATTCCTTGTAAAAAAGTTTGAATGGTTCTTCTCTAATGAATCGGATCCACTGTATTTTTAGCCATGAAAGTTTATCACCTCTTTCATTTACTGACCTTTTAGTTATGGCATCAGTCAACTCTTTAGTTGAATAGAAATCTTCGCGATTCATTCTTGTTACATGAAAAGGGTTTTTGCTTCTACACTTAAGTATAGCGTTAATCCATTCATCAGGAGAAAAAACTACTTGCAATTTTTTCTTTGCGTATGACTCTATAGAGGCAAAGTCAGTGTCATTTGGTAAAAACGAGTGACCACTGACCATATATTTTAGGTCAATAATTTCACAGGCAGTATCAGTCGTTTGTGTTAATTTTTGCATAGCCAAAGCAAAATTCCAATTTCGGTTTTGCCCAGTGCAAGTATCACTGTACATAATGATGTGCCTATAATTTTTAGCTCTAGTTCGTAAGTGTTTTGTAACACATGAACTAATTTCTTGAGACCCGCGGGATGCCACGGTCTCATCCCATGTGTACATAAATCCTAGGTTAGTGTTTAGCTCATGTATGCCTAAATTGTATAAATACATGTTCCTCTTATAATATGCTATACCAGTAGTTAATTTTGGAAATGGCAAAGCCTTTTCCAAGTCGAAGGTAAAGGCAAAATTAGAAGGGTCGTTCTTAGATTTATTAGCATCTTCTGCCTGGGCGCTTCTAGCAGCTTCTGCTCTCCTTAAATGCAGTTCATGCGATACTGTTAAACTACGTTTTTCTTCTTCGCTCCCAATGTATGGTAACTTGTTCTTGAAACTATCGCATTTCGAGCACGTGTCTTTCAGTGGAGAATGAAAATAGAGGTTGAACTCTGAACTGAAAATTATACGATAAACAGATTCGCTGACAGGTTCACTTTTACCAGTACAGTATTGCAAATATGACTGATACATAGAACTAACTGTTAAATCGGATGATAAGTATTTTCTATCTGGATTTTGCGATCGTGAATAGTGAGATTGGTATGACGGAAAAGAATTGATATGTTCCCGAACTACATTCATTCTGTCAACAGCTATTTTATTAGCCGGAACATGGGAGCCTCTTTCATCTGAACCAGGGGGTTTACATTCTTTAATTTTTTTCAGAGCGCGTGTTAAACGTCCATTACTGACCTGAAAAGTGTCAACAAAATATTTCCTGCAAACCTTAACAGTATTTCCCTGGCGATCTTGTATGAAGAATGTATTAGACGAACTTTTACCCTGACGAGAACCATTCCTTGGACGCCGGATTTTCGGTGGTTCATGTTTCACTATCCCACATAAGTAAGCATTCTGCATTGCAAAAGAGCCCAATTTCCAAAAAATTGAAAACGCATGTTTCCTAGTTTCTTCACTTACTTGATTGCTACACTGTTTTTTGCATAAACCAGGGATATTCGCAAATTTTTTGGCTGAAACCAACTGACCTTTTTTTGTTTTGTAAGCCATACCAGAGTTTCTTTTTCTTTTTCGATTTGCTCGGAGGCTTTCATGTTGTTGGCGTTTTCTCGTCTTCTTTTTTGCTTTTTCAGTAGGTTGGTCTTCACTTGGGGCATCTGAGAGCCTCAGTTCTTCTTCATCAGAGGATACTAGTGCTTGAGTTTGGCTTTGTTGGGTTGAGTCATCAGATTCTGAAAAAAATATTACACTGATCAGATAATCCACTCTAAATACTTCCTCAGTTTTTCAACTATGCATTAATTTATGTATTATTAACTTCAGAGAGTAGTTTATTTTAGGTTAGGTATATTTTCCTGGACTTAAATCATCTTCAGCAGGCTCATATTCCGAACCAGAATTCGCATATATGCTTGGTTCACTTACGGATTGATTATCTGAATCATCCATAATTTATTTTCCCACGAGATCGAACAACGACCAAAGAACACGAACGTGAACAAAACAATTCTAAACTCTTTCAAGCAGACTGATCTAAGTCTGACTTGGACCACTTTGCCTACCGGATAAACAGCAAAAAGCAATCAAGTAGAGTGAACTGCTGCCATCTATCGGATGTATGTTGAACAGAGACTTAGTTCTCTTTGCCAGAAGGTGGGAATATACATGTAGAATTCTTATTCGACTTAACTCAAATTCCGCCAAAAAATTAAACAACAGCGAATATGAGAATCAATCTCCCGATGAAAAACATGAATCATGTAACATTGCCTTGAAATACAATCCTTTTAATTTGTTTGAAATGAGAATGTATAAATTAGTGACCGACCGAAAGTTCGGTTTCGGTTTCGGCCAGTTTCGGCCAAAAAATCTAGTTTCGGCCTTAGTTTCGGTTTCGGCCCAAAATGGCCGAAGCTTTCGGCCGGGCCGAAACTTGACTGTTCGTGAATTATCCTGGTCGTTTGGCCAGGAGTTAAAAGTAGGTATACATAATTGTCGTACAAGTTATTGTAATCTATCTTTGTTAAGACTGATAATTCATGAGAATTCACTTTAATGATTATTAATTAGATTACATATAGGGTGATTCCAAATTAGACGTGAAACTTGGAGGAGGAGTTAGTATGTCTCATTAGCTGTTGTTTAATCCATATTTATTAATAACCGAAAATCAACAGTTTTTGGAGTTCGGGTGATTTTTAAAAGATTTCTGAACTTAGTTTATATTTCGTCAATTTTTTCTACGTTGACCAAATTTGATGATAATTTCGGTTTATTTTCATCAGAAATCGATATGATATGTACGAAAAAATCAAAACTATGCCGTATAAGAGGTTGAAAAAGAATTAGTATGATTTGAAATATGGTATATGAATAGATGAAAAATCAATTTCTAATATCAATTTGTCTGCATCTTTCGAATTTCACAATTTTGTATGCCAAAATTATTTTAAAAACTTGCCAAATTCATTTTTCATTCTATAAAAGATTTCGTTAGATTGCATACCTAGTTTCGTTTCAGCAGATTTTTTATAAGAAACCTTTTGAATGTCCAGCAGATAAAATAGTGAATGTGTATCAAAAGACAGCCTGAGTAGATTTCAGGCGGAAAATAACAACTGAAGATATCAGAAAGACGGCATGTGCTTGCCTATATGGAATGGTGGAACATAATTTATGAATATAATTTCTAATGAAATTTCGAGCTCATTTGCAACAAAAAAATATTGAATTCGTTATTTTTGTCTATTTGCTTCTTACGTCCCCTTTCAAATCATACTAATTCTTTTTCATCAGAACCAGAACTGAAATATCTCGGAAACTGTTGATTTTTGGTCATAAAAAAAAAATGCCTCAAACCACAGCAAATTATCCATACTAACACCTCCTCCAAGGTTGTCGTCTGATTTGGAATTACCCTGTATACTTCGACTGATTATTTTTATAACTTGGTAATACCAAAGTAATAAATAAAGATATCCAAAAAGTTGTCTTTTTATTTTATTTAACACTGATTAACTGTTTTTATGTATATGCGAATAAAATTGTCAGAAATACAGTAGATTTCAGTATGAAATATAAAGTTTCGGTTTCGGTTTCGGTTTCGGCTGAAAAACCAGTTTCGGTCGGACACTAGTATAAATTGAACGCAATCCCTAGGGCACTTATGAATACGGACAGTATCTTTGGGAGGGAAGACATATGATTTTGATGCAACGAATTCAAAAAATCAATGTGTTGGTCTAATACTATATTGTCCATGTAGGTTCTTGAAATGCATTCCGTACACTTAACACTTTGCCCGTCATGGAAACAAGTAATTCTTTTTAGATTCGACAATCGGGATATTTCGGAGCAGATGTTGGTTGAATATATTTTCACCCCTTTTTCTATTTCAATGTGGAAACCAGTAACTTGATCGAGCTTACAACTTGGGTTGTCTTGGATCAAACAATTACCTATTGTGCTGGCACTCTCAGATAATTGGAGGTAAGGCGCTATTAGGACAGTTACTACCATAATGATTGACATTGTTGTTCGAAATTAATTCCAGTTATTTTTGTATAGTCTGTTACTGCTGTAAGCAGACAGAATCAGACAAGGGTGTAGTCGAGAGCATCTGGCTCTAAATGAAAAGATTAACAATAAATGGAAAAGTACAAATGGCACGACTTAAGATTGATCTCATTATAAGATTTTGAATTAATACAGTTGGGAAGTAGGTACATGAAGCATACTCTGTCAGTTCCATAATGGTTTATTTTAACTCCACATATTCCCCTTGATTAGATATGATATGTTACACACAAAACAATAACATAAATATAATAGTATGTTACACGCGAGGCGGCCTCGCGCTTTGTATACGGAATCATTCTAAGTAACATTTCCTTAAAATACGATTGAATAAATCACAGAACAATAATTAAACAACAACGAATATGAGAATCAATCTCCCGATGAAAAACATGAATCATGTAACATTGCCTTGAAATACAAAATTCGGATTGAATAAATTATCAAATATATATTATTATTCGGATTTTTCTGTGACCTTCACAACTTTGTCCACCATATCGTTGTATACTTCCCAGTGATTGTTATTTGGCCGGCATACTTCCTAAAAAGGACTGCTGGCATTTTCTGAGACTTTCCCTCGTAGGCAATACAGCTTGTTAAGAAATACGGTTTTCCAGGAATAATATCCAATATTTTTGGAATATCTCCCAAAACTACCTACCTCCAAAGGAAACTATTTCATCTTATTGCTGTCGACCAGTGGCGTATATAGAAAATATTTTTGGGGGGGACCCGAGATGCTTACACCATCAAATGATCCAATGGTTAGATGAGGTTAGATGCAATTTTTTGATTGAGAATCGAAGGATAACTTTGGGCATAGTCTCCCTGTGTTGGGAATTTGTCGAAGTTTATAAAATTTATTTTTAATGCTGAGGCCACAAACAGCTGAGATAGAATCTGAATTTAACATTCTGTGACCCAAGCTGACAACCCAACAAACATCCATACGCTCTCTCTCTCTTTTCTCGCTATTCTCAAGGTCGACAGTCGACAGTTTCATAAACGAAAACAGTAAACATAACCTCTTCACATCTCACATGTACATTTTGTAAAGCATTTCAAATAAACAACAAAAAGCCAACCAAAAGTGTTTTATCTAAAATAAGGAGACATCTCCAACATTGGTCCTTCGAAGCCGCATTCAACAATCTTCAAAAAAAATATCATCAATCAAGAAGAAGCAATCAAGTGCGTATCTACCTAGAAGATTGAATCAACAAAGAGGCCTGTTCATAGTGTTCATCAATCGAGCAGCAAGACATTCAACATACACGTGGTTCGTGAGAGGTTACAAAATACAAAGAAATTCAAGAAACAGCACAATTATTTCAAAGGTCAGGTCAGTTTCATTTAAGCAAGCTTCAATTTCAATTAATTATTTCAATCATGAGTGAATTAAAAGAATTCCTTTTAACTAAAGATGCCCTTGTTTTTGAATTGTCGAGATTTCATACATATTTAGATAAAGCTATTCGAGATGATGCTCAAACTAATCAGCTGAAACGGAGATTAGAGAGGATTGAAGGCTCTTTGAATGAATATGGAAGTCTTCACCTCAAAACAAAACTCTTAGACCCCACAAATGGGGAAAAATATGACCAGGAGTTAGTAGAGTTTGAAGAACTCCATTTCTACTTAACGTCTACTGCATCTGATTTACTAGAGACATCAAAACGAACTCTTGTCACACACAAGTATGAAAGTAACTCAGTCACTAATTCTATTAACCTGCCTCAAATTGATCTTCCTACCTTTTCAGGGGATGTGAATGAATGGTTAGAGTTCAATGACACATTCACATCACTCATAGATAACAATGAAAACCTTAGTGACGTCCAGAAATTTTATTATTTGAAGTCGTGTTTAAAAAAGGATGCAGTGGCAGTGATTCACTCTTTGAAGGTTTCGAATGATAACTATTCAATAGCATGGAAACTACTCAAAGAACGTTATCAAAATGACAAATTAATTGTGAACAGTCATATCAGATCACTATTCGATTTACCAGCAATACCGAAAGAGGCCTCTCCTTTATTGAGAAAATTGCTAGATGACGTTAAACGCATATTAAGAGTTTTAGAAAGCTTTAAACAGCCTGTTGATAAGTGGGACTTACTGCTTATTCATTTACTTTCTAGCAAGTTAGACTTTCAAACCAGAAAGGCATGGGAATCGGTCAACGTCTCTTCAAGACTGCCAACCATGACTGAATTTCTAACATTTTTGAATGATAGGTGCTCTTTGTTAGAGGCTATCAGTAACAACACAGCATGTGAAATAAAATCCAAACCAGAAAGATTAAACAAATTACACAACAAGCAAGGTTACAAATCATTCATTTCAACTAACAAGAGTAGGTCAAATTGTCAATTATGTCATGAAGATCATTTGTTGTATTTTTGTAGGAAGTTTTTAGAATTATCTATTAATCAGAGGAGGAAGGAAGTTAAGCGCTTAAGATTGTGCTTCAATGGTCTCAAACCCAGTCATCGTGTAGATTCATGCACTTCAGTTAGTTGTAAGAGTTGCGGTCAGAGGCATAATAGCCTGTTACATATTGATGATCAAGTTGAGCAAAGTGGTAGGTTCTTGCAACAGCTAGAATTGAACGACTATAATGAAGTAGAGCCAAAGGACAACAAAACTAGTCTTGTATCAATAATGTCATTGTCACATTTCAAGGAAGTTTTATTGGCAACGGCTATTGTTGATTTGGTTGACAGTAAAGGAAATTTAGTCCAAGCTAGAGCATTACTAGATTCAGGATCACAATCCAACCTTATGACATGTGAGTTAGCGGATCGGCTGAAGTTAACAAGAGAAAGGGTTAACATTCCTGTAATTGGTATTAATCAAGGATGCGTTAATATTAAGCAAATGACAAAAACTAAATTGAAATCTAGATTCAATTCATACCAAATCGATGTGACTTTCTTGATTTTGAAGAAAATCGCAGATAATATGCCCACATCTAAAGTGAATTTCAGTACACCACCAAATATCAAGTTAGCTGATCATAGGTTTTACGAACCAGGCAAGATTGACATTTTGTTGGGAGCATCGTTGTTCTATGACCTTATGTGTATCGGACAAATCAAGGGGAAGGCTAATGAGCCCATCATCCAGAAAACAAAACTGGGATGGATTGTATCAGGAAACACTGATCATGGAACAATGAGGCAACAAAAGAAGCGCTGTAATCTGGCAAGAGATGTCAACTTTCAATTGCAGAAATTTTGGGAACTTGAAGAAGGTCCAGAGGAAACTCATTTGAGTCAAGAAGAAGAGGAATGTCAGAAAGAATTCTTGGAACAATTCTCACAAGATGAGTCTGGACGATTCACAGTTCCATTAATGTTGAAAGGAGACATCAAAGACCTGGGTAGCACATACGAAGTTGCACTTCGACGATTCAAGCAACTGGAAAGAAGATTTGCCAAGGATGATGACTTCAGGCATCAATATGTCAATTTTATGGAAGAGTACAAAACTTTGGGACATATGGTTCTGGTGGACGAACCAGACCATGCAGAGAAAATCAAAAATTACTTGCCCCACCATGGAGTGATTAAAGAAGATAGCACTACAACAAAATTAAGGGTAGTGTTTGATGGTTCATGTGCATCAAGTACAGGGATCTCCTTAAACGACAGGTTAAAGGTTGGTCCAACAATTCAGCAGGATTTGTTTTCCATTCTGGTTCGTTTCAGAAAACATAATGTTGTCATTACTGCCGATATAGAAAAAATGTATCGCCAAGTAATGGTACAGGAACCTCATCAGGACTTACAGAGAATTCTGTGGAGGTCAAATACAGATGAAGAAATCGGCAAGTACAAGTTGCGTACCGTCACATATGGAACTTCAATAGCATCATATCTAGCAACTCGTTGTCTACATCAAATCGGACTAGAAGCAGCAAAACTCAATCCAGATCTAGGAAGGATCATCATCAAGGATTTTTATGTCGACGATTTGTTGACCGGATCCCACACCATAGAGGGTGCTGTGCAGTTGAAAATTGAAATTCAGGAAACATTGGAGAAGGGTTGCTTCAACCTTCGGAAATGGGTTTCTAACAGGCAGGAGGTAATAAGTTCTGGTGAAAGAACTCCTGATGAACATTCATTATGTGACGATGGCACCAAAAAGACACTAGGACTTATATGGAATTCTAAACTGGACATCCTTCATTTCACCATTGAGCGAAGTCCAACAGAAAGGAGGGTAACAAAACGGAAAATCCTCTCAACCATGTCAAAAACTTTCGATCCGTTAGGTTTGGTAGGTCCTTGCATTATCAGGGCAAAATCGATAATGCAAAATCTATGGAGGTTAAACTTGTCCTGGGATGAATCAGTTCCCTACGATATTCATACAGAATGGTTACAATTTCAGGAAAATTTTGCCGCTCTTGACAACATCAAGATACCAAGGCAAATAATCAGTTCAGATGCAATAAAAATTC
Organism: Halyzia sedecimguttata; assembly: GCA_937662695.2. Taxonomy (NCBI): domain Eukaryota; kingdom Metazoa; phylum Arthropoda; class Insecta; order Coleoptera; family Coccinellidae; genus Halyzia; species Halyzia sedecimguttata. The sequence goes on from OW569417.2 coordinate 77,883,240, forward strand.
AAATCCATGGCTTCTGTGATGCATCAGAACGAGCATATGGTGCCTGCGTCTATGCAAGATCGACCAATTTCAGTGGTGAGCATTCTGTGCAACTAATTTGTGCAAAATCAAAGGTGTCACCACTCAAATGCATATCACTGCCGAAATTAGAATTATGTGGAGCAGTGCTACTAGCCAGGTTGGTTAAAACGGTTACAAGAGCTTTGGACATTGACATAGAGAACACAACCTATTGGTGTGATTCACAAATTGTACTTGCTTGGATCTCAGGAGAGCCTTGCAAATGGAAGGTGTTTGTGGCAAACAGAGTTTCTGAAATTCAGCAAGGTTCAAGGAGCAACCAGTGGAGACATGTAGCAGGCAAGGATAATCCAGCTGACATAATTTCTAGGGGGCTTGAACCGGACAAATTATCAAATTCAACACTATGGTGGAATGCTGCACCATGGCTAACTGAAGACGAAAAAGTCTGGCCGGAACACAACATTACAGCAATTCATAGCATTCCTGAACAGAAGGAAAGATTTATCAACTTAGCCATACCACACAAGAGGTCAGATATATTTGATAAATTTTCCTCAATATCAAAATTACAAAGAGTTCAAGCTTACGTGTTCAGATTCATCAATAACTGTAAAAGTCAGATTAAATCTGCCAGCTTCTTGACAGTAGAGGAACTCAACAGATCAATGCTGCACCTTACAAAGCTAGCTCAATTGGAAGACTTCTATGAGGAGATAGATGCACTATCACAACACAAAGACATACCACGGCACAGTAAGATTTTGTCGTTGAATCCATTTCTAGACGATGATAGGGTTTTGAGAGTTGGTGGTAGATTGAGGAATTCCGAAGACTTGCAATTTTCGCAGAAATTTCCAATCATTTTACCCCAAAGGCACAAATTCACGGAAATGCTAATTCAATCTATGCATTATCAAAATCTTCATGCGGGTCCGTTGGCACTTTTGGCAATAATGCGACAAACCTATTGGCCAATTGCAGGCAAAAACGCTATAAAATCGGTGCTAAAAAGGTGCATAGTTTGTTTTCGGGCAAAACCAATGACCATGCAACAATTAATGGGAAATTTACCGAAAGAACGCATCACTGCATCCCGACCCTTTTTGTACTGTGGAACTGACTTTGCTGGTCCATTCAATATTAGGGCAAACAAATTGAGAAACACAAAGGTCATCAAGGTATATCTATGTATTTTCATATGCTTTGCAACGAAAGCTGCTCATTTGGAGCTTGTGAATGGCATGAGTTCAGATGCCTTTTTGAACTGTTTGAAAAGGTTTATTAGCAGACGTGGTAAACCGGTTAAAATATTCTCTGACAACGGTACAAACTACATTGGTGCTAATTCTTCATTGAAAGAATTCTTGAAGCTTCTATCTAAAGAAAATGAAACCATAGGCAGCGCTTTAGCGTCAGATTCAATTATGTGGAGCTTCATTCCAAGTAGATCACCTCATCAAGGTGGTATCTGGGAGTCTGCAGTAAAGGCAGCTAAATTTCACTTACATAGAGTAATCAACGTTAATTTCACTCCAACATTTGAAACATTTCATACAATAATAACACAAATTGAAGCTTGTCTTAATTCAAGACCTTTGACCCCTATTTCCTCCGATCCAAAAGATTTCCATGCCCTCACACCAGGACACTTCCTAATTGGCGCACCCCTGACAGCAATACCCGAGCCCAACCTAGGGGAGACAAAAACCAATCGCCTGAATCATTACCAGCAAGCAACACAGACGTTACAAAGGTTCTGGTCTAGATGGTCCATCGAGTACATCTCCACCCTCCAAGAACGAACAAAATGGAGGAAAAGGTGTCAAGAAAAACTCAAAGCAGGAGCTCTAGTGCTTCTGAAAGAAGATAATCTCCCTCCTTTAAAATGGAAGATGGGCAGAGTTCTAAAACTGTTCCCTGGTTCGGATGGACTCACTCGGGTAGTGTTAGTGAAAACACAAAATGGTGAAGTGATGCGATCCATTCAGAAAATGTGTTTGCTTCCAACCGAGGATGCTTCTTAAAATTAGTTTCGTTTTATTCATTGTATTATATTTTTGTATTTTTTTATTTCCATCAAAATTTGTACATTTCATTGTAAATTCTTTGAAACCACTAGGTTTCAAGGTGGGCGGAATGTTGGGAATTTGTCGAAGTTTATAAAATTTATTTTTAATGCTGAGGCCACAAACAGCTGAGATAGAATCTGAATTTAACATTCTGTGACCCAAGCTGACAACCCAACAAACATCCATACGCTCTCTCTCTCTTTTCTCGCTATTCTCAAGGTCGACAGTCGACAGTTTCATAAACGAAAACAGTAAACATAACCTCTTCACATCTCACATGTACATTTTGTAAAGCATTTCAAATAAACAACAAAAAGCCAACCAAAAGTGTTTTATCTAAAATAAGGAGACATCTCCAACACCCTGTTTTTCATCAATGTCTCATAAAAATTATGTTCAAATCGTTTTGATGCAAATAAATTACCATTTGTTGCTATTTCTAGCCAACACTCACGTCTGTGAACTATCCCCATTTAACGGACTCCTGCAACGTGTCGAGAAATTGATAGAGTAGTGAGGTTTTCACAAAAGGCTTCATCATGTTTTGAACAAGAAAAAAAACGACATTGAGAAATTTCATTTGATTATAAGTGGACAAAATAAAAAATATATTGAAGACATGGAGACGAGGTTAGCTGAACATTCGCTTACATAGATGGTTACAAAACAAACCCCAGTTTTCTCGGTACACTAGCAAACTTATCAAGAACTTCCTCGTCGCTAACTGTGATGTCTCTGTGAATAGAGAGCAATGCGAGACCATTTAGTCTATTCTCAGATGTGCTGTTCCTTAGGTAAGTTTTCAGTCTTCTTAGGCTAGAGAAAGTCCTTTCAACGGTAGCGACTGACACGGGAAGGACAGCTAGTATTTTCAGAAGGATATAAATGTTGGGGAATAAATCTTTGTCACAGTTTTCTAGAGAACTAATCGCCGTTTTTGACAGAACTTCAGGTCTTTCCTGTTTCCACTTTTCTTGCCATAGCTTAAACTCACTTCGCACAATGTCGTTAAATGACAAATCTGGTTCATATAATTTCAATGCAGCTTCTATTGAAGTGATGTCTGTTCTGATGCCAAATTGTGGAAGAATGTTTTGTAAAGATATTATTGTGTCTTTATGAGATTGGAATCTTTCCCTTAACGCTTCACAAAAATCATGCTCGTCAATAATATTCTCTTCTGTGGTATAAGGTACATTGTTGCGTGTTGTTTGAAGCCGACAAAATCGTGGAAGCTCCTCTGTGATAAAAAGTTTTGAGGCTATTGTCTTCACCTGTTCATATAATGGTTTGAAGGTTTGCTCGGCATTTGATCTCTGTTTTGACAGTAGGTCTAAAACAGTTGTGATGTTGCTTATAGCCCTTTTTTTTCTGAAGGGTCTCAGACAAGCTGAAGGGTCCAGAAAATTATGAATACTTCATTACACAATAAGTTATGGCTCCCGTCAGTGCAACACTTGTAGCCCCCACAACTGCTTTCTCTTTGTTCCAAGAGCTTGGAGGTTTTTGTCCGCAATCATTGCACCTTTTGTTTCTTTCTCCATTTACAGTGAATAGCACAGTAGAAGATCCACTTGGGGATGCTGAACCTGAGATAAAATTGCAAGGGTCATCAAAAAGGGTTCCTGAGCAGGGTAATAGAATCTATTTCAGAGCACAGTAGTATTATGATATTTGGGACCACTATATATGTTATTTTGATGCTGGTTAATCCTTTTAATTTGTTTGAAATGAGAATGTATAAATTGAACGCAATCCCTAGGGCACTTATGAATACGGACAGTATCTTTGGGAGGGAAGATATATGATTTTGATGCAACGAATTCAAAAAATCAATGTGCTGGTCTAATACTATATTGTCCATGTAGGTTCTTGAAATGCATTCCGTACACTTAACACTTTGCCCGTCAAGGAAACAAGCAATTCTTTTTAGATTCGACAATCGGGATATTTCGGAGCAGATGTTGGTTGAATATATTTTCACCCCTTTTTCTATTTCAATGTGGAAACCAGTTACTTGATCGAGCTTACAACTTGGGTTGTCTTGGATCAAATAATTACCTATTGTGCTGTCACTCTCAGATAATTGGAGGTAAGGCGCTATTAGGACAGTTACTACCATAATGATTGACATTGTTGTTCGAAATTAATTCCAGTTATATTGTATAGTCTGTTACTGCTGTAAGCAGACTGAATCAGACAAGGGTGTAGTCGACAGCATCTGGCTCAAAATGAAAAGATTAACAATAAATGGAAAAGTACAAATGGCACGACTTAAAGCAAATGCTTTAGTTGATGAAACACTCGATTCTTCTATCTTATGTAGGGAGAGTATGATAGCTTCTAAAATTTCTTTGAATAGAATAACAGAGTCATGTCTTTCCACCCATCGCGTTTCGCACAATGAAATCAGTTTCTTTCTCTTTTCATCAGGAAAGCACTCTGAAATCGTGGATTTTAAAATCTCTGTGTTCTTAGCTGATGCATGAATGAATGCACATATTTCTTCAATGACACCCATGCAGTTTCTAATAGAGGAAATGCTACTTGCATCTGACAAGCACAAGTTGAGTGTATGCGAAGAACAATGTGTATAAAGGGCCAATGGTAGTTTTTCTCTGATAGCAGCTTGAACTCCTCTGAACTTGCCACTCATAGTGGCAGCACCATCGTATCCTTGGCCTCTCAATTTGTTCAAGTCAAGACCTAAATTCGACAAGGTCTCTAGTACTGTTTTCGCCAAACCTGCACCAGTTACATCATGAACGGGGACAAATGTTAGGAAATCTTCTCTGATTTTGAAAGTTTCATCCTCAACATAGCGAATGCAAAGTGAAAATTGTTCTATTTGGCTTATATCGGTGGTTTCATCCGCTAAAACGGAATAGAAGATAGAATTTCTAACTTTTGCCACAATTTTGGATTGAATCAAAGAACCAAATGTGTTAATGATGTCGTTCTGAATGACAGGACTTGTGTACATTGTCTTTCCACCAGCACTGATCAATTGGTCCTTGAGAAGATTATCTCCGCTGTTAGCTCGGTATCTCAACAATGATCGGAAATTTCCGTCATTTTCGTCAGGTTCTTCAAGACTTACTCGTCCAGAATCATTATGACCTCTGAGAGCAATCATTTGCCTTCCGCAAAACTTAACAGTTTGAATTATAGCAACCAGTTTTTTCTATTATTCTCAATATCTAATCTTCTTTGAGAATTTACTTGATCGATAATAATTTCACGTTTTTTTTAAATCAAGGATTTTGTATTTTCAGCAATCAAAATGGATTGTCTATGGTATTTTGAATCTTGATGATGCTTGAAAATTTCCTTTGCTTTTTTAAAATTGATGAAAGGCTGGGTTACAAATATTCCCAATGATTGGTGATCTCCTTTCCCTACATTTTCGCTCCGAGAGAAAAACACGCAGTATTTACAAAATGCTCCGCATTTCTCCTCTGAATAAGTTAACCACTCAAATTCTTCAAGCCATTTCGCTTGAAAGGATCTCGTGTGGTTTGAAATCGAAGTGGTAGGAAATTTGTATCCAGACTGAGGTTTCCATACATTTTCTAACAATGAAACTTTTTCATCATTTGTTAATGAACAAATATAACTCCTTTGACAGTAATTTCCAATATCGTTTACATTTTTAATAACTTGAAAAATACCTTCCACATCTTGACCAGAGGAGCTCGTTTGAAAGACATCGGCACAAGCAATTTCACTTTGTCCTTCCACGGCAACGCGGGCTTCCAAATTTTATCTATCCTCATTTTGTCTTTTCGTGAAAAAATCTTGAATTGAACTTTGTCTCTTCATTGTGATTTTCTTTCACTAATCAGTTTTCAATTACGACCCGAGAACACTAAATCAATCACGACCCGAGAACACTAAAATACTCTTACGACTTATTATATTAGATATTAGAACGCAAACGTGAGATTTAGGTAATCATCAACTACTGCCCTAGCGGCTTCAGCCGTGTCGTGCGTATTACAGATATTAGCTTTATTCACGCAAGCGCAGATAGAAAAGAACCGTTCGCGGATTCAAAGATATGATCAGAGCTTCGGAGATTTGTGACTGGTACCCACATAGTTCCGAATTTTAAGATCTGAGCCTGCGTATAGGTTCCCAACCAGTTTAGAAATCGTCACGCGAACAAACAGTTGTTGTATGTTCACATCAGACGCCGGAGCCATGCTTCTCGAGCCTGTTTAATTTATTATAGTAGTTCAGTTTTCTTTATCCATTTCGGGGGGGGGGGGAGGCTGGCCCCCCCACCTCATATACACCCCTGCTGTCGACTTTATTTACTTGAATATTATATATTCATATTCTCGGAGTTTTTTCATTTCTTTCCTGCATTCAATGCATTTAGAGAATGGAATTGTGGATTCTTCGATTGAATCTTTCAAGGATCTTATATCATTTTCGAACAGAGTATTGTAGGATGATAAGTACATCGCAAAATTCCACAAGTCCATTGGCTTGACTCTTTGAAGCTATTAAGTTGGAGCTTTGCGACCATATTATAGATTGTGGTTTGACAATCTATCGATTGTACCAAATTCAAAAGAGGTGTTTTCTCAAAACATGCATATAGTATTTCGGCTCTTTTTTGTACGCGGCAGCCAAACTGTTTTTTTTCGTGAGCTGTTTATCTAAACTATATATTTCACACGGAGATTAGGGTTCCCCTTCACGTAGAATCCTGCTGTCACTAAAAATTGGTGCTAGCGATTGTAAAACGGAATCAAAGGCACAAGTGTTCTAGGCTTATTTTTTCTCCCTGTGTAGCTACTGCTACTGCGAAAAATAATTTTCACTTCAAAGTTCTCATTATGTTCGATTTTTTTACTGAAATTCAGGGAAACTCTCTTACACAAAATGTGCATAATAATTATGAGACCACAAGGAGTTATGTTATAATTTTAATTAATTATTAAACTACTAATCTATTATGTGCAAAATTGAGTTGAGTCGCTGATCTAATTGGCCAAGGACGTTAGGCTGTCCATGAGAGTTTGGGCTGGAAATTTCCTGGGTGGGTTGCTCTCTGTGCCATATATATCCTCCAGTTCTTTGATCCGATTCAAAAATTTACCTAAAGATTGTATTGTTTGAAATAACGATAGAACAAAGATGTTCGTTCTCGATGGGACACAACAGCCAAGACGTCCCCCTTTTGCAGAACGCCGTATAATGCCCTGGAATAGGTGTTCTAGTTTGTATCTTGGGACCAGTGTAATTTATCAAACCCATAAGTTAATATTTTTCCTTTGTTGTTTCATTCGTAAAAGAGTTTGTTATGGAATCTATGGATATTAGTTCCTCTTGCCCATATATTTCGAATAAAACTATGGTTCGTGAAACATAACATTAGGAAAATAATGTTGTATTCGGAACGGCTAAATAAATCACAGAAAATCTCATATATAAAATTCTCGTGTCACAATGTTCGTTCCCGTACTCCTCCGAAACGGCTTGACCGATTCTCATGAAATTTTGTGAGCATATTGAGTAGGTCTGAGAATCGGCCAACATTTGTTTTTCATACCCCTAAGTGATAAGGGTTGTTCACCCTCAAAATTTTTTTTTTATTTTTGGACGAAATTTTTCTTTTTTATTTTTTTATAATGTGGCATAACAAAATACATACAGCCCTAAATTTTCACCCTTCTATCACCAACCCCTATTTTTAATAGTCATTTTAGTAATTAATCATTTTTCATCCCGCTCGATAGCTAATTAAAACCGAGTCGCCGTATTTTTTGTGAATGTTTTTCACTCTATTTCGATTAAAATTTCCCTGAGCTTATGGCAAAGCTAACATTTTTGTACAAAAAAAATATTTATTTTTATTAAAGTATCAAGGCATTCCTGCTATACTGCTATTCCTGCTAGATTTTTTTAAATTTCCGCGTCTTTCTGGATCAACACTCATTTGCCAGACTATACCGGTGTCACGTCCCAGTAAACATCACGGAGGAGGGATGAGAACGAAGCCGGTCTCCTGTCTTTCTCACCTTTTCTCACTTTTCTTAACCAGATACGTTTGGGTAGTTCGTATTCACAATTGAACCCGGTAGGTGGCGCCACAATCGGGTTCTAGGTATTTTTTGGAATTACGTGTTTGAGTGGGTCCCTGGATAACTTGGAAATTCAATTGTCCCGGTAGGAGGCACTGCAATCGAGTTCTAGGTTTTTAAGATTTTTCGCATTTGGAAATAAAATTTCAACCGCAATAACCGATTTGCCGCAGGCGAAGTTGCGTGGGTCAAAGAGTGTAAATATAAAATAGGATAGAAAGCTTCTGAGGATATTCTGGAAGATGTTTTTCTCTTTTATTAATATTATCGTTCTTTCTTTTTCTTATGCCGGCGAGTATGTGTCCTAAACAAGAAACAAATGGTCATGATTTCCAGAAATGATTACAGGAATGAAGGAAAACGAATGAACTGTTCTAGTTAGGTTGAATGTACTGTACAGAAACACAGCACTGAATTGTGACAAATACCGGTATTTTTAAGTTAAACAAGTCATATCTACTTTTGAAATATGAAGGATATCTAACTTTTGTAGAGAATGCATGGAAACTCTTTCCGGTACAGGAATTCCAGTAGAAACAAAACCCCAGTGGTACAAAGAATTTTTTCTTCATGAAAATGAAAACTAATTGAGTATATTAGGTCTGAAGGTAATTAAGAAAAAATAGAGGGTGGTTTATTTTTTGAACCAGTGTACTGATTTGAAAAATATCATTAAACAAAAAAAGGAAACTCAGAGCTGTCTTTATTGTATATTAACGTCCATGTATGTATAACATTATTCATTTTCTGTGGTAAGTTTAGAAACAGCTCTTACCTTTTCCTAGGCACAGAGGAACTCGGCATACGCTGCATTCCCAATTTGTCCTCACATCTGTCTTCGTTGTGCTGCAATGAGCACATCGTCTGCGGCTGGTCCTGATTGGCTGATGTAAACAGTTAATCTCACTGCTGATGAAATTGGCGACTTACCATGTAATTTATATATGATAAAAGAGTTCACGACTGCCGCATCGAGAAAGAAAAAAAAATTCTATGCCACCATTTGTGACTTTTTCTATCGATTCCATAGCATGCTCTTTGCTGGTCAAATTTATCGACGAAATTCATATTTTTATTGTAGTCTGTCAGAAGAACGGGGCACGGTATTTGGACTTTTTTTCCATCTTTTTCTTTCCTTGTCACTGATGTAGTTTCAATAGGGATGTGATAATTTGATAATAGATGGACGGATCTCTTATCACGCCATTTTACGGCAGCTATTCCAGTATTACTTGTGTGCCAGTCATATTCTCCTCTTTCTAGATTTTTGTCTGTTTTGAATACTGGTAAATTCTTCCGATTTGTATTAACTGTGCCACAGCCCAATAGTTTCAGCTCACGCAGATCTTGCATTAACTTCACAGAGACGAAAAAGTTATCGAAACATATCTTGTGATTTTTATTCACAAGAGGAGCAGCCAGAGTTTTGACTACCCTAGACCCCAAATGTTTTTCCACCACATTTCCTGTCTTGCCCGTATAAACTTCAAAATTCCAGCAGTACCATGTTGATTCAGCTAGCACCCATAACTTATACCCTCGCTTTATAGGCTTTTTGGGTAAATACTGCTTCAAGGAAGAGCACCCTTTGAATTTTATCATAGACTCTTTTACGGCTATTTTTTCATGAGGTTGAAGGCATGATTGAAAAATTTTCTTCAACTTTCCAGAAACGGTCTCAACTTATAAAGTTTTCATGGTTTTCACTAGTACGTCCTGGAATTAAGCTATTATCATTCGAGTGAAAATTTGTCACAAACCATCCGAATCTGTGCAAAGTCATAAGTTTGCTAAGATATGGATCATGAAGATCCGGTGATGAGCACCAGTGATCTCTGTAGCTAGGATATTTTTTGATGCCCATTAGAATATACATACCCAAAAAAGTTTTTAGTTCATCCATTTCTGCCCTTTTATATGGTTCACCAGAAACTTGAAACTGCTGCTCAGCATATATATTGGTTTGAAAAAGGATGTGATTCAGAATGTAATCAGTGATCAATAGATTGAAAGCTTCATAAGGATTCACCTTTTCACGATCTCTTATGAATTGTGGTAGACCGGCATCCGCAATAAATGGTTGTGGGGGTGATATATTAGTCGGGATATTATCCCAAACTAAAATATTTTGAGACCTATAAATCTGTGCCAGTGTCTCTAATGGCAAATTGTCACTCACATTCCATTCATATCCAACTGAATCAGATCCTACTAGTTCTGCATTGTTATTTGCATCTAATATATTTCGTGGAAAATCTTCCAAGAGTTTTATATTATCGCCTTCCAAGTCGCTGTCATCATCCGAAACATTGTTTGAAGGAATCGAAGCACAATCATTCTCAATTCGCTCAATTTCATCATAAAATTCATCCACAGACATGTCGACCAAATTGAATGATAAAGGTTCCCTTCTTCTATTCATTGCGTTGAAGTACGGTGGTACAATTTTTGAACACCTACAATTAAGATTCAAAAGTCACCTATTGTCGATAAGCAAACACAAAGAAATAGCTGCATACCTTCAGTAAGTCCTTTAGATTATATTTGACTACTACTTTTCTGAAGAAACTATCCAAAGAATAACTTCCAAACGTATATAGAAAATCGCGCTAACTGATCGTGACGGAGTGGTATATACAATATCCATTCCCTCATGTAGTAACCGATTTCAGTTGAAACAAATGATATCATGTGACTCTATACAACCCAATGAAGGGCCTGCAATAGCGGTGTACAATCTGAACCCGAGTCCGTTTTAAATAAATCACTGGATATCTGGTGATTCAAATTTTACACCACCGTACTGCGACGGACATAAAAGTGGTGGTTCAAAATTTGAACCACCGTACTTGAAAGAGTTAACAATTGTTTTCTTCTATTTTTGTTTAATTGGAATGGTGGAAGTGAAGTCTGAAAATATATTCATGAACGAACCTCAAATGCAAAATTTCATGTTTTTGAAGTCATTTATAGAATAAAATTAATTTATATCGAAATATCATCAATTTCAATTGACTTTTGGAAGAATATCTTATATAGACTAAAAATATCTAATATATTATCAAACTTCAATAAAAAATATATAAACTAACCAATTTCCGATTAAACTGACTGTTATAGATCGCAGTGGTTTGTACATATTTTTTATTCCGTAGTAATTGTTCCTATGAAGCTCTCTAAATCCTCCTTCAAGCATCTTGAGTGTCAGCCATTAAGTCGTGTAATCGAGTTTTCTTGAACCTCCCATTTGACATTTCCGATTTTCCTCAAAACTAGGAAACTCTTTGAAAATATTCGTTGTTGGGGAACTCACACCTGCAGTGCAGTTTATTTGTAGTGTGTTATGTGCTTTAACATGTTTATAAAAAAATTTACATATTATTATTTCGGCTTTTTTCTTGTACGTAAAATGACTGACGCCATTCTCCATTGCCGCCAGAAGTATTTGGAAAATACTGTCGAACGCACAAGTATTTGTTAGTGATACTTTTGATTTTCCTAATCTGATCAATAGTAAAGATGACATTGTTCCATTTGTTAAATATGACAATTTGCCGTATCTTTTGTACGGCATTGCGTCTAGAAACTCTACAGTGTTCTCATTTAAGTATCTGGATTTTTTGTAAATTTTTAGGTGATCCACCATTTCTTTTCCAATTATCCAATGTGTGTTATGTTCTTTAACATACTTATCAAATGATTTACATATTATTTCGGCCCTTTTCTTGTGCGTACAATGTCTGATGCCATTCTCCATTGCCTCCAGAAGTATTTGGAAAATACTGTCGATCGCACAAGTATTTGTTAGTGATACTTTTGATTTTCCTAATCTGATCAATAGTAAAGATGACATTGTTCCATTTGTTAAATATGACAATTTGCCGTATCTTTTGTACGGCAGTGCGTCTAGAAACTCTACAGTGTTCTCATTTAAGTATCTGGATATTTTGTAAATTTTTAGGTGATCCACCATTTCCTCTCCAATTATCCAATGTGTGTTATGTTCTTTAACATACTTATCAAATGATTTACATTTTATTTCGGCCCTTTTCTTGTGCGTACAATATCTGACGCCATTCTCCATTGCCGCCAGAAGTATTTGGAAAATACTGTCGATCGCACAAGTATTTGTTAATGATACTTTTGATTTTCCTAATCTGATCAATCGTAAAGATGACATTGTTCCATTTGTTAAATATGACAATTTGCCGTATCTTTTGTACGACATTGCGTCTATAAACTCTACAGTGTTCTCATTTAAGTATCTGGATTTTTTTTGTAAATTTTTAGGCGAACCACAATCTCCTTTCCAATTATCTAATGTGTGTTATGTTCTTTAACATACTTATCAAATAATTTACATATTATTTCGGCCCTTTTCTTGTGCGTACAATGTCTGTCGCCATTTTCCATTACCGCCAGAAGTATTTGGAAAATACAGTCGCACGCCCAAGTATTTGTAAGTGATACTTTAGATTTTCCTAATCTGATCAATAGTAAAGATGACATTGTTCCATTTGTTAATTATGACAATTAGACGTATCGTTTGTTTACATTGCGCCGAGAAACTCTAAAGTGTTCTCATTTAAGTATCCGGATTTTTTGTAAATGTTTTGGTGATCCTCCCTTTCCTCTCCAATTATCCAATGAGTGTTATGTTCTTTAACATGTTGATCAAATAATTTACATATTATTTCGGCCCTTTTCTTGTAACGTATGACGCCATTCTCCATTGCCGCCAGAAGTATTTGGAAAATACTGTCGAACGCACAAGTATTTGGTAGTGATACTTTTGATTTTCCTGATCTGATCAATCGTAAAGATGACATTGTTCCATTTTTTTAATATGACAATTTGCCGTATCTTTTGTACGACATTGCGTCTATAAACTCTACAGTGTTCTCATTTAAGTATCTGGATTTTTTGTAAATTTTTAGGTCATCCACCCTTTCCTCTCCAATTATCCAATGTGTGTTATGTTCTCTAACATGTTTATCAAATAATTTACATATTATTTCGGCCCTTTTTTGTACGTAGAATGTCTGTCGCTATTCTCCAATGCCACAGAAGTATTTGGAAAATACTGTCGAACGCATAAGTATTTGTTAGTGATACTTTTGATTTTTTTAATCTGATGAATCGTAAAGATCACATTGTTCCATTTGTTAAATATGACAATTTGGCGTATCTTTTGTACCACATTGCGGCTAGAAACTCTACTGTGTTCTCATTCAAGTGTCTGGATTTTTTGTAAATTTTTGGTTATCCACCCTTTCCTCTCCAATTATCCAATTGTTGAGTTGCCAGCCAATCATCTTTCCTTGAATTCTGCAAGAATTCAAGGCATAATATTATTTTGTCCTCCTCGTCGATGTAATATCTTGAACAATTCGAACATATTTCAATTTTACATATTGCATACACTCGTGCATTGTGCGAGTTTTCCTTGCAATTTTCGCATACAAATACTCGATTCAATATATTTGTTTCTGACGACAAGTCTTGAAGTGGTTTTCTTTTGAGAATTGATGCATTTTTTGGTTCAGTTTCATTTACCCAATCAGAAATATTTTTTACGAAACTTTCATACATCTCATTTTTTGTGGAAGGAAATGGGGACAGATCATCATATATCTCTCAGTAGACGGGTTTCGTGAGAAAGAACTCAATATCAGAGAATGCCGAGAAATCATTTAATATTATGTCGTGCTTCTGAACTTGCTGAACCAAAAATACAGGTTCATTATACGGAGAACTACTCAACATATTTGCATGAAATTAAATTCATTCAGGGAGGGACGTCCGAACTTCGCGACGATGGCCATTGCGTCCTGACAAGATGCATAGAATAACAAGGTGTGGACACTCCCTACTAATTCCTGCTAAAATTTTCGGCCGAAAAACGGACCAAGAACTGTCAAATCACGTACTTTATGTACTACTTCACTTTATTAACGATGGTGCCGCTAGGGTCGATTTCGAAGATTCTGACAAGCGAATAAATGAAAACTGACAAGCGACAAAGTTCACTTTTCACCGTTGCTAGTTCGTAAATTCAAATTAAAAGAATATAATGAAGCAGTTTATTGAAAAATCAATCCATTTTTTGATTAATCAGATATCTGTTCGGAGATAATATGTAAACCACATTGGTTTGGAACAGAAATTTCATCTTGCCAAGACATAATGAGGTCAAATAAGGGATTTATCAGTAAAGGAGTTTCTTTGGAACATTTTGAATGGAACTGTAAATGAAGAAATCTGTGAAATCATTATTTTTCCATTACGAAAGATCACATCCAACGTCATTAGAGTACAAGCTTTTAATTTATGTATTTTGAAATACATTGAATGATACAGAATTTTCTGTAATACCTCTACATACAATATCTTTCGATATCATATTATTATTCAAATGTAGTAATTCCTTTATCATGTAAGGCTCTTTTAAATTGAGCATTTTACTTATTATATTATATGTATAATTTGAAATTTCATCAAAACATTCTCATGTATACAGCATTTTTTCAGTCACCCAATACCCCTTGACAACTTTTCATGTTCTCAGCAATTAGATTGCTGAATATAGATTTTTAATTCGATAGCTATTATTCAGAACTAAGTATATACTGATGAAATATCGAAAAATGATTCATTAAATTGATAAACTAACCAAATAGAGGGTAGTGTACTACGTTTCAATCTTTTATTCAATATACATATATTCGCTAGAAAAATATTTTGAACAAACAAATGTTCTAATTTTCTATACCCTACCTCTAGCACAAGCCAGTTGCCATTCTTGTCGTTTAACAATATCCTTGAAACAAATAATATTATAGTATAAGAGCGCCAAAAAGAATGACGCCTTAGGAAAGCTATTCAAATTGATGAAATCACACTGTGTGGTTGCTCTGAACTTTGTTCTCTGCTAGTCCTTTCATCGTTCACAAATAATATTGTTAGTTTTCATAACATGGCATTTCATTCCTTCTCAATATATAACTGAATTGTATAATGAATATAATTATTAATCAATAGAGTTATATCTTAATTTCAACTGTTAAAACAGTTTATGTTCATCAACCGGCAAGATTATAGTAAATCAACAAGTCTTACGTTCTCCTATGTTGATTTATTAACAATTAACGGTATCAGCGATCTTTCAATATTATTAATATTAAAATTAATAACTATCTTGATACTAGAAATCTGCCCCTGATCCGGTAAGAATATACAATTGTTAAAAAAATATATTCGCATAAAAACGAAGTATTTTCGAAATGAAAATAGTATTTGATTAAAATGGTTCTGGATACTCGTTCAGAGTTCACAGACACAGCAAACATTTGACTTACTTTCGGCGAAGCAAACGACTTTCCACAAGAAACTGGAATAAGCAAAGATTCAAATTTAATTTGACATGTCGGTAATTTTGTCCATAAAATTTCTACTGCCGGCATCTATCGGCGAAAATTGAAGTAAAACAAAATCCTTGTATTTTGACAGTATTTGGACCGCAAATCGGCCGAAAATATGTCAAAGAGTGTCTTCACCATGTATTCTATGCATCTATCGTCTGATATCGCTGCTGCATGCATCGAGGCCCTCCTTGGAACGTGCTGGGTAGGATTACGGTTCTTCCTATACGTTCGTCTCTTTCGACCGGCTCCGCGGCGTTTATTCGTGCAATGAAATCCTGGAATCCGACGTAGCTGTCCGCCCGAAGGTCTTTTTGATGGGTTGAAAGATAGTGGAGCAGTTCCCCCTCCCTCTCAAACTTATCGACAATAAACTGCAATTTTAATGAAAAGTTGTGGAATTATTATTAAAAGGTTAATTGGTTTCACGATTATATGCTAACCATTTGTAAACTTGATTGGATACAGAAAAGTGAAAGTTTTTGCTTCAACGTCCTATATAATCAGAATAAAATGGCTATTGTTCTCAATGATCGGAAGAGCAATTTTGGTTTTTTCTAATGAAAAGTGAATATTATTAAATAACAAGCTTGCCAACTGTACTTTTTGAAATTCTTGTTTTTCATCCAACAGGCATAGACAATCATCAATTGAAGGGGTCAATGCAAGAAGTGCCTAAGTCACATTTTAATCAAAAGTCGGAATTTGCCGCCGTATAGTGGTATTTTTTATAGGCTTTCAGATGGGATATTTAAATTGGCAGGAATATGTACCTAAGTGCCCGAGATCACATTGTCTCCAATAGGAGTTTACCTTGTTTACAATGCAAGAAGTACCTAAGTCACAGACTTGACATGATCATTTTCATGTTGCTACGGTGACGTGGTACGTTTTATAATGGAACCACAGATTCTGTGATAAAGCGTGTAACGTCAAAAAGGAGCACCAAGCGATAAAGCTAAACAATATTTTTAGCTTTGACGCTTTTTGTAGATGATACAGTATGCATTATTCACGTGTGTATGCACCAAATAACGAAAGCGAAGACCGTTCGGAAGCCGATGAATTTGCTTCCATAATAAACAAAAAAACTTCAAACGGAGGTATGACCTGGAGTTCTTCTGCCACACTGGGACATGTTTCACAAGTTTTAAGTCGTTCACATGTTTTGTATATTCTGAGGCCGTTTCATGATAAATCTTACTTCAATATTAAGAATTTTTACTTTAATGTATCTTTAAATTTCAACAAAATAACAATTTCAACACAAAAAGTGCCTAAGTCCTAAACTATTATAATTTTTTTTAGGTAAAGAAAAAGGTATTTTTAATATGTAATTGTGAAAGTAGAAGCCATTTTTTACGTATAATACAATATCACACATATTTTGATGAAAACAGTTCGAGTAATGTTTCATACTCAAACATAAAATTTCAAACCTTAATATCTCACAATCACTTATTTGTGACTTAGGTACTTCTTGCATTGATGCCTTCAATTACAAAATTTGTCAGGTATTTACCGGTGACCAGACTGAGGTAGTCGCTTATTTAAATTTCTGGTACTGGTCACGCATATTTATTTTTTGTTGTTTTTTTCAATATCTCGGCGGTCCGCAATATTCTGATAGAAATGAATATCATTCACTAATCCGTTAGAAAGAAATCCAAAGTTCGCCATTTGCTTTCCTCAAAAGCCTTTTTTTCATCATGATATTTTGCCAATAGAAAATCGAAATAATAAAAATATTTTATTTTTGGAAGCATGTTATTATGCCAAAGTGATTGGTCTCTGAACACTCTTATGACTCTGAAACCTTTGAATTTGAAAATCACTTGGTCACACCGTTTTCTATCCGATATATTTAATAGACCTTGAATGTGTTAAAAGTAATCGGAGTTTCGGCGAAGTTCAAAATAATCATTCAAAAAATTTGAATTGATAATATTGGAATCTTTATTTCAAATCTTATATGGACATTTTATTTCGATCAAACCGTCTTCATGAGTTAGCCCATCACGAAAACATGCTAACAAGAGCGATTATCAAACCACTCAACTGGCAATTGAAATTGAAAATTTCCCAATATGAACTTTTTTCGTGCAAAGTCTTCATTTTCTTTTCCTTGAATAATCGGAAGCGTATTCAAAATGCGAGTATTTGTGATGTCTTTAATAATGTTCGTTTTCGATTTTTCTTTAAACCTACAGATTCCGAAAAAAGATTACTATCTGTGTAATAGATTCTTTGAATATTAACTCCCTTCTCCTGTAGAAAAGATAAGTGAACATTATTTATTTCACTCATGCGTCGTTCATATAGTTGTGTCAGGTTCATTTGAAAATTCAGGCTGTGGTCTGATTTCTTCATCCATAATATTAATACAATTTTTAGTTTGTCTTCCATCGATATCAATTTTTTTATGTAGTTGCCGCTAAAATGGGAATTGATATGTTCCATTTTTCTACACCAGGATTCTCTTCAACTTTTTCCATCAGCATTTTTATCATCTTCTTTATATTTTCTCTTCGAACATAGAGTAGATTTTGTTTCTTTTTTTTCTTGTTCCATAACACTAAAATGATAAACATATTAGAAAAAATGTAAAGATCATCTGTTAGCTATATAAATTCGCAAATGAATTGCTTTGTTCATTTATCAACTCCAGCATATTCACAATGACTCCACAAGTTGCACAGCTGACATAGGATCCATCCCTCTTTGTATTTTGAAGCAGAATAAAGCTCATTACAATATATACAGGACACGTCATCATAATCGCTATCCTCCTCATTAGTGTCTTCATTATTGGCCTTGTTATTCACTTCATAGATATCTTGCAGAACTGGCCGTTCGGTTTTTCTTGCCAATTTATCTCTTTGTCTGTCTAGCTTTTCATTAAAGACTTCTTGGAGTTCCGTTATCTCTGGTTTTCTATTCAGATGGCAAGTTATAGACGATTTTTTGAGGAAAAGGCATACCCAGTCCGCAGAAGCACGTCTAAATCACGTCATAATCTGGTGAGTCATCACCAGATATGTCGTAACTATATGGCGACCTTATGACGTGAAAATGACAGTCATAGACCGTTGACGTCATAAATATAACGTCATATTCACGTCATAAATATAATGTCATATTCACGTCGTCAGATGACGTCGTAGTCCCAACTATCATGTCGTGATTTTAACGTTCTTCGCCAGTTATTTCCACCACAGATTCTACATTTGGATATCTTTGTCATAGTCAGTATCACTAGGGAATAGGGATTCAACATTGGGAATCATTTAGAATACTAGTATTATTAGAAACTGATACATCACTGACAAACTGGTTTGTAGCTTCCAATACCCTCCTATATATTGTTGCATTGGGCCCACAAATTCTTTCAACTTACGCTCAGACATTTCAACCAAAAATTGGTTCAAGCCCTGTGGACAAAACCATACATTACATCTTTCGATAGAAGTGAATCTTGTTGATGTATTCTCAAATTGGGAAGGTCTTGCAATTCTTTGACCTAGGTTGGCTACTCTATTGCTCGTATTTCTTTGGAGCAGTGATAGAGCTACATGTCTCCTGAAACAAAGGTGATCTTGTTTTCCGTTTTGCTGCCTGTGCAATTGCCAAGTGTTTTGTTCTGCCGCATCTATAAGGTGAGCTATAAGAGGAAAGTACCATTTTTTCCCTGAGTTCCAATTCTATACAATCCAATATTCTGAACGCTGCGATCGACACCTCCCATACATTTGTTGTGAACATTAATGCTGTGGGGATGCAATACAGAAATTCTTTTCTTTTCCTTCTGAGAAAACCGTGTTACTGGATGCAAAGGTTCCAGGCCAAAAAAATTTGATATCATATGAACCATGCTATTATCAGACCATTTGATAACTTGTATTGACCTATCTTCAGTTACCTTATATGCATATGAGCCACGATTTTTTTTTAATTTCTCCGTCTGGAGGTAATGGATAGTTTTTAATTCGATCTCTTCGTATAGTCCCTGAAGCTTTAATTTTCCTTTTAGTAAGCTCTTCAATAAGTGGCAGGGAAGAACAAAAAATTATCGAAAAATAGAGAAAAAGGAAGGCTGGAAGATGATAATAGAATATCAACGTATTGTAATACCACAGATGGGCCCAAGCCTAGCATCCTAAAGCACTCTTTAATTTCTGATTTGGCTCCTTGATAAGGTTCATACCAAACAACATACCCTTTTGAAGTAGCACCATCCCAAAGTTTGTTACCGTATCGCAAAGGCCTCTAATAAATTGCTTGCACCCACGGCGCCCAAAATATGGCACCATGGCTTCGTCAACACAGTGATTTTGCTCTAATGGTGCAAACTTCAGAAATCTCTCATTCAGTTTTGAAAAAAGTGGTCGAACTTTAGCAAATTTGTCTGAAGGGTCCAACACATTATTATCGAAACAATGAAGATTGGCCAATATATGTCCGAAACGGTTTCTTGACATTGCTTCAGAAACTGCTTCATTATGGGAGTCTTTTGCGTTTTCCCAGTACATTCTTCTGCGTGGTTGCGAATTGTATCCGCTTAGAAGTAATATACCAATAAATGTCTCTATTTCTTCGGCAGTCATGTCGTATTTCCGGTTTTTCCTCGAAGCATATATATTCGTATATAAGACGGCTATATCTACAACTTCGGAATCGAAAAATCGCTGAAAAAGTTCCAAAGGAGTGTTATTATTCTCAGCTGTGGAGATTTCTGGCCATTCTGACTCGATTTTCGCAATGTTCAATCCACCTTTCATCCATTTATATTATTACAACGCCTAGTTAATGAAACCACTTTTCTGATTAAAACCAAAACTTTTAATGTTCGAATGTTCCACATAAAATTCGCTTTGTACAGCTTTACTTCAATGCCTTCTCGAAATTGACGAATTCTAATGCTGAATGCTGACTGAAAACCTTCGGTCTTCCGTCCGCGCTCTCCGCGGGTCTCTTCATTCGTCAGCACTTATTCGTGCTCTCATATAAACACAACACAAGAGGTTACTGAACTGATTATTCCCAATTGATAATATTGGTATTCTTTCCTTTGGTACATTTTGGAAACACAAATGCGTGCACCAATTAATTATAATCATGTTAACAAACAAATTATCAACCTTAGTCCTTAAAACCAAATAGGTCCTTAATATTAGTTTATACTAAAAATACAACATTCATAACGATATAATATACAGGTGGTCCAATAATATAATATTCATAACATTCGGCCATCCTGTTTTTCTGTGCGCCCTCGCCAGTTTATGATCAGACGGGTTTTTATTTCTTCTTAGTTCTGAAATCAGAAGACTTTCTGTAAAAGTTCATATATATATATATTTTTTTTTATACATATTTATATTTTTATTAACCATTTAATCACAAATACTATATTCCATAGAGTAATAATAATTGGCAATATTATGTTATGGTGTTCCATAATTTTATTCAATCTTTTGTTTTGTATGGTATTCCATTTTTGTAAAACATATGAATATGGAACAAAGTTTCTTGCGAAACAAGATTTAGGGGTGGCTTTTCCTACTCCTAGTCACAGAGGAACATCACCAAAATTTGTTTTGAATGCCTTCTCGCCCGCATAAAATATCTGCTTGATTTCATTCTTGTCAGTTTTTTTTTTTAAGAAAAAAAAATATTGAAAACTGCTCTTCGGGCGCCATCTTTATTATAATTGTATGGTATTCCATTCTTATCATTGCATGGTATTCCATTTTTATTATTGTATGGTATTCCATTTCTATTATTGTATGATATTCCATTTTTCTTATTGCATGGTATTCCATTTTTATTACCGTATGGTATTCCATTTTTATTATGTTTTCATAACTTGTTGTATGGTGTGCCATAATGTTTTTCCTTTTGTTGTTTTTATGACTCTAATAAATCAATCAACTCATCGATACTATTTACCTCATCATCTGAAGGTGAATCGGATTCACTTAATGCGCCAGATTTATATTCTCTTATTGCGTCTGCAGCTACCACTGCAGAATATCGTTGGTAACCTTTCATGCCTTTAAGGGCGACAATTTCGTATCGATCATTACCTAGAACTTTTGATACTTTATAGGGGCCTCCGAATTTTATTCCAGTCTTACGACCGACATCCTTGGTATCTTTTTTAGCTCCTCGCCAAAGAACCAAACTGCCTATGTTATATTTCGTGCTTTCTTTCCGTTTCTTATCAAACTGCTTTTTCATTTTTTTACTTTGTTTATCCATTTTTTGCTTAGCATTTTCTGCAATTTGTTGCCTATTCTCGGGAATAATGTCTTCTTGGCCTAAATTTCCATAACGATCTTTATCGAAGCCAAACATTAATGTATGTGGGGGATACCCTGTGCTTTCATTGATTGTGTTATTCATTCCCCAGACCACATCTGGCAGTTTATCCATCCATTCATTTTCGTTCTCTATGCTTGTATTTATACCGTCCAAAAGAGTACGATTATAGCGTTCGACTTGGCCGTTCGAACGCGGCGAAGCTACAGCATTTAAGACCAAATTAATTTTATTTTCGTCGCAGAACTCTTTAAATGTTTTAGATTTAAATGCCTTGCCACGATCTGCGATGATTCGTTTTGGTGTTCCAAACATACTAAATAGTAGAGTTCAAACCGGGCTCTATCGTGTCACCCCGTGGGACCTTCATTGCTAAAATGTATAGACCACTGGGTATCATTCTCCATACCCTTACAATGTAAATTCAACTGGTCGTCAAAAAATCGTCGTGTGCAGGAAGGGGTGGGGGGAATTTTTCCAAAAATTGACAAAAATTTTTTTTCTGTTCATGGTCATCTATATACGGTGAACATCACTCACACAAACTTCTGTTGAAATATACGATTCAGAAATATTTTTTATTAATTGTCAAAAAAGTCGGATACAATGCTCTTAAATGGAATTCCTTAAGATATAAACGCTTGCCCTGAACACCCATATTAACTATTATGTTCCACTCGGTTTTACTCGAGATCTGTTAGGATTATCGAAAAAAAGCTTTATATGAAAGGTCTGCTCCGAAAACCAACGATTCAGATGCTTCTTTCAAAATTACAATAGGTAGAACAGTTTCCTCACAAAATAAGAAATTGTGTTATTAACTCCCATTAACCGAAACCGAACCTGGAGACGCTAGTAAGGCGCAATTTGTAGCGTTAGTCCATGTTAGTGGCGACCTTATGGATTTGAGCTTTGATCTATGCACATAAGGTTCGTTATATCTATCCGACCAACTTTACAGTACTATTCCTGCGTGCCTTCAGAACGCATTTTGAAGATATTGTTTAAATTACTAATTTTTTATATATATGAGAATTTTACATATAATTCATATATATTTGATTTAATTTTGTTAATTCGTTAATAAATATGCAAATATGCGAGTTCAAACTTATATTCATTACTTCATAAATCAATTTTGTGACGTAATATTAACACATTTTTGAAATCATCGTTCATTCTCATTAGTAGTAACAAGATTTCCTGAATCCTAGACCAAAAATCTAGAAAAGAATTAAGAAGGTATATAGTTGGTATCTATGATATTTAGGGCCTAAAAATTTCTTACATGTCATGATTCATCTAATTCAACTATCACTATCACATGAAGAATCATCAAGGGAAGGAAGATTTGAAAAATTTGAAGTACTCGTATTTGCACATGTTTTTGGGCCATACATTTGCAGGAGCCAATACACGGAATTTGTTTTCTTTTACAGGAACACATTGATCCTGTGCAATCTGAAATGAGAATTTCCATTTCATAAAGAATATTTACGGATCTGATATTCGAAATAATATTTACCTTTCCTACAACTGCAGTTGCTAAGGATAGAGGTTTCCTTAGGTAGGATTGGCATCGTCGTTAATTTTGGCAGAAGTTTTCCATTTTCTACATACCACCCACTAAATATAGGATCCGGTAAAGATGGTCATGGTACATTACTATTGATCCAAATTTTTGTTTGGTAATGGACTCGAAGGCTGTGTTGTCTCAAACTATCCAATGTTGGAGGTAATTTAATTATGGATCTTGAAGAAGCTATAATATTCCCCTGAGCCTGTTGATACATTTCACATTTTCGTTTGTCGTATACAGATGGATTTCAAATTCAACAATATCATTGAATACTTATTCTCTCAAATTCTCAAAATCTTGAAAGTTCACTCTGCAGTATCTGCTCAGAATCTTCATCAATTTTCATTATTTTTTTACCTTCTTCGACATTTTGACCGAATGAAGATGCAAAGATGAGCGTAATGTGACTAACTTGATACCAATAATGTTGTAACTCAAGAACCATTCATCCATTCTATAGTACTATTTTCAGTTTATCCCACTGTTCCTCCTGCAGCTTTGGAATTTTTGTTGATATGCTCTAGCGCCTGATCTACAGAAAGTTGGTTAAAATTCCCAATCAAACATTTAATGACAAAATTCCTATTTTTGAATTCATCATGTACTTCCAGTGCCATGTTTGAAAGTATTCAATGATATTGTTGAATTTGTAATCTGTCTGTACACGACAAACGAAAATGTGAAATGTATCAACAGGCTCAGGGGAATATTATAGCTTCTTCAAGATCCATAAGTAAATTACCTCCAACATTGGATAGTTTGAGACAACACAGCCTTCGAGTCCATTACCAAACAAAAATTTGGATCAATAGTAATGTACCATGACCATCTTTACCGGATCCTATATTTAGTGGGTGGTATGTAGAAAATGGAAAACTTCTGCCAAAATTAACGACGATGCCAATCCTACCTAAGGAAACATCTATCCTTAGCAACTGCAGTTGTAGGAAAGGTAAATATTATTTCGAATATCAGATCCGTGAATATTCTTTATGAAATGGAAATTCTCATTTCAGATTGCACAGGATCAATGTGTTCCTGTAAAAGAAAACAAATTCCGTGTATTGGCTCCTGCAAATGTATGGCCCAAAAAACATGTGCAAATACGAGTACTTCAAATTTTTCAAATCTTCCTTCCCTTGATGATTCTTCATGTGATAGTGATAGTTGAATTAGATGAATCATGACATGTAAGAAATTTTTAGGCCCTAAATATCATAGATACTAACTATAAACCTTCTTAATTCTTTTCTAGATTTTTGGTCTAGGATTCAGGGAATCTTGTTACTACTAATGAGAATGAACGATGATTTCAAAAATGTGTTAATATTACGTCACAAACTTGATTTATGAAGTAATGAATATAAGTTTGAACTCGCATATTTGCATATTTATTAACGAATTAACAAAATTAAATCAAATATATATGAATTATCTGTAAAATTCTCATATACATAAAAAATTAGGAATTTAAACAATATCTTCAAAATGATGATTCTTCATCTGATAGTGATAGTTGAATTAGATGAATCATGACATGTAAGAAATTTTTAGACCCTAAATATCATAGATACCAACTATATACCTTCTTAATTCTTTTCCAGATTTTTGGTCTAGGATTCAGGAAATCTTGTTACTACTAATGAGAATGAACGATGATTTCAAAAATGTGGTAATATTACGTCACAAAATTGATTTATGAAGTAATAAATATAAGTTTGAACTCGCATATTTGCATATTTATTAACGAATTAACAAAATTAAATCAAATATATATGAATTATATGTAAAATTCTCATATATATAAAAAATTAGGAATTTAAACAATATCTTCAAAATGCGTTCTGAAGGCACGCAGGAATAGTACTGTAAAGTTGGTCGGATAGATATAACGAACCTTATGTGCATAGATCAAAGCTCAAATCCATAAGGTCGCCACTAACATGGACTAACGCTACAAATTGCGCCTTACTAGCGTCTCCAGGTTCGGTTTCGGTTAATGGGAGTTAATAACACAATTTCTCATTTTGTGAGGAAACTGTTCTACCTATTGTAATTTTGAAAGAAGCATCTGAATCGTTGGTTTTCGGAGCAGACCTTTCATATAAAGCATTTTTTCGATAATCCTAACAGATCTCGAGTAAAACCGAGTGGAACATAATAGTTAATATGGGTGTTCAGGGCAAGCGTTTATATCTTAAGGAATTCCATTTAAGAGCATTGTATCCGACTTTTTTGACAATTAATAAAAAATATTTCCGAATCGTATATTTCAACAGAAGTTTGTGTGAGTGATGTTCACCGTATATAGATGGCCATGAACAGAAAAAAATTTTTTGTCAATTTTTGGAAAAATTCCCCCCACCCCTTCCTGCACACGACGATTTTTTGACGACCAGTTGAATTTACATTGTAAGGGTATGGAGAATGATACCCAGTGGTCTATACATTTTAGCAATGAAGGTCCCACGAAAATCTGTTTTAGAGCTCTTTTCATGCCTTGTGAACTCTACTAAAACAAATCCTTCAAACAATAAATTACCTCGTTTGAGTTGGTCGTTCTAGTTGGTCTTGCAAACAAGTATTTAGAAAATGAATCGATAATCATAAAAACATATGCATAATTTTTGTTTGTTTTACAAAAGGGTCCTAGGTGATCAATATGCCATGTACAAAGGGGTTCCTTTGCTGTAGGTATAGGATGAAGAAACCCTTCTTTTTTTCCATATTGACTTTTCTTATAGGCACAATCTATACATGCATTAACATTTTTTTTTATAAATCGTGTCATTTTTGGAAACCAAAATTTACTTTTTATTAAGGTTTCACATCGTTTTAGGCCTATGTGACCTATTTCGTCGTGATATTTTCTCATAATATTAAATCTACATATTTTCGGAATTACCAGTCTTAATTCATCATTCAAAATTTTCCTGTAAACCCTATCATTTTTAAGACAATATGTCAGTTTCATGTTTTTGTCGGCAGTTCCTGATTTTAATTTTTCACGAATTATTCGAATTCGTTCGTCTTGCATTTGTACGGTTAAAGCCCAGTCGTCAACTTCTATTCTTAAAATATTTTCCGCGTTTCTACTAAGAGCATCGACATGTGCCATTTTACTACCTGGACGATGTTCAATTTCAAAATCGTAATCTTGAATAGCTAACCACCACCGTGCTATTCTGGGTACTAATTCCTTTTTTATAAATGTACTTCGAACTGCACTGCAATCCGTTACTATTTTAAAATGAGTACCATGAAGGTAAATTCTAAATCTTTTTATAGATTCAATTACAGCTAAAGTTTCCAACTCATATGAGTGGTAAAAGGACTCATCCACGGTTGTTGCTCTACTATAATAAGCCACTGGTTTCAATCCACTATTTGATTCTTGAAAAAGAATAGCGCCAATACCCTTTGAGCTGGCATCAGTATGTAGTTCCTTTTTTGAATCCGAATTGAAAATGGTTAAAACCGGTTCATTAGTTAAGATTGATTTAATTTTTGAAACTGCCATATTTTGATCTTTTCCCCATTCCCATTTTACGTCTTTCCTAAGTAATTTTGTTAGAGGTGCAACTATTTCAGCATGATTTTTAATAAATTTCCTGAAATACGAACTTAGACCTAAAAACTGCCTTATTTCATGAACATTTGTAGGTATTTTGAAAGTTTGAATAGCTTTTACTTTCCTTGAACCAGGTTTGATTTCATTCTCACTAATTTCGTACCCCAGAAAATTAATTTTAGTTTTGAAAAAATAGCATTTTTCTAAATTTAATTTCAAATTATTATCGTTGCAAATTTTTAAAATAGTGTTTAGTTTTTCCATCCCTTCAGTTATTGATTTTGACGGGATCAAAATGTCATCGAGATAAACCAATATTTCCACATGGCGTAGAGGGCCCATAAGATTATTTATTAACCTTTGAAAAGCTGATGGTGCATTACATAATCCAAATGGTAAACGAAGAAACTCATATTGCCCATCTGGAGTAATAAATGCAGTTTTATCTATCGAATCTTTGGCTAATGGAATTTGGTAATAACCCTGCTTCATATCTAGGCTACAAAAATATTTGTTGCCGCCTAATTTGTTGATAAGATCTTCAATATTTGGTAATGGGTATCTGTCTTTTACAGTAATGGCATTTAGTTTTCTATAATCAATACAAAGTCTATGATCCCCGTTTGGTTTTTTAACTAAAATTGCGGGACTGGCATATGACGAATTAGAAGTTTGTATAATACCTGCTGTTAATAATTCATTTACTAGTTCACGCATTATTGTTTTTTCTTTTTCTGATAATCTATAAGGTTTATAGTATATTGTTTGTTTTGAATTTAAAGTTATTGAAAACTCAGTATTGTTTATTGTGCTCAGTTCGGCAGGAGATTTTGCAAAGCATGATTGTTTCAAATTTAGTAATTGAAGCAATTTATTCAAATCTTCTTCAGTCATATCACCGTGGTTTACCACAGCAGACTCAATGCTCTTTAAACATTCGACATTACGCTTATTTTCACACTTTGATAAAGTCACATGATTATGCTTTATTTTCAACACCATGTCCTGTTGGTTTAATATAGGTTGTCCTATAATAATATCAATATCACTCATTGGTGTATTAACTATTAATATTTCTGTATGGAATTCCATTTCATTTATTAAAATATCTGTTTTAATTATACCTTTTGGAACCACGAATGATCCACCAAAACCTTTAATAACCGTGTTAGAGGGCAGTAATTGTAAGTTTGTTTTATTTAAGACCTTCATATTTGCCAGATTTACTGAACTTCCTGTATCTAAATACCCTCTAAACGGAATATTATTTATTATGACAGCCAGTTTATATAAATCATTCTTTACTTGCCCTAGAGTGTTAACTTCCTCAACCTTCTGTTTCTTAAACCAGCAATCGTCTCGGCGGTGTCCCGCTTTCTTACAAAAATCGCATCGCTTCATATTCTCCCTTTGACTTGACCTTGACCCAGTTTGTCGCTTGAAGCAATCCTCAGTGGCGTGGTTTGTAAGACGGCATAAGGCGCACCGGGATCGTCCTGGTCTTCCTTCTTTCGAAGTAGACGGTTTAATTCGGCTCCAGCAGTCCTTTGCAATGTGTCCCAATTTTCCACAAATGTAGCACTCTATTTTAAATCTTTTTCCGAAATGGGGCTGCATTGCGTCCTTTTGAGGGCTTTGGTAATTGTCCATAGGGGCGATAAAGACTGCATACAACTCGTCTGGAGTACCACATTGAAATGCACGGGCATTTGGTTGTAATTCTTGAGGAAGACCTCGAATTATACAAGATATCGTAGCTTCATTATCGAGTCGGCATTGTTGAGTCAAATTCAGTTTTGCATGATAATAGTGCGTCATGCTTTCGCCGGGACTCTTTTTACGTGCAACCAGTTCTTCTAATAAAGTGGCGTAATCAACACATCTCGGAAAAGCTCTGGATAACGCTGTTTTCCACTCTGTCCAAGTCTTGTCGTAGCTGTCTAATCGGAAAAACCACTCACGTGCTGCGCCCTTTAATTTCATTTGCATATATCCAGCTTTTTCATAATCGCTCCATCCATGAATCATCGAGAGTTGATCAATTTTGTTAAGCCACGATACGACAGTGTGGTGGCGATCATCAGGATCGAAGGGCGGAATTATATCACCCTTGACTGCAATTTTTCCAGTGCTTCTATCCATGTTAGCTGCAGCGGCGTCATTCTGTTCAAAGTTTAAATCTCCCAGATTTGTTGAAATCGATGGAAGTCTGGGATTGCCGTCGAATTTTCTTTTAAGGGCGGCCGTGATTTGTTTCTCTATGTGTTGTTCAATCAAATCGTCGTACACTCGATTTCGACGCACTTCCTCGTCACTTATTTCCCCGTTGTCACTCATTTTATTCGGTCCAAAATCACTTTTAACTCGCCACAAAATTGAGAAAAAAAAAACTGTTCTGTTGATCCCACTTCTGAATTATTACAACGCCTAGTTAATGAAACCACTTTTCTGATTAAAACCAAAACTTTTAATGTTCGAATGTTCCACATAAAATTCGCTTTGTACAGCTTTACTTCAATGCCTTCTCGAAATTGACGAATTCTAATGCTGAATGCTGACCGAAAACCTTCGGTCTTCCGTCCGCTCTCTCCGCGGGTCTCTTCATTCGTCAGCACTTATTCGTGCTCTCATATAAACACAACACAAGAGGTTACTGAACTGATTATTCCCAATTGATAATATTGGTATTCTTTCCTTTGGTACATTTTGGAAACACAAATGCGTGCACCAATTAATTATAATCATGTTAACAAACAAATTATCAGCCTTAGTCCTTAAAACCAAATAGGTCCTTAATATTAGTTTATACTAAAAATACAACATTCATAACGATATAATATACAGGTGGTCCAATAATATAATATTCATAACAATATATTTTTTCAAATTCTTCTACCTTGCTTTTTTTTAAGTTAATATGGAATGAGATCATCTTCATCCCACAAAATAATTACGTTCGTGATGTAAACAATACTACTGTTGTGCGTTGATCTAAGAGCCATATATAAAGTAAGCGCCATCTGTTGAAGATTGTTCAAATTTCTGCAAGACGCTCTTCAACGGAAGCCTGCAAAGTGTCCTTGTAGAAAGACGGTGGGCATATCTGGGTTAAATAAAATGTATTATGTAGGACAAATTCCAA
This sequence comes from Halyzia sedecimguttata, assembly GCA_937662695.2. Classification (NCBI taxonomy): domain Eukaryota; kingdom Metazoa; phylum Arthropoda; class Insecta; order Coleoptera; family Coccinellidae; genus Halyzia; species Halyzia sedecimguttata. The sequence goes on from OW569417.2 coordinate 77,913,462, forward strand.
TATAGCAAAGTGAACACTTTGGTTTGAAAAATTTGTAATAATTGTTACCGTTTATAAAATCTGTAGTCGAATAGTGATGAATAAACTCACCAAATTCCAACCCAGTTTGTTTTTGAAGGGAACAAATGTATCAATTATATCTTGAATACTGCTTCCTGAGGGTTAGCTCCCATTTTTGTAAAACCAATGTCCATGGCTCGAACGAATTCTTCAACCATTGAATATCGCCCAGCATTTCTTCTGGTAGCGTTTTACCTGGAAAAAAGTGGTCGATATTGATATGCATATAAGTAGTAGTTGTAGTTATATCGGGTGTCCCAAGGTGAGTGGCCTATTAGATTATTATGGAAACTATTTATGGTAAAGATTTTAAATTTTGTGGATCGATATTTGGCCATGTATGGTACATTTTTAAAATAATTTCACAATTCCAGTGTTGCCGGATGTACGACAATTTGGCAACAACTTTGTTATTTTAAATGGGACATCCGGTATTTCTATTTTTTTTATGATACTCCATAAAATACTGAATCTATTCATTCTGACTTTTTCATACCTATCTTTAACGGTTTCTTAGTTATTAATTATTTTTCGAAGTTTTAGATCAAATTGGCGTGTTACGAAAATGACTCTAGTTCGCTCAATATTTGAGATTTGAATCAGAAAATTTAGCAAATCATTAGATATTGATCTGGTATATGTCACTGCTTTTGAATTATAATTGTCAGTTATACAGGATGGACAAAAAAAAACATCATTTGCTAAGTTACAAAATCGTAAAAAAGTCGGTTTTTTCAAATTAGACACCTAGTATATTATTCAATTGGATTTTCTGACGCCCAAAAATGACGATTTCTTGTATTAAACATTCCCCCCCTAGTAAATTTTGACTCGTCACTCCAGATGATTTTAGATAAAAAATTTGGATCTTCCAGGATGTGGGTAGTAATTCTTTCGCAAAATACCATTCTCCTCTGAAAATCTTCTGGCCTTAATTCCTGAACCCTCACATATTTGAAGTCATGCATTCGATGTTCTGATAATATCCTTTGCACTGAAGATTTACTTATTCCTAATTCCCATGAGGCGTATCTTATAGATGCTTCAGGATAAACTTCGAAAAATATTAAAACATTTATTTGGTTATCTTCAGTGTTAACTTTTCTGGGTAAAACTACTTTATTTTGCTCTCGTAATTTTGATCCAAATTGTAAGAAATTTCTGCTCAATCTTGAAAACTTTTTTGATTCATTCGAGGTAATTGTGGATACATTTCATTGAATTTTCGACATGTTCTCTCGACAACTTTGTCACATTCGCCAAAAATTTCAAATAAATTCATTAAAACTGCATGTGTATTATATCTTTCTTGAGCCATTATTTATAGAAAAACCTCGATACAAAACACCTGTTAGGCAATAATTGTATATTTTGATATTTATGGATTGAACTGATTCATAGATATATCGATCTATGAACGACATAGAGAAAATAACAATACAAAAGAAATTAACGCTTATTGAATCCATCTGAAATCTAATGAACGCATATAACTCGGAATCCAGTTGAGATAGGTATAGGAACGTGAATATAAAAATTGTAGAGAATGTTGTACTGATTCCAAAAATTGAATAATATACTAGGTGTCTAATTTGAAAAAACCGCCTTTTTTACGATTTTGTAACTTAGCAAATGATGTTTTTTTTTGGTCCTTCCTTTATAACTGACAACTATAATTCAAAAGCAGTGACATAAACCAGATCAATATCTAATGATTTGCTAAATTTTCTGACTCAAATCTCAAATATTGAGCGAACTAGAGTCATTTTCGTAACACGCCAATTTGATCTAAAACTTCGAAAAATAATTAATAACTAAGAAACCGTTAAAGATAGGTATGAAAAAGTCAGAATGAATAGATTCAGTATTTTATGGAGTATCATAAAAAAAATAGAAATACCGGATGTCCCATTTAAAATAACAAAGTTGTTGCCAAATTGTCGTACATCCGGCAACACTGGAATTGTGAAATTATTTTAAAAATGTACCATACATGGCCAAATATCGATCCACAAAATTTAAAATCTTTACCATTAATAGTTTCCATAATAATCTAATAGGCCACTCACCTTGGGACACCCGATATACCATTTTACCTTGGGAAACCTTCTCATCATGGGAAATCTTGTGTCCCTTCTGGATCAAACCAAGTTCGATGAATTTCTTCCTTTTATTAGTATAATTATCATATAATATGCCTTTGCACGAAATTCTTCTTCTGTCCACAATCTTAGATGGAATGTAGTACAGTTTTCTTTTTTCACTCGGCACAAGGTCTATTATTTCGTCCACCATGTCCACAAAGATTCCTCTGGTTAGCCTGAAATAAATTTATACATTCAGTAATTTATCCAGTGTAGCCTAGATACAAGCCACTCACTTTTTGTTCACATCTGCCGATAACTTTTCTTCTACTAAAAATTTTGCGAGTTGTCGCCGGTTCACTTGTCCTTGTTCAATGGAGTGTAGAATAAGCTTTCCTTGAACAGTTGCCAAAAGTCTTCGCCTCAATTCTCTTACTCCTCGCCCTGAAATTAATTGCCCATCATACCCTACGTGATTTATCATGAATATTTTTAATAGAAATAATAAATTTTCAACTGGTATTTATCATTACATATGAATGAAGTAATTAATAATAAGTTGAAAAACTTATTAACTCGCCATTTTGCAACGTACTATTGTTTCAGAATAAGATGCTGACCCTTAACCCATATATTACCAAAACTTTTTCGTGAAATTATTGGAATTTTGATGATAGTTTAGGGATCTGAACTCAAATTCAAACACATTTAGTGAATGGTTTCACAAAAATTTTTGTTAGTTTTCGAAAAATCAACCATCCTTTTAAAAGGACCCTGGTAATATAAACTACTTTGAATGTTGAAGGTTTACTTTTAATATCAAAAATGAATACATTCAATAATATTTGAACTCCAAAGTATTATTCAGTATGATACAGTGAGAAACATTGTTTGGGATGGAGACCTGCATCACATTTCTCGCAAGAAAAATTGACTTTTTTATGACAATATGCACATTTGCGTTGCTTTTCTTGATAAATCACCAAATGGCCAATTGAATCATAGCGTGAATGTGCATGGTAATTTGCACTGAAACGAACAGGTCCTCTTTTCGTCTTTTTCTTGTACGATTCAAGTAATCCCTGTGCAATATATCTTCTAAATGCCAAGTGATCTAGTTTACCGCCATCATATCTATGTAGTTGCCAACTATTTTGTACTATCATATCTATACAGTGGCAGAATAATGGAAAATACCATTTTTTACCTCTTATTGAGGTGCGGTATAGGCTTATATTTTGATCAGCACGATCGACTCCGCCCATATTTTCGTTATAAGCCTTTATAAGACGGGGTTGTTCAATGACTATTTTCTTCTTTTCTTTTTGGGAATATCTTTCCACTTTCACAAGAGGAAATATATCATTACTGTTAGATGCAATACTAACAACGTTATTGTCATGCCATTTACAAACAAAATTTTTTTTATCTTCAGTAGAAGCGTATTCATAGAATCCCCTTTGCTTCTTTTTAAGAAGTTTGCTATGGGGTATTGGGCAATTGGAAATTCTATTTTCCCTCAATGTTCCTGTAGCATGCAGTCCTCTTTAAGTCATTTCTGTGAGTAGTGGAAGTGACGTGAAAAAATTGTCGAAAAATATATGGAAATTCAAATTTCCTTTATGGCGACTCAAAACGTCACAGAAATGTAAAACCACGCTTGCTCCCAAACCTAGGTCCTTATATTTCGCATTGAGAACCGTTGATGACCCTTGATATGCTTCAAACCATTCAACATATCCCAATCTTGTTGTCCCTGTCCACAGTTTATAGCCCCATCTGATAGGTTTTCCCCTTATGAACTGCTTTGAGCCGTGTCGACCAAAATAGGGAACCATGGATTCGTCAACACTATGGAATTGTTCTGGTGGTGCTAACTCTATGAATTTCTGGTTCAGTTTCAAAAAAAGAGGTGAAAGCTTTGAAAATTTGTCGGTGCTGTCCAAATGTAAGTTGTCAGCCAAATGTAAATTTTGCATTATGTACGAGAATCTATTCCTCGATATTGCATTCTGGATCAGTGTATTGCCACAATCAGGTGAGTTTTCCCAGTACATAGCTCTCCTGGACATAGTGTTGTATCCACTGACCAACAATACCCCAATGAAGCACATGATTTCATCAGATGTCACATCTCCGAGGCGACCTTTCTGGAAAGCATATAAATTTGTATATTTAGTTATCATGTCGATAACTTCAGAATCTAAAAATTGTCTCAATTGCTGTACTGGTGTGAGGTTGTTCCTAGGTCCAATTGGTTTTTCATAATCCGGTATGTTTTTGGAAATAGTTTCACCGCTTTTCCACGAATATGACTTTTTCCTTTTCATTAGTGAAGGCACAGTTTCAGCACTCCTGACGAAGTTCGACAAAGGTAAGTCATCTTCATCAGAATCCTCATCAATTCGTTCGATTTCCGCTTCGGCCCTTAGATGACTACCAGGAAGATTTTGAATGGTAACTTCATCCTCGCTTCCTGAATCCTCATCAGTGACTTCAGTATTCGCATTTTCTGGTGGTAGCAATATAATTTTATGCGATGTCTCCAAATCATTTTCTATTTGCTCAATTTCCTCCAGTATTTCATGTAGTCGCAAAGGACGTTTGTTATAACTGGAAAAGTAAACAAATTGTCATATCGTATTTTTGAGAGATCATCATAGCACATAATACCACGGTCCTTTATAAAGGACGACAACATTTACGGCACCCTAATGAAAACACAACACAGTATATGCAAAAAATGAATACGGAGAATGAACCTTACACTATTCTCAATAAGTTCATTCAGAAACGAAAATAAATTATCATATAATAGTCTTATATTGCTTACCTCCAGTTATCTCTAGCCGCCATACTCGAAACGCTCACAGATAAATTTGCACTTATTCCTTCAGAAACAAATGATGGAATGAAAAATAAACAAATAACAGGTGGCTAAACATTCAAGGAAGTTATATATGTGGCGCCATCTCTGACGAAGTATATTAAACTTCCGAATTACAGATTTTTGTATCTGTACTTTTAAAAGGACCCTGGTATAAACTGGGTTAAGAGTGTCATCCTACTTCCTAGACTCTTCCTTAACTTTTGAACTAAATGGTGGTACATTTTTCAGATATTTTCTTCTCCAAACTTTACCACCCTCTAGCTGGTTTAGGACATACGATTGTTCTTGTTCAAACTACCTGAGGATTCACACCCTTAAGGATCGGCATGTTATTCTGAAGCAGCTTGTACGAAATACTTTTCGTAATTTTCGAATAATTATGTGTAAATTGTAGTCACAGTGTGAGTGAGATAAACAGTTGAAGTAATCTTGGCGTTGCTGACAGAAAATATATTATTTCACCGTAAACACTAAAAATACTGAAAAGAAATGTTTTCCACAAAAGTCACCATATTGAAATGAAACTGCAAAAAAGTATTTAAAATAATCATACTATATACTAATTTGAAACTGATGTATTCGAAGAGGGACCTGTCTCGGATATTGAAGCCAAATTCGAATCTGGATCCGGGATATTTGTGACATCTGATTATATATGCGATTGGCTCAGTGGTAGAGTAATTGACTTGGGAGCGGAAGCCCCAAGTTCAATTCCGAGGCTAGGAGAGAAATTTTCTAGTCACGGTAATCGCCACCATTCGCTGTTGGGTCAAAAATTAACAGTGCTGTGCCTAAGGTGGCGTAAGGACACAGTAACAAAGCCTACACAGAACACAACTGGTTCTCCTAACTCAGGGCAAGCTCTTAGAGCTTATGAGGGGTCTCCTTGTGGAAGACCCAGGAGGATCAGTATAATAATAATAATAATAATAATAATAATAATCTGCAATGAAAATTTTATATTTATGAAGACGTGAGGTAATTGGGGATATATTAACAATTCATATCTGCCAATATGTCACTATTTTGAAGAATATTTACAGGTGGCTCAAATAAGTTGAGCAGAACTTCTTTATCTTTCGGATTTTCCACTAAATCTCCAATCAAGGCATCTGACAAATCAGCAATTTCGAACACATTGTTTTCTGAAAAGAAAAATTATAACTGTTGCATATTAATTAATAATTGCATCCTATCATGCCAAATTATGAGCATGCCCAGGTAACACATTAATATTATCGAAAGACAAGAGGAACTCAATTACTATCATTTCATGTATCGCAATATATCTAAAACTATCGCCTGGTTGTAGCTCGGGAGTTCAGTTGAAATGCCCCATCCCATGATCCCATATTACACGGGCGTAGCCCGAAATGCATAGCCCCCGGAATGTTTGAAATATTATATGAATATTTTATTGAAATAACTAGAGGCGAATTTTTTAACATAAATATAAGTCATTATTTTGTTTCATTTTCTTGAACCCCCGGAAATTAAGACTTGGCTGCGCCCGTGCCTTACGACAACGTGAAGAATACCGTGTGAATATAAAAATTACTTTAATTTATTCTTAGCAATAACAATTTGCAAATTTGGATTCTGACCTTCATAGCATTCCTTGTCGATATTCAAATATAGTTACCATAGAATTAATCAAAATTTAGAAAGAAGATATGATGAGTTTTCAGACAGAAGCTGTTGTTTCACAAAAATTGTACGTGAAATGTATTTATATTGGATTTCGCACTACAACGTATAGATTTCCATTCGATTGCCGACTCAAAGTACTTGGAAACTCACTAACCAAATCGAAATGATTTAGTCAAATATTTTTTGAATCGTGCAGTTCTACCCTGTATGCAAAGAAGTGTTCGTCAAAAAAAATCGTTTCAAATAGTTGGAAGCAAGAAAAAAATAATCGTTTGTTCAATAAAACTATTTTGTTCACCAAACAAAATTTCGGTTCATCATCATCATAGTCCTACGTCAGTACCGTATTAGGTCTATATATAATTCCCTTGAATTCAATCCAAGAAACAGCGAATGATTCCTCGAATTGACTTCGAGTAATATCAAGATGTTCAAGATCCAAATTGAAATCTACCTTACCATGTTTCAAATCATTCTGAAATTGTGTTTAGTGTTTAGCTTCAAAGCGCATACATGAAAGTTGTATTAATGGCCCAGTCATTCTGAATACTTGTTGATGTGGGATAATGGGTATAGGACAGCCAGTTAAAAACAACTTTTTAATTACGCGACGTTTCGTCCATATATTCAGACTTCTTCACAGCTAAAAGAACCAAATTGAAAATTACAAGATATGAAATGAAATTATCGAATGGAGCCTTACCACTAATTAACTGTTGCAGGCTAAGATGTAAAAAACAAACAATAGAACAAACCATGTATAGATAAAATTAATGTCAAATATTTACAATAAAAACAAATTAAAATCGACATCACAGCAGAATAAATAAGTCCTAACACAAACACAATATTTCATATACTCCAATCATGACCATGAACAAAGTTTTACAACAGATCTACGTAAACACAGATGGTCAGGTTATTCCGTCCGCCAGCTGATTGCGATTTCTTCGATACAAATTTAAAATATTCGAATATACGGAGCTCAAGTTTTGGGTATCAGTCCTGTCATTTGCCGTGTCATTCAAATTAATATAAATCATTTCGCTTATGCACCTTTTAAAATAAACACTTTCATAATCTAAGATTTTTACATTCTGAAAATTAAATGAATGGAGGTCATTAAAATGATGTTTAGAAAGTGCGGTTTTTTCCCTGTTATTATAATTCTTAGTCTGACAATCATATCGATGTTGTCTAACTCTACATAGATTTCAAGAAAAGGTACATCAAATGATAACTTCACAAGACATTTCTCAATTACTTCATTCATTACAAAATTGGCGATTACAGGAGATGCTGGGTTTCCCATTGCTGTTCCATCAAGTTGACTAAAAAACTTACCATCAAATGCGAAATAACTATTGTCAAACATAAAACTAACTATCTTCAGCAACATGCCCCTTGATAACTGTGTATACGATGATATAAATGTCCAATTTTTACTAATCATGTCTAATGTCAATAATTTAGGAATGTTGGTGAACAACGACACCACATCCAGTGAAACCTAAATATCTAAAAGATGAAGTGCCAATTGTGCAGCGTTCTGAATTGATCTACCAGATACCTTGTAGTGATTGTAATAAATGCTATGTTGGACAGACGAAGCAGTTTCTCCATAGTAGAGTTAGACAACATCGATATGATTGTCAGACTAAGAATTATAATAACAGGGAAAAAACCGCACTTTCTAAACATCATTTTAATGACCTCCATTCATTTAATTTTCAGAATGTAAAAATCTTAGATTATGAAAGTGTTTATTTTAAAAGGTGCATAAGCGAAATGATTTATATTAATTTGAATGATACGGTAAATGACAGGACTGATACCCAAAACTTGAGCTCCGTATATTCGAATATTTTAAATTTGTATCGAAGAAATCGCAATCAGCTGGCGGACGGAATAACCTGACCATCTGTGTTTACGTAGATCTGTTGTAAAACTTTGTTCATGGTCATGATTGGAGTATATGAAATATTGTGTTTGTGTTAGGACTTATTTATTCTGCTGTGATGTCGATTTTAATTTGTTTTTATTGTAAATATTTGACATTAATTTTATCTATACATGGTTTGTTCTATTGTTTGTTTTTTACATCTTAGCCTGCAACAGTTAATTAGGGGTAAGGCTCCATTCGATAATTTCATTTCATATCTTGTAATTTTCAATTTGGTTCTTTTAGCTGTGAAGAAGTCTGAATATATGGACGAAACGTCGCGTAATTAAAAAGTTGTTTTTAACTGGCTGTCCTATACCCATTATCCCACATCAACAATTACAAATTGAAGGACGTGAAATATTTATTATTCTGAATACTTTTCCTTAATACAACATGTTATGATGTTTTGGTTTCAATGTCTGTTTGAATAAAACATGATAGAGAGTATGGTGTTCTCGAACAAGTTCATCGATTAAAACATCAGATTCACTCTGAAGAAACCTTGGTGTGATCAAATCAACTATTTTTGATAATTTAATGTAGAGATTCCAATGTGGATTACCCTCGGGAATCAGATCTCCAATGATCAAACCTAAATATTTGCAAAATATTTTTATTTCGGTGGCAGACATGTGAATTTTAATTATTTTCAAATCATCTGCCTTCAGTTTTGGTGGTCTATTCTTATTGTCAATGTATCCAAAATCGAAAGTTTGAAGTCTGTGATTGAGAATTTTCAGTTCAAACAGATTATCAGCATAAATCAAATGGTTCAAAATTAGGGTCAAATCAAAAATTCAAACTCCTTCAAAAATATCATGTATTATATCCACATTGTAATTTTGAGTAAGGTGATATGTTTTCAAAGCATGTCAAACACACTCTTCTTTTATGCCCGTTTGAGTCTTATCGTTCTTGCTCAGATCAATTTAATAATTTTCTTCATTTCTGTATATGTCCTCACTTGCAGTACATCTAGATATATTAGCATCTTTTGAGCTTTTACATTGTCTACAATAGAAGTTGGCAGAAAAACTTTCCACGAGACCTAGTATACTGTTCAGTCCTAAATTATCACTGATTATCAAACCTAAGGAAATGTAAAGTGTTTTAGTTTCACCATTGGCCGTTTTAACTTCCACACCATTGCATTCTAAATCCGTCAATTGTTGTGTCAAAGCTTTGAATATTTGTTTTTTCGAAAACTTTTCTTTGAGATTGGAATTGTAGAGTGCGAATAAGAAAATATCTGGCAAATCTTGATCCGCCTCTTGATGAAATTTAATGAAATGTGTCGCTGCGTGTTTTTTGAATGACTTGAGACATCATCCAAAACCGCTTGGTTGATTTCGCCAATTAACGAACTTGTCCGAGATATTTACGCTACAAAACTACCCTGCAAATTTCAACGCTCTAAGTCGTTCCGTTCGAGAGTTATCGTGGTAACGGCTGGCCGGACCGGACGGACAGAATCGAATTTGACCTCGAATTCTTCATCAAGGAGTCGAACCCAATCGTTTGAGACCATTTTCGTAAAAAAATTCGAAAAATACAGACATTGTGACGAAATGATAGCACGCTGTTCCTTGCGGAACACGCGCTTAAAAACACGTGTAGACCTAGACTGAAAGATACTTTAATACTTAAAACTGTACTTCTCACTTAACGTAACTAGATAGAGAGAGAACATCAACTCGGTATCATACACGGAAAAAAAAGAAAGGTTGAATTGAACAAATTTTGTTTTAATCAACCAAATAAAAGTGTCATATATGCACGACAAAATATCTTGTTGCATTAAGTAAAACAAATTCTTGTTTCAAAGTAAATAACGATTTTGAACGAAGAGGATGTTCTTTGGATGAATCAAACATTCAGTTGGAGCAACTAAATATTTTGTTGAATTGAATAATGTGAAGTATTTCATCGAACAAACTCCTCGTATTAAATAGAGTGAATTCACTAGTTGATTCGAGTATTGGAATGAATCGTGTTGAATGGAGATTTTGTTGGACCGAGTAAATAAAATGATTGGTTGAAGCATCGACCCATTTGATTTCACTAAACTAATAATTCATTCAAAAAATTCGTATTTTCAAATCAGCAGAAGTTTTAATATCTTGAAACATTTCCTTTGTTGAAATGAAAATAAAAATTGATTGATTGAACAAATTGGGAAATTGTTTCTACAAAAATTATTGTTTGTTTCCATGATACTGTTCATTCAAACGAAGCATTTGTTTTGTTGTAGTAAATATGGATACTATCAAATCAAATATTCACGACATTGTTTTGATGAAGATATTGGTTCGAATTAGCGTTTATCTTATTTAATGGATCATAAAGTATATTCATTTTAACATTTTCAACCATTCGGGTGATTGAATTAAACAAAATATTTTATGTGTAGGTACCACCAAACAAAAACAGCTCATGAAAAATTCAAAATTTTTGAGCAATTTTCAAACTCAAGATGAAATCTTCTATTTATTGTCAATACGCTTGAAATAAATCCATATGGTTATTCATATCAATTTATTTGAAGCATTCACAATGCATAGAAGATTCTATCTCCAGTTTGGTAGTTGATCAAAAATTTTGAATCTTCCATGAGCTGGTTTTATTTGTACACATTAAATAGTATACTCTATTTAATTCAATCACTCGATTGGTTGAAAATGTTGAAATGGATATACTTTATGGTCCACTAAATAACATAAAGGCTAATTTGAACCAATATCTATATAAAAAAATACGTAAATATTTGATTCATGATTTATATTGATATTCTGATTTATCTTCGGTGCAATGATCACTCAAATTTAGAATGTTTATTTGCTCTCCTGAATTTGCTTTGAAATCATTTTCTTCAATGGAGTAATCAGTCAGTTTAAGTGTTTTAACTTAATAGTTTCAGGTACAGTTGAGTTTGGAACTAATCAGTAATGAATCAAAACAATGTTACAGAAGAGTATTCTTTTATTGGTCGAGTAGACATACATAAATGAAAATATTAAGGTCTCGATTAAGGTCTATCTATATGTACATACATTTTACATGAATTAATGGTAATGTCGTACTTTTGACAAAGAGCCAGGACTTTTTCAGAATGATTTTGAAATGTTAGAATATATTTCACCATTAGGTAGGGAATGAGAATGTGCCGGAAAGTTATTTTTGAACTCTGCAAAATTCACAAGTTTCAAGGGATCGTTGGACTTCCTAATTCTATAACTCCTTAAATGTAAGTTGAAATATTCTGTGAACAGGGTGGAAACAATGAAAAATATATCGTTTGCAATAACTCTTATATGTGCAATTTGATAGAATTGAGGAATATCATCAATTATATCATTAATTAAAATAGATCGATTATTGTATCGTACACCATTGAAATCATACCAAGTAATGCAGAAATAACTAAAATCATTTATAATAGCTTTGAACTGATGGCAGTCACTTTCAGAAAGCTCATATACAGGACCTAGAAGTGATTCATCTTTTAGAGCTTCCCGAGACAGTGCACGTTGACAAAATTTCAGCTGTGATCTAAGTGAAAGTGATAGTGGGAGATTTTTCCTACTCGTAACGCTATGGGCAATAGTTTTAAGTTCCTTATGTTTAGCTTCAAATCTAATTGATTGTATATTACATAGTGGGCCGACTTCTTTAATAACTCTATGATAGTGAAGAAAAAGTGAAATTTTGGTTTCAAACTGTCTTTAAAAAGTGAAACATAAAGCTGATTTTGTTCTTCAATTAGAGTTTTCAACAACTCAATGGTAGCAACTGATATTTCAGAAGAGACAACTATTTCTGTTATTTCTAGCATTATCAAATAATACTTCCAAACAGCATTACCTTCTGGAACTAAATCTCCTATGATGAATCTTAAATTCAAAATAAGGAACATCATTTCAGCAGAAGACAAAATAATAGATCCATTTTTAATGTGTTCAGTCTTAATGGAAGGTGGTATGTTCTTGTCGGTTGGATCATAATTGAAATATTTAAGTCTATCATTGAAACATTTTAGATTGAATAAATTTTGAGATATCAGGTTATCGATGATTTTAGCTAAGCCGTATCGATGGACTCCCTCAGTCAAATCATGCATGATATCACGGGTTAAATTGGTGAATATATGAAAGTTTGGTAAATCATTAAATATACGTTTTTCTTTGATACCATAAGATTTATCTATCACCATTTCATCATATTCATTTATTGTTCTTAAAAGAGATTCATCTTCTTTGTATGCTTTCTGCATATCAAGTTTGTGGCTTTTACAGAATCTACAATAATAATTAGCAGTGAAAGATTCTACAAGTCCGTATAAGGAATGCAATCCTAAATTATCACTAATCAAAAGAACCATCGAGAAATAAACCTGTTCAACGTCACCATTGCATGATATTTCAATACCATTATCCTCCAAATATCTTAATTCATTTATAAGAACTTTGAATACATTTTCATTACCAAATGTTACACGATCTTCGCTGTGAAATAACATAGCCAGAAAGATATTTTCCAATTTAGTTGCATATTGCTGAGGTAAACATGCTATAGAAAAATAAACTGCGCCTTGTTTATATATACTAGCATGGCTTCCTAGCGGATTACAAGTTTCAAAATCATCGAAATAAAGTATCAGCGGCAACATATTTTTGTCTGGATTCTTATTCAGGAGAGTTTGCCATAAATTGCCTTGCATTAGGCTGGTTTTCCTGTCACGCTGAAGGTCGGCGCTGATAGGTCAATATGTATGTAGCTATAGGTAGCGTTTTCGAGTCACGCAGTGCTGACGGCCGTCAGCGCTGAGCTATATACGCGCACGTACGCGCCGTCGCGTCGGCGCCGCTGACTAGCTGGCGCCGACAAGCCAGAGACAATAGCATCCTTCTATTTCTCTATGTGATCAGCGCGATACTAAAACGATCCGAGCGGACCGATCAGCGCTGACCGTCAGCGCCGACCGTCAGCGTGACAGGAAAACCAGCCTTATATTGGACATTAAATCTTTATCTCTTTCGTCGCTGAGGATTTTGTTCCTATAGTCACAGATTACTTTATAAACTAAAGGTAGTTCGAGAAATATCTTCAACTGCGACCTCATGGGAACAATATAACCGACTTTGTTTTGGATATCTAAGGAAATTGTGGAATTACTTCTCAGTGGTTCTGACATAGATCCTATTACAATTGGTAACGGTCTCACGAAACAATGAGAATTTTCGAAATATTTGAATCTCTTATGTTCTGTATCAAAATTATGAAAAGGATTTTCTAACACCGTAAATACTTTTTTTCTACAAACGTCAAAAAATGACAAGGTTCGCGCATCGAAAACAATATGCGAAGTGACCCTTTTTTTCATTTTCCTTCGTTGCCATGACACCGTGCGCGAAGTAGTGTGCGAAGTACTTACTTCGCACACTGCATGTAAACTATATGGAGTTTTTATATTTTAACCTTTATGTTCCTCAATCAAACAAACAAATGCCATTTTATTTTCATAGTTACAGTATTTACTTGATTTGGAAAAACATTTTAAGCCAGTTCAATACTATTTTTCATATTAATCTATGCATGTTACTTATTTTAGAACAATATTTTTGGCGTTTGTAGAAAAAATTTTGTTTGCATCTCATGCGCGAAATACTTTGGTGATCTCGACTATTTTTTTAACTCGGCTGCGCCTCGTTAAAAAAATCAGTTCTCGATCACCAAAGTAGCATTTCGCGCACTAGATACAAAAATAACTAATTACAGTCTGACTGGCTCATAAACAAAAAGGATTTTTTTATAATAGTAATTATTCCTGATGAGAAGAAATCTGACACTGCAGAAATTATTTCTTGAACAAGGGACCGATTGAGCGTCAGTCTGGAATAAAGTATGGAAATAAATTTTTCTACCGCTGAACGTAATATATCAAAAAAAGAATTGATATCAAAGCTTGGATTTTGTATTTTCGGCTCATTATTATCCACAACTGGTGTAGATGTTTCCAACTTGCTAGGAACACTTTCAGTAACGCCAGAACATGTTGAAGGTAATGAAGGATTGGGCTCAATTATGTCATCTACATGATTCAGAAGAATATGCCTCTTGAATGCATTTTTTCTATTGAATACACGGTGACAATTAGGTTGGAAACACATGTAATTGTCAGAAATATTATGTTGGTAAGTCAAATGCGATATAAAAATATTCAAATTTGTAAAAGAACTATTGCACATATAACATTTCATTGTAATAAATTTCTAGATACGGTTAAGGCTCTGAATAATATCTAATATATAAGGAATAACCTTATCATGAGGAGTTGTTATGTGATAAATGCATTTTTGTATTACTAACCACAGATATTCCGATTGCACGGGGTAACACGCATTTGCTACATGAAATGCTTTATAAGCTAAATCTAAACCTTTTAAGAGGGAATCAGTCTTGAATCGGATTTCATCAACCACCACATATACTGATCTTATGTCTTGGAGGGAAGGGCCTTCTATCAATATATAAGGTTGCACCGTTTGTTTCAGCTCAAACATACTATCTCTATAGGTACTTATCGACGTATTTATATCACCAGGGATCTGTCAATTAATATAAGATAGAAAATTTCAACTATGTCAAAATTTTGTTTTCACCTTGACATGCATCAATATGCTTTCGACTACCTCTGCTGATGAAAATTTCCAATGCTTCTTATTCTTTAAAAGTAATCTGCTCCTTGGTGGAATCAGTCTAGGTAGTAACGTTAAATGAAGAGCGACTTGTGTATCTAGAAACAAAAACATTTTTTTCAAAATAATATTATAGCATAACGGGAGAACAACACAAATGACAATAATAAGAGGAAGAGTTAAATTGTTTTTGTCTATGAAAATGTGAAGGTCTGGGCAAGTTTGCTAAACTATCCGTATCCCCCACCCCAAAAAGGTTGCTATTTTCTTAATTATTACAATAGAGAATATTCTAGTTGCATCTCATTTCGGGGCTTGTAGTGACGGGTATCTACGAAAGCATTTTCATTATGTTCCCACCGTATTTTCTCAAAATACAAGGTTTTAAAGTATGCTCGTATTAATAGAAAATTTCATTTTGTTAGAAGATAGTCCAGCACAAAATTGACACACGGAGAAATATTACCATCAAACAGGTCACCCCCCTTGGGACTAAAAAAAAACGGAGGATAGTAAGAAATGTTTCCACGAAAATCGAAAGTAGTAAATGTTTTTAGATCTACGAGAAACACGTATCCTGCGTTTTTCATCTAGGTAAGTGTAGTTACATACTACTGGTGGAAACACAAATCAATTTTTTACATGTATCTACAATATTGAACATCCTTATGTCACCTGAAGCAAGTGGGATCAATAGTTTGCTCACTACATTAATTGATCTGATAACAAAAATGAACAGTTAACTAAGAACAGAAGAAAAGAAATACTAAATGTTGTCCTCACCATCCGAATTATTTTCCAGTTGAAGTGTTTCCAATAATTGAAGAGCTTCTTTATCTTTGATGCAGTTTCTTTTCAATTCTATCAAGTTTTCCATGAAATGAAACCAGTCAACTTGAAGGTTCACTACCGCAGCATCAGGAAAAATCAAGTCATAAACGATGTTTATCTAAAATATAAGTGGTATCATTAATTCTCAGCAAGCCAGCAATTGAAAGAAATCAATTACATAGGGGTATATGTATATGTAGTGCATAACATGACCAAGCTCCAAACGAAATTTTCTCAATGTTTACAGACGTTTTGGGAATTCATGATGAGATTTTCCTCTGGTTTCAATTGGATCAGTAATAATATCATATTCATTCACGACCTTATTTTAATGTTGCTTGCTTAAATTATACACACAAATTTTCAATTTATTTTTCATAACATACCAACATTATTGCTCGTGGATCTCTCAAAATCGGCCATTGTGAAAAGAATTTATCTACAGTGGTTGCACCTGATAATCTCCTAATATTGAATGTGTATTTCCATTTTTGGCGCTCTAGTTCCTCGGAACTGAGTGCTTATCAATTTGCCCAAATGTCTGTAATTTTCGAATATTTCGATGAAAATGGTCTTAAACGATTTGGTTCGGCTCACTGATCAAGAATCCGTGGTGGAAATTCATTCTGTCCGGCCGTCCGGCCGGCCGGTCCGGCCGGCCGGTCCGGCCGTAGGCACGATAACTCTCGAACGAAATGAGCTAGAGAGTTGAAATTTTCAGAGTAGGTTTGGGGGATAAATATCTCGGCTAAGTTCGTTATTGGGCAAAATCGGACAGATGGTTTCGGAGTAACAAAAAAAAATTTTTTTTTTTACGAAACAAATTCCAAATTAAATTTTTTTTGATAAGAATTTTTATCATAAGAATCCACTCATATTATTTTTAACTCTAACAAGCTAATACTTTCGGAGATATGATTCTTCAAAATTTCAGTAATAAATCGTATTTCAACGTTGTCACAGAATGATTTTATTCTATGTATGAATATGAATTGTCATAATGTCAAATGATGTTCCTACATTATCGAAGAATTGTGAGCGAAGTGAGAAAAATCTCAGTTGTTTGCTCCGAAATTAGTTTTTCTCAGAATATTCTTACATTTCGGAACTGAACATGAAGTAAGAGATCTGAGAGTAGTGAGACTGCTTTTCATCCATAGACATAGATATAACTCTCGAACGGAATGAGGTAGGTAGTTGAAATTTTCAGAGTAGTTTAGGGAGATGAATATCTCGGTTAAGTTCGTTATCGGGCAAAATAAGCCAGATTTAATTTGATTTCTTCCATGGTGCTTTTCTCATTCTCATTATTGCTCATTTAATCTTGATAAATAAACTATTATTTGAATTGAATTTCCTTTAGGATGCATTTCTATCATATGAATACATTGATATAATTCCCAACTCTGAGAAACGAATACTTTCGGAGATATAATTTGTCTGTTTGAACTAGAGCGCCAGAAAGCTCCTGTCCACAGGGCTTGAACCCATTTTTCATATTCAATTGATCTGTTTAGTCTCAAAAGATTCCTTACCTTATCAACTAAACGGCCTTTAGCAATCTGTGACTTATTGTGCAGCGAGTTCCTCTTTGACACTGATGGAACATAATATGTACCGGCCGTTTCAGTAGGGAACAGTGTTATAATTTTTGCAGTCAATAGATTGTAATCGCAGTGCGTGACTCTATGTTTGACAATAAAATCGAAAATTTCCTTACACACTATGTCCACCAGAAGTGTTCTCTTAGAGTTATCCAGAGAACCATACCTCTTGTAGTGGTTTATAACCAAGGACCCTAAAGGAGTGGATTCCAATAGCGTACTCAGATCAAAAGCTGGCATTACAATAGGTGTGAATACATTTTCGTTTCCGTAAAATGCAACCTCCCTATGTTCCTCCACAATAGCCATGCTGCAAGTACTAGAAGCGGTTGAGGAGCCTGCCGATGTAGGTGATGATGGAAAATTTTCAACATTCAATACAAATTCTTTTCCTCCCGCCTCCAAATCTCGCACGAACGGTAAATCCTAAAAGTGAAAGGTACATAAAGAAATTATAGAAAAGTACCTGGGTCGGATTGGAAGCTCTTGACCGCTCGTTCCTATTCATATCTGAATTACAAGCACTGTTTTCAAAACAAAAACTATCTATTTGCCTTAATTTCAATTTGATCGAAACGGTATTCTTTGAGATATTGCGAAAATTTTTTGGCTATAACTACAAAAGCATTGGACAAATTTTACCCATCAAAGAGCTTAATCGAGTTATTCAGACCTCGAAGCATCACTACCAATTTCAACTCTGTAAGCTCTTTAGTTTGAAAGTCATTGTGTTATCGGGAAGAATTTGAATCAAATGTGACCACTAATTTTTGATGAGTAAGAGTAAGGTTAACACAATCGATAAGGATCGGTCTCTAATCAAGATCCGAAAACTCCGGATTTCGACGAAATATGAGGAAGAACGACCGTCCAAAAACTTTTTTGAATACATTTGAAATAATAAATGCATCGATAAATAATTTGTTGATGTTAATCATTTTAAGTGAAGTGGTTGAAAAAGAATTGAAATGATTTGCAAAATTACAATATTCTGAAGACACAAAAATGTGTGTTAATGATCTGGATTTCAAAATAAGCACATACCACTAAGAATGATTCTTCCTTGCTCCCCATCATTGCTTCAATGAAAATTTTTCTTTTTCCAAGAGAAGGAATTAATTCCTTCACTTCATTTTCTGTTAGTCTCTTTGCAAGATCGAGGGTTATGTCGTTTTCTGATTCAAAAACATATGTATTATTATAATAGTTATTATACTGATTCTCCTGGGTCTTCCCCAAGAAGTACTCTTTGTAACTATGACCTTACGCTACCTTAGGCACAGCACAGTTAATTTTTCAAGCAACAGTGCATGAATGGTGGCGATTAAAATAGTGGATGATGAATTTAAAGCATACCTTCAAAAATCTGTACGAATTCTTCTAATCCAATGTCCTTCAGAAACTCCTCCATCATGAATATAGGTATATCTAATAATAGAAAATGAAAGCTGTAGGAAATTTGCAATGGAATAATGCCCCTTCAACTTTTCTGAGAACAGCAATTGCAATCTTGGAAAAATGTTTAATAATTCAATATCCGCAATCGTTTTGAGTCAATGCATGTGAACCTGAACTATTCATAAAATCAAGATTAATTTGTTCTTCGTAATATCCGGTTAATCTCAGTTATTAACTCAATGGTTATACCTAATATCACAAGAGCATAGACAATATTTGATTATTTACTGATTCACGTGAAGTATTTCGCGAAACATCACTTATAATTAATATTCTTGTGTGTCTATACCTTTTCAGGTTCAATTTAGGAAAAAGTAAGGCGAATTTCAGAAAAAAAATTAAAACTAATTCGGCAAAAGAGAATTCAATTTCGGAAAAAGTGAAACCAATTTGGGTAAAAGTGAATTCAATTTCGGAAAAAATAAAACCAATATCGGTAAAAGTGAATTCAATTTCGGAAAAAGTCAATTCAATTTCGTTCAAGTCAATAGGTAATGTAAACGGCAAACCCAGACCAAAATGGCCAAACCCCACCGAGTATACGTATTTGCAATAATTGGTCTATAAATATTTTCTGAGGATATAAGTCATAATAAGGAAGATATTTATTGCGTTGATTGAAGTATTGGTTGTTACTTCAATCAACGTTTATTGCGAACATATAACGAAAATGTGTCCATTGGACAAAAATTTAAAAAAGTTCAAAATATTTTGTCCGGATTTATTTATTTATTTAAACAACTCATTTACTCATATAGATTCTACAAGAGTAGATATTCCAGTTTCCGATTCTTGAGTCGACTATTACTATTAACAACTAATATCAATCCGATTTAATTTTAACTATTACGAATTTATATTTGGATTTAATCTTTCCGACTTTGGTTTTACTTTTTTCGAAATAGATTGAATCTTTTCCGGAATTGGATTTATTTGTTCCGAAATGAAAAGCAGAAAATGGATTGATAATTTGCCAAGTTATGTAGTGAATACTGCCCCAAAAATTTCATCAGCTTGAAACGCAATGAGATGGAGATCGATTTTTTGAACTGCTCGTGATTCTTTCAACGTAATCTAGAAAGAATTGTTCAATTGTGAATCTCGGGAGCAAATCCGCTAAATCCCATACTACTAATACTAGATATTTCATAATCTGCAAATGAATACCTATTTTGGATTGGATTTAGTAGAACCAAGTAGGTACGTACTATATTTATCATGAGATTTATTATTTATATTTCAAAGACTTTAGAGTTGTTGGTCCATAAACATCTTGAAAATTATTATTAATATAATATGAATATATTATGTATTTACCTGAATCTCCAGAACACTTTACACCACTTTACACAGAGATAACACTTGCGCACATTCACAGGAGAATAGCAGCCGTATGCAAGATATTCCTTACGATAAAAACTAAAGACTGGTATTTCTAAGAGCG
Organism: Halyzia sedecimguttata; assembly: GCA_937662695.2. NCBI lineage: Eukaryota > Metazoa > Arthropoda > Insecta > Coleoptera > Coccinellidae > Halyzia > Halyzia sedecimguttata. Next base: position 77,934,123 of record OW569417.2, read on the forward strand.
CGTGTCCCGTCTCGCTAGAAATTGCGTATTAGCAAGAGCGCGGGAACATCTCTGATTGGTCTACACAAGTCACATCTGTTCGCTGGCGTAATTTATTACTTCTACAACTCAACAAATATTATTCTTGAGTTGAGCATATTGGTTTGTTGAATATATTGGAATTGGGTTAACATTTCCGCTTGCTTGAAATGAGTGTATAAATATTTCATTTGACTAAGGTGTATTCTTGATCCAATCGAACTCAGTAATTCAAATTAACCAAATATTTTGATTGATTCAAGAGTAGTACTAATTGAAGGAATTATCAAACATAATGATTTGAGTATCTCTTGTTCTAGTCAAGAAATTATGAGCATTACATGAAGCATTCGGTTTTGTCTGGATGAACTTTCCATTTCGTCATATGAAAATAAGTCTTATTTGATAAGAGTAATATTCAATCGATTTAAGTGAATAAAAGTAACAAAATAAATTTTGTTGCATGAACAAATCCTTTTTTTCCGTGTAGATGTGGTAGCATTAAACACAGAACTTCATAGTTTTTCTCTGTACAAAAGGTTGAATACATTTCTGTTATTTTCAACTTAACACCTAACAAAAATTAACTTAAACCTAAATCTTTTACAAATTTTTTCACAAAGGTTTCGTCAGAATATTCCTATCCTATTCCTACCATATCTTGGTTTGGTAAATATTCTAAGCTAATCAATTCATCTGATAAAGCATCCCAAATAAAATGATATTTGATGTCGATATTGTGTGTTCTATCATGGTACACAGGATCAGCCACTAACTTGTGTGCACTCTGATATATTAACACATTCATTCTGATAAATCAAATCAAATAAAAGAATCTTCAAACATATATGGCTTTCACCAAGAGCCATTTATTCAGCTTCTGTGTTGGAAAGAGCTACAATTTTTTGTACAGAACACTGAACCTTCAGATAGTTTAAAAACATATCCTGTCAACCTTGTCTCTGGATATCCTCTCAGGCCGTGGCTACTGACACCGCTTGAAGAAGATCCTCAACCAGGAAGTGATAGGGAGAGATACAACAGGAGACATAGGTCCACCAGAAGTGTAATAGAAAGATGTAATGGAGTTCTGAAAATGATGTTGCGTTGCTTGCTGAAGCATCGGGTATTACATTACGAACCAAATGTAGCCTCAAAAATAATAAATGCTTGTTTGTTGCACAATATGTGCATAGAGCATAAAATTCCTCCACCAGAATTAGAATATTCTGATATTGATATTGATTTTGGAATTGTATTTCCTGATGAAGTACAAAATATAAATGTAAATAGAAGAATTAATCCAGATTTACTGACAGCTCGTAGAATGCAACAAAGACTAATCTCAAATTATTTTCAAGTTAATAATGAATGAGTGGATGTTACAAAATCAAACTATGAAAAAACTATATATTATAGAACATATTGTATATAATAAATTGAACAATAGTAAGTTATGTCCCAGGTTTTTCGGGTTCCCCATTTTCTCCATATTTTTTGCAATTATCTACAATGCTTCCACTCTCCTCTCTTCTAATCTGTTGGATACCTCTTTTAAACGGTTAGACTCCTCTTTCAACCGGCTGGAATCCTCTTTTAATTTGTTCGATTTCTTCAGAATTAGTAATTTTTCCTTATAATAGGACCTTACAGTTGCGTTGTGCTCTGTGCTGATGTCTACAAGACTTCTCGTAGCATCAACTCTATATTTTAAAGATGGCTTGTTTTTTGACTTTTGAAGACCTGAAAAGTGACACAATAAGAATGAAAATTGTAAATTTTTTAAATACTAATTAGAATATGTAGGTATAAAAATTTCAATTCATATTCAAAATAGAATGTATTTATATCGTATAATAATGTATTGTGATAGCACCTATACATAACATATTTGATGAATCATGTGATTTAAAATAGAGTATGGAATAGAATTATAAATACCTGTCTGTGGTGTTGTGTGCCTTGCGGAACACTCGCGCAAAAACACGTGTAGAACTAGACTCAAAGATACTTTAATATTTAAAACTGTACTTCTCACTTAACGTAACTAGATAGAGAAAGAACATCAACTAGGTGTCATAGATGCGGTAGCATTGAACACAGAACTTCATAGTTTTTCTCTGTACAAAAGGTTGAATACATTTTTGTTATTTTCAACTTAAACCTAAATTAAAAATTACAAATTTTTTCACAAAGGTTTCGTCAGAATATCAGCTACCATATCTTGGCTTGGTAAATATTCTAAGCTAATCAATTCATCTGATAAAGCATCCCAAATAAAATTATATTTCATGTCGATATTCTGTGTTCTATCATGGTACACAGGATCAGCCACTAACTTGTGTGCACTATGATATTTTAACACATTCATTCTGATCAATCAAATCAAATAAAAGAATCTTCAAATATATGGCTTCTTTCGTGCTTTCACCAAGAGCCATTAATTCAGCTTCTGTGTGGGAAAGATGTACAATTTTTTGTTTATTGCTCCTCCAGAACACAGAACCTTCAGATAGTTCAAAAACATATCCTGTCAACCTTGTCTCCAGCCCAATCAGCATCTTCAAAGCCTGTTAGTTTTAAATCTGACTGGCTAAATTTTAAAGAGTAATGCTTTTTGCCTTTTAAATATCTGAGCAATCTCTTTGCACACTGCCAGTGTAATTTGGTATATCTGGATATTTGGATATTTGGTATTGGTATATCTGGATATCTTCCCTAGATGCACGTTGACTGCCGACTACGAGATAACTCGTAGGTAGCGATCTTTTCAAGGACGCCAACTACGAGTTATCTCGTACTGTATTCACTTGCCATTCTTGTGTTGCTACGATTAAACTCGTAATATATCAGTGCTAATATCGATAGAGGGCTTCTTGGGAAAGAACAAAAAATCAATGTTGGCTTGCATGAAAAGACAATTTATTTGAAAACGAACATAAAAAATGTAAGTGTAAGAATTAAGTCAAATTACAGAAGTATAATAATATTTACTGTTTGTGGAACTTTTTAAAACAATCTTCCACACACAGAGCTGGCTTTTCACTACATACTGGACAGTAATAACGCGTTTCTCGGCGTTTTTTTCCTTGGTTACATATGCGACATGGTTTCGTTGGACGCTGTTTTTTTTCGGTAGGCGGTAAACTCTCTAAATAATGGATACTTTGCAATTTACTCTTTTTCGTAAGGTGTTGAATTTCTTGTCCAATCAATGCGAGCACGAATTCCTCTCTGAACTTTATCAGTTTTATGTTAGAAGATGTAACTTTTTAAAAATTTTTGTGAGCATTGTGGATGGAAATCTCTATAATGTGCAATGCAACCTTTTTGGGCCATCTAATAGTCTTTCTTAGAGATGAATAATACGAAAGCATTTGATCTGATCGGTCAATGGCAGACATTCCATTGTTGTAATCTCGAATTATATTCGGTTTCATAGAAATTTTTCCATTGCGATTGGGCACTTCTATCATTTCAACAAATGCAAAGGACATCTCACTTGTCTTTCCATTTGCAAACAGTAACAGGACCATTTCGCTGCCAAATACACTCCCCTTTTTTCAATTTACGATTTACCAAATCTCTAGGGTTCCCTTTTCTGTTATTTCGTAGGGTTCCACACACATACGTTTTTCGTGTATTTAGCAGTTTTGTAAGTGTAACAGAATTATAAAAATTATCCATGAAAACCGTGTATCCTTTATCGAGATAGTCCTCAAGTAAATGTAAAACAACATCAGTAGTGTGGCCTACGTTATTGTCAGTTTTCTCAGATTTTCCACTAGGTATAAATCTTTATTTTCATAACGAGACCATCGGACTCACAAAGTTCATACAGTTTGATCCCATATTTATGTTTCTTATTTTTTATGTATTGGCGGAAAATCAATTTTCCCCGCCATAGCATCATAGACTCATCAATACAAATATTTTTATCTGGTACATAGTTTTCCCGCATAATATTGTTGAAATGATTTAGAATTGGTCTTACCTTGTATAATCTGTCGGTAGATGGTATTGAGTTATCAACCAAATGAAAATAACGAAGTAACAACTGGAATCGATTTCGACTCATATGTGAGCGCCAAAAGTGTACATTATAGAGCTCGTTTGTGCTCCAGTAATGTTCAATTGATGGAAAAGAGCAAGGTCCCATTTGCAGCAGAAGTCCAATAAAAACTTTCATCTCAGCAACACTAACGTTTTGCCAATTTGATAACCTGTTGGTTTTCTTTATTGTTGTGCGTTTTTCAATTTCTTGCGCAGCATATAAATTAGCTTGTTCCACCAGTAATGCAAGAAAATCGTCCGAAAAAAATAAATCCACTAGCGTTTGTACTGTAAAATTTGTCGTATCCAATTTCACACCAACCTTTTCTTTGAAAATAAATAATTCAGGACTCTGTTGAGTTTCTGTCCACAAATTATCATTCGCATTTGATGTTGTTGCTTGAGAATCATCGGCGTTATCTTCAGGTTCCGGATCATCTTCAGATTTTGAGACGACTTCATCTTCACTATCACTTGAATTCTCAGAAGGTTCATAATCGCTACTGTCGTTATTATTCACGCCAGAAAGCTCATCAAATTCTGAATCACTTAGATATAAGTAGTACTCAATTTCACTTTGAGTCAATGGTCTTTTCCTATCCATATTGGGTTCTTAGTAATTCAATAATTATAAAAAGAACACACAAGAAAGACGTAAGTAATGCACTCAACAATGTCTGAGATATAACTGACGCGGACGATGATGACGCAATGAATGATTCAGCATTAGCGAAGCGACAAGTCAGTGCTGGTGTGCCTACGAATAAACTCGTAATTGGCTTCCGAGAAGAGATTACTGTTTCCGACGCCAACTACGAGATAATTCGTACAACATTTTTTTTTTTAGGAAAATACGTTTTTACTCTTTTATTTTATAACTATGCTCTAGATTTAGACTTTTTAATAATATAATGTAATAAAATCAAAATTTCATTTTTGGCCAGAAATCTGAAAATTACTGTGGCAGTCAACGTGTTAAATTTGAATTTCATGCTTTGATGTTCTTCTGAAAATTCAACTTGTTTTACACCATTAGAGAAAATGAAGAAATGGTCAACATAAAGAGCAGCAATGGTATATAAATTATTTATCTTCCTGAGGCTCAAACTTAGACTTTTGATAACCAAAACTTAAAAGAACTTGATTAACCCTTTCATTCCAGGCTCGGCTAGACTGCTTTAAACCATATACAGCCTTTTTCAATACATACATTTTGTCTTCTAAGCCTTCTCCAACAAAACCTTCTGGCTGTCTCATGTAGACGCTTTCTTTTAAAATTCCGTTCGAAAATGCAGTTTTTACATCTATATGGATTATGAAGAAGCGCTTCTGCGGACCTCTTTGACCATATCCCCCTCCATCTGATGGTGGCTGAAAGGGTTGTTATTATTATAAAGAAGTACAGAGTTGAGGCATAAGCCTATGAACTCAGAGAAAGGAAGAAAAGTTGAAAACATTGCAAGCATATAAAATGAGAACAGTAAAAAGAAACATCAACAAACATAGTAGGGTTTAATGAATTGTTCAGATGCGAAAGCCGATGTCAAACCAGGCATCAAGTCTGTTCCCGAAAGAGTTCACCGAGGGTGCATCCACCACGTCACAGGGGAGACCATTCCAAACACTGAACACTCTATTGGAGAGGAAAAATTCGCGGCACTTCACATGAAATCTCTCACATTAAGTTTTACGTTGTGACTCCACAGATTCGTACAAATGCGAGATATCAACACCGAACAATCCATGGAGCGCCCGAAACGTGATAATTAGGTCCCCGCGCAGCCGTCTCTCCTCCAATGAATACAGGCACATCCGTTCCACGGATGTGCCTGTCACTCTGCGTTGAAACCTCTCCAGGAGCATCAGGTCGCCCCTGAGCCACGGGTGCCAAACAGGACCTGCAAACTCTAAAATTGACCTCAGATATGTTTTGTAGATTTGGCACACGGTTGGGACGGTAACGATGGTCTCGGCTCCCGTCAATTCCTTGGTCATGGAGAACAATGAGCTATTATTAGCATAGTAGCCGACCTTTCTCCTGTCTGCTACATCGGCCTCTTCTTGCTCACCGACTACTTGGGAGTTGATGATAAATATGGTCTTGCCCCTTGTAGCCACTATATTGGGCTTTCTAAGTCCCTCTGTGGTTGTTATTTTAGGTTCTATATGCACCTCATACTCATGTGTTCTGTAGAACGTCTGAGCAACATGGTTCAGCGTCTCCGGGCACAACATCCGGGTCTACAGATTTTGACCTGCTCTTCCTTTAGATGTTCTCGTGGTTTTCGGTAAGGCGTTGATTCTGTCCTTCTCTATATTAATAAAGGCTTTACCGGTTAGGAATCTTGTCGGATCCTGGATACACGCATGTTGGTTTGGCACTCTGCTTGAGTCACTAAGTGCTCTTCCATCCATCATGCCATACAAGAAAGAAATAACTAGTTGAACACAATAGATAATAAATCTATAATGTCTCCGGGTATTTTTCCTGCTGGAATTGGAATATCATGAATAACTTCTTGTATGACATAACAAATGCAGGCACTCTCTAATGGATTTTCAATGTTGAATGCGAAAAAAGATTTGAATGAAGTGTCCAATCCTTTCAACATGCTCTCTAAGTGATAATGTATTTCGTCAATTACATCATATTTATTCCGTACTTGTGAAAGTTGCAGCCCTTCCACGACCAAATGAGGCTGGACTCTGTTATGGATTTTCCTTTTTTGGGCCCTGTTTATCCTTTGTTCGATTTTTCTTGTGATATCGCCAGGGACCTAAAAATGAGAATGCAATGCCTATAACCTCATCGAATTCAAAAATAAAAAATTGTGCCAAAGGTACAGCATTCTTGGATTGAGCTCTTAGTAAAACATTTTTCTAATACTCTATTTACGCGGCTTTTTTCGTTGCGTCCCCCAACAAGCCTTAATACCTGAAACTAATAAATTTTCTTAGTTACAATAAAAATCACAACAATCTCTTCCGGAAATATCAAGGATGCCCCGAACCTGATGAAAATACTAGTGTGTCTACAATAGTTTACCAATACTGTCCAAATACTTGTCATTTAGTGGACTTGAATTTCTAACGCTATACTGACACTTTATTTCCAATAACCCATCCGAATTCACCAATGCATCTAGGGAGCATCCTAAAAATGGCCTTTCTGTATAAACGAATAGACCATATGAGACTACGTTGTATGATGGGTTTCTTCTTATGTACCTACTCATTCAAACTGGTACTATATTGTCTCTACTTATTTCTGTAGAGGCTCCACATACCCCTCCAAAAATTAAGCTGTTAGTATCATCCTTCTCTCTTCCAACCATTTGATACGATGTTTTCTTGTTTCAAGTTCTAAAAGTTTCAGATCCGCAGTATCTGTTTTCAATTTTGATAGGAATTCCATACAAGCTCCCTCCAAAATTTGAAACAGAAAATTTCTGCCTCCTCTCCCTTTTCTTTTGGGACAATATATTCAAATAGGATTGATCGAAGTTACTCTGATTTCTCTTTTTGTCCCATTCTTCTTTTTGGAGTGTTGGACAATCACTCCTCCTTTTCAGCGACGTACACCTGGTTTTAGGTATAGGCTGCGTTATCTCCTTATGATTAAGTATCCGTTTCCTAATCAACCTGATAGCTCTACTGCATTTCAGGATTGTCGGTCGTCATAATGAGATTTTTGACTATAGAAAACCAGTATACCAAAGAGGCTTCAATGACTCTCATAGTCATTGAACCATTAGTTGACAAACCACTCCAGTGTGGAGAGTACGCCATGTATTTTTTGAAGATTATCTCGAAAATTTCTTCGTTATAATATTTATTCGGTTCTTCTGCCAAGTCCATCTTGCCTTCCATTGTCTTCAATGTATAACAAATTTGTCTGAAATGCCGATAGAAATTGCATCTTTCATAAATACACTTCTCATCGAATTCATGAATCTCCGAACCTTTATACAGTGCGCGTCAAAATTATGAAACAAATTAATTTTCTTAGAAGAAAAATATTTGGCAACAAAATCCTGAAACAGGTCAATTTTTGTTTCACATTTACCAAATTTTTATGCATTTTGAAGGATTATTGGTGCACCCTGTGCCATCTCCACCAACCCTCTAAATTTGTTGAATAGGGAAAGTGGGTCCTGTGGTACTTTTTTGGTAAGGTCTTTGTATCTTCTTTACAGGCGTGCAGAAATTTTCAAGTGAAACTTTTTTCTTTGTTGAAAAATAGTTAGTTCAAAGAGGTTTTCAGTATGTGCTCTTTGTCATGGCTCATTTACTTTGAGACGATGGTACCTGATGAAATTACTATTGTCACCGAATGAAAGTCGACCATTACAGTTTTGTTCATGCACAACTTTCAACCCCCCCCCCCCCCCCGCGCCCCTCTCACATTTTTTTCTCCATTAAAGTGTTCTTAGGGGTTGAAAGTTGTGCATGAACAAAACTGTAATGGTCGACTTTCATTCGGTGACAATAGTAATTTCATCAGGTACCATCGTCTCAAAGTAAATGAGCCATGACAAAGTGCACACCCTGAAAACCTCTTTGAACTATTTTTCAAAAAAGAAAAATTTTTTCTCGAAAATTTCTGCACGCCTGTAAAGAAGATACAAAGACCTTGCCAAAAAAAGTACCACATGACCCACCTTCCTTATTCAAAAATTTAGAGGGTTGATGGGGATGGCACAGGGTGCAACAAAAATCCTTCGAAAATGCATACTGTAGCAGTAATCTCAACAACAAGACGCAGCCAGCGCCTACAATCGCGAACGGCACCCAGCAATACCATCCCGCGTATGCAGCAGGAATCTCAACAGCTAGACGCAGCCAACGAGCGGCATCCCGCGTAGCTCGACCAAACTCACCGAGAGGGCGACAGCGATACGCGCTCGTATACAACACCCATAGGGGCGCTACCAATCTCTATAACTAAGAGATTGGGAGTTCATCGTTTAATCGTTTTAAGAACTGTGTTCCTACGATATACAAGTGTGAAACGTTGATTATCCATCATATATTTCAAACTTACTGAATAAACCAATAAGTGCATCCCCAGCGGAACGCTTATCTGAGGCATCTGGCAACCAGAACCTCCAGAACGGTTCACAGTAAAAGTTCAACTTTGAGGGACATAATCACGTCTTCGTGCTTCGCCGCGACGATCATTGTTCGTCTTTATCAAGGTGCATCCCCAGTGGAACTCCTGTGATATTCGTCACCCGGATCCCGGATTGTCTTCTATTAGGCAAAGTGCGTCTAACCACCTAGTGATAGTGCATTGGACTACTCATCGCTTACCGAGTACTTGTGCGGGAAGTGCATTCATTAAAAGTGTTCTCTCACCCCCATTTCATGTACAGACTCATTGCTCTTGTTTAAAACCGCACTACTCTTATTTTAATGTAAGACTTTGGAGAATATATAATTACAAACTTTATAGCTTGTCATTAGTAATCCCCTTACAAACTGGCGCCCAACTATAGTGCGTGAACTCACGACAACGAGAAAGGGGTCGGATTACAAGTGAACATTTTTTTAGTGTTTCAATTTCAAAGTTCGGTTCGACGGTGCTACTAGAAATCCCAAGACGGCAGGAAGAAGAAAAAGTCCGAGACTCACTGCTAAAATGGCTATCCAGATCACACAGGAGCAGCTAGACCAACTCTTCGGTAGAAATCGTCAGCGAAGTTTTGCGGCATGCACGGCTCGTTTCAGCGGAGAAAAGGATCTAGAAAAAGTCCGAGAATTTCTACAAGTTGTCGATCTATACAAGACAGTGGAAGGCATCACCGACAAGGAAGCATTAGACAGCTTACCCCTGGTACTAACAAGTGAAGCTATTACCTGGTGGAGAGGAATAGGAACGCTGGTAAAACGTGGAAAGAAGCCAAAGAGGCCATTGAAACCCAGTTTGCACCAAAAAGAGAGGCATATAAAATATTCAGGGATGTCTTCGCCACTCCCCAAAGAGAGGGAGAACCGTTAGATGCATTCTTAAACAAGAAAATGTCACTCTTAGCGGAAGTTGCCGAACTAGAAGGAAAAGAAGAACTTCAACTAGATCTGATATACAGTCTCATCCATCTATCTGTTAGAAGTCGAGTACCTAGAAATCAGATAACAAGCTTTCAAGAACTTCTAAGTGCAGGACGACGAATTGAGGAAGATCTAAGAGAAAACGGCAAAGAATCGAAACCTCAAACTGAGAGGAAGAAGAAATGCACATTCTGCAAATTTCCTGGTCATACTGAGGATGAATGCAGGAAAAAGAAGAAGCAACTGTCCGAGAGGAAAGAAACACCAACAAGGACACCTGAAACTACAGGATCTATCAACTGCTATGGTTGCGGTCGCCCCGGAGTCATGAGAAGGAATTGCCCTACTTGTAACCCGACTTCGAGCGACTCATATGGTTTCTGTGCATTACATATGACACAGGAAGTACAAGCTGCACAACCAACACAAATTCGAAGCAGAGCAATTCTAGCTCTGAATATATTGGGAATACCAGGAATGGCGTGCATAGACACAGGAGCACGAATCAGCGTTGCCGGAGCCACGCTGTATTACCAACTCCAACAGAAGAATGTTCCATTTTCCACAATTCATGCCCACTACAGATATGCTGATGGCAAATTACGAACGGGTAAGATTCTAACCTGTCGAATGGAGGTACATCTAGAAGGAAGAAAGATTCCGACAACATTCATAGTTTTACCTCATTCACCCGACAATAGAACATTGTTAGGAATGAATTTTCTCCAAGATGCCGGACTAGTTCTGGATATCGCTGCTGGAACATGGATTTTTAGAGATCAGCCAAACAAGAAATTCGGTTGGTTTTCTGAAGAAGACGGAAATACAATACGCCAATCGAGAAACACTGAAGGAGCTCACCCAGTGATAGCAGCGGTGAACATCGAACCACATAGAACAGGAAGGAAGTTGGCAGACGAGTATTTATCATCCCCTCTGTACCGCCCTTCTCCTTCACAACAAACATGGATGTGGCAAGCTGCCGTAAACGACGTTGATGCATGGTGGGACGATGCCATTGGTATCTCGACTTTAGAACTCCAGATCGTGGAATCCGATCTCGTACTGAGACGAGAAGAATGTGCCGATTTCCCTTTGGAAGAACGGAACAAAATAAATCATCTACTAATCCAGAATCAGAATTTATTCCGACCAATAGATACGCCTTGCACAGGGTATGAACATAGGATCGAAACAGGTAACCATGCGCCAGTAGCAACTCCACCGTATCGCTTAACACCTCACAAAACGGCCATCTTACGGCAAGAAATTGACAAGATGCTTCAAGAGGATGTTATCGGAAGTAATTGCACAAGTGCATCAAAATTACCGATAATTTTGCATGACAGCGTGTTGTCAAAAAACTGCATGAGTTTATTTTCATTTTTTGGGAAAGAGCCCGACACCGAAGGTGGAGGGCTCTTTCTCCAAAAATGAAAATGACCGAATGCAGTTTTTCAATGACAATACGCTGGAATGCGAAATTATCCGGTTCATTTTGATGCACGAGTGTAATTCGGGGGAATATTTCCCGAATGAACAGTTAACTTGTCAAACTGACGTTACCAATCAATGAATTTCTACCTCGTTATCAACATATTATATTAGGTAACTGAAAAATGAAGAGATCCAATGTATTTTATTCCTATAATATGAAAGCATGCGTAAAAATATATCGAAACTTTATTTATTTAGAACGAAATATTATTTATTTGGAAACGAAATCAAAAGTTGCAGGAGCTGCAGTTAAAAACACAATTATTATAAGTGTTCTGATTAGACAATGCTGCTATCGGAGCATTAACAGCAGAAGAGGATGTTTGGGAAAGCTGTGCCTGTTGTACATCATTAGCACGCATTCTTCTGACGATTTCTTCATGGTGATCTTCATCCATTTGAAGATATGGTGTTATTGATTTGGAATTTGTGTGACCTGTGATTTTTATGAGTTGTTGCTCCCCCACCCCATTTTTTGCGAGATTGGAAACAGCCGTAGCTCGTAACGAATGATTTGTTATCTTGATGTTTTCCGTATTCAAACCAGAAGCTTTGGCTTGTACAACAGTCCATTTGCTCACTGTATTTCTTCCAGCAGGAATGTCTTTGTACCATTTTCTATTCAACTTCCAAGCGGGATTTACAGTGAGAAAGAGTCGTTTTGTTTTTATTTCAACCCGCTTTTCTAGGAATTTTTTGTAGTGTCGGATCGGACACATATCAGCATTAATATTATTCTTTACTAGCCATTTTGATGAAGCGCATGGTTTTTCCCCTCCCTGGGTCGTCTTAGTAAATACGGGATCGTAAATAATTCTTCCTGTCTTTTCACCAACGTTATTTTCTTCTTCTTTGAAGTACGAAATTGGGCACTTGTGGCCTTCTCCACCACGCCAAGCTAATTCAAAAGCAAAAACAAAAAATAATTTCTTCTGCAAACCATCCGGTGTGTTTTCGCCGCAAACACGAACCATATTTTGGAATTCATCGTACCTTAGAAAAACTGCACTTTCCTTCCTCTTCTGTGGATCTCTTTGCAGTTGTTTTCTCTTGGCATTTTTCGCGTCTCTGGCTGCTTTGAATTCAATATTAGTGAAAGGATTGAATTGGATATTGAATTCGGTGAAATATTTTTCCATTAGTAATTTAGCGGTTACGTTCCAAATCGTTTTAACAGTATATTCCTTGTACTCATCGCCATTTTGCTTACGCATATTAAATGCCCAGTCTGTTAATATTTTTGCCAAAACATCAATTGGTTTTCTTCCATCCAAAATATAATTTTTCTCTTCACAGAAGCCCATAAACTGACGCCACACGTATTTTCTATTATTTTTTGTATTGATTGGTTCTATTTCCGAAACTTCTTCTTCGATAGCTTGTAAGGAAGCAAAACCAAAACGAGACATTTTTAATAACGTCTTCGACATTGCTTGTCAAACTGACATACAATGGAATCGCGTTTGAACCTATCCATAGATATCTGTGTACAAGACAATTATCAGTTTCTACAAGATAATTATCGCTTTCTACATAGATAATTATCGCTGTAATCATGCGGTAATTGCACTTCAATCACAGGGGATTTTTGACAGGAGGGAAATATTCGAAGAAAGTGACTCACCGTGGGCCTCACCTGTAGTGATGGTGCCGAAACCAGGAGGAGGAACGAGAGTATGCATAGATTATCGGAAGGTAAATGCTATTACTCGAACTGACACCTACTCTCTACCACGCATCGACGATTTACTCCAAGAAACCCGAGGTCACACCGCAATTACGACACTGGTTCTACGAGCAGGATATTGGCAGATTCCGGTACACCTCGATGACAGGGACAAGACATTATTCATCACTCCTTTTGGAACGTACAGGTTCAAACGAATGCCCTTTGGACTGAAAAATGCGCAGCATCCTTTCAACGAATGATAGACCGAGTTCGTCGGACACAACCAAGTTTGTCAGTATTGGCGTATTTGGATGACTTGGTGCTATTATCAGTCAGCACAAAGCAGCACATCACTGACCTGAGAGAATTATTCGACTCATTGGCGAAGTATAACCTCCGACTCAATCGTGACAAATGTCATCTAGGATGCAAAGAGGTCAAGCTACTAGGACACATCATATCGCCACAAGGAATCAAGGCAAACCCAGATAAAGTAACCGCTATCAGAGATAGGCCACCACCTACCAATTTAAAGCAACTGCAATCGTTCCTGCAGGCATGCTCGTGGTTCAGGAAATTCATACATGAATTCTCACAAATAGCTCGTCCTCTAACAAACTTAACAAAGAAGAACAGTCCTTGGCACTGGAGCAACGAGTGTCAGAATGCTTATGAAACACTACGAGAAAAACTCATTACGATGCCCGTTCTGCGACAGGTAGACGCAACGTTACCATTTACGTTAAGAACAGATGCTAGCCAATACGCCCTAGGAGCAGTCCTATTACAAGGATCAAAAAATGAGGAAAGACCGATTGAATATGCCAGCAGACTTTTATCGTCAGCTGAACGCAACTACAGTACCACGGAACGAGAAGCGTTGGCTATTGTATATGGATTGAATAAATTCAGAGGCTACATCGAAGACGCCGAGACTATAGTAATAACTGATCATCAACCTCTTCGATGGTTAATGAGTTTAAAATCTCCAAGCGGAAGATTAGCACGATGGGCTCTCCAATTACAACCGTATAACTTAACCATATAATACGGACCTGGAAGAGCTAATGTGGTTGCAGATGCGTTATCTAGACCACCTATTGACGAAACGGTAGAAATGAATTTAGATATTGCACTGATTCACATAGATATACCTAGAAAAGGAGCAGCTCAGGTGCGCTCAGAACAAATCGAGGATACGGATTTGCAAGAAATAATCAGAGATCTTGAAGGCACTCTAGTAGAGAAAGCTCACAAATGGTCACAAAGAGGATATATCATGTCACAAGGCGAACTCTATCATTATGGAAGAGACTCAAGCCAAGACGAAGCTCAATTGGTTATACCACAAGCCGATCGCCATAAGATACTAGATGAAAACCATAACAAGGCAGGACACTATGGCATTGAACGCACACTCAGTCGTATCATCCAAAAGTATTACTGGCCACAGGTACGCAAAGATGTATCAAACTTCATAACCAAGTGTTTAGATTGCCAACCATATAAATTAGACAATCAGAAACTTGCAGGATTAGTTTTGACGACACCCACTAGACAGCGATTCGAGATTGTGGCCCTTGATCTCATGGGACCCTTACCTGAATCACCTCAAAAGTACAAGTGGATACTAATATTCGAAGACGTAGCCACTAGATGGGTCGAAATGTTCCCACTTCGTATAGCATCAGCTGAAAAATGTGCTGAAAAACTCATAGACGAGATTTGTTTACGATTTGGTACTCCTCGTAGAATACTAAGTGATAACGGTAGTCTATTCGTGAGTGCCGTAATGCAGCAAACAGTGCATTGTCTGGGATTGGATCATCATTGCATTCCAGTATACCACCCTCAGGCAAATCCAGTCGAACGAAGAAACAGAGATGTCAAGACTCAACTTGCCATATACGTACAAAAGCAGCATACAAAATGGCCAGATAGTTTACCAGCCATTCGATTTGCCATGAACACCGCAAGATGCCAAGCAACAAATGCCACCCCAGCCTTTCTCACATTTGGAAGAGAACTACGATGCCCTGGTGAAGTTCATCGCGATCTTAGAAGCATTATACTGAACGAAAACTTTGTCCCCGAAGTAACTCCAAAGCTACTTCAACTCGAAGAGAACCTGAAAACAGCCCACGAAGTTCAAGAATTAGAACAAGACAGGCGAAACAAATACGCAAACGAAAAGAGAAGACCAGTTCCGAATCTTGTTCCCGGAACGTTAGTATGGGTTAACACGAAACTACTGAGCAAGAAAGCAGATAGGTTTTCAGCTAAATTAACCCCACGCCGAGATGGCCCATATGTTATCAAGGAAAGAAGAAGTCCTACATCATATGTCATCACAAGTCAAGAAAACAAAGATGAAGTCATCGGTGTATACCACGCTTCCGACTTAACCCCATGCAGAGGACTCGAGAACAAAGAATCGGCCACTCACCCCATCCGAAGAAGAGGTCGGCCCAAGAAGAAGGAAGAAGATAATCCTGGCTTACTCGCCGAGACGTCTTCGCAGCCAGAGGGGGAGCCTGTAGCAGTAATCTCAACAACAAGACGCAGCCAGCGCCTACAATCGCGAACGGCACCCAGCAATACCATCCCGCGTATGAAGCAGGAATCTCAACAGCTAGACGCAGCCAGCGAACGGCATCCCGCGTAGCTCGACCAAACTCACCGAGAGGGCGACAGCGATACGCGCTCGTATACAACACCCATAGGGGCGCTACCAATCTCTATAACTAAGAGATTGGGAGTTCATCGTTAAATCGTTTTATGAACTGTGTTCCTACGATATACAAGTGCGAAACGTTGATTATCCATCATATATTTCAAACTTACTGAATAAACCAATAAGTGCATCCCCAGCGGAACGCTTATCTGAGGCATCTGGCAACCAGAACCTCCAGAACGGTTCACAGTAAAAGTTCAACTTTGAGGGACATAATCACGTCTTCGTGCTTCGCCGTGACGATCATTGTTCGTCTTTATCAAGGTGCATCCCCAGTGGCTCTCTTGTCTCTCGGGCTGATCGTTAGATTGAGAATGGAGATTGTTAGTTCGCTCGTCGTGATACCATTGTATAAAATTCTTTATAATATTTACGATGGTAATAATGCTTGGCGCTCGCTCGGGCTGAGCGTTCATTTCGACGTATTTTAACTAATTAATTATAAATTCTCGGCAATAAACTCCGATTGATAATAATTATCAAAATAATTTCTAATTTCTATAATGATCAATTTTTTCGAATATACAAAATATGGGATGAAAAATATTTATTAAATGCAGTGAACATCAAAAAAATTCCAAACATAGTTGAGTAAAAAATTAAGAATTATTCCATGAAGTTATCATAACATAAATAAAGTGTTTGCTATTTTTGCAAGCTTTCGGAATGTTTTGCGCGCTTCGAGTTCTCGAGCTCTATATTAATTAATGTAATGCCCAAGTCGATGTATATATATAAATCGCTTATTTGAAAATGAAATGAATCAAAAATTAAAGAGCCACCGATTTTGAGATAAAATGATTCATAAAAATTTTCAATACTCCACGTTTCACCGCCACCTTTGAGGTAGTATACTTTACGCGTTTTGTGGCTTATATTCTAGGGGAAGAGCGTTCAAATGTCTGTAATTTTCGAATCTTCAGCCAATACTGGTCTGAAACGATCCGATTTTAGTTATTTAAGTGCTTTGGATTTTTTTTCGAATTAATTTTTTTTTAGTTAAAGATATTGCAGGGGTATAAATAAAAAACAAGTGGATTGTGGAGGCAAAAAGTGGGAATAATTTGTTATGTCATTTAATAAAATATTTATTACATGTTGCTGTGTAAAAAAACCAATTTTGACACTTTATTTGGGGTCAACAGTGTTCTTCGTTCGTTTAGGATTTGGCCAGTGGCCGAAAAAACGCGTTCGCAAGGAACCGACGTTGCAACCACACAAAATCTTTTAAGAATATAGGCGTAAAGATGAGGATATATATGTCGCCGTTCATGCCACCATTTCAGGGGATCATCTCTACGATTGAGATATTCTTCATTTATATATTTATCCAATTCCCTAATTCCTGCAGCAACTTGGTTTACAGGCCTCGTGATTTTTTGTATTTCTTGGTCATATTCATCCCATATGCTACCATTCTTGTTATCAGGCTTGCTTTCACTTGTCGCTTCATTTGGATCACTGGATGTAGTAGTCGCCTCTGCCTCTGGATACTCTGTATGTGTTACTCGTACCTGACCTACCTTATGCCGAAGTGCCTGAAATGCACTTTGGCAAGCTCCCTTGTTTCTGAAGACCTTCATTTTGAAGCGTGGATCCAGAATTGTGCATTCGGAGTATAGAACATTTTTTTCGATATCTTTGAATCGATCTTCAATTCCGTTTTTCAATGATATCTTGACATCCTGAACCCTGCTGTTGGGGGAAAAATGTTTTTGCAAAAAGCTGGATAATAAATTACAAAAAATTATAACTTTTGAAAGAGTGACGTTCGTTTCAGCACTTATCTCAACTGTGATTTCGTAAAACGGACTGAGAAGCGGTAATAATCCCTCTATGATTTCCCAGTCTCCTTCATAGAGAGATAAATCTGGGCGTATAATAGCCACAGAGGCGATCACAGCATCCTTCACCTGTACTATTCTTTTCAGCATATCATATGTGGAATTCCAGCGGGTAGGTACATCCTGCTTCAGCTTCAGTACAGGCAAATTCATTTGCTTTTGAGTAGCCACTAATTTAAGTTTTCCTTGCGTACTCCGGTTGAAAAATTCCACCACTGCTTTTACCCTTCCTAGGACGTCACTCACCTTTCTCGTGTCTTCTTGTACCACAAGATTGAGTGAGTGGGCAAAACACGAAATGGACCGCCATTCACCTAATTTAATAGCTGATACTATATTTGCCGCATTATCACTTACAATGGCAGTGACTTTATGTGAAATATTCCACTCTTGAATAATTTCCTTCAAGAAATCACATAAGTTGACGCTCGTGTGTCGCTCATTGTAGTTGATACAGCCCAACAATGCGGATTCGAGCTCAGAATCTTCATTTATGAAATGAGCTACCACAGCTATGTAACTTTCATTGTTTCTTGATGTCCAACCATGTGTGCTCAGTGACAATGCGGTAGCTAATTCCACCTTCCTCCTAACTTGGTCCTTTACATTTTGGTGGACAATCGAAATTAAATTTTCAGATAATGTTTTCCTTGATGGTAGTGTATATCCGGGACATTGCGAAACCAGCTCGATGAGTTTTCGGAATTCGCGTTCCTCTACGATTCTCAGGGCGTGATGTCCTTTAGCCACCATCTTTACTAGTTGCCTATCTATTTGCTCCGATTTCTTAATTGGTGGAGGTCTACGAACGAATTGTGTCATCAATGGTTGGTAACCTACGGTATTTGATGATGTAGATGGAATTGCGTTGTCCGATTCGCATGTGATTGGAGGTAATGGCCGGATAGTAGAATTTGTGGGTAAAATAAGTGCTTGCCTCTTCACACTTATTTGTGTTAGCGGGTGTTTCGTCCTCATATGGCGAGTTAAATTACCATTCGAACCACCTGCGACACTAATCGTGGTTGAGCAATGGTTACATTTGGCCCTTTTATTTGCCAAATCTTCTGAGAAATGATTCCACAGGGGGCTAGTTTTTCTTTTCGATGACATCGTCAGAAACTTCCTATAGCAAAAAAAGAACACATTATTTTTTTTTTAAAGACTTAGAGAGACGATTCCTGGATGAAAATATGCACAGGTAGTTCATATACATTTTTTTCGAAATCAATTCCTCTTCCATATAGCTTTTGTTAGGTGATGATAAGTTGCTAGTTTTAAATTTTTTCAATGGGTTCAAAAATCTATGCCACAAAAACAATTTTTGAAGATAAAAAAATCAATATGTTCTTCCCTTGCATATTTTCATGGAGGAATCATCTCCTTAAGTCCATTTTTTTTACAGACGCCCTTTATATAATTCGCACTTTTATCTATATATCTAAAAGAATTTCGGCAAGATGGCGGACATTTTTGCCATGACGACCATTACTTAGGAAAAAAGGTCGCCCGAAGGCTTACGTGGTTCCATATATACTAATTGAAATTGAGGGAAAGATGTGTAAACACGGGCGGTATCTGGCTGGCTAAACCCTCCTATATAACCGCTATATTACAACAGGAGGGGAAAGGGGAAAGATTTCTACACAACATAGGCTATCGAGAAGATTTTTCGGAGGGGTCCTTATGCGTTAAAAAAATTCGAGAAATCGACGAAATTTTCCTAAGTAAATCGGGAATTTTGGTAATTTTTTTAAAAATCTAGAGGACGGATCGAGGTTCGAAGGGGGTGGATATCGAATCTTAGGAAGGGGGAAAGGGTAAATCCGAAAACCCCAGTCGATATCTATCGCGGTTTTCCCGTAACGAACGAAAATGTATTTTTTATCCTTCGCCCGGCGAAAAAGCGAGACCGACTTCATTTCGCCTTTATTTCGACCTTATTTCGACTGCTCTGGCTCCGAATTTTTCGTCGAAACGAAGACGAAGTATCGGTGCGTCAGCAACCGGCTCAACTTTTACCTACGATAAGTCTAAATATACTAAATTGATACAAGTTCTGGAAGTTTCGCTTCCGGGAATCTTCCTTGCTAGAAGACATTCCGAGAAACGTCAAAATTGACATGAGAGACGGACTAACGGCCCTTCTAGGTCGTTTTCGGGCCTGAAAGTTGACTAAAAGCGAAGATAAGGGTGAAAAATCCTATAATAAACCGCCATGTGGCGATTTTATTTCGAAAAGTAAAAATTAAGAATGTCTGTCCCCGGTAAGTACCGACTATTTATTTGAATACCGGAGATCGGTCAAAATTTACGTTGGAGCCGGTGGCGCATGCGTCTGGCGAGTGAACTCTCGGTGTCAGACCGAGAGAAGGCGGGGTCGAATCCCGGAGAGGGAATCACACATTTTCGTGTTTTTTAGACCCTGTAGGTGGCGCTACAATCGATGTATAGGAACACGAAAACGCCCAGACCGATTTTGATGAAACTTTGTGACTTTGAATCGGCGTGTCTCTGATTCACAATAGCATCCTGTAGGGGGCGCCTCGATTGATCTATAGAAGCTCGAAAATGGCTCCACCGATTTCGATGAAACTTTGTGTGCGTACTTGAGTGGGTCTCAGAGTCACAATAGGAACCCGGTAGATGGCGCCGTGTTCGGCTTTTTTTATCGCCAGAGCGATTTCGATTAAACTTTCTGTGTGTCTGAGGAGGTCTCAGATCCACGATATACCCTCCGTAGGTGGCGCTATGATCGGTTCACAGGAACTCGAAAATGGCTATACCGATTTTCATGAAACTTTGTGATCGTGTTTCGGAATGCCTAAGGTTCACGATACGTTATGGTAGGTGGCGCTACATTTGGTTTCTAGGAACTCAAAAACGCCTTGACATATTTCGATAGGACTTTCACACAACAGGACACGTTAGATGGCGTTGAACTATGGGTTTGATTGATCTACCGATTATATTGATCTACCATTAAAAATGCAGATCTACCGGAGAAATGTAGATCTACCCGAAAAATGAAGATCTACTGGAAAAATGTAGATCTAGCGGAAAAATGTAGATCTACTGGAAAAATGTAGATCTACCGAAAAAATGTGGATCTACCGGAAAAATGTAGATCTACTGGCTAGGTAGATCTGCGGGCCCACTAGTATCAATACTAAAATAATTCAGACTTTTTTCTCTGGGTTACGAAGATATTCATGATATTATTTTCATTATGGTCTTGAATTTAATGTTGAGTTTAATTATCAAAATATTATTCGTTAGCACTTACCTCAAATGATACTGCAGAAGAACAAAAATAACAATAAAGTCCTACACAGTCAACTAAATGAACTGACCGATGAAAATTTAAAAAAAAATTGTAGATTGAATATACTGAACACTAGAAACACCTTTACTTATCGACAACGAACACTGAATAAATAGAAAATGAAAATTGAGAGCCCCCAAGTAAACCCATAACATCAGTTAGTAGGTACAACAACTATTCTTATCATATTCTATTGTTATTGTAAATTGTACCAAATAAACCTGGGAAATCCTACACGATGTTATCAGAAGGGCCTAAGGGTTGAGGCAGGAAGAAATAATACCAATTATTGTTACAAATAAATTAACAGGCTACAAAGTGCCGACAATCCCTCTAGAATATTCGTTCGCAATAAACGAACGATTGCTGTTTCCTTAAGCAGCCGGAATGGAATTCATCGGAAAAGATTCATTAATATGCAGGGAACAAATGATTGTTTGTCATTTTAAAACTGATCGCAAAAATTTGTAGATTACTTATATGTGATTGTTTCTAAACCAAATAGGTATGTATTGAGTTTCATTGAATGAAATACATAGAGAATGTAATTTCTATTAATTTTGCTATAAAAACCATCGTCGACTGTAGATGTATGTTGGTGAAAAACCAGTCAGCTGGTCATGGAAACGTATTAATCCTGCTGAAATTAGAGATGATAGCATAATTCTTGAAATTTTTTTTTTATCGGTGGAAAAGCCATCAGCTGGCACCGTGAAAAGTTTCCTAGCCATTAGCGTTTTTTACCTCATCACAGTCATCATCTGATGGCCTTTTGAACGGATTTTTTTAATTTGAGTGATACATAATATCAGTCATGTTAAAATTACGGAAAATCAATATTTCTCACGTCTTCTTGATGCGACCCTCCGCAGGTGTGCCAGTTGACGATTTTTAAGTGGTCCGATCTAAACAGACATAAGTGCAATTTCGTGAACTCTAAAAATCCTGAAATTATGTAATCTAAACTGCTTATCCGATCAATAAGTAAATTTCCTAATGCCTAATAAGTCATTTATTCATTCATTATTAAATTACTTTATAATATATAATAATAATAATAATACTTATTTATTGTTACACCAACTCAGTTGATAACAAAAGGCACAAGATGGATCAGATATCCCGTTGAGGAATCTGTTACAGCCTTACAGTATAAATGAAATAATGAGAATTATAATCCCAATTGATTTCCTCATAAGAATAATAATAAGTGAAAGATTATGAACTGTTTCACTAAATTAAGAATTTTTCAAAAACCGTACAAAGCTCATAATGCTCATTTATATTTGAGAAATTTATTTGCGATCCGATCCTAACAATGAATTATAACATAATTAAAAAAACACCCCCCTAAATACCTAATACGTATTCATATTACCAAGAGCTTTCTGAATATTTGAACACGAATTAAAATCTCATTAGACACCTCAAACAAGGGATCCTGATAATGTAACAGAAATTTGAATACCTGGATGGAAAAAATAATCCTCCCCTAATAATACGTATTTAAGTTAGCAGTTACCGATAGCCCATGGAAGCAGTAAATGATGGTCGGTCATAAATATAATTGTAAGCCTGAAATCAAAGGTTCCGACTCAAAATGAAACTTAATTTGTTTATTTGGGATATACTTCTGGCAACTATACATATTTTTATATTCATCTCTAATTAATTCTGTAATTCTTGAACAAATTTCTCAAAGGAATCTTAATTTTCGTCACAGAACACATTTGCGTGACAATTACCTAAGCTATGGATATCGATCGACCGAAACTTGTGTTAAATCAAATCTATATGCCGCTCCAGAATCCATAAAACGTTTTCATTTTCAACAGCTGAAAGCGGTTATAATATATCGGTTTGCATAAAAAACCAAAAAAGGTCCACCCCTCAACTGAATTGAATAGATCGTAAAATGACGATTCTAACGGACAAAGAACTAATCCGTAAGAAATAAGAATACTATCATTACCATCTCTCGCTCGACCGTCGAGCCTCGACGCTCAGTCGAATAATTGATCGGGGGGATCAGCTACGAACTAACACGACCTAACGAACTACGGAACCAGTAGATCGGGAACTAGTTCGCGTAGTTCACCGGTGGGAGCGGCTCTTCCGAACAGGTTCGCTCACGAACTACACAAGCCTAAACTCCTGTGATATTCGTCACCCGGATCCCGGATTGTCTTCTATTAGGCAAAGTGCGTCTAACCACCTAGTGATAGTGCATTGGACTACTCATCGGTGCGCCTCACTACACGAAAGGATCATTGCACAGAAGCTCTACTGCATCGAACTTTACTGCATCGAAGAGTCACCACATCGAAAAACCCCCCACTTTAGAAAGTGGGCGGCACTAACTAGAGTTAATGTTCGTGCTTTCTCCTGATTGGCCGAACGTGAAAACCCGTTTATCGATCGTCTTCGTCGATAGTTTCCCTCGATGAGAGGTAACTTGTTTCAAAGAGTGTACGTCAACAGACGGAACTCGGTTTAACCTAAAATTTGAAAGGTGCAGAATTTGTCGAGAAGAAAACATCCTTATGTGATACTGCTAATGAAAATATCACGATCTATTTATTGGAAGTATTATAAAAGATAAAATGGTATAACAATGGGAAAATAAGAACATATTATTTAAAACATTTACTCTACAGCGATTGTCCATGGTCTTTTATTAAACCGACTGCATTATCTGTTAACGTCAGTAAACACAGTATTTCTATCCTCCAGACGAAAATTACTGCAGAACTTGGAACTGAAGAAAGAAAGAAATTGATTCACACAATATTATCCAATATAGAACTTATAACAAGATTGAAATCTCAATATTAAATTTGTCAAGAAGAAAACAGCACCGGGTAAAATTGCTCCTGCACTATCTACTTACTAGTCAATCAAGACGAAGGCATTTTTTTGTTGAGTTGGAACGGTGATAAACTAGTATAACAATCGGAGCAGAAAAAGAATTGTATTTAAAGCATATACTGTACATCGACTGTCCATGGTTAACATCAGAGGCAGTAAACACAGTATGTCTATCCTCCAGGGGATACATTACCAGGACTTGGAACTGAAGAAAACTATTTCATTGATTCACACAATATTATCCATTATAGAAGTTGTATTATGTATTTGTTGAATTGGAACGATGATAAATTAGTATAACAATGGGAGAAAAAACACCGTATTTAAAACGTTTACTGTAAACCGATTTTCTATGATATCTTATTTAATTGACTGCTTTTTCTGTAAACATCAGAGGCAGTAAACATAGTAAGTGTACCCTTCAAAGGAAAACGATTTCATTAATTTTAACAATATTATCTATTATAGAACTAACATGATAGAATGTACTCTACTTGAGTATCAGATCCTTATTTGAAATACAATTGAAATCTAAATAAAATGCTGCTGTATTATTTATCACTTTTAATCTGACCACATATAAATATCATTTTATTATATCTATCGAAGCAAGTTGAAACGTTCATCAATTAAAAGAGCAGGATATTTTGTTATACCACTGACTTTAATATTGATTTCAAACACTTCATTTATGTTTGATTGGTTTCTGTGTTACTTCTTATTCGTAATAAAGAAATTTGTATAAAGATATAACCCTTTAATACGAAGTTAGAAATATATTACGATAACAATGGCAGGAAGCTTGAAATGAAGGAAAAAGGTAAGTATATAAATATATTTTTATTTTAAATTCAGTTCTTTTCAACAAAATTCTGAAATATAAGTATAAATTAATATAATAGTCCCCAATGCCTGATCAAATTTCCAGATTTAGTAATGAACAATTCCTAACATGCACAATGAAAAGTTACAAGGATATGAATTAAATTCTTAAATTAATAATGTTATTCCTTCAAAATGTATTCTGAATCTAATCAGAAGGTGAAGGACTTGGGTCAATTACCTTTGACCTATAATTAATTATCATCTCTGGACTTCAACAGACGGTTACAAACAATTAGCTTCGACATGCAATTTTTTTTATTTTGAAGAAGTGGATAGATATTTTCTGATGCAGATTTGCTGAAGCTTTAGTACTGCTTTTTTGGAATCTTGGATAACTGGGGAGCAGATTTGTTTGACATTGATTATGTTGGTCTGTCTTCCCATACTCTGCGATATCTAAAAGGCTTCGTGTACTGGAATAAATTCTCAAAGCTTCAGAAGATAGGATATCGATAAATAGTGAATCAACTCTGTTGAAGGTTTAGCACTAGTTCCGCGAATCTTGGAGAGGACTGATGACCAGATTTGTTCAACATTGATCTCAGGATAAAGACTTGATATACTTTCCCAAAGCTTGGGGAGACAGTATATGGATAGGTAGTGAATCAACGCTGTTGCAGGTTTGTTTAAAGTTCTCCACTGATTTTTCGGATCTTGGTGAGAACTTAAATTTCTGGTTCACACTTGTTGCTTGAATGAAATTACAGAGAGAAACTCCTCTGCTCTATGGAGTGCCGATTCATGGAGCAAATAGCTGCAAAAACTGTTGTATACTGCAGCGACATTGAGATATGTCCCCAACTTGCCTGGCAGTTACAAGACAGCTATTGCAATACACAACATGCCCACAAGGCACCACAGCTTGTGTAGCCTGTTCAGTATAGCAAGCTACACAACTACCTATAAAACAAATGTTTCAGTTAGTTAATGACTGCTTAAATATTGTAGCAAATACTAAAAAAAAACTAATAAGGCAGCCTGCTATATTGTTGAATGAGGATATTACCATCAATGGCTCAGAGGGGGACAACACAATGTGAACATGTATGACAAACATGTTTTTGACAAAGAAAAATACCACAATGGGAATTATTCATATCTTCCTACTTGGTATACATGATTATTCAATGACATAAAATACAACTCAACTTTTTATTTATCGCACCATTATTAACATCTTGAAAACATAAAGTAGCATTCTCTATCTATTTAAAAGAAAAAGAACACTTAGTTTTCACAACAAGTGATATCACTATTTTCACAATGACAGGATGCACAGGCTATCATGGGAGTTATTCTATAATTTTCCTGTTAACATAGACAATACAGAACTGTGGTAGATGTGTATTGGGTCCTGGATTAGATTTTGTGAAATATTTGCCCAGATTTTCAGAAACTGATTCAGATTTGAGAAAGAAATCCTTTGCTTTGGTGCATTTTCTCTTCCGAACCCCCTGTGAGTGCTAACAACAGCAAACTTCAAGACTGATTACCAACAATATTTATAATTTTTCAAAATCCTTTTTGTGAATGCATCACCTGAAGTAAATTCAGAAATTAGTAAACAACAATGCTATTGGTGTGATTATTCACCTTTCCAATTACTAAAATATGAGAATTTGTGCTTCACACGACCATCTTCAACTTGAAAGTTTATAAGCTTCCAAGCCCTTGTACGCTTTCACTTCACTCATTGTGATTGTGAAAGTACTATTCCTGTTTATTAAATAATTAACAGTTTACTGCATGCATAATTTTTGGAAATAGAGAAACATCTCAATTCTTCTGGCTTCATAAGATAAGGATCCATGCCCAATTCTGCAACTTTCTTGTCATATCGTTTTTGACGAATACCATCTATGATTGAATAATAGTTAATCAGATCCATTATCACGAAATTCCACTCTTACAAAAATTAACAACTGTAAATAAACGTTATTTGCCAATATAAACAAAACAAATTCTAACATTTTTAAAATGTTTACTTCCAATGTCAATCACAACCATAGACATAAAATTTTTTTTTTTTTTTTTTTCTATCCTTTTTATGTGCTAGGCAACTGTAGGCCATCTACACAGTAACAATCTTTATCGCAAACTCTTTCAATTTATTTTTGGACATTCACACAACCCAACACCACATCCATGCCCTGAGCGGGATTCGAACCCGCGACCTCCGGCACCACAGTCAGGTGGTCTACATAGACATAAAATAATATAATAATATTCTATGTCTATGATCACAACACAATTTTGTCGGCGGATTACAAATTACAGTAATCTGTAATCAGTGATAACACTTACACAGACATCAAGAAAACTCTATGAACTCGATAATTTTCTATTATATGTCACTTATTTGCCAAACGTCAATTCTGTCCATAGAGTAAATATCCTTCCGTGATTCTGAGTAATGTGATTCTGATTGCGTTCCGATATTCCTGAACAGTACTGCGCAGTAAATTACGTCGTTCCGATATTACTGAAATTCACTGGTATTGATTTCGCGCCACTTTTTCTGATACCCTGAGTTGTGTTCGAAAATTAACTCCACGGAGTAGAGTAGAGTTTTTGAAGGTTTGACAGATTTACTCTAGAGTTACTCTGACACTGACACTGACAGTGACAGAAGGTGCCAATATCGGAAAATAGGTTATGTTGGTTTAAGAAAGATCCTATTATTATTGTTTTCTTCACATATATGTAACTCTAATCATAAATATATATTGTGAGCAGTATAAAAACTATTAAATTACATCACAAAACATTCATAAAACAGTTAGACAATGATACTAGATTTTCCTTCCCATGAGTTATGTCAATTTTGACAGGAGTAAAATGAACTCCGAGTCGAATACTCCGACTTTTCGGACGACAGTCACAGAGTAAAATTTACTCAACCTTTCAGTTTTCGAACGCAATGGAGTAAATATTACTCTACGGAGTTGATTTTCGAACAGAACCCTGTTGGAGATTCTACTGCCACAGAAGTGGTCGTATAGTGCCAGTACTGCCAGTATTCCTTCCCCAAATTCAAATAGTTTAGGTTATGAGTCTCTTTTAGTACTAATCAACATCAAAACTGTAAAATCGCTATCCCTGAGTATTGAATTCAATAAGACTTGGTTAATTTCAGCCATCGTTTCACCCAACGATTACAGACCTAACATTTAAAAGGACTTCAAATATGAAAATTATAGGTTATGTTGTTCCTTCGTTCAAAGCTTCGTTTGTTACTGCTCGAACGTTCCGAAAATTAACAACAGTTTGAGATTACTGTCACTGAAAAGCGTTCCGATATTGCTTACTGTGGCCAGTAATGCCAGCAATTTCGGAACGCAAGGTCTGAGCAGCTGTGCCAGGGTTGTGTTCGAAAATTAACTCCACGGAGTAGAGTAGAGTTTTTGAAGGTTTGACAGATTTACTCTGTAGTTAACTCTGACACTGACACTGGCACAGTTCTGTTCCAATATCGGAAAATAGGTTATGTTGGTTTAAGAAAGAACCTATTATTATTGTTTTCTTCACATATATGTAACTCTAATTATAAATATATATTGTGAGCAGTATTAAAACTATTAAATAACCTCACAGAACATTCATAAACAGTGAGACAAAGATACTAGATTTGCCGTCCCATGAGTTATGTCAATTTTGACAGGAGTAAAATGAACTCGGAGTCGAATACTCCGACATTTCGGACGACAGTCACAGAGTAAAATTTACTCAACCTTTCAGTTTTCGAACGCAATAGACCACATTAGTTAGGTTAGAATCAGTCGCTTGGCGGGAGATCCATATTCAAATCTTTTAACAAGGAATTTCAACTTTGAGATGAAACCACCCTATTTAAAAGAGAATGTTAGTCCAGAGACAACAAGTATTGGGTACCTTTATCATTAGTGCATGTTTTCATGTTATTTCCACATTAAAATCTACTTCTATTTATTCTTAAATCAAAATTGAAACCATTCTAGTTCGAAAGATTTCCGTATGTCGTAGATGACTTCTGTTGTGCGTCATCACAAGGCCGATTTAGGGTTATGTTATTATTTTTAACTGATTTCGAGTGAGCTAAGACATACGTCAATCGAATTTGGTGAACACTTTTATATTTATTAATTATTTTGGTAATATACAATTTTGTTTTGAAAACTTGATTCTAGATGGTTGAGAAAGGTTCACAGAATCTATTTTAACCAAAATAAACCTTCAGAAATTAGCCAAAGTATCAAAAACCAGGCGAGAAATTCGCGTAAATTTTAGGTCCATAAGAAATGCATGGGGAATTCAGTGCCCGGATCCACGGATGGATCGTAATTCAAATTTCCCGCCTAACCTAACTAATGTGGTCTATAGAGTAAATATTACTCTACTCAGTTAATATTCGAACACAACTCTGAAGTACCATAATTATGGAACCATAATTTTCAGCATACGGTAAAACTACAATCGATCTATCGATCGATTCAATATTTTGCTGAAAACTAGAATAAGACTTTCTTGTGCTCAGAAGCAGACGATTGTCTTAACTTAGAGGGATTTTATACATACTTCAACTCCACAAGTTCCTAAAAATGTAATCTTGTCATCCGTATTTGAATCACTCAAATTTTACAAGAAGACTGACATTTTCGTTTTACCGCAGTCAGTTTCAGTTTAAAATTTGAGAAAAATCATAAATCTACCCAAATTAGAATATAACAACCACTTTTGCGACAATGTCTGTAATTTTCGAATTTTTTGCCGAAAATGGTTTCAAACGATTGAGTTCGAATCGCTGATGAATAATCCGAGGTCAAATTCAATTCTGTCCGTATGGTCCGGCCGGCCGTTAGCACGGTAACTAACGAAATGAGTTAGAGGATTGAAATTTGCAGGGTAGTTTTGTATCGTAAATATCTCGGACGAGTTCGTTAACGGGCGAAATCCACCAAGCGGTTTCGGCTTAATCATGTTTGTAGCACACGTGCTATAAACATGATTATGATTATACTGACCCTCCCACGACTTCCCCAAGGAGATCCCTCAGAAGCTCCTAGGAGCTTAATTGTGCGACTAAGGAGAGTCAGTTGTATTCTTTGTCAACTTTGTTACTCTATCCTTATGCGAGCTTAGACACAGCACTGTTAATTTTTGACCCAAAAGAGAATGGTGTCCACTATCCTCTGGGTAGATCTCCGGCTTGTTCTATCCGCAGAGCTTGATATACTCATCATTCAATTCAAATTAGCCAACGTGAACACGCGCGAAAGAGTACTGAGTTCACGTCAGTGCTTTTTTATATTTTAAAATACTTACAAGTATACAAGCATACAAGTAGAGTCTGCTCTGCTCTAGAATGGGTATAGCAGATACCAAATTAACAAATCTTTCCGTAAAAATCGGATACAATCCCATGATCAAAAGGAACCTCCAGAGAGATTTCCTAACAAAGCTTTCCTTCCTTTCATCCGAGGTCGCATCCTTGAGAAACAGAAAATAAAAACTATTTTTACTGCGAACAATAAAATTTCTAACTTTCTCCGTTCACCTAAAGATTCCATTCTCAATGAATCCCAAGGTGTATATGAGATACCATGCTCCGAATGTCCAAGGTCCAAGGTCATACATATGTCAAACTAACACACGTGTGGGTGTGACTAACAGAGTATACGAACACGAACTCGCAGTAAGCTAAGCTGAATCATCCTCAGCTCTCTTCAAACATCATGCTGATACAGGTCACAAAATTTACTTTGCTAGCTGTAAAACCATTGCAACAGAGAAAATGCGTACCTGCCGCATCATTCGCGAAGCCCTTGAAATTGAAAGGAGTCCAGATTGTCTTAACAATCGTGTCGATAGTCAAAATAGGCTACAAGATTTTCCTGTGGATTTGGTATACAATTGTATGTGTTATCAGCACGAGGGAGCATCACCGCATGTTGGACGAGATTTTGTCACCTGGTTAAACCAAACTTTTAATAGGAGATGGATTGGTCGGCGTGGTGCTATGGCCTGCGAGATCACCTGACTTGAATACTTTGGATTATTTTGTATGCGGCATTTAAAACAACTTGTTTGCGCAGTAGAAATTAATAATCAAGAACAATTGATAGAACGTAGTATACGATTCCTTCATTTTGAATTGCCAAGCCAAAGCCTGTATCAATGCTTGAATATTTGATTTATTTATTTTTGTATTTTTCTACTATGTATCAAAGTTGAAAATTTATGACATGCAGAAACTTTGAAGTCTGATATCTATCTGGGTCTATCTGAGTAAGGCTCACCGTGATATCTCGCTAACAGAGCCAAATATCCAAAGATTTTATTATACATTTTTTATCGAGAATATTAGGCTGTATACGCTCTTTAATTTTTCATCTCGAGTTTTGAATCACCCTGTATATCCTCTCTCCCCCCAGTCGACTGGCGGCATATTTGCATTAGCTTCAAAGAAAAATCCAACTAAAAAGTATAAAATAATTTTTGAGCATTTAAACAAAATGATGGACCAAAAGTGTAAGTATTATTTATGAAAAAGCGGCGGGCGCTCAATAATATCAGTTCTTGAAAATATTCGATCGGTACAATCAGTACAGACGAAAGGACTAGCAGAGACCATAGTTCAGAGCGTTATTCTCTTTATATTTCGAATTAGAGCTCGATACATGTTTCCACTCACCAATCGTCGATCAACAATCAACTCCCAAATATGTGATCTGAGTTGGCTTTCATGGACTATAATGTGTTTTCTCTACCAAATTCGATGGTATTTGCAGAATAATTCAATGGGGTTGTTCTAACACCTGACCACGAGGTGGTTTCTTTAGACGTCATCTCCCTCGTCATTAATATTTCTTTGAAGGTGACCACAGATACCTTCGATTTTGACGCCAACTATTTGGATCCCATTACAAACACATCTTTGGGTGTCTGATGGGCTGTAGTTTTGAGTATTGTCCTTGCGAATGCCTTCATATCATGCATTGTAAAGTTTGCTATTCCCTCAATTATCCTACTGACCATATCAATATGTAGATGACATGATTTTCCTGATGACAGGGTGGAGAAGACGGCAATTTCGATGAACGCATTCTGTTCATCGTGGAAAGAGACAGATAGAGCAATACCTATTTCGGACACGATGGTTGTTAGATATATGGATAACAGTATACAATTGTACTGGTATAGAATACCATCCAGCTCCGGCAGGTGCATCAGTCAGTTATGATTCATAGCAGCACAACCTATATCTCAAAACAAATGTTATTCTGGGCAAGAAGAGGCGCATTATGGACATTGCACAGGTTGGTCTTCGATAGGCTTTTCATGGATAATTATTATAAAAAAGTCTTTATGACTTGATAAATTTCTTCATGGCACTGCCACACGAGATCACAACCATAAGGAGAGAGACATAGCAGACGTGGAGAGCACTCAAACACATTTGGATCTTTCCCATTTGTATGCGGACTAACGGATAAGAGGATCATATGACATAAAAATAGCTCGGTATGATCTGGTAACAACCAGTCAGTTCTTCAATAACAAAAAAGATCCATATAGTAAAATCAAGATGAGGGATTTGGTCTATAGAATTCATTGTCTCTATAAAATCCCTCGAAGTTAAGACAATCATCTGCTTCGGAGCCCTTTATTTTTATATGAACGTGGCTCTTTATTTTTATATGTGGGTGGAAGGCAGGGCAATCAAGAAAGTCATATTCGCTGAATAGACCAAAATATTCAACCGATAGCAATTATGATAAAATTATTGTACGTTCACCGAATGCTGAAAATTATGGTATAAATTATTATTTCAGTTATGGTACATCTGGCACCGCTGTATAGCATCACAGAAATGTATTTGATCTATATTCTATAGTGTATAGTGTTCTGTGCTTACCAACTTATAGGTTATGCCGGCGTTATGCATATGTATATTATATGTTCTGTGCAGTGTTCCCAACTTAGGGGTTTTCCCCCCAGATTTGGGGGGTAAATAAGTGAGATGGGATTTTTTTGGGGGTCTAAAATTTTTAGGGGTATTTTTAGGGATTTTTTGACTCTTCATATGAAATAGCCCACAGAGACATTAATATTTATTTCTTGACCTACCGACCTATAACGACATCTAGTTCGTAATTCTAAAATCACTCCGTGGTGACTGGTGGTAATACTGGCGCCACTGGCGGTTATTTTATAGCCTGTGCCAATGAACTTATTATAGAGTTTATTCTTTATTGGTCTGTGCATATGGCGGGCGGCGGCCAGAGAAATATCTATTTCTCTGGCGGCGGCGTATATGTTATATGTCTGACTTTGACAATTGACGTACATTAGCATAGTTTAAATTCAAAATTGAACGTTCTTTTTAACGTCTTCGACAGACAGTTTATAGTTTATTGCTTTTTCTATTTCTAAATTAATTTTCTCTGATAGTTTCGATTGTGATTTGTATTGTGTGTCGACAAGAAAATTGTTAGTGATGCCGAAGCCGAAGGAAAATAAAAAAACGTACTGCCAAAAGTACACGAAGATTTGGGAAACAGATCCAAACCTAAAAGGTAAATAGATTTCATTGCATTTTTATATTTTATAAAAATGATCAAGACAAATAATTCAATTCAATATTTATGATTTTTTACTAGAGTACCATAGACGTCATGTAACTACTGATGGGCTGTACGGCAGTACTCATTCTTCAATAAAATTAAAAAAGGGTATTTTTTTTATTCAGTTAGGTATGTATGTAGTTGTTGGAGTTGATGAGCCGGTCAGGGGTAGTAGTATTGGTCAGTGATTGTTATGACTTTTTGGCGCTATTGTTCTCCTGAACAGGGAGTGCTTATCAATTTGCCCAAATGTCTGTAACTTTAGAATTTTGGCCCGAAAATGGTCTCAAACGACTTGGTTGAACTCACTGATGAAGAATCCGAGGTAGAAATAGAAGTTGGCCGTCCGTCCGGCCGTGAGCACGACTACGCACACACGGAATGAGCTAGAAAGTTGAAATTTTCAGGGTAGGTTTGAAAGTTAAAATGTCGGCTAAGTTCGTTATCGGGCGAAATCGGTCTAGTAGTTTCGGAGTTAAAAAATTAATTTTTTTCATTTACCGCAAGAAATTCTAGTTACATTTTTTTATGATGCAATTTTATCAAAGGACTCCACTGATGTTGGTTATTTTTCAGATTGGCTTGCACCAGATTTACATAGTGATACATCGGCAACCTGCAAATATTGCCGTGTTGTATTAAAAGCCCATAAAAAAGACTTGGTTAGTCATGCCAACACGGAAAAACATAAAAAGTACGCAGCCAGGGAAAAATCAGCAAAAGAATGTAAATCTATTTCTGAAATATATAAACCAGTCTTGCCAGAAAGCACGAAAATTGCCGAGTTGAAAATCGCTGCCTTTATCGCCGAGCACTGTTCTTTGTTGACTGCAGATCATATGATTAGTATCCTCCCTCAATTAGATCCTTCATCAGATGCTCTAAAAAACTTAAGAATTCATCGAACTAAATGTTCAATGCTAATAAAAAATGTACTTGGTCCATCAATGCTTGAAGATTTAGTTGAAGAAATAGGAGATTTTCCGTACTCCATTATAATAGATGAAAGCACTGATCTTTCTACACAGAAAGTGTTATGTATTATGATTCGCTATATTTCACACAAGACAAAGCAAGTTGTTACAACTTTTTATCGGATAATTCAGATAATAGAATGTGATGCAAAAAGTGTTCATGAAGCGATTGTCAATCAATTAAAACAGGATGGCATAAAAATTGAAAATATGATTGGAATTGGCGTTGATGGAGCAAACGTTATGGTTGGTAAACATAACTCGGTGACTGCTATCTTTAAAAGAGAACTGCCTGATTTAATTGTTGTCAGATGTGTTTGCCACTCTTTGCATTTATGCGGGGAGAAGGCGGCTGAATCATTACCACGCCAATTAGAATTTCTTGTCAGAGAAACCCATAACTGGTTTTCATACAGCCCTAAACGTGTGGAGTATTATAGAAAACTATATGAAACCATCAATAACAATACTGACCCGAAAAAAATTCAAAGACATAGTGGAACTCGCTGGCTCGCCCGTTACCAAGCTATAAACACTATATTGGAGCAGTGGGATGAATTAAAGCTGCTCTTTTCCATTGCAAAATCCGAAGACAAATGTTACATGGCGGAACAGCTTTATGAGATCATGCGGAGGCTTCCTTTCAAAGCTTTACTATTTTTTTTAAAAAACGAATTAAAACATGTGACGCAATTAAACTTACTTTTTCAAAGTAACCATGCTGAACCTGTGAAATTGTTTGAAGATTTGTTTTTGTTATACAAAAATTTGTTAAAACGACTTGTTGTACCTTCACAGTTGGAAAAATTGTTGGATTCTGAACTGATAGAATTTAATTTCCAAGAACATCTAATGCATACAGCATCAATGTATTTTGGTTTTGACTTTCATACTATATCCCAAGAACTAGAGGAAAAGGATCTGTTGGATGTCAGGGAACGATGCAAGACCTTTTTATGTTCTCTGGCCGAGCAAATTCAGAAAAGACTTCCGGATAATTTATCCTTGTTGAAAACTCTTGCTGATTTGCACCCAAGAGTTGCTACATCCCAAGTCAAACCCGATATAAAACCAATGTTAAATTACATTCAGCGAACTCATATATATGGCCAAAAAAATGACATTGAAAATGAGTGGCACCAATTAAGCCATAAAGAATGGACGAATACCTCTTCTTCAGCTGATTTTTATTTTGAAGTCTATAATGATTGTGACGCAGCTGGCTGTAAACGTTTTGAAAATATTTCAAAATTCGGATTAGCATTTGCCACTGTTCCGATTTCAAACGCGAGTGTCGAACGTGCATTCTCCGTCTATAGTGTAATAAAAAGTAAGTTGCGGAATAGACTATCTATTAAAATGTTGCAAAGCATCCTGATGGTTCGATTTACATTGAATCGAAATGGTGGATCGTGTACAACATTCAATCCATCGAATAAAATGTTAAAATTATTCAATACCAATATGTATGATTTCAAAAATAGTAAATCTTCAGATGAAGAAGAAATACTTCATGTATTGAATAATTTATAATAAAAAGACTTTTGAAAAATATTACAACCTATTATTTCTAAATCATTATGAATTTAGAATTACAGTAGACGCTCTATAAAGTTACGTTTTCAAAAGTTTCCGTCCCCTCAAATGAGTTCCCCACTCTATTTTTTATACTCAAATGAATTCAGGGGAAACGCAGATTATCACTCAACTCGCTATGTATCTCCTAACCTGGTTAAGGTTAACTAAATGCCCGTTTTTTAAAGTTACGCTACCCCCGAAAGTGTAACTTTATAGAGCGTCTACAGTTAATATTTTTTAGGGGGAAAACTCAAAAATTAAGGCGATTTTAGGGGTTTTTGACACAAACTTTAGGGGTAAATATTTTTGAGAGTTGGTAACACTGGTTCTGTGTATAGCATATAGAAAATACATCAATTCATTCATTTCTAAGAATTTTCTTGTTTGATTTTTATCACTGTTAATAAAATCAAAATGTGCAATAATCGATTCATGTATTGCAGAATACGTTCGAAATATTATTGTATAAATATATACAAATTATTCGAGTATGTACAAGAAGCGCCTCAAATTTTCAGTCATCCGTCCTCTCCAAGACGCGAGAAACCAGTTCTAGACCTTCATCAGCGATGATTCACTACCTATCGATAGATGCCTTCCGAAGCTTGGAGAAATTATCCCAGTAAACGAAGCCTTTCAGATATTTTTAGTATGAGAACCATATCGATGCCAAACAAATTTGCTCCCCAGTCATTCAGAATACATTTTGAAAGAACAAATAAAAACAACATTATCAATTTAAATATCCTTTTTATTGTGCACGTTAGGAATTTTCTCCTTGTCAAAGTGGAAAAATTGATCAGACATTCAGAACT
The DNA here is from genome assembly GCA_937662695.2 of Halyzia sedecimguttata. NCBI lineage: Eukaryota > Metazoa > Arthropoda > Insecta > Coleoptera > Coccinellidae > Halyzia > Halyzia sedecimguttata. The sequence goes on from OW569417.2 coordinate 77,971,037, forward strand.
TTTAGATTAATTTATACTTATATTTCAGAATTTTGTTGAAAAGAACTGAATTTAGAATAAAAATATATTTATATACTTACCTTTTTCCTTCATTTCAAGCTTCCTGCCATTGTTATCGTAATATATTTCTACCTTCGTATTAAAGGGTTATATCTTTATACAAATTTCTTTATTACGAATAAGAAGTAATATAGAAACCAATCAAACATACTTAAAGGAAGTGTTTGAAATCAATATTAAAGTCAGTGGTATAACAAAATATCCTGCTCTTTTAATTGATGAACGTTTCAACTTGCTTCGATAGATATAATAAAATGATATTTATATGTGGTCAGATTAAAAGTGATAAATAATACAGCAGCATTTTATTTAGATTTCAATTTTATTTCAAATAAGGATCTGATACTCAAGTAGAGTACATTCTATCATGTTAGTTCTATAATAGATAATATTGTTAAAATTAATGAAATCGTTTTCCTTTGAAGGGTACACTTACTATGTTTACTGCCTCTGATGTTTACAGAAAAAGCAGTCAATTAAATAAGATATCATAGAAACTCGGTTTACAGTAAACATTTTATATACGGTGTTTTTTCTCCCATTGTTATACTAATTTATCATCGTTCCAATTCAACAAATACATAATACAACTTCTATAATGGATAATATTGTGTGAATCAATGAAATAGTTTTCTTCAGTTCCAAGTCCTGGTAATTTATCCCCTGGAGGATAGACATACTGTGTTTACTGCCTCTGATGTTAACCATGGACAGTCGATGTACAGTATATGCTTTAAATACAATTCTTTTTCTGCTCCGATTGTTATACTAGTTTATCACCGTTCCAACTCAACAAAAAAATGCCTTCGTCTTGATTGACTAGTAAGTAGATAGTGCAGGAGCAATTTTACCCGGTGCTGTTTTCTTCTTGACAAATTTAATATTGAGATTTCAATCTTGTTATAAGTTCTACATTGGATAATATTGTGTGAATCAATTTCTTTCTTTCTTCAGTTCCAAGTTCTGCAGTAATTTTCGTCTGGAGGATAGAAATACTGTGTTTACTGACGTTAACAGATAATGCAGTCGGTTTAATAAAAGACCATGGACAATCGCTGTAGAGTAAATGTTTTAAATAATATGTTCTTCTTTTCCCATTGTTATACCATTTTATCTTTTATAATACTTCCAATAAATAGATCGTGATATTTTCATTAGCAGTATCAAATAAGGATGTTTTCTTCTCTACAAATTTCTGCACCTTTCAAATTTTAGGTTAGACCGATTTCCGTCTGTTGACGTACACTCTTTGAAACAAGTTACCTCTCATCGAGGGAAACTATCGACGAAGACGATCGATAAACGGGTTTTCACGTTCGGCCAATCAGGAGAAAGCACGAACATTAACTCTAGTTAGTGCCGCCCACTTTCTAAAGTGGGGGGTTTTTCGATGTGGTGACTCTTCGATGCAGTAAAGTTCGATGCAGTAGAGCTTCTGTGCAATGAGTCTTTCGTGTAGTGCACCCTACTCCTACTCATCGCTTACCGAGTACTTGTGCGGGAAGTGCATTCATTAAAAGTGTTCTCTCACCCCCATTTCATGTAAAGACTCATTGCTCTTGTTTAAAACCGCACTACTCTTATTTTAATGTAAGACTTTGGAGAATATATAATTACAAACTTTATAGCTTGTCATTAGTAATCCCCTTACAATACAAATTTGGTAAAAGTGGAACAAGAATTGACCTTTTTCAGGATTTTGTTGCCAAATATTTTTCTTCTGAGAAAATGAATTGGTTCCATAATTTTGACGCGCACTGTATATACCTGGTACTTCCGTAATTTCACTCAAATGATTCTCAAGATTGCACAGTTCCAGTAAATCCTTCAGAACAATGATAACTTCAGATTTTTTGCGGAATAGCAATAATAATGCAAAATGAACAAACGTTTTTTTTTATTACTTTATAATCATTGAAGTGTATGCATGCCGCAATAACTTCTCTCGGAAATATCTGATTTTCCTCATATTCGTAATCATTTAAAAAAAATTGGTTCAAGCCCTGTGGACAGGAGCTATTGGGCGCATGTTCATCTTCCTTGTGGCCCGTACTGACCAGTAAAGAAAAAAAGCAGTATCATGTTGAATACCTTAATATTATTGAGATTATTATATAATAATCGATGAAAATACTGAGAGAGACCCAGGAAATTTGACACATTTTGTCTTATATCTCCAGAAATTGAAATCGTATAGAGCCAAAATTTTGCACAATGTTGCAAAATACTACAATTGACGTTAGTACAAGTTTTTGTTGCAATCTGATGAATAGTTCACGAAAAAAAAAATTTTTTTTCGAAAAAATTAAAAGAAATATGTTTTTAAAAGTTACCAACATTTCGATCATAACAGAATTTTGCCAAAAGTTGCGCGTTTATATCCTCGAACTGACTACCAAGTTTCGATTCAACATCTTCTTTTGTTCCTGAAATATCAGGGAAATAACCTCAAAATTTGAAATGTCTATAACTCCTAAACCGTCCGGCCGATTTTGCCCGTTAACGAACTTAACCGTCGCATTTTGATCAGAAACCTACCCTGAAAGTTTGAAGTCGATAGGACCTTCGGTGCTCCTGTTATCGTGCCTACGGCCGGAAGGCCGGCCGGCCGGACGGCACCCTAAAATCTGACACCGGATTCGTGATCAGGGAGTCCGAATTAGTCTATTAGCCAATTTTCAGCTCGAAATTCGAAAATTACAGACATTTGGACGAAATGATAGGACGATGTTCCCCTAGAACATACGCCCAAAAATGAGCGCAGCGGAGATTAACGAATGATATTTCTGTGATCAAGGTACTATCGCCTACCCTTAAATAATCACAGATTGTATAGAGGTAATCTATTCATCATTCCAAAAGTTCAGGGTTGCGTTCGGAATCAACGTCGGATGCAACGAGTGCGTCCGACGTAGAGTGCGCCCGGTTGTTTGAAATGTTGTCGTACGTTTTAGAACGACGCCGGGTGCATTCTTGCCTCTCTTTCTAATTTCTGACGTTTATTTTGGGCGCTTTGAGATTAAGCTACTGTGTTTGTATCGTTGAAGAGTTTTAAAGGTTTTTGAAATATTGAAAAATGGAGATTGGATCGAGATCGAACGAGGAAAATATGGTTATTTTAGGATCAATAGTGTTTTTATGTAATAATTATTCAAATCAGATTTTGGATGACGAATTGAGTAGCGATGAGGAGGAACAAATTGTTGGAAGATTGGCATTACTAGAGAATTCTCGAGAAATGCCGTTGCGAGTGCAGGGTTATATTAATTTTATTATACCAAATATTACGGACGAACAATTCCGGAGGAAGTATCACATTAACTAGATCGTTATTTGATATTCTTCTCACAAAAATTGGAGGATATCATAAATGATAGTTCTGTCTTGATCGCCATTAATAACATGATGTGTTCAATTAGAAATCAAACTCATTTTGTTTTTCGTCTATAAGTAGCAACTAACTTCACCGTAAACTAAACTTCTTCTTCGTGTTCTTAACAAAACGACAAAGGGTAATAAAACGATTAAAACGAAGGAACCTTCTACAGGGTCTTCACAATTAATTGTAACATCGCAGTTGGCTTTAAAATATTATTGTTTAGCCGTTTCATATATAAACTGTTCACATTCGCGATTCCATCCACATAATTTAATTTCTGACGATACAATTATCAAGGCTGACACTTTCAAAGGCCTGTAAAATAGTCAGTATCCTTAGCGAAGACCGACAAAGAATTATTCAAACCAAACTGCGATGTTACAATAATTTATGAAGACCCCGTATATTCAAATACATACGTTCAAAACTAATACCAATATCTGCGCAGGACGAGTGATTATTACACATGTATTTTCACGGTTGCAAAGTTGCACACCCCGACGTGCATCCTGTCTGTTTCCGAACGGGGTTGATATTTACCCGACGTGGATTCCGAACGGGTCGGGTGTGCGCCGGACAACGTCCGACGTTGATTCCGAACGCAACCCAGAACTGCATTGATAAGAGCAAGGCATAAGGCTTTAAATTTTGCCAATCATACGCCAACTGTTGTATCATGGTTGCAACTGATCATCTCAAGAATTGTGCAAACTGTTCTATTGAACGAAGTTACGATAACGCAAGCGTAGTAAATTATTTGCTTCTTCACAAATTTCGGCCAACGAATAACATTTCCCGTTGCGTCTAGGTGCAAGATCAAAATTCAAATTCGAAATATCTTTATTAAAAGTTGAGGTGGTTACATGTTACAGTTTTTTACATTGTTTAATATTTCACAATTGTCAGTAGTTCCTACATATAAGTTTATCTACAGTTTATATTATTGTGGCTTGCAGCCTTACAGTTATTTAATATTTATACAATTTCATTGGTGGTGGTCTTTTTACATGGTTTTGGTGGAGGAGCATAGGAAAATATACATTTAAAAGTAGGGGGGTTAAGTGATGTCACATGCGCAACGCTGGATTCGGACAATGGCACCCGCGACCCCATCTATTTGGTCACTTGCTGCTTTTTTTTCAGCATTTTTGGGGGGAATAATATACAAGAGGGAACATAATTTCATTTTTCTCTACAAAAATGTTGGCGAGTTTTGACTTTTGTCGGCTTGCTATAATCATATGATGTGATTGATAGTATGTGGTTTCAGATATTTACATGATATGTACAGTTTAAGGAAAGGAAATTATTTACAATGTTTGTTCATTAGCTAGTTTTCCATAGCATTTATAGTGTTTTTCGAATATGGGTAGATGTTCGTATGGCAATGTATGCCTTTCACATTCTCTCTTTGACATCACCCTGGTTTGGGTGATTTTATTGACTTGACCGCTCACGTGAACTGATTTTTCACGTTGCGAATTAGTGTTTTGGCTGCATCGCAGTTTTCAGCTCCGCTAAACCCATCGTCCATATAAAAATCACTAGTTATCAATTGACTAGCTAGGGGGTAATGTTCCGAGTTTTCGCGTGCTAGTTGCTCAAGGCATCTGGTAGTCAAAAATGAAGCGCTTGTGGTACCGTATGTCACAGTATTCAATCTGTAGTGTGTGAGTTCTTTCGATTTATCTGATCGCCACACTATACGTTGCAAATCGCGATCGTTTTCATCCACTATAATTTGTCGGTACATCTTCTCAATGTCAGCGGTAATTACGATATTATGGATGCGAAATCGCAGAAGAATCGAGAATATATCCTCCTGGATACATGGACCCGTCAACAGTGCATCATTTAGTGAAAGGCCAGAACTGGACTTAGCTGAAGCGTCAAAAACGACTCTCAATTTTGTGGTTAATGAGTCATTTTTTAGTACGCAATGATGAGGTAAATAGAATGTCTTATTCGAATCAGGCATTTTCGAGTCAAGAGGCGTCATATGACCAAGTTCTAAGTACTCCTCCATGAAATTTGAATATTGTTTTCTAAGTTCTGGTTGCCGATCAAGTTTACGCTCAAAAGCGTGGAATCGATTAATGGTTTGATCTTTATTCAGCCCTATTCTATAACTCGGATAGAAATGAACGCATCGGATCGTAATCTGACAAATCGGAATGTTTCTCTTCTATCGCGTCCAATTTTGGTATTCTATAGCCAATGTAGAAGACGCCGCAGAATCGGAATTCTTATTTCTATTCGACGCTCTTGGAAGTAGCCGGCAACGTTGCATGTGCACGCAAATCTCGCCCTTAATAACAACTGACATTTATCAGTTTGTTTATTTTGGGTAACTTAACCTAGCAAATTTCATAAATATATGCAGTTTATTTTCATGAATTTTAGTAGTAAACAATAACACGCTGTTTCTGGCGTAACAAGCGCGTAAAAAGAAGAGAATGGGAGGTTTCTTATTTAATAAAAAGCGAAGTGAATACATTTTCAATTTATCCCGTGGAATTTAAAAACAGAGAGAAATTACAATTCTCCAATAGCTTCAAATAATTCGGCAGTCGTCAGAATAGGTTGTTCAAAGTGAGAACTGACTTCATTTATGCAATCGACAGCAATTGTTTAAGGTAAACGGTAAAGCTTCCTAAATATTTCTTTTGGGATTACAAAAGGATTACTAACTGGACTCCCTAAGTTCACGACGTTCCATTCTGAACATTTTCTGTTCGATTTTTTCTTCAATCACCGAACGTAATTCATAGATGATATCCATGTTTTTCACACTGATTAATCGACACTTGTTTTAAAATAGTTCCTTCTTCTGGCAAAACACCTATTTTACTTTTCCGTATTTAAAAACACTAAATTGAATTCGACGATTTCATATGTCAAAATACGGCGATGGCGCATGCTCCCGCTCATGGTTCCGATCTCGTAAAGCGATTCCGATATGGTTTAGGCGGTAGAGAGCAATTCTATTCGAATTCGATTTCAGATCTCGATAATAGAATTCGAGTTGAGTTACAGAATACCAATTTGAAGCGATTCCGATTTGAACGGTGTATTTCTATTCGATGCATACCATCTCTATTCGATTTGAAGTTACAGAATAGGGCTGATTATCGTGTAACTGAGCTAAGCTTTCACGAAAAATCCGAAAAATGTTTTTCACACTCTAATTCTTCCCTTGAATATTTTGCGTATTTTTCGTTGATCTCTTCTATGATCCAGAATTTTTCCAATTGCTTATGAATTGTATTCGTTTGATTAATATTGCAATAAATCGTCGGTTGTAATAGGCATGTATTCTTTATGTGACCTGAGACGATCCAACCAAGTTTTTCGAATTTTGTAAAATTAGTTCGTCCCTTCCGATAGAAATCTGACCTGCTAGTAATAGTCTGTAAAATATTCCGGCACCCAACAGAATGTCGATTTTGTCCGGTTCGTTGAATGTGGTATCAGCTAATGTTATATTTTTTGGTATGTCCAGTAATGATGCATTGAAATGAACTTGTGGAACGTTGCCTGTGATCTGATCAATTACCAGCAATTGTATTTCAGTATGAAAACTTGAGTCAACTGATTTCAACTTTGCTTTCGTAATTGATGATATATTCGTGGAAGCTGCGTTTATTCCAGTTATTGGAATATTGACCTTGTTGCAGGTTAGTTTAAGTATTTTAGAAAATTCCCTCGTAAAAAATGACGACTGGCTCCCGTTATCGAGAATGGCTTTACATTTATGATATTTATTGTCGTCATCAAGTATATATACAATAGCAGTGGAGAGGAGTACTAGATTTTGATCATTGACTTTATTATTCGCATGAAGATTGCTTGTTGCGTATAACGCCGAATTGCTGTATGTATTGTACGATTGTTCGGTTTCAATGGATGAGCTAGGATGGACTTTGGCGTATGTTACTTCGGGTTTTTTATGCGGGTCTAGATGTAGCATCGTGTTATATTAATTATAACAAATTCGGCAGAATGTGCCAGAACATTCTTGTACTAAATGACCTTTTCGCAAACAGTTGATGCAAGCACGCAGCCTTTTAACTTCCTCTAATCTAGACGCGGCGGGAAGTTTTTTGTAATCCTGACACTTATAAATGATATGCTCCCCTTTGCAAAAAATACATTTCGCTGATATTTTATTTGTCGACAAAAGTACTTGAGACGATTTTGATTCGTATGTACTTTTGTGACTATTCTGATTCTGCGCATGACCGCATTTGTTATCTATTGATTCCAATAAATTGCATCTATCCGTTAGAAAATTCACGAAATCCTTGATTGTGGGAGAGTCGTTGGTTCTAGTTGAGGTCTCCTATTCTTTTTTGGAGTTGGAATCCAGTTTCGATAATAACAAATAAATCAATATAGTATTCCATTCATCCACTGGTTCCTTCAAGTTTTTTAAAGATCGGTAATTCTTCAAAAGGTTATCTAAAAATTGTCTCAATGCAGAATGAGATTCTTTAGTGATATTAGGTGCTTCGAACAGCTTTTTTAGATGAGTTTTTATTATTCTTTTCTTGTTTCAAATCTCTCTTTCAATGGTAAATTCGAATTAAGAGTGTCCAATACAGGAGAATGGACAACATAATTTACCATGGTAAATTCGATTAAGGGTGTCCAATACAGAAGAATGGACAATAGAACATACGCGCAAAAGCTTCTGACTTCACGTCAGTGCTTGAACCAATTTTTTACTACTTAGTATTAGTATTCTTCACAAACGTATCGAAATATATTTTAGTCATTTTTTAAAACGGTTTTCTGACTAAGCCACCTGTTGCATCAAAATGAATTGTCGGCAGAATATTATCGAGATATTGTCCTTTCAGTACCGACAATTGTTCTTCGCTATAAATCTTAACATTTTGTGATATACATACTGTATTCCGGCCGATCCGAGGGGTTAAGTTCCTGGAAACTCAGCGTACACATGACTTCCCATTTCGGAATTTCCCATGATTTGCCATGAATGCCCTTGACTTCCCATGAATTCCCAATGAATTCCCATGAATTACATATAACTGATTCCTCATATACCTAATCCAGGTCATTCGTCTTGGGCCAAACAAATTTCCCAAGATCTTCCGTCAGGAACTTTATTATATATTTCCGGTTTAAAACTCGGCCTAAAAACCATTTTTCCGTATAGAAGACCTCTTTACGTTTTGTTCCAACTTGAAATCTCATATTTCTATCTGTTGATATTTTGTTGTGACTCTTTGAGAATAGCTAGCCGAGTGTTGATTTTTTTACAATTTGTCCACCCATTTCTACTTCACTAGAGTGGAAAGGACGCGAACCGGTTGGAATATTGCACCTGAGTTCTAAGTTTGAGAAGTTTTCCTTATGTCTGTTCAAATGTTGACTTAGTCCAGGGTAGTTTCATCAAAATCTAGCTCGTATGTCTTCAGGTTGATACATTTTTTCTAGGCTGGGTTCAATCCTGAATTCCTACAAACCTAAAAAAGCAAAAAAATTATTATCTATGATTAATAATAACTCCAGTGTTTAATTCTTCTCTCTAAAGTTATTGCGATTCCGTATTTATGTGTGTATTTATTGAGACAATCACAACAGTATACACATATTTCGCAGGAAATTAACCCATCGGGGTGATCTAAATGCATTTTAATTACGTCAATCACTTCATCTTTATCCCGATCAGTGAGCGCAACAGCTTCCGACCTAATACGCCATAGAGTACAATCCGACTTGATTATTTGTTATCTGACTCAATAAGTTTTTTTTACATTGAATTTTTGTTAAAAATAGTCCTCTTACACCCTTCATCGAATTAGCCAAATAAGTAGAATGAATAACAAATTTCGAATATTTTGCATTTTGCATATATCGATTATGCATTTCGTTTTTTTAAAAATTTTACATATTTTATAATTATACAACATACGTTTTTGACATATTTCTAAATATTGCTCTTTATTATGAAACTATAATATTTTTTATTGAGCTCTCCATCTATTAACGTAAAATTCCATAACTTAGATTCAACTTTGAATGAACCTTCCAAATACGTACATACCTTTTTCATACCGATACATTTGTCAGGTTCCAGTCTATTTGGAATTATTCTCAACTCTGTGTTAGACAGTTCCTCCCAAACATTGAAAATTTACTTACTATTTTTCTAAGATTTTTTTTCTTTAAATCTTTGCACAAATCCTGATAAATAGATCCGGGATCTCTCCAATAATACATACTTCACAATAATTTTCCCGTTTAACTAATCTGCTAACACATCTAAAGCTCTCAATCCAAAGAATATATACAAATATGAGAATAGAGACATTCAGTATGTACATACAATCCGTATAAAAGAAAATACATTGTAATATATACAATTTATACAGATACTGGGCAATAAGTAAATTAGCGAATGAATAACAGATGAAGAGAAGATATATTATTTTCTATTCCATCTTTGAGCAAATCAACAATCATCATAGATCCTACATTGAACAACCTACATTCCTACATGCTACATTGAACAACCTACATTAAACAACCATATCTTAAGCCATCTCAGACAAGTCCGAAATAGTTTAGTCCGTCAGTAATCGCCAAATCTACGGCAGGTATAAATATGGAAACACGTTTGTGCATGTGGAGATGATACTCCAGAACATTTTATCGGTTAAGATGGGTTCAGACTTCTGGAACCTAGAATTGAAAAAAAAATAAAATTAATATTATGGCATGATTGTAAAATTTGCTTGACATCGTGTACCATTGCAAAGACTGGCTTATATGTGTGTAAGAATAATTCTAACAATTTGTTTGATTGGCAGAGCATAGCTTTGAATAAGCTTTCAAATGAACCAGGCGAAATTCGACACTGGAAACGCTCATCGTCATCTTTTGGAAACATTCTCCAAATTCCTCCCTCCTGTTCCGAGTTCCTAAATCGGTGATAGCTTCTAACACAGACAGGTCCTCTCTGTAAGTTCAAAGATGGTGTGGAACAGTATCTGTTTAGCTTGGATTTCGTTAAGGTTGCCCTCCATCTTCAAATCACAATCCGTCATGATTTTATAAAAGTTACCCATATTATAGCCACCCTCGAACATGCAGTGGGCAGCGAAGCTCGCTAACACGCCGGTTCGATTCCTGCTTAGGGCAGGGGATTGTGTATGTCGAAAAAAAGATTTTTCTGCTTCTCCATTTCAAGGTTCATACCTCATTGATTAATAATAACTTACCTATCTCCAACCGGCAGACGAGAAGAGCTTGTGACGAATTCCAAGAAAAGTCCTATTTTATTTCCACTTGAAGAAGACAATATATCAAATAGGTGGTGGATTACCTCATTGTCATCTGACTCAAAATCCTCAACATCTATATAAAGGGTCATCCAAATAACGCGCCTACATGTTTCTTTGAAATAAAACACAAACTATTTGCAATTTTTTCAAGCTGTTTTTTTTTATGAAAAGTATGATCCATTACAATTATAAGTGGAATAGAATATCATTCAAATGTCCACCACGACTGCGTCTGCAGGCATCAATCCGAATATCGAAATTTTCAATGACTTTCCGACATGTTGCTGCTGTTATTTCATGAATTGCAACTTGAATGTTGTTCTTTAGATCATTAATTGTTTGTGGCTTGTTAGCATACACTCGACTTTTCAAAAAACCCCACAAAAAAAATCTAATTGACGAATCCATCCATTGTGAAATGAGCTTCGTCACTAAACAAAATTTTGCTTGAAAACAATATAATATAATAATAATAATATAATAAGTTTATTGATCCTCTCAGACTAAAAAGTATAGGACAGGTCAGTATTCAAAAATCCAAATCATACAAAATAAATTAATTAACAACAAATGTCACTCCTCCACGCGATTTTAATGATCGGTCATTCAAATACTCAGATACTGTGTAATAACCTTTAGTGAGCAGTAGTTCTTTAATGCTCATCTTAAATTTTGTGAGATTCAGTATTTTCATTGATGCTGGTAAATGATTGTAAAGTATTATACTCTGATATGAAGGTGAACGTTCAAATCTAGATGTTCTGTGATTTGGTATCAGCAGAGTATTATCATTTCTTGTGGAGTAGTGATGGTTGCTTGACAACCTTATCATATTACTTTCATTTTCCTTAACATAAAGTAGACATCTATATATATAAACAGAGGCTAATGTCATGATTCTGTTCGCAATAAACAAAGGTTTACAGGAAGATTGAGGATGTAAGTTAAATATTAGCCTAATTATTCTTTTCTGACAAATAAAAACTCTAGTTATTTCCGAAGAACTACCCCACACTAATATATTATAGGACATGTAAGAGTAGCACAGACTGTAGTAAACATCTATAAGTGATTTCAAAGGAAATAAATTCTTGATTTTCAATATTGCAAAATAAGACCTATTCAATTTCTTACAGACACTGTCAATATGTTGGTTCCAGCGCAGACCCTCATCCATATATATTCCTAGAAATTTAGTGTATTCTCTTGTTACTATTGAAACATTGAGATGGGATATTATTAAGTGATCCCTATTCATTTTGTTCAACGAGAAATAGACCAAATCAGTCTTATCAACATTCAACATCAGCGCATTCACTCGACACCATTCCGTAAACACCCGAAAGACCGATAGAACAGATAACCGGAGTTCATCAGAGCTCCTTGCTGTTACGAGTATGGAGGTATCATCTGCAAATAAGGTTATGGATGCTCGTTCGATATGGTCTGGCAGATCGTTTATGAATAGTAAAAAAAGTAGAGGTCCCAGCACTGAACCCTGCGGCACTCCCATTTCAACTTCATAATCGTCAGAATATGTGTTTTCAACATTCACAGAAAAAACGCGACCGCTTAGGTAACTCTCCAGCCACTCCAAAAAGATTCCCCTAAATCCTATGTTATAAAACTTCTGTAACATAAAATTAAAATTAAGACAATCGAATGCTCGAGACAGATCAAAGAACAGCCCAGCAGCGTAAAGACCGTCATCCAAGCCCCTGTAGACGCCCTCAACAAACTGAAACGCTGCACTCTGTGTTGACCTACGAGGCCTAAAACCATGCTGGGACTCGGTTATAATATTGAATCGATTCAGAAATTCATACATTCTATTGAAAACTATCCGCTCGAAAACCTTAGAGAAATTACTTAAAATCGATATGGGTCTATAATTGGTGATGTTGTAAGAATCATTTTTCTTGAACACGGGGATGACAACAGATTTTTTTAGAATATCCGGGAATCTACCAGAGGAAATAGATGAGTTAAATAAATGCGCTAGATGACCAGCAATAGAATCGGCAATGGACTTGAGAACCCTCACTGAGATGGAGTCAACACCAGTGCACTTTTTGTTTTTGAGTGACCTGATGACATCAAGAATTTCATCTTTGGTGACTGGAAGGAAAAAAAAGCTTTCGTTGAGCATTCTCGGACATGTACATGACTGTGAGAGCGATTGTCCATAAAACTCCATGAGCTTGGTGGAGGTTGCCGTAGAAAAGTAAACGCCGAAAGCTGCAGCTATCTGACCTGACTCAGTACACATATTTTCATTCAATTCTAACGATATTTTTTTTCTATGATCGCGTGATTTCCCAATTTCTGCATCAACCAACTTCCAGACTGTCTTATTTTTTTGATCAGAGTCTTCAATGAGACTACCGTAATATAACTTTTTAGAATTGTTAAGAAGTTGATTATAATAAGCTTTAGCCGAGTTGTAGTTAAATAAGGACTGCTTTGTTCTTAACCTAGAATGCACCCAATAAACATTCTTTAAATAGACGCTGAAGCGCCTTATTTCCGGTGTGACCCATCTCTTAGAAACATTTATTTTACCAGTGGTGTGTTTCAGTGGACAACATTCTTCAAGAATTGATCCGATGGATCCAACAAAAAAATCGAAACCAGCATTAATGTCAGTATCTGAGTAAGCTTTCGTGAAGCTGGTATTTTGAATACGTATATGAACATTTTCAAGACTCTCTGGGGTAATATGCCTAAAAAAATGTGTCCTATTATTAGCTGCAGTCTCAAGAGGAATAGCACTACAGTAATGAAGCGATAAAACCTTATGATCAGCAAGATTTGGTTGATATACTCTGGTTTTACAGGCACTTATTTCAGTGTTAGTCAAAATATAATCCACTAGTGAACTAGATGTTTTTCCATTTCGATCAGTGAACACCCTAGTGGGTTCAAACGATGTAATGTTCAAGTTAAAACAGTCAAGAAAGTCCTGAAGAAGACATTTAGGCCTAGAATTGGTTTCAAGGAAATTGACATTCAGATCGCCACATATGAATAAAATTTTACATTTAACAAGACATTGTTGTACAACATAGGTTATCCTATCTAAAAATAAGTTTAAGTCACCTGAGGGTGGTCTGTAAACACTTAGGATTCCTATTTTCAGATCGCCAGCGGTAGCCTTAACTCCACACACTTCACAGCCCATCTCAATGGATAATTGGGAAAAATTTAGATCAGAGGCTTTCATTTCACTTTTCACATATATAACACAGCCCCCATTCTTGTGTATTTCACGACAAAAATGCGAAACCTGTGTATACCCTGGAAAAACCATTACGTTGATGCTATCTTCAATACACCAGTGCTCGACAACACTAATAATATCGGGATTTTCATTTGCCAATAACACCTCGAGACTGTTTACTTTGTTTGACATACCCTGTATATTTATTTGTAGAATCTTCAATGAAACAGTTAGCCGGTTTCCTGTCTCGTCAGTCTCCGATGGAAAAAATGACGCACATTTGCTCGATTGGGCCAATTTGTTGATACCAGTGCTTTTTCATATTCGCTTGCGGGAATAGTAACCTTAAATGAGGAATAACTCTCCGGAAATCGTGATTTTAGCAATTCACATTTCACTTCCTTAGAAAAATTCTTATTCAGAAATTTTTGCAAAGTTTCAGTAGTAGTGTCCGGTTTAAGATTTGATACATGCAGGAATTTTAACTTTTCATTGCCTTCCACCGTTGAATCACCTGAACAACTTCCAACAACTAAAGTACTTTTTGAATTTCGCTTCGGTTTCTTATAACCAACTTCAGTCCAGTCATTCATTTTACTAGTTGACGATTTCCCGAAATCAACGGGTGATGCGATATTTGAGTGAACGATATTTTTTCTTGCATTCACTTCTTGTGCATTCATTATCGCCTCATTCAACTTTTGTACAGTAAACAGCTGAGTATTTTTGTTTTGATTTCGAGTTACAGTTTCCCCTGAATGCTCTTCTTATGTCTTATGTCTTATGGTTGCGCCAGTCTTCGTATTTTGAACCTGCGGCCTGACAACAGGTTTAGCACTGCTCTGCTGATTCATACCCATATGTTTATGTTGGTTATTCTCTTTGTTGGAATTGTTTACCTTCTTATCATCTTGTACCTGGATGACATTTTTTTTCGAAATGGAATCATTATTCATTAGAAATTTATTGTGACTTTGTAATGCCTCGATCGCAATAGCTTGATTCGCAATCACTAGATCTTTTTGCATTTGAAGTTCTCTCAGATGTTTTATTTCCAATTGTAGAATATCCAATGTTTTTCTGATACTTTCGTCCCCACAACCACGAATATTCACCATCAACATTTGAAACTTTATTATTTTTTTCGTTTAACTTCTTTGTGAAGTTAATCAATACTTCGTTTGTAACATTTTCTGGTAGTGTAGCACTCACTAAGAGATCAATTAAATCGTTTTTACGCAACTTATTCAGCTCGCTGACCACGACGTCTGTACTCTCAGACATCTTGACAGACAATGGATCTGTCGTTCGTTGTTCAATAATCCAACCAGCGAAATTACGACGTTGTAAATGGTCTCTTTCTTTCAATTTCTGGGTTAATTGAATTTTATAAGCGTGTAAATGCAAATCTTTATGCAAAATTCTCCATAAGGAGCCATAAGATATGCCCAATTCTTGCGAGCGACGCGAAATTGATGTTGTCGGTTCATTTTCAACACTTTCACTAACAGCAGCAATATTTTCCTTTGTGCATACAGTTTTTGGTCTTCCACTTTTTGGTTTATCAGTAACACAACCAGTTTCTTCGAATTTTTTCACTAATCTTTGAATTGAAGATTGATTTGGCCGATTATTTACACCAAAAAAATCACGAATTTTGCGATGGGTATTTTTCAAAGAATGCACATTTTCATAATAACTTTGAATGATATAAACGCGTTGTTGCAATGTGTACCTGTCCATGGTTAAAACAGTACTACCTTCTTATAAAACAAAATGGCTTCTGTCATTTGAAAAGATGTCACGTGTAAAAATTATATAGTGCTGACATCTAGGCGTCACATTTGGACGACCCTTTACAACTTCTTCAAATTTTCAATTGACCTATACTCGTCATCGTCCTTTCCACATTATATTGCCTGCAGTTCTTCCGGATGAAACATCTGGAGGTGGTCATTGTGTAAATTCAAGAGCGTTGTTGGGTCATCATCCGAAATTCTTGTTGTTTTCGGTATAAATCAACAAAAATGTAGATCTTGTGGATCTCTAAAAAAGATCAATATACAGGGTGTCCGAAGATGTTCCAATCAGCCAATATCTCGACTCTCAGACAAGGTAGGAAGTTCAAACAAAAATGGGTTCAAGCCCTGTGGACAGGAGCTTTCTGGCGCTCTAGTTCAAACAGACAAATTATATCTCCGAAAGTATTGGTTTCTCAGAGTTGGGAATTATATCAATGTATTCATATAATAGAACTGCATCCTAAAGGAAATTCAATTCAAATAATAGTTTATTTATCAAGATTAAATGAGCAATCATGAGAATGAGAAAAGCACTATGGAAGAAATCAAATTAAATCTGGCCAATTTTGCCCAATAACGAACTTAACCGAGATATTCATCTCCCTAAACTACTCTGAAAATTTCAACTACCTACCTCATTATCCGTTCGAGAGTTATATCTATGTCTATGGATGAAAAGCAGTCTCACTACTCTCAGATCTCTTACTTCATGTTCAGTTCCGAAATGTAAGAATTTTCTGAGAAAAACTAATATCGGAGCAAACAACTGAGATTTAACTCACTTCGCTCACAATTCTTCGATTGATTAGTCTCAGGAACATGGAACATCATTTGACATTATGACAATTCATATTCATACATAGAATAATATCATTCTGTGACAACGTTGAAATACGATTTATTATTGAAATTTTGAAAAATCATATCTGAGATTTTTCTCACTTCGCTCACAATTCTTCGATTGATTAGCATAGACAAGATATACTATGATTTATTAGTCTCAGGAACATCATTTGACATTATGACAATTCATATTCATACATAGAATAATATTATTCTGTGACAACGTTGAAATACGATTTATTATTGAAATTTTGAAAAATCATATCTCCGAAAGTATTAGCTTGTTAGAGTTAAAAATGATATGATTGGATTCTCATGAAAAAACTTTTTATTAAAAAAAATTTAATTTGGAATTTGTTTCGTAAAAAAAAAATTTTTTTTTTGTTACTCCGAAACCATTTGTCCGATTTTGCCCAATAACGAACTTAGCCGAGATATTCATCCCCCAAACCTACTCTGAAAATTTCAACTCTCTAGCTCATTCCGTTCGAGAGTTATCGTGCCTACGGCCGGCCGGCCGGCCGGCCGGACCGGCCGGACAGAATGAATTTCGACCACGGATTCTTGATCAGTGAGTCGAACCAAATCGTTTAAGACCATTTTCATCGAAATATTCGAAAATTACAGACATTTGGGCAAATTGATAAGCACTCAGTTCCGAGGAACTAGAGCGCCAAAAAGTATTTTAAATGGCATCAAAAACTCTAGCAGAATCCGTCGTTTAAATTCTGTTTCTAATTGCCACTTCTGAGAAAACTACCCCCAGATATTTTTTCAAATGACACCCTTATATATATTTCACTCTAAACGATTCCCCAGTAAAAAAAGAAATATGTTATGCTTTCAGACAGGGTAGAAAGTTCAAACAAACAGTAATTTGAATGGTATCCTAAACTCTATCAGAATCCATGCAATACAGACAATAAAAAAAATTAACACAAACAACACTGTGAAACAAACAACAAATAATCTTTTAAAATTAAAATTAATGTTACAAATGTTCGAAATTTAACATAATATGGAGAATGGACTGAGCAAAAATGGTGAACGTGTCGGAAATTATAATTATTATTTTTAAGGGTTGAATTTACGTAAAACGATAAAAAATTGTTTTAACGTATTTCTTCTTTTACTGGGGAATCAATTAGAGTGGAAAAAATATAAGGGTGCCATTTAAAAAATATCTGGGGGTAGTTTTTTCAGGGGTGGTAATTAGAAACAGAATTTTAACGACGAATTCTGCTAGAGTTTTTGATGCCATTCAAAATACTTTTTGTTTGAACCTATTACTTGTCTGTGAGCCGAGATATTGGCTGTTTGGAACATCTTGGGACACCTTGTATACAGGGTGTATCTGAATAACACGGTGTTGATGTAAGGGGTGATTATGTGATTAAAATTAAGGTGGGTATTTGGTATATAGTTTTTTGAGAAACCTTCCTCCGGAAATGTTACACCCCTCCCAAGATTAGCAAATAATATTGTTTTCCTTTTTTATTTTCCCTGTTTATTAAGCTAAAGACACGAAACTTGGTAAATATTATTTGCCAATAAAACTACTCATTTTAGAATTTTTTCAACCCTGATGAATGCTTAGTGTTATGAATGTCGTAGATGTGCATTCAAACACTGTTCGCTTAGGACTGGTCTTTATTCTTCGAAACATAAGTCTTACCCACATGAGAATGAACAGAATATCAATTCGTGACACTTACAAGGGGTTGAAATAGTCAACCCCTAAGATATTTATTCTTACAATTTTTTTTGGATCAATATTTTCCTTTTAAAAAACATCGCTGAAAAGCCCAATTCATTTACGAACTGTTTTATCTATACAAGTTTTTTTCGAAAACCTAAGCATTTACGAAAAGAACATAAATGTAATCCCAGCTCATTTTAAATAGCATTTTATTGAACAACGGCCAACCAAATTATGATTCTACTAGGCTAAGACTTTTACAACTAAAACAACAGTGAGCAAACAATGAACAAAAACCAGTCGAATATCGACAATACGATTATAATAAATGTTGAAAACGCTTTCAGCTTCAATACAAGCATTTACTCTTCTCCTCGTTGAAATGCGTACGCGATGAAATATTCCTGGTGAATTTCTTATCGTTTCACACCCTGCTACAATGCGCCAGAATAGTACGAGGAAAACCCTCGACAAAGTACAAAGGATGGCCTGTGTGTGTATCACAAGAGCTATGGGAACCTGTCCTACCAGGGCACTTGAGATTCTCATAAATCTCACACCACTACATCTAGTGATAGAGAAAATGGTCCATGAAGCCATTCTCAGAATATCTCGGAAAGGAACAGGTAATGAGAGTATTAAAAACCAGAAAACATGGTCCTCTCTTACCAGGTACATTTCATCAGCCAATCTTCCTAGTGACGAAATGATCAAGAAAGTAAGCAATCAAAACGAACTTCACTACGATGCTCGGTAGGAAACAAGACTGGGACAGGAAATCTACCACCCAAATTCTTAAATGAAATGCCATTAAATGATACACAGACGGTTCAAAAACACTACAGGAGCTGTCGCTGGAGTATATGGGCCAGATACTAAATCCTCACTATCGCTAGGCTCCTATCCGAGCATCTTTCAGGCAAAATTACTTGCAATAGAAATATGCGTGGAAATGAACCTAGAAACAAACTATCAGATAATATGTGATATAGCAATAATAATAATCCACTCTGACAGTCAAGCTGCTATTAAAGCTCTGAGCTCCCATGTTATAGAATCCAAGCTAATATGGGAGTGCCGAAAAAAACTCAATGAAGTAGGCAAGAATAATAGGGTCTCCTTGGTCTGGGTTCCTGGTCACGCGGGAATCATAGGAAATGAGGAGGCCAACACACTTGCCAAGAAAGGAGCACAAACCCCTTTGTTGGCCCGGAACCTTACTGTGCGGTTGGTAGATACACCTAAGAAAGTGAATTCCGGATGAAAGAAGAAACTGAAAGAGGTATTTTCTGGAGATCTCTACTCGGAATGTATCACTCCAAGAAATTCCTCCGGAACATTGATACTGTCAGATCCAAGAAATACTTCCTCACTGGCTTCCTCACAGGGCACTGCGGCCTTAGGAAGCATATGATGGGATTAGGTCTAGCAGAAACTGACGAATGCAGATTCTGTTGGGAGGAGGATGAAACTCCTGATCACCTGATAACGGAATGCCTCTCCATCTCAAACAAACGCAAGGAATGCGTCGAGCAAGAAATCTGCAGGAGTGAAGACGTAGCCTCCTTGAAGCCATCCCAGATACTGGAGTTCATCAGAACTCTGGAACTGGAAGGTGAGCTATAAATGGTGATGATATCGACAGCTCTCACGCGGGGGCACAATAGACATCAAGGTCGCAGTGGAACGTTACCCCCTACAACAATGTACAATGCGGTTTCGCAGATCATCGATATTTTCCACCACGTTTAATGATACATACATTTACTGGGTCGAAAATACACAGTGCTTTTATTTGATGCGGTGCAAGGATACAAATCATTTCTGTCGTACAATTGTTTCATGAGATAAAAAAAAACCGCTGTATAGCAGTGGTTTAATTTCAATAGCTCATTCCGAGAATTATTCCTATGACATAAATCAGTTGAATCTTACGGTTGTGCCATGAGGAACCATGAATTTATATTTTAATAATAGCAGTTCATTTTTTAATGAAAATATCAACTTAATTCCGTCCATAATCCCTTCCTCATAGTTTAGTTTTCGACAGAATTGGAAAAAACATTGAAAAAGATCCCGGTACCTACGTACTGAGAAGACGAATCTCTATCACTGAGCTAGAGAAGCAGCAAATAATTATGTTGAATTCCCTAATTCGAACGAATGTTATTACTGACCTTTAATGCCTTGTTTTAAAATTTATAATTTCAGAAAAATATCATGTTACATATTATGCGATGAAGTTTAAATCGAGAACTTGGCTATAAAATATGTTACTTATCATAGACAAGATATACTAATTCTCACTAGGTATTTAACGAATGTTATTACTGACGTATTGACTTGTCAAATTTGACTTCGGCCGATCTATGCCCCTGATAATTCATTAAATTCTCGCCAGGCACGTCAAAAATAAAAAACTGTTGACAACTTCGTTGGTCGAGTGTAAAACCAGTGCACCAGTAAATCTCGATCGTTGGAATATTTCGGCAATAGAGATCCGATCTAAGAATGGTATTGTATAATTGATTAAAGATTGGGATTATTCTAGATTCAATCAAGCACACGTGTGACTGTGTCTTTTATTACTTTATAATTGCCTCAGTGGCCGGTCGTCCACCAGGTGCTGTCCTAGGGTCATGCGCACATTAGTCCTTATAAATTAGAACTAATTACATATTGACTACTTACTATGTACACGGAAAGAAATCTATTCTCGAACTAAGTGAATAATATTTGATTGAAGTAAACGGTAGAGTCATATATGAGCAAGAATATGATGTAGTTGATTCAAATATACTTTTTTCTCAGAATTCAAATAAACTAATTGTTTCGTCTGAGTAGATCATATACTTGAATTTAATAAATTACGTTTTATTGATTCAAGAATATTTAAATATTCCGTGAAAGTATAGTAAAATTGTTGAAATGAGTATTTAGAATATTTTGTAGAAGTTAAACGTTGTTTCAAAATGTACATCTCAATATCAGTGAATTCTTCGTTTGAAGGAAAGATACCAAAAACTTGAATGAACGTAATAAATTTACTTAATCCAACATTACGAAAATGTTGAAATAAGCATATCATATTTTCAAATCGAATCTTATTTAATACTCATCTTTAGAAAACAATTTTTGTGAAGTAAATTATAACTTCAGATTTAGTTTTCGGTCCACTTGCAAGAAATAAATACCAGTTTCATTCAATCCATTTATATTCTCACTCTGAACCGATGAGAATTCTGAATATTCAGTTTGAATTTAGTATGTTCTCAAGAGGAAACATGGGATTTCTTCATATTAGTTTTTACTCTACTCTGTAAAAATCAATCTTATACTTAATTCGAAGACTAATTATTCTCTTACCAAAGAATGAATGTATGTTGAAATAAGTAATTTATATTATCAATTGAAAATCTATTTTATGCTTGTTCTGAGGACATAGAGATATTCGTTAGAATTAAGTTTGAGGTTTTACTATGAGAGTCAGTTCAATCTTTTGAATCATTTGAAGACTGCCCATTGCTGTGATTTTAGAATAAGGATTATATTTATGAAACGAGGTTCACATTATTCGAAAACACATTTTTTTATACTTCTAAAAGAAACATGAACAAAACAAAAATATAAAAAAGACAAATCAATGAGAACAAATATAAAAAAAAGGCTACTGAGTTATTCAACTAAAAAAACAACCTGACTAGTTACAAAGAATCACAATAATATTAATAAATAATTAATAATAATAATAATACAATTAATATAATTGAGTTGGGAAAAAAAGTAAAGAAAATGAATATACCATCCCATGCACAAAAATCATAATCCTATAAAATAATAGGTATATTATCACATATTTGATCACAAAAAGCTTCGTTAATATTCTGAACTATCAACATAAAAAGTAACATCAGAAGAGCCACAAATAACAATTTTTTTTAATACGACCAAAGAATGAGTCAGGCGAATTATGTTTAGGTAGTGAGCTACTGACTTTTTAAAAAAACATTTATTTACTATTTGCAAAGGATGGAAAATGTGACGGACGATTCGTATATAAATTCGCGATCCCGAATATATCAAGACTAATTAGAATGAAGAAAGGGTTCAATATATGTATGATGGAAATATGCCATTCAGCAGAGTGGCCAGAGTGGGAATGTCCCTGTCAGTATTAGGTTGTGTTGGGAACTCCTGGATCTGAACGTATAACTCCTCCCTTCCCCGAAGTTGCGTCTCGGGGTGAAGAAGGTTTTGCTGGTTTGTTGGACTTCCGATTCCGGTCCTGCAGTTGGTTTTCTGGAAATCCAGCATTCTTTTGCTTTCTTGTAACAGAAAATATTAATGATGCCCAAAAACAATATGTACAAAATTCCAATAAGTTCTCCATGAAATGAACTTTTTGGTTGTGATTCTTCCATGATCGGCCGAATTTCTTCTTGTTTCCTCTTGAGGTTGTGGATCTGGTCAAGCGGAACATTTTTTAATTGAATTTTGAAGTTGTTGATTTTTGACGAATCCAATTGGTTACAATTCTAGGGAGTAGCATCGGTTGTCTTTCGATGACCTCTTTGTCGTTGAAGTACTTTTCTTCTTCCGTCTCAAAATAACATCCTTTTGGAATTGTGATTAGAAAGTTTCCTTTTAGTAGAGTGAAATATTTCTTCTTGCACGATGTTTGAATTTTGGTTTCTTGAGGGACGATTGCAATCAATTTTGAATTGTCAATTCTCTGGATAAAATTTTCATTGATTACTACTGAATGCTGTTGACATTTCTCAAATGGATTCTTCAGCTGAAGTAGTTGAAAAATACAGTCTTCCACCTTGGCACCTTCGACTAGGTTGTTCTTCTCACAGTAGAATATGTTTAGCATCTTTACACAAGAGGACGAGGTATACTGATACAGTTTTTCATTCAATGTCAGATAAGTGTTTTGGGGTAAGATTAAAGTGTTATTGATCGTTGGGATGGAATACAGCTGATAATGAGAAAATAGAAAGCTATACTTTTCAGTGCAGATTCTTATTCTTCATAAAAAAAAGTAACCTTTCTTCATCGGATTTCAAAATATTGAACTAAATTTTATTTAAACATTTGGAAAAAATTAAAAATAATTTTGATCATAATTATTTTTTTAATAGTTTCAAATCATTTCAGTAAATTTTCAAAATGATGGATGGACTTTGATACATTTATCAGTTTTTGGCGCTCTTGTTCCTCAGAACAGAGTTCTTATCAATTTGCCCAAATGTCTGTAATTTTCGAATTTTTGGCTGAAAATGGTCTCAAACGATTTGGTTGGACTCACTGATCAAGAATCCATGGTAACGAAATCGATTCTGCCTGGCAGGCCGTCCGTTAACACGATAACTCTCGAACGGAATGAGCCAGACAGTTGACATTTTCAGAGTAGGTTTAGGAGATAAAGGTCTGGGTTAAGTTGGTTATTGGTAAAAATGGTGGTTTCTGACTAACAAAAAAATTTTTTTTTTACATTACAAATTTTAAATTCAATTTTCTCAAGATGCAGTTTGATCATAAGAATCCATTGATGTAATTCCAAACTTCAACAAACTAATACTTTCGGAGATATGTTTTTTCAAAATTTCAATAATTATTCTCAATTCTATATGATTTCATAGAATACTCTAATTATAATTTCCTGATGTATATAAATCCAACATGAGATGAGTCATAGACCTATGTTTTGAATTCAATTACGAAAATTCTTGAGAATTGACGCACAGAAGCTAAATTGAAAAAGTGGGAAAGCCCTATGGACAGGAGCTTTGGGAATGATATCAATGGATTCTAATTTAATTTATTTTATTCTATGATACAGCTCTATCATAAGATTCCATTGATAGCATTCCCAACTCTGAGAAATCAATACTTTCGGAGATATAATTTGTCAAAGTTTGAATAAGAGCGCCAAAGCTGCTGTCCACAGGGGTTTCCCACATTGTTTCCCACCCTGTATATCTCAAAAGCATCGAATAAAAAAAGGTTAAACAAAATGTGGGAAAGCCCTGTGGACAGGAGCGTTGCCGCTCTTGTTCAAACTTTGACAATTCATATCTCCGAATTATTGGTCTCTGGGAATGATATAAATGGATTCTTACGATAGAACTGCATCATGTGAGAAATTAAATTCAAACAGACCTTCTCATAGAAAAATATGATGACATGTAAGAACACAGATCATATAATAATTCATAGATAGAATAATTAAGTACAGCATTCTGTGAAAAACATAGAAGTACGATTCATTATTGAAATTTCGAAAAATCATATCTCCGAAAGTATTAGCTTGTTAGAGTTCAAAATAATTTCAATGAATTTTCATGGTGAAATTGCATCTTAAAAAAAATTGAATTTGAAATTTGTAATGTAAAAAAAATTTTTTTCGTTACTCCAAAACCATCGGGCCAGTTTTGCCTAATAACGAACTTAACCAATATATTTATCTCCTAAACCTACTCTGAAAATTTCAACTACCTAGCTCCTTCTGTTTTGAGAGTTATTGTAGAAACAAAATTTTGAAACTTAAAAAAATTTATTACTACAATTACAATTACAATTTGGTGCAAAATTTCAGACAGATCCGACTAATCAGTTCCGGAAATATTCATAAAAAAATGTTTTCACTAAAAACGGCCATAACTCCGAAACCGCTTGGTGGATTTTGCCCGTTGATGAATTGGTCAGAGATATTTATGCTCCAAACCTACCCTGCAAATTTCAATCCTCTTGCTCCTTTCGTTCGAGAGTTATCGTGTTAACGGCCGGCCGGCCGGACAGAGTCGATTTCGACCACGGATTATTGATCAGTGAGTCAAACCAAATCGTTTAAAACAATTTTCAGCCAAAAATTCGAAAATTACAGACATTTGGGCAAATTGATAAGCATTCTGTTCCGAGGAACAAGAGCGCCAAAAATCGATTTTAAAACAAATAACGAATGCACATTATACCTTCTTTAAGTCTTGACAAATTTTACAGTATTTATGATTAATTTTACAGAATTACGAGACGATTTCAAAATTTTGTCAAAAATTTCAAAAAAATTCAAGTGATTTCTACTCGAAATTAATTTAAATTTTTTGTCATAAACGTATTGAAAATTCGAAAGTTTTGAAAGAAAATATGGTTCAACTGGTTATTTATCGCCCTTTTCATTTTTAACGAAGGTACTGGATTTTGTAATTTGAAAGGTTATTGTGACAAATCGCAGGAGCAAATTAATTTGATTCAAATAAGAAATATTTCACTTGCTTCAGAATTATTCATCTCTTTAATTTTCCTAGAAATCAATTTTCGCATTCCTAAGGTAGGTATGAGTTCTTTGATCTCATGA
Organism: Halyzia sedecimguttata; assembly: GCA_937662695.2. Classification (NCBI taxonomy): domain Eukaryota; kingdom Metazoa; phylum Arthropoda; class Insecta; order Coleoptera; family Coccinellidae; genus Halyzia; species Halyzia sedecimguttata. The sequence goes on from OW569417.2 coordinate 77,996,713, forward strand.
TCTTTAAGATCTTTCAATAGCTCTACGGAAATATCTTGTTCTGAAAAAGTGGTATTCTCAATGAAACAGGATAATTATTTTTGGTAACGAATCATGTCAGAAATTTAAAAGATGAGCACCAAGACTATACTCCATTCACTTTTATAAAGTCTCCCGGTTGGCCATGATTTAGGTCTATTACGTTTTTGTAACTAAAACACAGGCAGGTTGGCACTACTGAAATATCGTCAAGGTCAAAACAATTCGCTGAGACGTTGCCACTTTCTACTCTCAACATAATCATAACATAATCTTCGAAATATAAAGAACTTTTCGCTTTGTTATTGAAAATGCCGAAAGTAGTTTTGAAGAAGCAGAAGTGCTATACAGAACCGAAATCTGCAATAGGAAAACTTCATTCGGACATGTTGAACTCTCGAATGAAATTACTGAGTTTCCTATCATTATATTTTATTGAGGTGAGAATGACTCGGGTTTCGTATTACTACTACATTTTGAAACTGGTGTATTTCAAATTGTGCAACGAGGTATTTAAATGTCTTCTTGAGAAAAGTCGGGAATTCCATAAGTACGTCTGTTCGTTTAGAAGTTTTCCTGCCGGGTTATTCAGGTACTTTTATTCTTTTTTCAAATGAACTATCACAAAGTAACGGACTACTCTATCCATTATTTTTCAATACAATTCCAACACATGATTCTTGATTTCCATACAAGAAAATAGCATAATTCAATCTTCCAACCAGTTTATATACGTGAAATATTTCCAGTAACAACAGAGGAAAAATTTTCTTCTGCAGTCGCCAGGACTGTGGAATTATTGAATTCACATATCTTCTCAAATTCATTATTTTTCCGAAGTAAATTCACATTGTGAGTATACGTAATTACTACGACTTCTATGTAGAAAGGACAACGTTGCGTAGTTATCTGACAGGAAAATGACTATAACCTAACATTTTCAAAATATACATGGTGAAATGTGTCAAATTTTCATGGCCAACCGGGAGACTTTATAAAAGTGAATGGAGTATACTGAGAGTATTATTGGAAGATTCAAGAGAAAATAGATTTGTGGTTTGAAACGTATAAGATTATACCAGAATTAATTTTTTTCTTCTGAATCACAATATAAATTTGAATAAATGCAGGACTTACCTTGAAATATCCTTATAACACTGTCCGAGCATTCTCATTCTCTCATTAAATTTTCCATATTTAACCAAACAATACTAAAACCGTCTTTGAAACACTTAGCAAATTAACTCCTTAAAAGACGCGTTACGAACAAGTCAAGAGTGATATACCCTTTCGCGAACCGCATTTTGTATCTGTAGAGCTATAGTGATAATAGGTAGCCCATATAGCGTCTTACATTTTTTCTCCGGTTCACAGTTTCTCCTTATCGCCAAACCATAGTACACAGTTAATTTGTCTATAAGTTTACTGGTCAGTTTACCTTTGCCAGAAAGAGTTTTTTTTTGTATTTTTCTACCTTTTACTATTTTTTCCTCAGTTGTTTTCTTTACTAACTCACGCAAACGGGTCCCCAGATGTTGTAGAAATTAATGAGCCAAAAAAAAAAATTATTTTTTGAACCCACGAAACCCATGTAACCCCTTAAATCTTGCCGTTCCACAGCTAAAGGATTCGTAGGATGCTTCATTTTCATATGTCGGGTAAGATTGCCATTTGAACCACCTGAGTTGCGTTCGAAAATTAACTCCGTAGAGTAATATTTACTCCATTGCGTCCGAAAACGGAAGAGTTGAGTAAATTTTACTCGATGACTGTCGTCCGAAAAGTCGGAGTATTGGACTCCGAGTTCATTTTACTCCTGTCAAAATTGACATAACTCATGGGACGGAAAATCTAGTATCTTTGTCTCACTGTTTTATGAATGTTTTGTGAGGTAATTTAATAGTTTTAATACTGCTCACAATATATATTTATGATTAGAGTTACATATATGTGAAGAAAACGATAATAATAGGATCTTTCTTAAACCAACATAACCTATTTTCCGATATTGGCAACTTCTGTCACAGTCAGTGTCAGTGTCAGAGTAACTCCAGAGTAAATCTGTCAAACCTTCAAAAACTCTACTCTACTCCGTGGAATTAATTTTCGAACACAACTCAGCAATACTGATATACGACAAACAATATTTACATTGTGCTCTCTTATTCTCAGTTTTTTCACTGAAATGAAACCATATAGAACTGTGTTTCCTTGATGTCATAATTACAATCAATCTGAAACTAATAAAATTCATTAATTGAATTATAATTTTAATTTGTTCGAACTTTCAAGTAACTTACTAACTACAGTATTGATTTATTTATTTAGCGTATGGCATGCATGGATTCAGTTACAATTAGGTAATATGAAATATTTTATCTATATTCATTGTGTCAATATTATCTAAATTGTTATAACATTTAACAAAAACATTTATACTGCAAATAAACTATAGGTGAAGTCTTAATCATTAGAATAATATCCTTAAATAGATACTTTTTAATTTTAACTTACCTTTTTAGAATTAGAACAATATGGTTGGCATCTAAGATGAAGTAGGTACCTTTTGGTACCTTAACTTGTTCCATCTAAGGAAATTGTTTAAAAACTATAAGAAATAATCTCATATCTTATTACCTTTATGGTTTGAGGATTGCAAGTATAAATAAACTGTAGAAATATCAATAATATCACACGAAACGAACAAACCACAAACTAACAGAACAATACTGCAATAAAAAGAGATACTCAGTGCTGCCAGAGTATTTCAAACTAGAGTAACAGATGATCATCGAAAATAGTAACAGATCCAAGAAAAACGTAACAGAATTATCATTAACCTAAAAATTAATGAATTTGACTTGTGCTATTGATACTTCATTTATTGAATAATAATAATAATATATAATAATATATTATAATAGCGTTGATTAGTGTCCCGTGGAAATAATTCTGAACATTCAAAAATAAACACTTACAAATTACATTTCGTCTGAAGGAAAATCCGATTTGCTTCAAATGGTAACAGATTTCTGCAAAGAGTAACAGGGTAACAGATTACTTCCGATAGTAACAGATCTGTTACAATTGTAACAGATTGGCAACACTGTACTAGAAATACGGAGAAAAATCTTGTAGAGCTCAGTACCATAAAAAGAATTACTTCGAACTGAAGCTAAACAAACCTTGTTCTAAGCGGGAAATTTTGAATGAAGTAACGAACTGTTTTGAAAGGTCCAGACGGTATGTAACCTATATATATATATATATATATATTCTTTTGACTGAGAGTTTTATATGTGCTAGCAGAGGTTGGTGTAACGAGGTACCATACAATTCTGCGTATGATACAAGAGCTTAGGGAAAAACCTCAGCAAAAAACCCTGTCTCCCCGTGAGTGTTGTGATTTGTAACTATTGTTCACAAAATTTGCTGAAATTTAGAAATATTGATAGGCATTTATTTCTTCAATATGGACTCCTTCGTCAAAAAAACCTATAATCATTGTGTTTGTACTGAGTGAGCTCATAATGGGTGAGTTTTTTTACTCTGATACGATCGATCGTATCAATCCCAGAAATCCCACGACGATTTTCAACGGTGACGTCACATATGTCTACGGTACATCTGGCGGTTAGTAAAAGAACTTGAATGATCAGCTGATTGCTCGGTAAATTTAATTTTGTTGTTACTTGATTGACTATAAGGGCGGTTACGGAGATTCTTGGGCAATGAGAACCCCTTCTCTAAACTAAATCCAGAGAGAACTGAACAAAAGACCGGAAAAACTTCCATTCTCAGACGGAAAATTTGTTAAAATCATAGATATTTTAGTTATAATCAGAGATAGAGCACGAATATTGATTGTGAAATATCTTATTTGGTTAAAACATAATAATATCTTTGGCTGAAACTAAGATGTCTAAACATTTCACCTAAAACTGATTTCATAACCCTATAAATTATCGCCTGACACTGGTCGATCTTATCAACCGTAGCAAGTAGAAAAACTCGCCCATTATAACTCATTTCGAACATTTACTGCAATAAATGAATCGATTTCTGCTCATTTTAATGTTATTAACAGTGATCAAACTAACACAAAGAACAAGAAAATTCTTTATGGAGTTTTACCATAATATTTATTTTTTGGTGAACGTACCATGAGACTTTAACTCGGCAAGTTCATAAAAATGTAATCTTGTAATTCGTCATCTCTCTAATTTTTCACGAATACTCAAGTTTTCGTTTTACAAATTCCTACCCTGAAAATTATAAGTCTATCTCTTTCCCTTCGAAAGTCATCAAGGCAACTGCTTTTCTACAGCTGACATTGGCATTTTGATGTCAAAGTATTTTCAGCACTAGTGAAAGAAGTAGTAACTTCTTGCAACGATTGTGGACACGTGTAAATTTTGATGAAATTTGTTACTATGGTCAATGTCTTCAAATTATAACAAAACCATGCAGAAGTTTCATTGAAATATATCACTATTTAAAACCAGTTCATCAAGATCTCAAGACTCATTGTAGATTTTCCGTACAGATGATGAAAAATAATCACAATAATTATAAACTATCAAATTATTTCAATTCTTTCATTTATTTAAAGATGGATGGTATTTAAAGCTATATCTAAGGAAACAATTGTGTATTTTTTTCGTTGTAAATTTTCATTACTAGCTATTTACTTGATTTTTACCTATTTCGTTTACTCCTTGGTCCAATCATATACATTTCCACCCTGGATCCTCCACGATAAGTTAGCAGTTTTCATCCTTCCATGAATTGAAAAAGCTATTCTGGATATGGCCTGGTGAAATCAAGTACACAATGATGATGGTACATGGATTGAGGATTTTGCATGGGATAAATGTCACTTGAAAAATAGTTCCGAAATCCGAGAAGCTGAATTACCAGATATTCAGGTAAGTTTTGATAATCAAATATGTGCTATTAAATGGTTTCTTTCTGGATTTTCTCTCCCAAACTCTGAAAAATATCCATAAAATAAAACATTATTATTTTTAATTTTTGCGATTTCCTTCTGCGTAAAAACACAAAAGATTTGTCAGAAGTAATCAATCGAACAATGTTGCCTAACAAACAATAACGAAATAACATCAACGATGGAACAAATGTATCGTAACGTTTCGGAGTCTATATCAGACTCCTTCGTCAGACACTTAACGAAAATCTTCAGAATTATTTGGGAGAGAAAACCCAGAAAGAAACCATTTAAAAATGAATATGCCTCTCACAGTATCCTTTAATGATTACTTAAATATGTGCTAGATTTTGGGTACATGTCGTTCTTATTGCTATTATTATGCAGTTAATAGATAATAATAATATACTCGGTGACATTAGAATTCTTACACCCAGAGGAATAAGTACTTCAACTTCATTTTTTGGAAATTTGTTTATCTTACGTGAAGAAAGAAAAAAAAACTGTTTGCAAGAAATTTTATCAATATTTAGAAAAAAAAAAAAAAAAAACTTATATGATTGGCGACCACGCAGCTGAGTACACCCTAGGCATTGACAAAATGATATGGTCGATGTCTGCTTGAAGCACCTCGTTCCAAGCAACTTGATCATTCTGGATTAACTCTACCTACCCTGATGTATGGATGATAGTTCAAAGAAGACAGTCCTCCTCTATGTCATATCCCACACATGTTCGATGGGATTCAAATCGGGAGAACGGAGTGTCCATGCTAATTCATCAACTTCTGTCTCTTGGAGAAAATCCATAGCTTGACGAGTGATATGGGCTTGGTGGAATATAACGTGTGGAGGGCCATCTAGATAAGACAATGATGTGGTTTGTAGGACATCATCAACATGCGGCTGTCATACTGCCTTGAACAGAGAGAGGTTTTGATCGGCCAACATACATATGTACATGTTTCTCAACATCAAACAATCAAATTAAAAATGATACCCAACCTCTCAAAATTCTCCTCTCACAAAGATTTTCCTCTGTGATCGTATGGATCTCTTGAAGGAGAATCACTTCCGCTAATTTTGAGAAGTATCCACACTTGTCCTTAAGCCATTGGTCAACGATTGACGCGTAGTAGCAAAACGGTCCCGTATAGCCAGTTATCTGAAGCTTCTATCTTGACGCTCTGTGGTACTCCTCGGTTGATCAGTTGGTCTTCTTCGTGTTTCTCTACATTCTGCTGTCCATATTCATTCTAGTTCAATTAACACAGCGCCCAATTTTGCGATAGGACAAACCAATATCTCGATAGCCAACAATTATCCCCCTGTCATAGTCTGTCGTAACTCCCGCCCTACAAAGAGAGCAGATTGCGATAATTCATTGTAGTTTCCCTTTGCCGCTCCATCTAGCGGATAGTAGATGAATTATTCCTTTTTATTTTGTATCTATCTGTCAATAATGTGATCATCGATCTTATTGATCGAGTTGGTTTTTCAAGATTTTTTGGTAGTGGTTGTTGTTGATCGAAGGTTGTTGAAACACGTGAGTTTGCTAATTTTGTTCCGCTTGTACAGCGAGTTGAAAACGGACAAATAAAGTTTTATTGAATATTCTGAGTTTCAGTAAAAGCGTAATTGTGATACGAACCGACCCAGCTAGAATTAACCGGTGTGTTGATCTTCGGCGGGTTTTTAACATTTTGTGGCGACCGTGACAGGACCTAGTTTTCACGTTTGCTGTATAGTGCGGTCTGTGTAGATTTTTTATTGTTACAACAACCCCTAAGTTCTAAGAAAATAGTTCGAAATGGCAGATTCGATTGAGGCCAAGAAGAAAAGTCGTAAAGTACTCCGATGTAGTTTCACAAAAATGGCCAAGGAGTTGGAAACCTTGTTGAAGGCAGTGCCGCTACCATATTCCCAAATCTCTGTTTGCTTGGAATGCTTGAAGTCAAAATATGGGGAGCTGAATACTGTGGACCAGGTTATTTACAACCATATGCTGGACATTGATGCTGACGAGGAGGCACTAATAGCTGAGATGGATCAGAATGATGTCTACCAACGAAGATTCGTCGACCTGAAACTCCAATGTGATAAAATGGTGGAACAGCCACTCGAAGTATTGGAGGTCAGATCAAGGGATGGATGTAGGGGTGAGTTTGACAAAAGTCATCTCCAAGGTAAGCGCAAGTTTCAATTACCTACTATCCAGTTCAAACTGTTCGCTGGAAATATATGCGATTGGCTCGGGTTTTGGTCGCAGTTTAAGAAAATTCATGAGGACACGGACATTGAAGCTTGTGATAAGATAGAATATCTAATTCAGGCTACTGTGGATGGCAGCCGTGCTCGGAAAATTGTTGAGAGTTTTCCTTCTATCGGCGAAAACTATGGGAAAATCATCGATTGTTTGAAAACCAGATTCGGCCGGGAAGACCTACAAATTGAGGTATACGTACGTGAATTGCTGAAGTTGGTACTTAATAGAACACTTTCACCAGGTAAAAATGATCTGGCTCATTTATATGACCAAAAAGAGACCCAGCTAAGAGCATTGGATACTCTTGGAATAAACAGTGACAGGTACGCGGCTCTGTTGCTTCCCTTGATTGAGTCTTGTTTACCACTAGAACTTATGCGAATTTGGCAGAGGTCGGCGTATAATACCAGTCAAGAGGCGTATTCTGATGTAGCTTCACAAAGTGAAGAGTTTTCCGTAGAAGTACGATTGAACAACTTGATGCGGTTCCTGCGTTCAGAAGTTGAAAACGAACTTCGAGTCGACTTAGCATGTGCAGGTTTCGGTCTATCAGAGAAGGTGGAAAATCAGAATAGAAATAACAGCGAGAAGAAAAATAGTTGGAATTCTGAAACGAAGAAGACTGCAGCAGTACTTTTGAATGGAAATGTAGATAGATGCATGTTTTGTTCTGGAAATCATGAAAGCCAATCTTGTTTCAAGGCACAGAAAATGAGTTTCGAAGAACGGAAACGTATCCTTTCTGACAAAAAAGCTTGTTTTAAATGCTTAAAAGTTGGTCATCAATCTCGTAAATGCAGAACGCGTTTAAGATGTATTATGTGCGGATCATCTCACGTCCCTCTGATGTGTCAGGATTTGTCAAACAAGCAACGAGGTGGTAAACCATCAGAGGTTGTTGTTGAGCCAGAGAAAAATCACACGATGACCAACCAAAGTTTAAGTACACATGTTTTTTTACAGACCTTGCGGATGTCGTTGAAAGGAGCTCATGGAGTCAGATCGGTGAGGGGATTGATCGATTCAGGATCGCAGAGAAGTTATATCTTGAAAGCTACAGCAGTTGCTCTCAATCTGAAACCTAAAAGGATCGAGAAGATAACACATTGTCTTTTCGGAGGTACTCAAGTGGACAACAAACACTGTTGTTATGACATAACGGTTTTCAGAGGTGAGAATAAGTTAACATTTGAAGTTCTAGATCAACCCTGCATTTGTAACGATGTAACGACGGTGTTTTATGGTCCCTGGATGCAGGAATTGCAGATAGCAGGTATCGATGTCTCGGACAGGTATGAATCAGGACCTATAGAAATACTATTTGGCGCAGATATTGCTGGATTTTTGTACACTGGCAAGCGAAACATGCTAAAAGATGGTCTGGTGGCATATGAAACGCGATTTGGATGGACAGTAGAAGGCAAGGTGCCAGCTTCGAACGCTTTCAGTATGCTCACCACGGTTTCTATGCTTGCCAATCCATCAATAACAGAACTTTGGCAATTGGATGTTTTAGGAATTGCGGACCCCAAAGAAAGGAAATCGAGGGAGGAATTGGCATTGGCTGCCAGAAAACTGTTTGAAGAAACGGTGGAGTTTGATCAAAAGGGACGCTATGAAGTAAGACTGCCATGGCTCGAAGATCATCCTGTTCTTCCCAGTAACCTCGAAATTGCTAGGAAAAGACTCTCTACTACTTTGAGGAAGCTAGAGATAGGCCAACTGACCTCCAGATATAATGAAGTCTTCGAGGAATGGAAATCGATGGGTGTTATCGAAGAAGTTAGTATAGTTAACGAAAAAGATGGGGGACAAGGTCATTTCCTTCCTCATCGACCGGTTATTAAAGAGGGGTCAACAACTGCAGTGCGTCCAGTATTTGATGCTTCAGCCCATGACAAGAGGAACCCTTCTCTTAATCAATGTCTGGAGAAGGGGCAGAATCTCATTGAGCTTATACCCTCCCTTCTCACGAGGTTCAGAGAAAACAGGTTCGCTGTTACAGCAGATATAAAAAAGGCATTCCTACAGATTAGTGTCAATCCCAAAGACCGTAAATTCCTGAGGTTCCTGTGGGTGAATGAACATGGAAAAGAAATAGTGTACCAACACAACCGAGTCGTCTTTGGAGTCAACTGCAGCCCTTTTTTGCTTGGAGCAACATTAGAATACCATTTGTCAAAATGTCTGGAAAAATCATCTGGTGAAGAAAGTGGCTACTCAAGGAACAACATAGAGAGACTTCAAAAAAGCTTTTATGTCGACAACTGCGTTACTAGTGTACCCAGCGAAGAGGTTTTAAACCAATTCATTAGAGAATCCGTGCAAGCTTTGGCAGAGGCGAATTTTGAGCTCAGAGGGTGGGAGTTTTCAGGCAACCTGAATAATCAGGTAGATGGTGTACCAGTCCTTGGACTCAGATGGTATCCAACGAGTGATGTATTGACCATCAACAGAGACTTACTCGGTTTAGTAGCTGAGGATATAGTTGTGACGAAGAGGAAGCTATTGTCTATGGCACAGAGGATCTTTGATCCCATTGGTTTAACTTGCCCTGCGACACTTCGTCCAAAATTATGGCTACAGAAATTATGGTCAAGAAACATTGGTTGGGATGCTGTAATAGAGGATGACCTAGCCCTTCAATTCAAGGAGTGGATTCAGGAGGTCCCAAGTTTGGTGCACATCAAAATATCCCGTTGGACCAATATTGGTGGTAACGAGCCTGAGCATGTAAGTCTGCACACGTTCGTTGATGCCTCGAAAGACGCCTATGCTGCGGTGATTTTCTGTAGAATACAAAAACTTGATAGGGTTTCGGTTCATTTGTTGGCAGCAAAGTCCAGAGTGGCTCCTAAGGAGAAGGCTGACAGAGCCATTACTATTCCGCGGCTAGAACTACTCGCGGCAACCATAGGATCTAGACTATATAATCAAATAGCCAAGAATCTGGCGAACCGGTATGAAGCCTATTTTTGGAGTGATTCCACAACGGTCATCTCGTGGATACGAAGGAATGAAGAGTGGGGTACCTTTGTCCATAATAGGGTAGAGGAAATAAGGCAATTAACGCCCACGGAAAGTTGGCGACATATACCAGGTAGTCTTAATTCGGCGGATTTACCTTCACGCGGGTGTTCGCCGACATTCTTGGAGAGGTCGAAATGGTGGGAGGGACCCAACTGGTTGTATAAAGGCGAGGAGGACTGGCCGGTGAGTGAACAGTTTAGGGTTGATTTTGCAGGACCTCTATATTTGAAGACAGGCGAGAAGGCGTGGGCGTGTCTGTTCACTTGTGCTGTGTATCGCGCAGTTCACTTAGAGCTAACGTTGTCTCTTTCTACGAATGGTTTCAAACAGGTTTTTCGTCGGTTCGTCGCAAGAAGGGGAAGACCGAAGATAATATATAGTGACAATGGAACGAATTTTCGTGGCACTGAAAATTTATTCGCTGATTTGGACTGGGAGAAAATAGTGCGCGAAACTTCGATACAACGCATAGAGTGGCGTTTTAATCCTCCGACAGCTTCATGGTGGGGAGGCTTCTTCGAACGACTCATTGGTGTTGTGAAGGGTTTATTAAGAAGGGTCTTGGGTTGTGCATGCCTCAATTATGAAGAATTAATGACGCTACTGTGCGATTGCGAGGCAACGGTTAACGCGAGACCTCTTACGTATGTTTCAAACGATCCAGATGATCTGTCTGCGCTGACACCGGCTATGTTTTTGAGAGATCAGATTGAAACTTATTTGCCGGACTGTGATGTGGTAGAGAAGACGAGTTTATCGCGAAGTATGCAAACCAAGCAGAGACTCCGAGAGAATCTGCGACAACGGTTCCGCTTAGAGTACCTGGGACAGTTACAACTAATGAATGATCATAAGCCTAGTGCAATGATAAGGCTGGATCAGGTAGTGCTTATCGGAAACGACTCGAGTAAACGAATTAATTGGCCACTAGGTCGGGTTATCGAGGTTATCCCAGGAAGAGATGGTCAAGTAAGACTTGTACGTGTGCGAACGTCTTCTGGCGAGCTGTTGAGACCTGTGCGGCGTTTGTATCCACTCGAGTACGATGGAGCAGTTGTCAACCAGAAAGAGGATAATGCAACGAAGAGCAGCTTTGAGGTCAACACCAATTCACATCCAGATCCTGTAGAAGAAGAAGTACTCTGTGATTCGAAAAGTGCGGAAGTGAAACAGAGCAGAGTACCCGAAACCGTGATAAGTGTCGAACGAATCTCACGTAGTGGGCGGAGAATTAAGGTTCCAACTAAACTTTTAGAGTGAAATGTCACCTGTAGTGTAGTTCTATTTTTTGTACCTTCAAATATATGCTAGTTTTAAGATTGTTCTCGAGAAATGTATTGTTTAAATTTTATTTCTCGGGTGGGAGAATGTCGTAACTCCCGCCCTACAAAGAGAGCAGATTGCGATAATTCATTGTAGTTTCCCTTTGCCGCTCCATCTAGCGGATAGTAGATGAATTATTCCTTTTTATTTTGTATCTATCTGTCAATAATGTGATCATCGATCTTATTGATCGAGTTGGTTTTTCAAGATTTTTTGGTAGTGGTTGTTGTTGATCGAAGGTTGTTGAAACACGTGAGTTTGCTAATTTTGTTCCGCTTGTACAGCGAGTTGAAAACGGACAAATAAAGTTTTATTGAATATTCTGAGTTTCAGTAAAAGCGTAATTGTGATACGAACCGACCCAGCTAGAATTAACCGGTGTGTTGATCTTCGGCGGGTTTTTAACATAGTCGCTAATATGATAATGATATCGAGATACATATTTTGTTGTTACGCTACTTATATTATTATATTACCAGTAGACGGTGACTTAAGAACTAAAAATATATGTGCTAGCGTCAGCTCTCCCAAACCGGTTTCTTCACAGGCAACAGAGATATAGAAATTTGTTTTCGCAAATAATTCTGTTGCCAAAAAATAAAGTTGGAACATTTTCCTTCTGGGAGTTGTACTTTTGAAGTCACTTATTATATCAATAATGGATACTAACTAATTCATAAATAGCACTATACAAGTTTTGACATTGTTTTCCATATGTCGTTTTTTCCATTTTATTTTATTAACTTACTTAATAAACTTTGAGAATTGTGGTGCGAACAAGTGTTTGTAATTTCGCACGGCTATATTTTTCAAAGAGCAATTGAAGGCATCAATGCAAGAAGTACCTAAGTCACAAATAAGTGATTGTGAGATATTAAGGTTTGAAATTTTATGTTTGAGTATGAAACATTACTCGAACTGTTTCATCAAAATATGTGTGATATTGTATTATACGTAAAAAATGGCTTCTACTTTCACAATTACATATTAAAAATACCTTTTTCTTTACCTAAAAAAAATTATAATAGTTTTGGACTTAGGCACTTTTTGTGTTGAAATTGTTATTTTGTTGAAATTTAAAGATACATTAAAGTAAAAATTCTTAATATTGAAATGAGATTTATCATGAAACGGCATCAGAATATACACAACATGTGAACGACTTAAAACTTGTGCGTCTTTCTCTTTTTGCCGTTCTTTAGCTCTGGTTGCTGACGATTTTCATTGATATTACTGCATACTGAGGATCCTGGAATATCCACATTTTGTGAAACATGTCCCAGTGTGGCAGAAGAACTCCAGGTCATACCTCCTTTTGAAGTTTTTATTATGGAAGCAAATTCATCGGCTTCTGAACTGTCTTCGCTTTCGCTATTTGGTGCATACACACGTGAATAATGCATACTGTATCATCTACAAAAAGCGTCAAAGCTAAAAATATTGTTTAGCTTTATCGCTTGGTGCTCCTTTTTGACGTTACACGCCTTATCACAGAATCTGTGGTTCCATTATAAAACGTACCACGTCACCGTAGCAACATGAAAATGAACATGTCAAGTATGTGACTTAGGTACTTCTTGCATTGTTAACAAGGTAAACTCCTTTTGGAGACAATGTGAACTCGGTCACTTAGGATCATATTCCTGCCAATTTAAATATCCCATCTGAAAGCCTATGAAAAATACCACTATACGGCGGCAAATTCCGACTTTTGATTAAAATGTGACTTAGGCACTTCTTGCATTGACCCCTTCAATTGCTTGAGAGTAATGAAGAAGCGGTTATAAATGTAAGAAATTGAAATTTTTCATGTCAAATCCCAGTTTTCAGGGCAAATTAAATCTTATGAAATTGTTCGCTATTGTTGTACCGAATTCGATTTATTTTTTATTCGATTTTCTTCAATGGAATCGCGCAGAGGAAAAACTTCTTTAACACGCCTTGAAAATTGATGATTCAATCGGAAGAAGTATCGGAAACGTTCCAACTCGTAATGTGTATTTATGAACTGTCAGTCAGAAATGTTAACCGCAATAACAAAAGAGTTGAACGCTTTTATGGAAAAGCTTACCACTAGTACATAAATAAGAATAGGACTAGCAAGGACCGAAGTTGAGAGTAATCCACAAAGTGTATTTCATCAACGTTGGAACATTCCTCGGTTTCATCCTAATTAGGAATCGTCAGTGAAGTAGTGGATTACTCTCAACTTTGGTCCGTGCTAGTCCTATTCTTATTTATATACTAGTGGTAAGCTTTTCCATCAAAGCGTTAAACTGTTTTGTCTCCATACTAAAAAGGGCGTTTTCAGCTCCTCGTGGTGTCCGCACGAAACTCTGAACAGGGTTCTTGCAATTAGCCACGTTTGGAACAACGAATGTACGCAGGGATCTATAGTTTTGAGTGGTCCGCAACGGGGAGGTTGGTTGGTTGAACGTCCGTTGTCGCTTCTGTCTACTTCGTACTCGGAAGTGATTGCTGGATTTCGATTATCCGGCTTCTTCGAAGTGTATTTTTCATCAGCGTTGAGTTGTGCTTCACTGACGATTTCTGATAAGGATGAAACCGTCGTATGTTGCTATTCAACGTTTATGGAATTAAACTTTGTGGATTACTCTCAACTTAGGTCCTTGCTAGTCCTATTCTCATTTGTTAAAATAAGATAGAATACATTTCTTGAAACATGGTAGAAAAGATCGAGTATTACACTCAGTCAGTCATTCGCGCTTTTCTGTTCAATCGATTCATAAGATGCGAAATTGGAAAGAAATATTCCTAGAGATCCAGTCCTGTAGTCTAAATGAAATTCTTAATTTTGTCAATATTCTTACGTCAAATCAAAAATATATTCCACCAAAATTTTGTACGTCAGTTGTTCACGTGTTATAAAACAGTGGTGGGGGAAATATGGGCGGTTTATGGTGTAATATTATGTCGTTAATTTGTCTATTGTACATACTGCCACTTTAATAATTATGTAATTTAATCTCTTACAGTAAATTCAGTCAGCAAATTGGCGCTGTTGATTCCTTACCACTCTGCTGTTCCAATCCTATAGAATGGATTTCAAAGGAGCAGCCAGTAAAAAGATCAAACATTGCGGAATAATCTCTGCCAGATCTTGAAACTGATCCAATATAATGAAGATATTAACAATGAAAAAAGAACATTCAAGCAGATGAATACATTGATATTCGATGGAAATTATATTACGCTTAGGTGAGACTATTAGATTATATTGGTGAATTTGTCGTAGAAACGCCATCTCTAACTGAAATCAGGTAGTAAGTCTTCGTACTGCCTTCATTAATCCAAACCACAAAAACGAATAATGTCAGATTTGATCCAAAATCTGTCTTCCTCTAAATTCCTAATTCCGGTTCTGCGGCAGTGATTTTGGGTTATGCTATTTTCAACCACACCTACTTTCGAAAAGAACCCTCATAAGATCTTGAGAGTTTGGACTTAGGAGAATCAGTTGTGTTTGTGTAAACTTTGATACTGTGTACTGACGCCACCTCACCCGGGCAACACAGACCTCGCTCAAACCACAGCTCAGCTCAGTTACAACGAGGATATAATGCGAGTTCCTATTGTGAGATCCTCATGATATCGCAAGTGTATCGAGAATAGGAAATTCTCATTACGGAGTTCCTCAGGATTTCGCACATGTAACCAGAATATGTTATTCCGATTGCGAGCTCCTTAAGATATCACAGATAACTAGGATAAGACATTCCTATGATATTGCGAGCTGCTCAATTAATCACAAGTTTAATGAGAATAAGAAATCCAAGTTGCGGATTTCTTCCAGATATCACACGTGTAACCAGAATAAGATATTTCTCTTGCAAGCTCCTCAAGTCATCGCAAGTTCAACAAGAATAGAAAATTAGGGCATGATGTTTTAGGGATCTACTTCATCTCTAGCCACTTCTCCTTTCCACCGTTAGATGGCACAATCATCTACGCCGTACCCGGGAGAACAATCTCATCGTTAATAATGCGAGTCTTATGTCGATCTACGGTCGATCTGGCGCCACAAGTCTACAGAACATTTGGAGGAGATATAGAGAAGAGACATATCACAGCGATCTTCTCTCAGTAATGCCCAGGGTGAGCACTTTGACAAATTCTCCATGTGATATCTCTGAAATGTTACTGGGTTCGTCTACTATGCCGGATATTTAGAGGAGATATAGACTTCTGGGTGATGTCCAAGCGATATCGCAGTGAACTCCTCAAAATATTTCTCAGAATGAGTAGTTTGAGAACTTCCCCATGTGATATCTCTAAGATGTTACTGCGAGCACTTGGCGACCTCCCAGCTGTTTGAGAGCTTTACCATGTGATATCTCTGAGATAACTAGGCTTAATGAGCTCATCTCCTGTGGAGGACATTTGGAAATTATATAGAGCCCTTGGAGACCTTCCAGTGATATCGCAAAAGGCGTCGCAATCTCGTGTAAAGAGCTCTCTGATATATCTTTGGGAGATCTCAGTGTTGCTTAGGCAGGTACTGCACTCTGAATTCAAACCCAACAGTGGTCTGACTAGAATATTTCTTGCCTAGGATTCAACTCGGGATCTCAGGTTCCGACACTGACATATTTTTAGAATAATCATATCAAATGAGAATGCATATAACATGTTTCAATTCATTACTCCAGCTGGTATTAATTGAATTGAGAACAAGCACTGACGTGAAATTAGGAGCTTTTGCGCGTATGTTCTATTGTCCATTCTCCTGTATTGGACACTCTTAATCGAATTACAATGAACATACTCGCAAAACCTCCTGACTTCACGTCAGTGCTTGAACTAATTATTTTTTTTCGTAATTTTCTAGGGGTACGGTTCTCAATAAATTTTACACAAGTCTTTATGTCTATATTCTACTACTAGTTACCAAGCTTCAATTCGATCGAGTCTATAATTTGTTAGTTATCGAGGCAATAAATTGGACCGATTATGCCCAAAAACGAACTTATCTCCCATTCGGATGTGCAACCTACCCTGAAAAAGTCCCTATTTCCTTTCGTTCGAAAGTTATCGAGGCAACGGTCACACATCCAGCTACTGAACTCACACAAGGCTGCTCGGATCTCCAAAAATATAGATCAGATCGTGTTCAAACTTGGAACTTGGCAGTAGTTAAGTCCTGAAGGCACTCGCAAAATTTCAGCGATGTCGAACGAATAGTTTCTGATATATAGAATTTTTTTCAATGATTTTTTGAAAATTTTCTAACACTCGACCAACGAACTTGTTAGCAGTTTTTGATTTTTGACGTGGTTGGAAAGAATTTAATGGTAGATCGACCGAAGTCAAATTTGACAAGTCGGTTCGTCAGTATAATAACATCCGTTCAATATCTAGTGAGAATTGGACATGTACCTTATGCGAACTCAAATTTCGCATTCAGATGAACAACCTAACCTGAAAATTTCAAGTCGCTATCTCTTTCTGTTCTCAGATTATCGTGACATAAAAAATATATTTCAATATATTTTTTTTAATATTCTGGTGATACGATTCTCACAAAATTTAATAAACGTCCTAAGGTTTGTATTCTACAACTACTCACCAAGTTTCAATTCGATCGGATTTGTATTGGTTGAAAACAACATTATAACTCGGAAACCATTGGGCTTATTATGCCCATCAACGAACTTGTCCGTCGTATTGGGACGCGCCACCTACACTGAAAATTTCAAGGCACTATCTCTTTCCGTTCTCAAGTCATCGTGGCAACGGTCGAACAGAATCAAATTTGACCTCGAATTTTTCATTAGAAAGTCGTTTGAGACCATTTTCGGCAAAAAAAATCGAAAATTACAGACATTTGGGCAAAATGATAACGCGATGTTCCCCAGAACATACGCGCAAAAATTTAGTGGTTTGGACATAAAAGCAATTTTTATATGTTTAGCTGTGATTACCGAGGCTTCACGTTTTTCGATGATTAAATAAAACATAAACATTTATTACAGATGCCTGGTACGCAGCTAAGTGACGTGAGAGACGTCAACTATTTACAAAAAGGGCGACCAACGTCGATTTCTCCCACTTCGGCTGGAGTTAAAATCGCCTAAATGATGATGACCTCCTATCTAACAACCGGACCAACAACACGGACTTAGATCGGGATGCTCCACCATCTATTGTTTGCTTGCATGCTTAAACGATCGGACTCTACGCAAATATCCTATTGGATGAGACCTATTTGGCTGCTAGTTTACAATACGGAGCATTTTGGAGTCCGGGCCGAATTGCTGGGTTGGATCCAAAACTTCCTGAGTAATTCATCATTCTTCATTGCCAAAGTTGGATACAATTATTCTCCTAACTCAGGAGTGCCTCAAGTATGAGTCCTAGAACCTTTGCATTTTCTTATGTGCCCGCCATCATCGAATCACCATTATCCATGTTCGCAGATATTGCTAAGTTCTACAATTGGCCTCTTTGTGATTCGTTAGTTCTTTAAACGCTGACTTGGATGCATCGTGTTTTTGTTGTCATAGCTGGGTACTTGATATCAATCTGAAAAAGTGTACCTACTGTCCTTCATCTGCCTAATATCAATACAAGAACATACCTCCTTGGAGGAAGCTTACTCACCGCCACGAAGAAACAACTGATTTTGGGAGTTGTGATAACTGTAGATCTCTTCTGGTTGGAGCACATCAAGCATGTTACCTCCAAGCTAGAATAATGCTTGCGTCTTTTTGAAAGAACTTTTCGTTTCTGCGATACAGATGTCTGCTCTTTTCTTTATGATAATACAGAGAAGAGTAAATAAAAACTTAGTTTAATTTTGTATTGTTGTCAGATACCTTTGAAGATTGTTTATAAATTCAGAACTTTCTTACTTTATAAACGGTGTTTCCTAACAACTATTGATTCGTGAAAGTAAGACCATCTTAAGATTTATGTCATTATTATTGTTTCATTCCTTTAATGTTATATTCCTTCATTTGTTTATAAATAGGAATATTGATTCTTGTCATTTGATTTTATTTTATTTTTAGGATTGATTAACTGAATTTGTAAACTTACACTAATGTGTAGTTTTGAGGGATAATTTTGTATTGTATTTGTTGTTGTATTCATTTTGCGACTAACCAAAACTATATCATTTTATATTATGTGAATTGAATGTAAAATTGAAATGGTCATCTCATTATAAAATCTGATAGGGAACTACTTGTATGAAAAGAAATACATTGATTTCGATTTATTATCATGGTTAAGATTGCAAAAATTCTGAGAATTGATGTCTGAGATATTTTATTTTCCTTTTTCACACCACGCCTCATTTTATAATATTTCATTTTGTTTTCATATTGTTTTATTTTCTAACACGTCCGGTTTTGTTTGTTTCTAGATTGATAGAATATTTTTCTGCTAAGGAATATTCGAGTATTTTAATAATCGTCCATAGACCAGTCAAGGTTCTGGACAGAGAATCAATATGTTCGAGAATTTAAGCGAGTAATCAGGACATAGTGGTTAAGACCAATCCGTTTCAATCATAACCAATCGGTTATCTTTTGGTTACTCGCTCAAATTCGACTAGTGTTATCTATTACGAAACAGAAGCTTCGTCAGTTATTTAATCAATTATTATCAGTCTTGATTGTGCTATTAAATTGATATCAAATGTTGTTTGCATAGGAATATGGAATCACATCAAAAATTTGTTTTATGAACAACTGGTTTTCATTTGTATTTTTTATTAGGAAATATTATTGTCCTTATTAAATTGATATTAAATATGATTTCATAGGAATCTGTGATTGATTAACTGTTTTTTCAACGAAACAGTTTTATTTTGAAAAGTACATTTCTATGCTTACATCAACAAGTTTTGTCATGTATATTGAAAATTATGTAATGTATAATATAATGTCTAATATTGCTACGTACTGATTCCTTCATCTTGTTATTGATAATATTGTATAAAATATGTTTGAATCATTAAAATTAAATTAATAAAATAATAATAGAAAATATTTGTGTTTTCAGTTTAAATGATATTCCTGGATTTAAAATGGGCTCAAGCCATGTGGACAGGAGCTTTCTGGCACTCTTGTTCAAACAGACAAATTATATCTCCGAAGTATTGGTTTCTCAGAGTTGAGAATTATATCAATTTATTCTTATGATAGAACTGCATCATATAGGAAATTCAATTCAAATAATAGTTTATTTATCACCATTTAGTACCATGGAAGAAATCAAATTAAAATAGCTGAAATGAATTTGACTCTCTCTTATAGAACAGGATGACATGTACGAGTATGAACACATATCATATAATAAAGCTTAGATAGAATAATCATAACATTCTGTGAAAACATAGAAGTACGATTCATTATTGAAATTTAGAAAAATCATATCTCCGAAAGTATTAGCTTGTTGGATATCGATGGATTTTAATGGTGAAACTGCATCTTAAATAAAAATTGAATTTGAAATTTGTTGCTTAAAAAAAATTTTTTTTTTCGTTACTCCGAAACCATCTGGCCTATTTTTCCCAATAACGAACTTAACCGAGATATTCATCTCCCTAACCTACTCTGAGAAATTTCAACTGCCTAGCTCATTCCGTTCGAGAGTTATTGTAGAAATTTTTTTTTTTAATTTTGAAAATTTTTTTTTACACTTTGCGATAACCTGGTCGAGACAAAACTTCACATGCGTATAAAGGTAATGATTCTACAATTTGATGCTAAATTTCAGATAGATCGAGTGATCAGTTTCGGAAATATTCATAAAAAATGTGTTTTACTAAAATCGGCCATAACTCCGAAACCGCTTGATGGATTTCGCCCATTAACGAACTTAACCGAGATATTTGCGCTCCAAACCCACCTTGCAAATTGCAATCCTCCTTTCGTTCGAGAGTTATCGTGCCTACGGCCGGCCGGACAGAATCGTTTTCGAGCTCGGATTCTTGATCAGTGAGTCGAACCAAATCGTTTGAGACCATTTTCAGCCAAAAATTCGAAAATTACAGACATTTGGGCAAATTGATAAGCACACAGTTCCGAGGAACTAGAGCGCCAAAAATGAAAAACTCCTTGAGACATGCCAACTCATTTTAATTTTTTCAGAACGAAAACCTGGGCGTTCTCGCTTTCCATTGGTCAACTGCAAGAGACTCCAACCGGAGTACTTGCTAATTACCACAAAGGGAAAAGAATATACGTAGAGAGTAGAGACCTATAGTTTTGTGTAGCCACAGCGATCTTGGTTGATTGAATTCCAACTGTCACCTGTGTCTACTTTCTACTCACAAGTGATTGCTGGTTTTTAATAAACCGGTTACTTCGTAAGTTCGTAGTGTTTTTTTCATCAGCGTTGAATTATGCTCCACTGACGATTCCTAATGAGGATGAAGCCGCGGTATGTAGCTATTAAACTTTGATGAAATCATACACACTCTGGATTACTCCAAAACTTTGGTCTCATATGGTATTTTTGTGTAGAGTGGGGTTGATGCAGACATACTGAAAAAGTAAGAAACCATGCAGAAGGTAATTTATTAAATAAAAATAATATACCCACTAATGACTTGTTTAAAGGAGCTGTGATTCCTATAGAACTATTCTGTCATAGTTTTCTGCCGTTCTATACCTTTGAATGTATAGATAATTAAAAGGTGAAAAAAAAAATCACAAATTTCGAACAAGATATGCCCTCAAGGGGCACTCCATTCCAGTGGCGTCTCATGGATATTTATCGTGCATCGGTTGATAAATATTGAATATATATATATATATATATATATATATATTATTTTGAACTTGAGCATTACAATTTGTTTTGTATCTAACAATAAAGCATGTGTATGAAAAAAGTGTTAGCAGAGGTTAGTGTAACGGGGTGCCATATAATTAGATATAATATGATACTAGAGCTTAGGGAAAAAACCTCAGCAAAAAAACCCTATCTCCCCGTTAGTGTTGTGATTTATGAAAATTGAAATTATTAACAAAATATGCTGAAATATTAAATATTGAAGGGCATCTTTTTCTTCATTATCGCTTCTTCCTTCAACTAGCAGAGAAGATTCTCCAAGGTACCCGAAACCCAATCTGGAAAAGGAAAAGACAAAGGGAGAAAACGAACAAATTAAAAATGGAATATTCTATATTTCATTAAATAGATTTGAAACTCGCTACCCATTCTAAAAAAGATTCAGAAACATTATGAATAACCCTAAAACCATCTTTGAATCTATATATGCGACAACTATTAACTAAATGATCTATATGGTTTCCTCTGCTTCCCCGCATTCACAACTAGGACTCTCAACTGAGTTCCACCTGAAAAGCATGCTGTTGCAACGACCATGACCGGTTCTTAGAATGAAAAAGTATATTGGGATATTCTGCAGAGCAGGAAATAACATTGATATTGGTACTTGCCGAAAAGTGTTTCTGCTTATTGGCTTGTTCAGAGTAAGGCAACTAAGGGAAAGATGGAGTGAGAACTGAAAACATAGTTAACACCACAACAGGGACCTCCATTTTCGTTGTTATCATGAAACCGGTACGTATCTGCCCCGAATGGCACTCTTCTTTTTGAGGGGACACTGACCGAAGACGTGGCTACCCCGGATCACAAGAGAATATTTGTTGATGGTTAAAATCGACGAATAATTCACCGTGAGTCTTTTAGTTATTAGCTATTAGCAATTAGCTACAGTCGCCTCCTTCAATTAAATAAACTTATATAAATATTTATCGAAATCTGTTTATGTGTGTGTGTATTCAGGATAAGTCTTCAATTTGTAGACTAATTTTAACCATAGATTCCTGTCCTCAAATGAATAACTCCTCTCATTTACAATTTTCCAGATTCGCCCCAGGTAAAAAGTTATAAGCGTTTAAACATTTCACAATGTACTAATACACTCCTGCACTTTCTTTGCCTGTGGAACCCAAACTCGCTGAAATCTCGATTGTATAATTATCAAATCGCTTTATCATCTGATGCTTGAAATTCAATGGAATTGTTCGAGACACATTATTTAATAACTCAAATCTTATGAAATGGTTCTTGATAACCTTAATGCAGCATTTCTAAAGAAAAGTGTTGCACTATTCCTGAATATTGAAGCACTGAGCTTCAACTTGATATTAATTCAATATCCACTATGTTATAAGATTACATAATTTCTTCATCGCCTATTCCCACAACATTCCTTGAATATTCTAATTCTCATCATATAAATTAATACAATGATATCGTATAATATAATATTACAACCACATTAATTAAGCTCTATAGATAGCACAGAGTCTTAAAAATTATATTAGCGGTGGTTCCAATTTTACAATGAAGTGCTAAATCTATTTCTCGTTGAATGGATGTTACTTATGTTGTAACCCGCTAAAATAAGAAGAGTTAATTTTCTATGATTACACATATATCTATGCATGTGACGAAAAGAAAAAGTGGTGTAAGCGCCATGATACAATGAGAAGAACTTGTAGCGTGTGTTCAGTAATTTTGTAACGAGATATAAGTTGGATATAATAAATAATATAAAATATTGCCTAGAGTGTTAATATTAAGATCCCAATAACAATAGGTTATGGGCCCAGAATATTTTCCAAGGAAGATTCAGTCGAAATAAGAAGATTAGAAACCAAAGTACCAAACCAGAAGCATGGCGACGAAAAACAGTTTCAATGTCGAATTATTAAATGGAGCTAATTATGCAGCTTGGAAGTTTAGGGTGAAAGTATTACTCGAAGAAAAAAGTATAGCTACATGTATTGAAAACCCATTCGTTCCACTGAACTACACGGATTCTACGAAGAGAGACCAGGATAAGAAGAGGGACAATTTGTGCCAATCTATTATTGTACAGTGCTTAGATGATGGTCAGTTGGATGTAGTTAGGAACAAGGAAAATGCCTTTCAGATGTGGAAAGCCCTGGAAGACAGGTATGAAAAGAAGGGACTGCCAGGCCAGATATTTTTGAAGAAAAAACTTCTATCATTGAAAATGAAAGAAAATGATAACTTGGAAAAACACATTGGCGAATTTGAAAACATTATAAGACAACTAAGCACTTCTGGATGTGACATGAAGGATTCCGATAAAATTGGTAGCCTATTACTGACGTTACCAAGATCATATGAAACCGTTAGTGCTATTATTGAAAATTCTAATGAATTAACTTATGAAGAAGCTAAAAATAAGCTGCTAGGAGAAAGTGAGAAAAAAGTACTCTTCACTGAGAATCCAATAAGTAGCACACTGGGGCAGACAGCATTTTTATCCACCAAAAATCAAAAGTTTAAATGTTTCAGATGTGGTTTGCTAGGTCATATTCAACGATTCTGTCCACAGGGTCAATTTCAACATAATTCACAGGCAAGTCAATCTTCACATAAACAATTCAATGGTTCAAGAAGAGGATCTAGAGGGAATGGATTCATGAGAGGTGGCAGAGGTTTCCAGAGAGGTTATTCCCAAGATTTTCGACCAGATAGCTTTCGTCGAAATCAAAATGTGGATAATAATCTAGTAGAACAAGGGACAGAAACAAACAACCAAGTGGACAAAAGTGTATGTTTTCTTGGGGAAAGAAGAATGGAGAAAAATGAAGACCAACTAGGGGTAATTAAGTTTTTTATTGATTCAGGTTGTACTGACCATATGGTTAACAAGAAGGAATATTTTTCTAGTTTAATTTTGTTGAAAGATCCTATAAAGATTGCTGTTGCAAAGAACAATGAATTTTTGTTGGCCATAGGTGTTGGTAATATTGAAGTTTCAAGTAAAGTAGGAAATAAGAAAGAAAATTGTTTAATAACAAATGTTTTATATGTGCCAAATTTGAGAAGAAATTTATTGAGCGTCAAAAAATTAGAGATATCTGATAAGAAAATACTATTTGAAAATGCTTGTGTTAAAATATTGAGTAGAGAAGGGCAAATATTATGTATGGGTACAAGAGAGAATTTGTATGAGATAGAGTTTTTTAGAGCAAGTGAAGAATGTATGAATGTGGGAAAAGATGAAAGTGATTTTATGAAATGGCATAGTAGGTATGGTCATATCGGGTTTTCAGGACTTAAAGAAATTATTAGAAAACAAATGGTTGGAGGATTAGGAAATGTGAGAATACAAGAGATTGAATTTTGTAAGTCATGTGTGAGTGGAAAAATGAGTAGATTTCCCTTTAAAGAAAGAACAAAAAGTAAAAGAATCTTAGAAATAATTCATTCGGATGTCTGTGGCCCCATAACTCCTCTAAATCATGATGATAGCAAATATTTTGTAACTTTCATTGACGATTATTCCAATTTTTGTGTAGTTTATTTGATAAAAGAAAAAAAAGGAAGTTTATGAAAAATTTAAAGAGTTTGCGAGTATGGTTGAGAATAAATTTAACAATAAAATTGCAATATTGAGATGCGACAACGGTGGGGAATACATTTCTAATGAGTTCAAACAATTTTGTGTTGAAAAAGGTTACCTAATAGATTACACTGTACCATATACTCCTGAACAGAACGGAAAAGCCGAACGTAAAAACAGAAGTTTAGTCGAGAGAGCAAGGGCAATATTGGAAGAGTCAAGGGTGCCGAAAAAATTCTGGGGAGAAGCTATTTTGACAGTAAATTATTTAATGAATAGGGGAACATCATCAAAACTTGATAAAACACCAGCAGAAATCTGGTACAGTAGGAAACCAGATGTTAGTAATCTTAAAATTTTTGGTTGTACAAGTTATTCTCATATACCTAAAGAGTGCAGAAGAAAATTTGATTCAAAAGTAAAAAAGTGTATAATGATGGGTTATGCTCAGACAGGATATAGACTGTGGGACTTAGAAAATCAAAAACTGATAGTTGCGAGAGATGTTATGTTTGATGAAGATGAATTTGGGTTTGAGAGAGATGAATGCATGAATAGGAGTCAGTGGTTCGATGAGAATGATGTGAATGAACAAAGAAATGATGATGAACAAGTGTGTGAAAAGGGGGATGAAGGAGATACTGTAGATAGATCAGGGAATAAGAGACAAGTTAAAATTCCTGAAAAGTTTAAGGATTACGAGCTATATATGGCGTTTGATGCATGTAGTTTTATTGAGAATGTGCCTAAAAATTTTGATGAAATAGAAAATAGAACCGATAGGGATAATTGGATGAAAGCTGTAGAAAGAGAACTTGAGTCAATAGAAATAAATGAGACATGGCAAGTAGTTGATAAGCCTAAAGGTATTCAAATTTTGGACACAAAATGGGTGTTTTCATATAAATCAATGGAAGAGAATGAGATGGATAAATTTAAGGCACGAATGGTGGTGAGAGGTTTTGCACAAAAAGAGTATGATGAGATTTATTCACCTGTAGCTAAAATGACATCTATTCGAGCCCTGTTGATTTTGGGAAATCAATTTGGTTACATTTTTCAGCAATTAGATGTAAAGACTGCGTTTTTGAATGGTATTTTGAAAGAAGATTTATACATTTATCCCCCAAAGGGAATAAACTTACCTGAAAATAGTGTTCTGAAATTAAAGAAATCGCTATATGGTCTTAAACAATCGTCAAAGTGTTGGAATGACGAAATTAATAGATTTTTATTGAATATCGGGTTTTGTCGTTCAGAAAATGATTTTTGCCTTTATATACTGTATAAATCTAATGGACATAAGATTTATTTACTGATCTATGTGGATGATATAATTTTGTGTGGACCAAGTATAACTGAATTAGATTATATCAAGTCAAAATTAATGGATAGGTTTCGAATGAAAGATAAAGGATGTTTGAAGTATTTTCTAGGATTAGAAATAGATTATGACAAACGAAATGGAATTTTAAAGATTAGTCAAACGAATTATATAAGGAAACTTTTGAAGAAATTTAACATGGAGAATTGTAATGGTAGTTCAACACCTATTGAAAAAGATCTTAAAATTGAATTCTGTAATGATACAAATAAGACATCAAAACCCTTCAGAGAATTAGTAGGTTGTTTGATGTACTTAATGTTGGGAACTAGAGTCGATATATGTTTCGCTGTAAATTATTTCAGTAGGTTTCAAGATAAGGCAACAGATGAAGCATATAATCATTTAAAACGAATTTTGAGATATTTAAAATCTACAATTTCTATTGGATTAGAATATGAGAGAAACAATTGTAATGAATTTTGTTGTTTTGTGGATGCAGATTGGGGAAGTGATACGTTGGACAGAAAATCCATCACTGGCTATGTTTTTAAAATATTTGGCAACACTTTGTGTTGGACAACAAGAAAGCAAACTAGCGTATCGCTTTCTACAACAGAAGCAGAGTTAGTAGCATTATGTTCATCTGTTTCTGAGGGATTATGGTTGAAAAAACTATTTTTGGATTTGGGTGTTAATTTCGGTTGTATAAACTTTTATGAGGATAATCAAGGATGCTTAACACTAATTAAAAACCCAGCAAATAATAGAAGGGTCAAACATGTGGACTTGAAGTTTAATTTTGTATCTGAAAATGTAAAGAAGGGAACAATTAGAATGATTTATGTAGATTCAGCCAATCAGCAAGCTGATTTCCTCACGAAGGGTTTAACAACAAGCCTATTTGTCAAGTTTAGAAATATGTTGGCTTTGAAAGATTTTAGCGAGGGGGGGTGTTGTGACCCGCTAAAATAAGAAGAGTTAATTTTCTATGATTACACATATATCTATGCATGTGACGAAAAGAAAAAGTGGTGTAAGCGCCATGATACAATGAGAAGAACTTGTAGCGTGTGTTCAGTAATTTTGTAACGAGATATAAGTTGGATATAATAAATAATATAAAATATTGCCTAGAGTGTTAATATTAAGATCCCAATAACAATAACTTACAGTTTTCCACTGTTTCTTGTCTTTTGTCGCTCCGCTTTGAACTCCATTCAGAAGTTCTGACAGTTCGACCCATTTGTTATCCAGCTCATCTATAAAGTTGAATAAAAATTGCATCACTACAAATTTATGTGAATATAATTCACAGAAACAAAAATATTAATTCTATAAAAAAACAGACTAGTGATAAAATGAATAATATTAATGAGCAAATAGAAAAAGTAAATTAATAAACAAATACGTTTTTCAAACATAACAAAGAAAAATAATTGCAATAAAACTATGTAAAATGGAATTAGTCGAGTGGAACTTTCTTATTCGGGGCACCAGCAATCTTACTGAAAGCTTCGCAAGTTAAGAAACGGACTTCGCCATTTCTCTTACAGCCAGTGCCATTTGGTCTGTACTCTGGCTGTAGCTATGTGCAGCATTTTTCGTCTTTGTACTACCACTTTCATTTTGAGGCTTCTTCTGGTGACGTACTCTCCTAAATGCACCTGAAAAACATACTTATTTGGTGTTGTGTCTTAGATCCAATAGCAGTAGTTTGTACATTGTATATTGAAAGAGAGCAACAGAAATCTTACCAGTTTTTGGCGCTCTTGTTCCTCGGAACAGAGTGCTGATCAATTTGCCCAAATGTCTGTAATTTGCGAATTTTTGGCTGAAAATGGTCTTAAACGATTTGGTTCGACTCACTGATCAAGTTCCATGGTCAAAATCGATTCTGTCCGGCCGTTAACACGATAACTCTCGAACGGAATGAGCTAGACAGATGAAATTTTCAGATTAGGTTCGGGAGATAAATATCTCGGCTAAGTTCGTTACTGGGCAAAATCGGCCAAGTGGTTACGGAGCAAGAAAAACATTTTTTTTACATTACTAATTTCAAATTAAATTTTTTTTTAAGATGCAGTTGTATCATAAGAATCCATTGATATCATTCTCAACTCTAACAAACTGAGATATGATTTTTCAAAATTTCAATCATTTTTCTCAATAATTTTCTATATGATTTCATAGAACACTCTAATTATAATTTGCTGATGTATGTAAATCCAACATGAGATGATTTATAGACCTACGTTTTGAATTTAATTACGAAAATTTTTGAAAACTGACGCACAGAAGCCAAATTGAAAAAGTGGGAAAGCCCTGTGGACAGGAGCTTTGGCGCCATTATTCAAACTTTGACAAATCATATCTCCGAAAGTATTGGTTTTTCAGAGTTGGGAATGATATCAATGGATTCTTATTTAATTTATTTTATGGTGCAGTCCTATTATAAGAATCCATTGATATAATTCCCAACTCAGAGAAACCACTTTTGGAAATATGATTTTTTTTTTTTTTTTTTTTTTGTTTCGGCATCGACTGCTAAGGTCATTAGCATATAATTATTATTATTAATTAGTATATAATTTGAACAAGAGCGCCAAAGCTCCTGTCCACAGGGCTTCAACCAATTTTTTTTGCATTGAACTGCATGTAGACACATCTACCCGTTCGGTTTTCACCTCGGTGCGTATTATTTCAGCATTGTTATCCTAATGTAAAAAAACTAAATCTTCGAATATGGGTAGTTCAGGTGAGGGGTGTCTAGTGTCCTCAGTGTTATCTCGGTCCACTTCATAAGGAGCACCAGGACATCCAACTATGTGAACCCACCCATGAATCACCATTAGCCGATTATCCAACTCATTCAGTTCGGTGCACTTGAATCCTTCACCACCCGTTTGCCGAATTGTTGATCTGTTGATACGAGCTTTTTTCTTTGTATACTAAGATCTTTGGCTATCCATTATCTGAGGATTGTAGAAAGCAGGGCGACCTTCACAACATTTCAAATTGGTGTTCTTACTGGCTCCGACACCTGAACGTTGAGAAGTGCTGTGTCTTTCATATGGGTAAAATTACAGTGACTCTAACAAGACAGTGGCGACAATTGAGTCTAAGCCCCGCCCACCCGCCATGTTCTTGCTAAATTTGAATAAATTTATGAGAAGATTTCGAAACATAGCAGATAAATGAATAAGTTTGATGACTTATTGTGTTATTTGAAATATATATTGCATATGTACATTATTTTCATTTGTGGTGAACTGTTTTTTCGCTTTTTCACCCAAAATTATTCATATAAACTTCCATTTCATTTTTCAAACTCGCACACAATCCTCAAGTAGTTTCTCTAGAAACCTAGAAGACTTTGGTAAAGTTATTTTCTTAACAAGTGCGGAAAGTGATTCTTTTTCTCACGAAAATGCCGCTGCTCGAACGAGCGAAGCGAATTTGACAAACAACGGAGGGCGGGAAAGACACTTTCCGCAAGAGTTAGGAACAATATTTTTCCTACTAGCGTAAATAAAGCCCTTTCACGGAGATTTTTTCTTCTTGAAGCTAAGATTAGCAAAAATTTTCGAAAGTTCAGTACATAGAGAAATTCAATTAACTCTTTAATTTTTGCGTTCGGAAAAAAACCCTTCTATTCCTATTCCACACGCATATGCGTTAGAATTTTGAAAGGTGCTATTTTCGAACGTTAATGCGTAGCGCTAGTATAAAAAATAAAATACATTCACTTTTTTTATCTAATGTATCAGAAATATCACACCCCAAAACTCATTCATTTATACTGATACAACTGATTTGCAGCACTGCGCTATCAATGATGGAGTATATATTATATACTTTAGCACAGGTTTTAATATATGAAATGCGATTCATTATTATTAATGATTCATTAAGTCATTTCTGTAATCATGCGTACATATCAATGAATGATTTGATTCGTTATAGAATGGAGAGAGAGAGAGAGGGAGAAATAGAGAGAGTACACCATAATTTCAAACTTATATTGTAAAATTCAAATACATAATACATACATATGATACACAGAACTATAAAGAATATAATATTGTATGAGTATGTACATACTTGATGACAATTCAGATCAGTTTCACAGTAAATGACCAGCTACTGATTTGCTGCTATATTTTCTAGATTCTGATTTTTTCTTTTTTGAGTTTATTTTCAATCGAAATGAAATAAACCTTTTTGTGATATTATCCTTCAAATTGTGGCA
The DNA here is from genome assembly GCA_937662695.2 of Halyzia sedecimguttata. NCBI lineage: Eukaryota > Metazoa > Arthropoda > Insecta > Coleoptera > Coccinellidae > Halyzia > Halyzia sedecimguttata. The sequence continues at coordinate 78,027,260 of OW569417.2, forward strand.
ATTTGGAATATCTAATTCCAACTTAGCCATTTCTTCGAAATAAAATTCTTTCAGATTCACATTCTGTTTAGAAATATGCTCAAAATACTTTCTAAATATGTTTTCCATATCTAGGAAGAAATAAAATGCTACTTCTGATACAAAAAATAAAGAATCTTCTTTAAAGCGCTTAATTATGCTGAACTTTGTGAATCTTTTGTATATAGGTATTTTTGAACCTACAGAATTCAAACATGTGGTAAATGTCTTAGATGTGTTCTTTATACTTTTAAGGATATAACCACAAATATTATATAAAGAATTTACTTCGCTGAAGGACAGATTGAATGTATAGTTATCTACATCAATTGGTAATTTCACATCCTCATATTTATATTGTTCTTTTACATCCAATATATCTATGAAATCGCTCAAAAATTCCCTATCATCATCGCTATAGCTACTTGAGGATACACTTTTTAAATATTGTGATACACATATTATTTTCAAATTGTTTTTTATCTGTATGGCATTGGGAATTACCTGTTTACTCCTCAAAACACAGAAGAGATTTTCAAGGCAATCTTGTGAAAATCTACTTGTCAATATGAATTCAAATCCCATTTCATTTAATAATATAGGATGCAGTTGCAGCATCGACTCTGTTGAAATGAGAACTCCTGACTGGCAGGGTTTCCAAATTTTCTTTACACCAACTTTTATTGAAAAAAAAAGCTCTATGATTTCTTCGAGAAATGAAATTGCTTCTTGGTATTTTGTAACATCAAATTTACTGAGTGCGCTAGATGGATGCCTAGAGGTCATCAAATAAAACCATTTCTCCACTTCATCCAAAAACCATGCTGTTGATAAATACTCTGGCTTACCCATTTCTTCAGCTAAAAATTTTAGTGCACTACTAACCGAGTGACTTATAACACTGGTCGATGTGCTAACCTTCATTTTGGCAAAATGAGAAGGGAGAAGATCTTCTTCTGTTAGTTTTGGGGCCAATTTGAAAAGATTATTTTCTTGGTGTCTGACCAGTTCATGTATATGACTAGATGAGACAGTATTTGATGGCAGATTATATTTTTCAACAAAGAAATGTGGCAGCTCAATTATCTTGTTGACCATCAACATTGACTTGATGTTTTTGAAAAGGTGAGGTACATCGGCAAAAACAAACACATTCTTGTCTGGATCAATCGGGTGAGTAATGCTGCATTTGACTGGAGAATGTTTACTTGCCCCCACTCCCCATGATCTCCACAGAGCTTGATTTGAAGGACCCATGTCTGACGTGAAGCTCACAATTTTTAAATTGATTTCTTCGCACTTTTTAAAGATCTCTTTTATAATGCCATCAAATACTGCACCTTTCACAGAATCTCCAGTGAAATAATATCCAACAACTTGCTTCCAATGTGTCGCAACTCCCCCTAGCATAAAAACTAATACATATGTTGCCATTCCTTCATGTTCAGGAAGAGTAATATCTCCAAAATACTTGCTTAATGAAGTATCATAACTTCTTCCAGGAGCTATGGACATCTCATCCAACACTAAAACACAATTCCTGTCTTTCTCACTGAATGACTGAACTTTCAAATCAAGAAATTCAAATACTTCGTACAGTGAAGTGTTCTCAAAGATGGTAATGGATATCCTTGTTTCAGTAATTCTTGATAGCCATTATTTCCGCAGCTAAATTTAAGTTTTAGTGACTTTATTACGGTCTCTTTGCTCCACTTCATTAGTTTAGTGGATTTGCCACTTCTTTTTTTTTCAATGCAGAAAGTTGATCAGTGCTAAAAAACGTACTCTCTTCGTTGCAAGCACAAGTTACTCTAGTTTTCAATAAATTGTATTTTTTCGTACAATTTCTCAGAAGTTTTTTGTACTTCCTAGCCTTGAGCTTTTCTCTTAGGTACATTTTCTTTAATTTATTGAAGGATCCCTCCTGTGAATCTGATGTGATATTTTGGACTGTAGTATCATCGCTACTGGTCTTAGAGGTGTCACCAATCTTATTCAAATCAGTTAGGGAAGTAGATGGTGTATTTACATCAACGTTGATCATATCAGGGATTTCTGATGACATATCACCTGGGAATAAAATGTCTTTTAATATCATTATTATAAGTACAAGTTAATGTTTAATAAGTTTGATGAATTCAATCACTATCCATAAAAAATCAACTTAATCAGGAAAAAATCTCGATTAGTTTAGTGGGTTGGATTTGTTGGGTTGTAGTTGAAACTGAAAATCCTCGAGTAAATTGAAAAATGAAAAGTAGATTAAAATAAGTAAACCAAAATATATTTCTGATTAATCGATTAGCTAATTTGATGTGAATAAAAACGCACCATAGTTTTCATGAATGCATAGACTAACTGAATACTTTTTCTATGGTACTTTTCAAAAAGCTGTGAACCAAAATGCATTGTCTCAATGTGAATCCATAAAATTCAGGAGATTATTCAGGCTGAAAATATCGAAAATAAAATGTGTAATAATCAAATTTGAAACTGGAAAAAATTGGTTTGATAATAGCAATATAATTTCAAACTGAAAAAATATGAACAATTTTTGTATAAACTTTTCGATTCGTATCACAAAATTCACGAATATCAATCAGCCATTCTAATTATTATTTGACATGAAACAATACTGAAGGTGAATGTTAGAAATGAAGTTAAGAAGGGATTTATTGCTTATTGATCCCTTAAAAGATGTAGGTGCGCATGCGAATGTGTTAAAATAGAGGAACTTCATTTAAGGATCAACAAACAAGGCCTTTCGATAAATCTCTAGTTTCATAAGGATCTATCTTCGCAAGTTTAAGTTCTTACCTGAATGCAAAACATCCGGTTTTTTAGGAGATATTGGTTTTCTTATTTTTGGTGGTTTTCTAACTTTCACAGGTTGTGAAAATGAAAAGATAGTAGGTTCAGCACTGGATTTTAAAGCTCGCTTACCATCTACTCTTGTTTTCTCCCACATTTCTGGAGCAAAGTGGACCTAAAATTCATGTTTTGTTACATAAGTAATAACTATTGATACAATCGAGATCTTACCTCACACAAACAAGCATAATCCGTAGGTTTCCAATTAACTCTCTTCATTTTAATCAACCACTGTTTCCTCCTCAATGGATCTTTAGGGAAATGTTTCATTAAAAAGCCTTTCTTTGCAGAATTGCTGCAATTAATTGCTGCACAACCTGGCATGATCTGTTGACAAGTACAAGGATTTATTTGGATTGAATTTAGTAATACCTCAATTCTAGCATTCAACACTGTATATTTCAATATAAAGAATTGTATGTTGATATCATCATGTAACTTACCAATGAAACGAAAACGGTCTCCAAAAATACAGTAAAACAGTTGTGAGAAGAAAAATGTCTGTTTCCAGTATAGAAATTGCACTCACAAATAATCAAAAGGTTCAAAATATTAGCTCAAAGACACAAAACACGCCAAACACAGGAGGACTTTACTACTAATAGTACTAATACACAACGTAAAGAAAGAAATTTAGCAATTTAATGGCGGATTTCATCACGTGAGACCACTGACCAATCAAAAACGTGACACTCCATTGTCGCCACTGTCTTGTTAGAGTCACTGTAGGTAAAATCAACCCAAATGTGACATATTCAATTAACGGCGAGGATCTAAGATCTGTCGAAGGATGCTGTGATTTGAGTTTGGTTCTCTCAAAAAATCTGAGCTGGGCTAATCATATTTCAGCAACATCATCCAGAGCTAGACAAATGACATTCCAAATACAGAAAATGTTCCCTAGATGCGATAAAACAACCTGCAAGCTTCTACAGCTAAACTACGTTCGCCCAATTCTTGAGTACGTGGGTCCTGCATGGTAGTGCCCTTGGGGAGCGGAGTCGGATGTCCTGGAATGGATTCAACGATGGAACACAAGAATAACCTTTGGAACTGTGCGTCTAGATTACGTGTCTCGCCTTTCTCTGTTTGGTTTGCCTACTTTCGAAGACCGCCGCTCAAGAGGGGACTTGATAATTGCTTATAGGGCTCTCCATGGTTTTTTTGGTGTTGATATGAGTCATATGTTTCCCTTGAACACAAATAGATTGCGTGGCCATCGATTAAAGCTGACAAAGGAAAATTTCAAGAACAATCAGGGAAATTACTTTCTGGCGAATCGAATTTTTGATGTCCGGAACAGCCTGCCCGACCACATAGTGAATGCAAAGACGATCAACATCTTCAAGAATCGATTCGATCACTGGAAGTGGTCGCACCCTGAAGAAATACCCACATTTTTGAATTCTGTTTTCTTTTATTGATTTATTTTTCCTCACAAGTACTCAAGTGTCAATTTTTTTTGTGAGTTTATAGGTTTACCTCAACTCTTATTGTTCAATAATAATAATAATAATAATGATCATTGGGAGTATGGTCGGAAGCAGAATATACTGGAACGACGTATATCAGTTTGTCAATGGAGTTATGTGCAGGAAGGAGAGGGAATATAGGGAGAGACAAGGTTCATTGAGTAGGTGTATAAAAAAATTGGTTCAAGCCACACAGGAACCTTTTGGCGCTCTTGTTCAAACAGACAAATTATATCTCCGAAAGTATTGGTTTCTCATAGTTGGGAATTATATCAATGTATTCTTATGATAGAACTGCATCATGAAAGAAATTAAATTTATAACAAACTTTGACAAATCATATCTTCAAATGTATCGGTAACAGTTGGCAATTATATCAATGGATTCTTATGATACAACTTCATAATAGCAGAAATTAAATTCAAACATCATAAAAGAATTTAAATTCAACAAGAGTGCCAAAAATTATTAATTCAAAAGCAATAGACCAATTTTACCCAACAACGAACTCATCTGAGATATTCGTTCCTCAATTCTATGATGAACGATATATTTTTTCCTCAAATCCACTCTGAAAATTATATTATATCTATTTGAACTTTAGCCAATATTTCAGTTTTGTTTTTACTGGAGATATTCTGAACTCAATATTATTAACTTAGCATTCCCATCATCATGTGGATTAACCATGGGCATTAAATATCAAAATTTGACATATCATGTATCAGGAAAATAAGTCGACATGTATCAACACGGATCATATTATAATAATTCATAGATAGAATAATTATCGCATTCTGTGAAAACACATAAGTACGATTTATCATTGAAATTTTGAAAAATCATATCTCCGAAAGTATTAGCTTGTTAGAGTTAAAAATGACATCAATGGATTCCTATGGTGGAACTGCATCTTGAAAAAACTTATTTTGAAATTTGTAATGTAAAAATATATTTTTTTCTTGTTACTCCGAAACCATCTGACCGGTTTTACCGGATAAAGAACTTAACCGAGATATTTATGTCCCAAACCTATTCTGAAAATTTCAACTGTCTAGCTCATTCCGTTCGAGAGTTATCCTGTTAACGGACGGACGGCCGGACATAATCGATTTCGGCTACGTATTCTTGAGCAGTGAGTCGAACCAAATCGTTTAACACCATTTTCAGGCAAAAATTCGAAAATTACAGATATTTGGGCAAATTGATAAGCACTCTGTTCCGAGGAACAAGAGCGCCAAAAATTGAGTAAATGAAATAGCCAGTTTTATTTATGAAACAAATCTAATGTAATCAGTCTAGAGAGAACTCAAACCAGAATACTTATGTAGGAAATCTTAAATAGTGGTACTATAAGGAATAACTACCTGTACACTAGTCGGAAATCCAGTTCTAAATCTTCCATAATTTGGAATGACTCGTAAATTATGCTCGACTTCCTTGTATCCTTCATTTTCGACTGACTAACCAAAAAACTCAGCCTATGAACTTGGCGAATCCAAATTTCGAAATGTCTACAGGCTTAGATCAAATCAATTAAACTCTCCAGCAATACACTTTCAGTTTCGTTTCGTTTGACATTAATGACGCTTATCTTTCAGTTTGGAAAACGAAACCGATGTATTATTAAAATTTTGAAAATCCATTTCTCCGAAAGTATTAGCTTGTTAGAGTTGGGAATAGTATCAATGGATTCTTATGATGAAATTGTATCTGAAAAAAAAAAATTAAATCGAAATTTGTAACGTGAAAAAAATTTTTGTTTCGTTACTCCGAAACCATCCGGCTCATTTCGTAAAAATTGTGTGACCAAATTCGTGCTAACTCAGATCATCTAAACATTATACATAATAATAGTTCTCTTTTCATCATGATTTTAACAATTCAACAGCGATCTGATGTGAAGGAAATTATTGCAACATGTTTTAAGGATTAGGATTTTTTGGCGACCTTGGCGAAATGCGTAGCCGATCGCGTTATTGAACAGCTGTCACCTAGAATTGATGAACTGAATTCGAAAAGAGCTGATTTGCAGTCGAAGTTGAATGACCTGCAGAATGAAAATAAACTTTTGAAACAGAAAATGAATTCGCTGGAGGAACAGCAGAGGTCAAAATGCTTACGTCTGATTGGTGTTCCACAGTCCGAGGATGAAAATGTCTTTGAGGTCGTTCAGAATTTACTTGACAAAGAACTGAAATTAAAGAATCTACGCATTGATCAATGTTATAGAATGAATGGTAAAAGTCGAGAGCCGACTATAAAAACGGTAAATCCTGTTATAATGCAGTTCATTTCTAAAAATGATCGGGATATGATCCTTAAACACAGAGGCGGATCTTGAATATGTGGGGCCCTGGGCTAATACCTACTACTTTGGGGTCCCTAAAATTAACAGGTTATGTGCAGTTATATCATCTAAATTATAAAACATCTTTGATCTTGCAGATTTCTTGCCCAAAGCATTCCTTGCGTTGGTTTGAGATATTGAGGCATTTCGTTATCAGCAGTGTAATCCTTCTCCCAACTGAATCTGCACTCGTCAGTTTCTGCTAGCCCTAATCTCATCATATGCTTCCTAAGGCTGCAGTGCCATGTGAGGAAACCAGAGAGGAGGTGCAGCGCGTTCTTACTGAGGTCCATATATTTCTTGGATCTGACAGTGTTAAAGTTCCGGGAGTTATAATATTCCGGGGAGAGATCTCCAGAAAATACCTCTTCCAATTAATTCTCTCTTTGTAGGTGTATCTATCAACCTCACAGTAGGGTTCCGGGCCAATAATGTGGATTTATGCTCCTCTCTTGGCAAGTATGTTGGCCTCCTCATTTCCTTTAATTCCCGATGTCCAAGAACCCAGACCAAGGACACTCTTTGTTCTTGCCTTATTCATTGAGTTTTCTTCGGCACTCCCATATTAGCTAGGACTCGATAACATGGGAGGTCAGAGCTTTAATAGCAGCTTGACTGTCAGGATGTATTTCTATATCTCTGATAGTTTATTTCTAGGTTCATTTCCACGCATCTTTCGATTGCAAGTACTTCAGCCTAAAAGACGCTCGGACAAGAGCCTAGCAATAGTAAGCATTTGGTGCCTGGCCCATATAATCCAATGCCATCTCCTGTAGTGGTTTTTGAACCGTCTGTTCAGTACCGTAAAAGGTGGTGACTTGAAATCACGGGGGTGTCTTGAAACATTCTGCACAATTTTATTGATACCTCTACTGACATCAGTTGGTGAGTAGTGGAAGGTCCAGTGTCGGACCATTCCTTGTGTAAGTATGCCTAACCTAAAATAACTGTGTTTCAACCGCCGATAATAAATCGTTCGCCTGAGAAGAAATCAATATTATTGAACTGAAATCTAGTGAAATATTTGGGGTGAATACTTCCGTGTATACAGACCAATCCAAGAAATTTAATTGTGAGTAATATTTTTTTTCCGAATTCGCATACTGTTGACAAGAGATTATATCCCTTGAACATCTTTCAATATAATGAAAACAGAACACAGAACCGGCTTTATTTATTTTGGTAATTTCAGTGGTCACTTGAAACAAAATGGTGAAGACGTATAAACGAAAGATTAGAGCTAGACACTATGTGAATTATGAAGGAGAACAACTGCAACGGGCCATTGATAAACGGAAGAGTGGGAAGAGTGAGATTCTGTCCTTCACACTCCTGAAAGAATGCTACGAGGTGGTTTTCAATTCAAAGATATCACATTGATTTAAAATAATGAAATAAAATTGTTCCTTATTTGAATATTAAACTTTTCTGTGATGTTGTTGATATTTCATTCATTTCAAAATATTTATCTACTTATGATTTAATCAGGTATAATTTTTAGAATACGGTATGCATTTCAAGACGCCTATACTGCAGCAAGACATGCAATATCAATGGGATACAATGCGTATTTCAAGTCACCCCTTTTTGGTGGTGACTTGAAATGACGGATATTTTAAAAAAAAATTGGTTCAAGCCCTGTGGACAGGAGCTATTGGGCGCATGTTCATCTTCCTTGTGGCCCGTACTGACCAGTAAAGAAAAAAAGCAGTATCATGTTGAATACCTTAATATTATTGAGATTATTATATAATAATCGATGAAAATACTGAGAGAGACCCAGGAAATTTGACACATTTTGTCTTATATCTCCAGAAATTGAAATCGTATAGAGCCAAAATTTTGCACAATGTTGTAAAATACTACAATTGACGTTAGTACAAGTTTTTGTTGCAATCTGATGAATAGTTCACGAAAAAAAAATTTTTTTTTCGAAAAAATTAAAAGAAATATTTTTTTAAAAATTACCAACATTTCGATCATAACAGAATTTTGCCAAAAGTTGCGCGTTTATATCCTCGAACTGACTACCAAGTTTCGATTCAACATCTTCTTTAGTTCCTGAAATATCAGGGAAATAACCTCAAAATTTTAAATGTCTCTAACTCCTAAACCGTCCGGCCGATTTTGCCCGTTAACGAACTTAACCGTCGCATTTTGATCAGAAACCTACCCTGAAAGTTTGAAGTCGATAGGACCTTCGGTGCTCCTGTTATCGTGCCTACGGCCGGCCGGCCGGCCGGACGGCACCCTAAAATCTGACACCGGATTCGTGATCAGGGAGTCCGAATTAGTCTATTAGCCAACTTTCAGCTCGAAATTCGAAAATTACAGACATTTGGACGAAATGATAGGACGATGTTCCCCTAGAACATACGCCCAAAAAGTACATATATAGTCGACTAAATAATATTTCGGTCAACAGAATATGTTCGTTAGATTCTAGATTTTGATATAAAAGTATCAATTTTCGTTTATCAAATTTTTCTCTAATTTCATCACTTTTGGAAGTTTGTATCCATTTCAAGTCACCACCTTTTACGGTACCTATTAATTTCTATTCTTTTTTTTTTGTTTATTTTCAAAACGAGATGCGCTTGTTCGAATCCCCTCCTCTTTTCAAACCTAACATCCTGATGTCACACATGTACATCAACAATACGAGAAGATTAACGAACGAGAACGGTTTGAGGTGCAAAGAAAGGATTTGAACGAACGATAAAACGCATTTTAAGTTAACGGACTCTAAATAAGGTTTTCTAGTGAGAAGACTGCACAAGGGCATACTTGGTGCTGTGTGGAGAACTCAGCGATTGGTTGCAACCGAAGATCTGGTACTGATTAGTAGCCGACTTGTAGTAAGTAACACTTTTCCCAACTTATTTTCACCCTTTTTGCGCGCGTGTTCCGCAAGGAACAGCGTGCTATCATTTCGTCACAATGTCTGTATTTTTCGAATTTTTTTTCGAAAATGGTCTCAAACGATTGGGTTCGACTCCCTGATGAAGAATTCGAGGTCAAATTCAATTCTGTCCGTCCGGTCCGGCCGGCCGGCCGGTCCGGCCGTTAGCACGATAACTCTCGAACGGAACGACTTAGTGTGGATTCATGCAGCATCAAATAACAATTATCAAGTAGAAAGTATCAAATAACAATTAAGAATTACCACGTACAAAAATGCAGCATTCATGCACTCAAATTAACAATTAAGAAATAAAAACAGACAAGTCGAAGATCGGAGGTATTAATTTTTCAAAATAACCTCTGTTCCCCCTATATTTGAAAACAAGTGTTTAAAATTCCATTTTCCAATGTCATAACACGGAACCCACATAAAAACACACCAAATAAATTGAATATTTTACAAAGTAAGGTTATATTTACATCATCGGGCTGTCTAATCTGCGTTGAGCTGCGCACGAGTTGCGTACAAGTACGAAATCTCGTTCAATTAAAGTAGAAAGTTAAAAGTTGGCGAACTCCTACTTGTTATTTGTTAATTGATAATTGTTACTTGGCTGCATGAACACTCTCATTCAGATATATGAAGTTCAACTTTTACTCACTATTTGTAATTGTTAATTGTTACTCGATACTCGTTAATTTGGGCTGCATGAATCCACACTTAGAGCGTTGAAATTTGCAGGGTAGTTTCGTAGCGTAAATATCTCGGACAAGTTCGTTAACGGGCGAAATCGACCGAGCGGTTTCGGAGTTGAGGCCGTTTTTAATAAAAACGTTTTTTATGAATATTTCCGGAACCGATCACTCGATCTTTTTGAAATTTGGCATCAGATTGTAGAATCATGACCTTTATATGCCTGCGAAGTTTTGTGTTGAACGGACGGCCCTAAAGTGGCAAAAAAAATTTTTGAAAATTTGAAAATTTTGTTTTCACGATAACTCGAATAATACTGATCTGATTAAATTGAAACTCAGTAGTTAGATGCAAAAGACCAAAGCAAACACATTTGCAAAATTTCGTGAAGATCACGTGACATGAAAAAAATAAAAAAATTACTATTATTTGGCGGAATACTTTGCTTTTAAATCCGAAACATATGTTTTTGAGGTTCATGCTGCCCTTTCCGGGCATTTTCCGTATTGCGCATGCGCAGATGAGAAGTCCTTTAACTGCTGTAGTTTTCGTCAGAGAGGATTGGGGTTTTGGGGTGGCGGATGCTATTCCTCCATAGAATTCAGATCCCTGATGAGGGTCTGCGCATGCGTAGATTAAAGATGCGATATCTTCCGAACCACTAGTGTTGGAGAATCGGAGTTTTTTGTAAGGTGTGTTATTTTGAGAGGACTTTTAGCCGCCAGTAGATTGCGCATGCGCAGAAGAGAAGTGACTATTTTTGGGTTGGATGGGTTATGTTGGGAGTGCTGAGTCGATATTATGAGGTTTTGAAAGAATATTCAAGCAATTCAGTGCAAGGACAAGTCAGTTTGGGGATGTAGCGTTGTTTCCGAGTTAAAGTGTCCGTACCGTGGCCCTGGGGCTAATTTTGAAATTGATGTTACCCTTACAGGCATTTTTCGTTATGCGCATGAGCAGACCATCAGTGATTTAACTGGTGGTGTTTTCATCAGAGAGGATTTGGGTTTTGGGGTGGCGGATGCTATTCCTCTATAGAATCCCTCGTTGAGGGTCTGCGCATGCGTGGATTAAAGATGTGATATCTCCTGAACCACTAGTATTGGAGAATCGGAGTTTTTTGTAAGGTGTGTTATTTTGAGAGGACTTTTAGCCGCGAGTAGATTGCGCATGCGCAGAAGAGAAGTGACTGTTTTTGGGTTGGATGGGTTATGTTGGGAGGGCTGAGTCGATATTATGAGGTTTTAAAAGAATATTCATAGCAATTCAGTGCAAGGACAAGTCAGTTTGGGGGATGTAGCGTTGTTTCCGAGTTAAAGTGTCCGTACCGTGGCCCTGGGGCTAATTTTGAAATTGATGTTACCCCTTACAGGCATTTTTCGTTATGCGCATGAGCAGACCATCAGTAATTTAACTGGTGGTGTTTTCGTCAGAGAGGATTAGGGTTTTGGGGTGGCGGATGCTATTCCTCTATAGAATCCCCTGTTGAGGGTCTGCGCATGCGTGGATTAAAGATGTGATATCTCCTGAACCACTAGTGTTGGATAATCGGAGTTTTTTTGTAAGGTGTGTTATTTCGAGAGGACTTTTAGCCGCGAGTAGATTGCGCATGCGCAGAAGAGAAGTGACTGTTTTTGGGTTGGATGGGTTATGTTGGGAGTGCTGAGTCGATATTATGAGGTTTTAAAAGAATATTCATAGCAATTCAGTGCAAGGACAAGTCAGTTTGGGGGCTGTAGCGTTGTTTCAGAGTTAAAGTGTCCGTACCGTGGCCCTGGGGCTAATTTCGAAATGGATGTAACCCCTTACGGGCATTTTTCGTTATGCGCATAAGCAGACCATCAGTGATTTAACTGGTGGTGCTTTCGTCAGAGAGGATTGGGGTTTTGGGGTGGCGGGTGCTTTTCCGCTATAGAATCCCCTGGTGAGGGTCTGCGCATGCGTGGATTCAAGAAGCGATATCTCCTGAACCACTAGTGTTGGAAAATCGGAGTTTTTTGTGAGGTGTGTAATTTTGGGAGGACTTGCAGCCACGAGTATACTGCGCTTGCGCAGACGAGAAGTGAATGGTTTTGGGTTGTTTGGGTTATGTTGGGAGTAATGAGCCGATATTGTGAGGTTTTAAAAGAATATTCATGTCAATTCAGTGCACGGACACAAGTCAGTTTGGGGGAAATAGCGTTGTTACCGATTTGAATGGTCTGTATGGTGGCCCTGAGGCGAATTTATGAATAACTATATTCGGTAGATCTATATTAAAATGCGTTCGGATTTGGAGAAGATGCAATTTCGTCCCTAACGGAGGACCCACAACCGAATTTTTTTCTGATCTACGGTAAAACTAACAGCCAAACTGTATTGATAGCTATATTTGTTAAAGGAACTTGAAAAAAAAAAAGCACTGACGTGAAGTCAGTACTCTTTGGCGCCCGTGTTCACGGTGGCTAATTTGAATTGAATGATTCAAAAATTAACAGTGCTGTATCTAAGCTGCCATCAGGATAGAGTAACAAAGTTGGAAAAGAACACAAGTGACTCTCCTTAGTCGCACAAGCACCTAGAAGATTTGGGAGGGTCAGTATAATCCTAATCATGTTTATAGCACGCGCGCAAAAGCAGATTGACTTAACAATGAAAGAAAAAGTGTAAAAAGTCAATCTGCTTTGGCGCGCGTGCTATAAACATGATTAGGATTATACTGACCCTCCCAAATCTTCTAGGTGCTTGTGCGACTAAGGAGAGTCACTTGTGTTCTTTTCCAACTTTGTTACTCTATCCTGATGGCAGCTTAGATACAGCACTGGTAACTTCACGTCAGTGCTTTTTTTTTACATTTCTTCCGTCTACTACATGAACCAGTGCATTTCAATTACTTGAAAACTATGTCGCAAACATTGGTAGCAGAGCGTGGTTGACTAATTTGTCAATATCGAGAGAAACGGATTTTAGTTTCATTTAGTTGAAACATTTACCGAACGGCGAACGTTTGATTTAATTTCCAACATTCATGAAGCATTAGAATACAATCATATTATTTCAAATTGTTATAACGATAGATCTCCACATTCAAGACTTTGGTTCGTCTAAGCCTATTATAATATTCGCGATATTCCATCTTACAACGTGTTAAATTATCTGTTCATATCTTTTTCATAAAAACATTCAATATGGCCTCCGCTAGCGAAGAGGATAAGAATTTGTTTAGAAAACTAACTGGTTGCAAAGAACGTTATTGGCGTCAATTACAGGATTGTTATGAGTTGACAAATCAATTACCCCAGAAACTAACTCAATTTAAGTTAAGGGTGTTCCAAATCGATAAAGTGAGAGAAAAATTCAGCGCAAATCTTGATTGTCTTCAGATCTTATCAGGTAAACATGAAGAGTTTTTTACCGACGTCAGTCAGTTGGAATCAAATTTCGATGAGATTTATTTCGAAATATTAGCATGCGCCGGAAAATACAGTGAGGCGGTCAGTGACCCTCAGTCAGCTGTTAGTCCGCATATTAAGAAAGAATTATCTTTACGCGATATTAGCATAACCAAATTTGATGGAAGTCCTGAAAAATTTCCTGCGTTCAGGGCGATGTATGACGCTTTGGTACACAATACCAATTATTCTGATATTGAGAAATTTACCGTGTTAATTAATCACTTGGAAGGTACAGCGTTGAAGTTCGCGCAGACCATTCGTTTTTCACCGGAAAATTATGTTGTTGTTTATAATCAATTGATACAACGTTATACCAATAAACGCATTATCGCGAATCATTACTTGCGTACAATTTTTGGATTGAAACCCTTACGTAATGATAATTTCGAAGGTATATCAGAATTATGTGAGATTTTACAAACGAACGTAACGGCATTGGGCGATATGAAAGTACCGAATTTGACCGACTATATATTTGTTCAGTTTTCTTTACAATTATTGGATAATAAATCTAAAGAGGAATTTGAAAAGAAATTTTCAGACACAGAATTTCCAACGTTTAAGAACCTGATTGAATTTTTACGTAGTAAATGCTCGGTTTCGCAATTGGTAGGCGAAAGTTAAAAATTGGATATGCAGATGAATAAACACAATGTTGATTTTAAAATGAATTATTCGAAAAATCAAGGATCAACTGGTGCTTATAGAAAGAAAGTATCGATTTTGTCCCAAGAAGTCGATACAAATTTAATTCAAGAGAAAAATAATTTTTGTCTTTATTGTTTTGGGGGCGATCATGTTAAATTAACCAAATGTTCCAAATTCCTTTTACTGTCACCCAGAAAACGTCATGAATTTGTAAAAAATAATAATTTGTGCTATGCATGTTTGTATCCTCATCGAATATCAGATTGCAGAATGAAAATAAATTGTAAATTTTGTTCAAGTACTCGACATAATAGCTTACTTCATGAGCAAGAATATAAAAATCAAATAAATAAAGGGGGTTTTTCTGGACCACATTTACAACCTTCTAGTTCAGTTGCTCTCTCTTCCTTGGAATCAAAAAAATCTGATACTTTGTTAGCTACGGCAAGAGTACTCATTAAAGGTAAACTGGGTGAACTGTATCCATGTCGAGTAGTTTTGGATTCAGGCTCCCAAGTGAATTTTATTACTGAAAAAATGGCCAAAAGTTTAGGTAAAAAACGTAAATCATGTATTTATGAACTATCCGGAATTGGAGAAAGGAAAGGTGTGAAACCGCGTGGAGCATTGGATTGTGAGATAATTTCTATACATAAATCTGATTTTGTATATAATTTTGAAGCAATTGTTTTATCTCGAATCACTTCAAATTTACCGATCACGAATATGTCTGGTGATGTCGGAAGCCAGTTTAAGTCATTACAGTTAGCAGATCCGGAATTTTACATTTCATCTTCTGTTGATATTTTGTTGGGAATTCAAGCGCTATTAGATTTAACGCCAACGGTTCCATCAATAATTCGGGGATATCCCAGCGCTTATTTGACTTCACTCGGTTGGATGATATCAGGCAAGGTATCACCATCGGATGTTTCAGTTGATCGGATGATTTCTTGCATTTCGATTGAGAATGAACCGTCACTTAATGAAATTATGCGTGCGTTTTGGGAATCAGAGGAAGTAAGTTTAGCGAGACCTATTTCACCGGAAGATCAATTTTGCGAATCGCATTATAAAGAAAATACTCGGCGAAATGCAAATGGTCAGTATGTTGTACGTTTTCCATTTCGGGACGGATGTGAAATTAGGTTCTAACAGAGAAATGCCTCTAAATAGAAATTACAAATTGGAATCACGTTTTAAAAGGGATCCTAATTACTATATGAGATACTCGGAAAATATAAAAGATTTTATTAATCAGGGACATCTTATTCCTGCTACTGAAAAATCTCCATATATTATGACTCATCATGGAGTCGTTAAACGAACGTCTGATGACCTTAAAATTGGAGTGGTTTTCAATCCAACCGAACGAGATGAAAATGGAGTTTCCTTAAACGACATTCTGTTATCGGGACCTAAGTTACATCAGGATATTTCAATTATTATAACTCGTTTTAGAATACAACCGGTAGCATTGACTTGTGATATCTGTCAGATGTTCAGATGTATAGCTGTGGATCCATTAGATAGAAAATATTTTCACATTTTTTGGCGATTTAATTCTAACGAACCAATAATAGAATTGGAACATACAAGGGTAATTTTTGGTGTCACAACATCACCGTTTCTTGCAAATCGAACCTTGAAAGAACTCGTGAAGAACGAGGGCGCGAAGTATCCGTTGGCAGCTAAAGCTTTGAATGAGCAAACTTTTGTAGATGATATTTGGACGGGTGCTAAATCGAAAACTGAAGCTCTTGAACTCAGAAAACAGCTCATTAGTTTGCTGAAAGCCGGTGGATTTAATTTAGGAAAATGGTCATCTTCTGATAATGACGTTGTAAGTAATTTAGCAGAATCACTAGAACTACCGATCGGAAATTTTGGTTCCGTTTTGGGACAAAACGGAAGATACTTTTCAATATAAAGTTAATGAAGTAAACGAACCAGCAACGAAGCGAGGAATATTATCTAGGGTAGCTCGAACCTATGACATAAATGGATATTTAAGCCCATTTACTTTCTTATTGAAATCGATTATACAGAAGTTGTGGTTGTTAAAAATTGACTGGGATGATGTTCAGGAGATGTGGTTTTCGATAAAGTCTCAGTTATCACTGCTCGAGGAAATAAAGATTCCTAGGTACATATGTAGTGCGGAAATGTCTTCTTGTATGTTAATAGGCTTCTCTGATGCCAGTATGACGGGAATGGCTTCAGTTATTTATTTGAGAGTCAAATCAGATGGAAATTATATAAGTCATTTGGTAGCTTCCAAAACTCGTGTAGCACCTTTGAAAACTTTAACCATTCCTAAGTTAGAACTGGGAGCTGCTTGTCTTTTATCAAAATTAATGAACACTACTATTGAGTTGAGGCTTTCAAATCATTCTTAAAATTGACTGGCATATTTTGTTTTATGGATTCTAGTACGGTGTTAGGTTGGCTCAAAACTCCGCCTTATAAATTAAAAACTTTTATTTCAAACAGAGTTGTGCAAATACACAAAAACCTTCCCGATGTTCGCTGGTCTTACGTGCCGGGAATATTCAACCCAGCGGATCCTGCTAGTAGGGGCCTTACCCCAAAAGAATTAAAGAATTGTGATCTTTGGTGGAAAGGTCCTAGCTTTCTTTTAGAACATGAGTCTAAGTGGAATTTCGAGTATGAAATTCCATCAAAATTACCTGAGTTCAGGATAGTTTCAAATATTTCAAGGATGGCGAAAAAGTTTGAGGATAGTGAGCTCATTAAAATTTTGGATAAATTCTCATCACTTACAAAAGTTAAACGGGTTTTTGCATATATTTTAAGATTTTGTAGAAACTGCAGAAAACGAAATGAATCTTCACCTCAACAAAAATTATGCGGACATTTAACTGCTAACGAATGGGAAAACGGTTTGCTTCTAGCTATTAGTTTAACGCAGTCAAAATTTTATCTCATGAAATGACATCATGAACGAGGTGTTATAACTTCGAAGAAAATCAGATCTCTTTCACCATTCATTTCGGACACGGGTTAACTGATGGTGGGGGGTCGTTTACGACAGTCCCAGTTTCCTCTGAGACAAAAGCATCCCTACTTGATTCCGAAAGAAAGTCGATTGGCAATTTTAATTTTTGATCATTTTCACCTCATTTCTGGTCACGGAGGGCCACGTTTAGTGCAATCTCTGATAAATCGATATTTTTGGATTCCAAATTTACGTAGATTGTTAAGAAATAGGATTTTTCGTTGTTTGAAATGTTACAGATTTAGCGCAAGGCCAGTGCAGCCACCAATGGGTGACCTACCTTCTTACCGTTTAGATCCGGGAAAATGTTTTTCGCATACAGGATTGGATTACGCTGGTCCATTCGGAATTAAATTTTCTACGTTACGCACTGAACGATACCAAAAATTTACGTAGCATTATTCATTAGTATGGTGTCCAGAGGCATACACTTGGAAGTTGTCAATTCTTTAACTACCGGAGCTTGTTTGGCCGCACTTGATAGATTCATTTCGAGAAGAGGTTTACCGACTGATATATATAGTGATCAAGGCCCTGGCTGCGATTGCGGACACCAAGCACACACCCCATTCCACATAGCAGCTGAATGTCCTTTAACGAAGGTCGACTTTTCTTTTAGCCACCTACATACGGCTGACCATAGAGCTCTCGAATGGATGGCCAGGCTAAACCATCAACTTTAATTTGCTGTTTGTGAATAATGTTTTAGTATTTCGTCTTTGTTTTCTTTACGTACATATTTTATTGGAATTATATTTATACTTATTTGCTAATTTCATGTTTGACGTTTACCTAAATAATTGTAGTTTATAGTCTTTACATATGCCATACGAATATATATATATCAAGGCACTAATTTTAGAGGTGCTTCTAGAGAAATTACAGAGATAACAAAATTTTTTGATCAGAAGAATCCGGAGATATCTCATTATTTGTCAGCTCATAACGTATCTTGGAGTCATAACCCCCCTTATGCTTCCCACTGGGGGGCCTCTGGGAGGCTGGCGTGAAATCGTTCAAATTTCATTTAAAACGTATTGTTGGTGGAACCAGATTGTATTTTGAGCAGTTTTTGACTATTGTAACTCGCATAGAAGCAATATTAAATTCTCGACCATTTTGTAACGAAACTTCTTCGCCCAATGAAGATTTGGATCCACTTACGCCGGGTCATTTTTTGGTTGGTGGACCTTTATTATCTCGGGTTTAGATTGATTTGACCAATATTCCACAGAACCGTTTATCACAGTGGCAATTATGCCAACAATTAGTTCAATCTTTTTGAACACGTTGGTCAAATGAATATGTTCAGTCATTACAGAAAAGGCCTAAGTGGACGAAGCCTTGTGTCAAGGTCAAGGAAGGTGATTTAGTTCTCTGGTATTCTCCAGATGCCCCACCAACGCATTGGCCAATCGGAAAAGTTACCCACTTAATACCAGGTTCCGATGGTATGGTAAGAGTAGTTAAGATTCGAACCCCAACAGGTGAAATTACGCGGACTTTAAACAAGGTGGCTTTATTACCTCCACCTTAAGATGAAACTCATTTGTAATTTTTTTTTATTTTCAATTTTTTCATACAGTGGGTACTGGGTACATTTAATCAAATATTCACCTGTTTTCAATTTTGTTTTTATTTTCTTTTTGGGATGTTGGCAATTTCAACCGTTCAAAGGGCGGAAAATGTTATGAACTCCATCATCAATGAAGTTCATTCAATACTGTTGTTGTTAATTTTTTTCCTTATTTCTAGAGAACAAATATATCATTTGGATGGGGGGTATGTTCAGTACCTATTAATTTCTATTCTTTTTTTGGGCGCATGTTCTAGGGGAACATCGTCCTATCATTTCATCCAAATGTCTGTAATTTTCGAATTTCGAGCTGAAAATTGGCTAATAGACTAATTCGGACTCCCTGATCACGAATCCGGTGTCAGATTTTTGGGTGCCGTCCGGCCGGCCGGCCTTCCGGCCGTAGGCACGATAACAGGAGCACCGAAGGTCCTATCGACTTCAAACTTTCAGGGTAGGTTTCTGATCAAAATGCGACGGTTAAGTTCGTTAACGGGCAAAATCGGCCGGACGGTTTAGGAGTTATAGACATTTAAAATTTTGAGGTTATTTCCCTGATATTTCAGGAACTAAAGAAGATGTTGAATCGAAACTTGGTAGTCAGTTCGAGGATATAAACGCGCAACTTTTGGCAAAATTCTGTTATGATCGAAATGTTGGTAATTTTTAAAAAAATATTTCTTTTAATTTTTTCGAAAAAAAAATTTTTTTTTCGTGAACTATTCATCAGATTGCAACAAAAACTTGTACTAACGTCAATTGTAGTATTTTGCAACATTGTGCAAAATTTTGGCTCTATACGATTTCAATTTCTGGAGATATAAGACAAAATGTGTCAAATTTCCTGGGTCTCTCTCAGTATTTTTTTCTTTACTGGTCAGTACGGGCCACAAGGAAGATGAACATGCGCCCAATAGCTCCTGTCCACAGGGCTTGAACCAATTTTTTTGTTTATTTTCAAAATGAGATGCGCTTGTTCGAATCCCCTCCTCTTTTCAAACCTAACATCCTGATGTCACACATGTACATCAACAATACGAGAAGATTAACGAACGAGAACGGTGTGAGGTGCAAAGAAAGGATTTGAACGAACGATAAAACGCATTTTAAGTTAACGGCGACTAAATAAGGTTTTCTAGTGAGAAGACTGCACAAGGGCATACTTGGTGCTGTGTGGAGAAATCAGCGATTGGTTGCAACCGAAGATCTGGTACTGATTAGTAGCCGACTTGTAGTAAGTGACACTTTTCCCAACTTATTTTAACCCTTTTTACATTTCTTCCGTCTACTACATGAACCAGTGCATTTCAATTACTTGAAAACTATGTCGCAAACACCGTCTGTGTACTACATTTCTTTTGAGAACTTGGGTGATGGATTCCCTGTCCCAGTCTATTTTCCGATCATCGTAGTGAAGTTCTTTCCGATGCTTTCGATGATTACTTTCTTAATCATTTCGTCACTAGAAAGATTGGCTGATGAAATATACCTGGTAAGAGAGGATCAGGCTTTCAGAATCATGACGTACATCCATCGCAGTATCTTAGGGTTGCAGCCTGAAAAGTCCTACCGGCGAGATTCCTGCGCGCCATTAAAGACTATATTGCTTTGCTAGTAGTGATTTTAACATGCCTATTCCACAGAAGTCTACTATCTAGTGTAACCCCTAGCTATTTAACTTCCATTCTATAATATCTCCGTTCAAAAAGAGGGATCTCACAGCTGGAAGTTTCCTCCTCCTAGTAAACAGAATCACTGTGGTCTTTTTCGGGTCTATGCTCAGCGCCATTGACATGCACCACTGCTCGATAATTCTCGAATTTATCTCTGACAATTAGGACTGTGGTATAGTCTATACAACTGAAGCCGAGCTCCATTAGCCTGTGGAGGAGCTCGTCCACTACTAGGCTCCAAAGAAGGGGAGACGTTACTCCCCTTGAGGTGTTCCACGAGTGGCTTTGACAGAAGTGGCCTTCCTGTGTCCAGGAATGCATACATTCCGATTTCTTTACTGTCCAGAGTTCTCTGGATGACTTCAGTCATCTGATACAGAGCAGTTCACAGCTAGTTATAGGCAACGTTGAAAAAATCTTTAGTATCGTATAACAATTTGGGAAACAATTCCCATCAACAAGTTTCTTTTCAAAAATTAGCATAAACATTTCACATCAAGAGGTGTAAGACTTTGGCTTAGACTGTAGTAAGATTTCAACTGACGTCTCTAGGTCATCTGGATAAAAATCAATAATTTTACGTACACTTTCCAGATCTATGCTATAGCCTCTCCCCTAATCGCAGATTAGATTAGAGGTGGTTGAGGTTCTACAGGACCCTACTAGCTCACAGCAAAAACTAAAATATGGATGTTAAGTGGGCGCCAGACACTCCAACTTCAGAAAAACTCGAATTATATTTTACAAATTTATTCAATCAACAGTATCAAGATTGGCCAATGTGAAACATGCAATATAAAATATAAATACTAAGTCAGACTGATCACAAATGAAATGCTTAATAAACTACTTATCTTGGAATCGTTTCAAATAGAGTCACTATGGGCAACTTCACAATGAGTCAGTCTAAGTGTCCAATCAGGTTCCCCAAATTAGCAACAGGAACTGGATATCATGGAACTCGAGACTGGTCTTCCTCGTTGATTGCTAGGTCCCTCTATCCAAACGAAATAATTCCAACCAGGTGGTTGTCCTGGGAAACAGCGTAGATATTCCTCCAACTCAATAACTCGAGGTACGTGCCTGACAGGTGGTTCTCAAAGCAGGTTTATGAAACTTCCTTTATATGGAAGCAATTCGAAGATAATCCAACAGCTACAGAATAAGGTACTAAAAAGGGTTCCAGATTCAGAACCCTTCACTCAAGGAAAATGGCCACAACTCAAGATAACTAAAACTCCACGGCTGCCTAACAAAAATGATTTCCAGATCGTCGTCCTCGCTTCGACTAACCAACTAACGCTGGAGGGGGGCTCCAGCGGACCGCGCTGACGTTCAATTGACATCGACCACAGAATCGATCTCGGAGTAGATCTAACGCACTCAACAAGTCAGGGGCGTCCCAACCAATACAACCGGGTTACACAAAATGCAACCAAACTTTCAAATACAAACGGGATTCTCAAGAACCCGTTACAATGCTTTCCATATTTTTGTCTTACAAATCCATTAAAATTTTTAATTTTTTGCTATATGTATGTCTCATTGACTAGGCTTCTTTTATTTAAATCCATAATCAGCTAACGCAATGTTTAGCGTGTCTCTTAATTTTTTCTGTGCCATATACTGAGATTTTATGGGTGGACTTTTATGAAAATTTTGAAGTTATGCTTCTTTTGTTCATGTCATTCTAGTCTGTTCCCACATCAGTTCTCAATTTTGTAGCGTTTTCTTCGTATTCCTTTAGCTTCTGATCGGTTTGGTGTGGTATGTTGAACCCTTTTAAAGACACAATTAATGACCATGAACATTTCAAATCGCCAACCCTGTCCGTTCTCAAGTTATCGTGGCAACAACACGCTGGCCGGACCGAATCAACTTTGACCTTGAATTCTTCATCATGAGACAATTTTCGGCAAAAAAATAAGAGAAAGTTAGAGACATTTGGACTAAATGATAACAATGACACAGTCAGCGTGTTACTTTGGCGAAGAGAACTTAAGTGCGAGAAGTCCCCATAGTAGTAATAGACCTTAGACTAGAAAAAAAGCGACGGGGAATTCCCTGTTCTGTTCAAACCGCACACGGTTTGATTTATTTCAGACTTGCCAACCTTGTGATTGGAAGTTATTTTTAATTTTAGATATATATTAAATATATTCTTTACAATTTCTATTATTTTCAATTTGGCCGGTAGGCCCTTTGTATCCATGGGGCACTGGGCTGGAGCCCATAATGCCCATACGTAGATCCGCCCCTGCTTAAACATAGTAGTAGGTTCAAAAAGTGCAATATCTTTGTTGTCGAGGATTTAACGAAGCAAAATTATAACCTGCTAAATGCTTGCAAGCGGAAGTATGGACGGCGGAATGCTTGGACGCGTAATGGAAATGTTTATGCTCGTGATGGAGAATCTAACAAATTGATGAGGTGCTTCGAGGATTTGGAAGGTGAATGTTAATCTGAAATGTCGGGAGCAAACGAACATGATGTACCTGTCTATTTTCGTGTGTGAGTTAGGATATTTGCTAAATTTGGGGTCATATATTGTATTGTTTTGATTCTTGAATCAATTGAAAATTTTTGAAAAATTTTGTTTTTGATATTTGTTTGCAACTAGGTTTGTATTGCATCAGTTATCTGCTTGACCATTATTGTTTTATTATTGGATTGCTTCCAGTAGGAATCTATAATACATTATTTTTTTCTTTTTTTATTTGTTTAGTTACTGTGAACTTTTCAAGTTATAAGGTATGTTTGTATTGTAATGAATGGTTGATCATTATAAAAATGTTGTTTGCGCACACCTGAACGTCAGATCACTTCTTTCGAATTTTGTGGAATTCAAACAGTACTTTGACCAATATAATTTTGATTTGTTTGCTCTATCGGAAACGTGGCTGGATGGTGATCCTGATGATTCTGTTTTCATCAATGGATATAATTTGGTTAAAAATGTTCGGCGTACGAGAGGAGGGGGTACGGCAGTTTACATTAGAACATCTTTGAAGTACAGCGTCCTACAGTTGGATCTGAACTGGAGAACACTTGTGTGGCGGTAACCATTGCTGAACAGGTATTTCTGTTCTGTGTTTTGTATAAACCTCCTAAAATCGATGGCAAGTTGAACTTGCGAATTCTACTTGATGATGTGGAGGACTTGGTCTTGAAATCTGTTTATATTTTTGATAAACTTGTAATTGTAGGTGATATGAATGTAAATATTCTAAAAAATACAAGTCCAGAATGCATTAGTTATGTGAGTACATACTTTGGATACATTTGGGTTATCCCAGTTGGTTGAGGAGCCTACTAGGATGGATGCAGCTCTTGATCATATACTTACCAATAGAGCAGATTTGATTTCGGATGTTCAAGTTGTTTATTATCATCCAAGTGATCATGATATAGTGAGATTTTCTATCGATGTTTCCCTTATGGCTAAATATCAAGGCTTCAGACGCTACAGGAATTTTAGAATCTTTTCTGTTGATAGCTTTTACTCGTCCCTTGAAGCTGCGAATTTAGATAGAATATTTCGAATTCATAGTATTGATGAAAAGATCTCATATCTGAATGGAATACTAATTCAACTTTTTGATCACTACTCTCCTATTGTAACTCGTCGGGTGACAAAGGAGCCCGCTCCGTGGTTAACCTCTGATATAAAGGACCTTATGATGTCTAGGAACAAGATGAAAAGTAAGTATAGAAAATCCAAAGTCAAGTAGATTGGATCTCATATAAGTCCTTGCGTAATTTGGTAAACTTGAAAATTGAAAAAGCTAAAGTGGAACATTTTACTGAATTGTTATATAATCGGAAACCTGGTCAGACATGGAAAGAACTGAAACATCTCAATATCAGTAGGAGGGGGTCGATGGTCATTCCAGATGAATTGCAGAATGCCGGAATGTTGAATGATTTTGTGTAATTAACATTAATATCAGCAAGATTAATTCTGGAGGAAAAACTTTATTTCTATTCAACGTGACATAACCTTCTTATATTACAAGTACGTTTTTTCTCACACACATTACTACTCCACCCTTCATTAGGATCATAGAATGTAACATATGTCAATAGCTTGACATATAATAATAAAACTGAACTACTATTCAAAAACCAAATGATATACAATATAAACTTAGATTAACGAGGTATTACCATATACTGAATTTATTTAATACAACACCCTCTCTTAATATCTCGTTAATACATTTCCTTCATAAAAAAAAATAATCATCCTCAATACAATATGAGATAATACAAAAAAAAATTAAACACATACATAATTCCCTCTCTGAATGTAAGACCTATACTTTTGCAATGCAAGTAAAACTGAATTCTGTTAAGCCCTTTAGTTAGTATGTCCGCCATTTGCGACTTAGAATTGATATATAACAATTCTAAAACATTCTGATGAAGTTGTTCTGAAACAAAATTATATTTTAAATCTATATGCTTAACTCGCTTGTTATTTTGGGGATTCTTTATAATAGAAATACAGCCCTGATTATCTTCAAAAACTTTAAATTTAATTATTTTCAATTTCATATCTAAAAGTATCCTTTTAATCCATAAACAATCTTGAACTGCACTGCATAAGGCTACCAGTTCTGATTCAGTACTAGACAAAGATATACAATTTTGTTTTCTGGTAACCCAAACTACAGTATTATTAAATATTTTAATTAGATAACCAGTAATAGATTTTCGATCGCTACTATCAGACGCCCAATCTGAGTCAACGAAACAGGTAAGTATTGAATCATTACTTTTTATATTCACTCTAACATATCTCAATTTCACATTAATTGATCCCTTCAAATATCTGAGTAATCTTTTTAATCCTTTCCAAAGTTGTTCTGAGTTCATGTCCTGAAATCTACTGAAGTAGTTGACTGAAAAACTGAGGTCTGGACGAGATCCTAACATTAAATACATTAGACAACCGACTAATTGTTTTATTGGCTTTGTATCTTCCTTATGACTTACATCTTCATCATTCATTTCACCAATGTTAAAATTTGGATCAATTGGTAATAAACAGGAATTTGCATTTTCATAATTAAACTTTTTCAAAATTGCAGTAATATATCTACTTTGATTTATCTCTAAAATTCCATCTTCTCTATTATATTCAATTTCAAGTCCTAAAAAGTTTCGTAAAGCACCCTTATCTTCTATATTGAAATGCTGCATTAAAATTTCCTTATATTCATTCAAAAATCTTATATCTGGACCAGCTAGAATAATGTCATCTACATAAATCAATAAATAAAAACTTTGATCATTGATATCTGTCTTAATATATAGGCAATAGTCTGCTTCCGATTGTACAAATCCTAATTTCGTCAAGCAACTATTAATGGTGTTGTTCCAGCATTTAGACGCCTGCTTCAATCCATATAATGATTTGTTCAATTTCATAATATTTCCTTTGTTACATTTTACCTTCTCTGGTGGGAATATGTATATATCATCTTCAAGTTTAGCATTCAAAAATGCTGTCTTAACATCCAATTGTATGAAATGAAACTTGAATTGATTTCCCAATGACAAAAGAATTCTAACCGTCGACATTTTTGCCACTGGGGAGTAAATTTCATCAAATTTAAATGTTTCCTGCTGTCTATATCCTCTCACCACCAGTCTTGCTTTGTATCTGTCTTCTAATTTTTCAGCTAAAGGTTTAAACGAAAACACCCATTTTGTATCCAAAATTTCCTTCTGTTTCTTTCGATCTATTTGTACTTCCTCCCATGTCTTATTAATTTTTATCGCATTTATTTCTCTATCCATTGCTTTCAGCCACAAATGTTTATCATCTCTTAATTCCAAATCGTCTACCCGTTCTGGGGCATTCTCTAAGAATGAAACAGCATCAAAAGCCATATACATCTCAAAATCATTATATTTATTAGGCAATTTAATATTTCTTTTATTCTGAGGACTATTGTCCTGTAGGTCTTCATGTTCATTTCTCATATCTTTTGTTTCCTTCTCACCTTCTAAATCAGCTTCATTTTCTGCATTATCTAAATCATAAATTCGATCATTATCATTCACATTATTTTCTTTATAGTAAAATTCATTTTCGTTAAATACTACATCTCTAGCATTTATTATTTTTTGTTCGCCTAAATTCCACAATCTATATCCTGTAGTTGTATATCCAACCATTATGCATTTATTCACCTTCTCATCAAATTTTTCCCTAAATTGTTTAGGTATATGCGAATATGCAGTTGATCCAAAAATTCTCAGATTACTTATGTTTGGTCTTCTTCCATTCCAGATTTCATAAGGTGTAATTCTTCCCTCATTTGCACCTGGACTCCTATTTAAAACGTATGCCGCCACTCGAATAGCTTCATTCCAAAATATCTTAGGCATATGTGCTTCATGTATTATCGATCTGGCTTTTTCTAATAGGCTTCTATTAAACCTCTCCGCCTTACCATTTTGTTCAGGGGTGTATGGTGTTGTATAATCCAGAAAAATACCATTATTCTTGCAAAAACCTTTAAAATCATTCGATACATATTCACCTCCATTATCTGTACGCAGAGTTGAAACCTTTAAATTAAATTTTGACTCAACCAATTTAATAAAATCTTTAAAGCAATTGATAACCTCACTCTTATTTTTGATAACGAAAACATGTATGAAATTTGAAAAACCGTCAATGAACGTAACAAAATATTTTCCCCCATCATGACTTACTGGTGTTACAGGACCAACAACATCTGAATGTATGATTTCTAAAATACGCCTAGCCTTTGTCCTAATATGAAATGGCAATCTATTCATTTTTCCAGTAACGCAGGACTCACAGAACTCAATCTTACTCTCATCAATATTACCAATTCCATCAACAATTTTTTTTTTTATAAGTTTTTCTAAATTTGAGCTACATATATGTCCTAGTCTTTTATGCCAAAGCATTGATTTGTCTGTAGAAGCAATATTGCAACTATGATTCTTATTAATTCTAAATCTAATTTCATACAAATTATTTCTATATCCTATTCCTACTATACCATTTTTACCGTAAAGAATAACCTTTCCATTTTCAAAAGTGACTTTTATATTAGATGCTTCTAACCTTTTTACTGACATCAAATTCTTCCTTAATTCCGGTACAAATAGAACATTTTTTATCAAACAATTAATTTCCTTTCCATCTATTTTTGTTATTGCATTAATAATTCCTACACCTATTGCTTCCATATATTTGTCTGATTTTGCTACAGCGATCTTCAATGGCTCTTTTAACATAACAATACTAGTAAAATATTCAATTCTATTAACTAAATGATCAGTACATCCTGAATCTACATAAAAAATTATATCGTCACTTACTTCCTCTATATCGTCACTCATTGTCATGAAACAGATGTCTTCTTCTTTTACTTGATTATCCTTATCTTCTTCAACGAAATGTCCTGCCTTTCTATGAAACCTTTCTCCAAAATTCCTGGACCCTCTTCCTCTAGAACCAGATTGTCGCTTTCCTCTAAAATTTCCTCGAACAAAACTTCCTCCAGAACCTTTTCCTTGATATGAACCATCATCGCTTCCATTTTGCTTATTGTCATTGAAATGTCTGTAGTTATTATTCCTCCCAAACTTTCGCTTTTCTTCCACATTCTTAGGGCAATCTCTTTTGAAGTGCTCTGTACTTCCACATGTATAACAAGTACCTCTTTTATTTAGGTAAAAGGCCGTAGATTTGTTACTATCTTCTGGTTGTGCGACTGCTTTTCTTCTTTCTACTTCAGCCCTTAGTCGCATTTTTGCAACTTCAAATGTTAGTTCCTTTTCTGGCATATTTTCTAAAATCGATACAACAGTTTCCAACGAATGGGGCATGGCCAACATCAAATTGCAAATAATTTCTTGCTCCTTTATGTTAGTGCCACTGGCTCTTATCTGACGAATTATTTCCTCAAATTTAGCAAGGAAACCCTCCGAATCATATATATCTAGCAATTTCATGGACAATAAAGTCTTTCTCAAGATCATCTGTCCGGGCAGTCCCTTTCTCTCATACCTATCTTCCAAATTTTTCCACATTAGATATGATGTAGCAGAGTTTCTCACAATGTCCAACTGAGAATCATCCAAACATTGAACGATATAAGACTTACACCTCAAGTCCTTCCTTTTTGCTTCTTCCAATTTCTTATCATCTGTAAATTGCGTTGGATCGAAGTTTACTCTGATGCAATCAATGATATCCTTTTCTTCCAGTAATATTATAATTCTATATTTCCATGCGTGATAATTAGAATTTGTGAGCAATTCGATGTTGAAGTTATTTTTTCCTGTAGGCATGGACATCGCCATTCTCGACTTTTAACTTTAACTATTTAACTTTTCTCAATAATATTCTCAAAAAATTGGTTCAAGCACTGACGTGAAGTCAGGAGCTTTTGCGCGTATGTTCTATTGTCCATACTCCTGTAATGAACACTCTTCTTAATCGAATTTACCATGATGAATTCTATTGTCTATTCTCCTGTATTGGACACTCTTCTCAATCGAATTCACCATGATGAATTCTATTGTCCATTCTCCTGTATTGGAGACTCTTCTTAATCGAATTTACCAAGATGAATTCTATTGTCCAGAATGGACAATAGAATTCTATTGTCCAGAATGGACAATAGAATTCATCTTGGTAAATTCGATTAAGAAGAGTCTCCAATACAGGAGAATGGACAATAAAAATCATCATGGTGAATTCGATTGAGAAGAGTGTCCAATACAGGAGAATAGACAATAGAATTCATCATGGTAAATTCGATTAAGAAGAGTGTTCATTACAGGAGTATGGACAATAGAACATACGCGCAAAAGCTCCTGACTTCACGTCAGTGCTTGAACCAATTTTTTTTTTCGATTAAAAGGGTCCAATCAGGAGAACGGACAATAGAATTCATCATGGTAAATTCGATTAAGAAGAGCAAAAGCTCCTGATTCACGTCAGTGCTTGAACCAATTTTTTTATTGTTCAAATAAAGATATTTTGTCAACTTACAAGAATTTCTTCATTCAATGGTATTTCAAAGAACTAATTACAGTTTTAAATATTTAATAAATATTGTCCATTCTCCTGTATTGGACACCCTTAATCGAATTTACCATGGTAAATTCGATTAAGTGTCCAATACAGAAGAATGGACAATAGAACATACGCGCAAAAGCTTCTGACTTCACGTCAGTGCTTGAACCAATTTTTTTCAAATCAAATCCAAAAGCTCTCAAAAAATCACCCGTTATTACATAAAGATATATTCTCATTAGTGATAGAAAAACTGGCCTAGAATTCCTTTCTACCCATCACGAGATTTAATATCCACAAATGAGCCTCTCACCTTACAAGATCAGAAGCCTTCTGCAAAATTCAAAGGTCCCCTCTCGCAAATATACTCCTCTGAAGGCACATGGATCTCTTGAAGAAGAATCGCCTCTCTATTCCTCAAAGATATTCACTCTTGTTCATAGAAATCCCTTCAATATTTAGTTGCCTCCTCCTAAGGAGGATCTCTTTCAAAACCAGGTCTGACCACTAATGTAGGGCTATCATCTAATCTCCTATAGATTTGTGATGAAATAACACGATTTTACCATGAATATATATGTATAATAATATGTCATCATGACATTCATATTTTATTTTTGGAGGTTCTCGCAAAAATACGACCATAGACAACATATCATACGACGATTCGCATCCACCTACCGAACTCACAAAAGGCTGCTCGGTTCTCCAACAATATAGATCCGATCGTGTTCAAACTTGGAATTCTGCAGTAGAGTTAGGTTCTGCAGGCTCTCCCAAAATTTCAGCCATGCCGGACGAATAGTTTATGATATATAGAATTTTTTTCAATTATTTTTAATTATTTTTTTTTGAATTTTCTAGTTATACCATCCTCACGAAATTCTGCAAAAATTTTCGCGTTGGCATTCTACAACTAATAACCATGTTTGAATCCAATCGGTTTTGTATTCTTCGAGTTAATGAGGAACAAAAAACATCCAAATTTCAGAAAATTTCAGATGGCTATAACTCTAAAACCGTTTGGACGATAATGCTCATAAGCAAACTCAAATGTCGCATTCAGATGCACAACCTAACCTGAAATTTTCAAGCCGCTATCTCTTTCCGTTCTCAGGTTATCGTGACAACAAAAATATTTTTTAATAATTTCTTAATAATTTTCTAGCGATTCGATGCTCACAAAATTTCATAAACGTGCTTAGGTCTATATTCTACAACTATTCACCATGTTTGAATCCAATCGGTTTTGTATTCTTCGAGTTAATGAGGAACAAAAAACATCCAAATTTCAGAAAATTTCAGATGGCTATAACTCTAAAACCGTTTGGACGATTATGCTCATAAACAAACTCAAATGTCGCATTCAGATGCACAACCTAACCTGAAATTTTCAAGCCGCTATCTCTTTCCGTTCTCAGGTTATCGTGACAACAAAAATATTTTTTAATAATTTTTTTATAATTTTCTAGCGATACGATTCTCACAAAATTTCATGAACGTGCTTAGGTCTATATTCTACAACTATTCACCAAGTTTAAAATTCGATCGGATTTATTTTGGTTGAAAACAAAATTATTACTCGGAAACCATTGGGCCGATTATACCCATTAACGAACTTGTCCGTCGTATTGGGATGCGCCACCTACCCTGAAAATTTCAAGTCGCTAGCTCTTTCCGTTCTCAAGTTATCGTGGCAACGGACGGCCGGACGGCCGGCCGGACGGCACCACAGAATTAAATTTCACATTTGGGCAAAACTATAACGCGTATGTTCCCCAGAACATACGCGCAAAAATATACTTCCCAGTTTTTACTTCTCTTCAATGGTGAACTGGGCCCATAACCTTTTGTGTAATTAACATTAATATCAGCAAGATTAATTCTGGAGGAAAAACTTTATTTCTATTCAACGTGACATAACCTTCTTATATTACAAGTACGTTTTTGGCGCTCTAGTTCCTCGGAACTGAGTGCTTATCAATTTGCCCAAATGTCTGTAATTTTCGAATTTTTCGTTGAAAATGGTCTTAAACGATTTGGTTCGACTCACTGATCAAGAATCCGTGGTCGAAATTCATTCTGTCCGGCCGGTCCGGCCGTCCGGCCGTCCGGCCGTAGGCACGATAACACTCGAACGGAATGAGCTAGACAGTTGAAATTTTCAGAGTAGGTTTGGGGGATAAATATCTCGGCTAAGTTCGTTATTGGGCAAAATCGGACAGATGGTTTCGGAGTAACAAAAAAAAAATTTTTTTTTACTGAACAAATTCCAAATAAATTTTTTTTTCAATAAGGAGTTTTACCATAAGAATCCATTCATATCACTTTTAACTCTAACAAACTAATACTTTCGGAGATATGATTTTTCAAAATTTCAATGATAGAATTATTCTGTGGCTATTCTATGAATTGTTATAACGTCAACTTTGACGTTGTCTCATTGTCATTAATTCTAGTAATGGTATCAATATGAGAATTATAATATTATCATACTTTTTGTTGGTTGATATTTTCATGCCGATGGTCAATCCATATGATGATGGGAATGGTAATGGTAAGTTAATAACATTGTCATTCATTCCAGCAATCGTATAAATATGAGAATTATAATATAATATCATAGTTTTTGTTGGTTGATATTTTCATGCCGATGGTCAATCCATATGATGATGGGAATGGTAATGGTAAGTTAATAATATTGATTTCAGAATATCTCCACTAAAAACAAAACTGGAATTGAGGAATGAATATCTCGGATGAGTTCGTTGTTGGGTAGAATTCGTCTATTGGTTTTGGATTGATAATTTTTGGCACTCTTGTTGAATTTAAATTCTTCTATGATGTTTGAATTCAATTTCTGCTAAGATGAAGTTCTAAATTTCAATAATGAATCGTACTTCTATGTTTTCACAGAATGCTATAATTATTCTATCTAAGCTTTATTATATGATCTGTGTTCATACTCGTACATTTCATCCTGTTTTATAAGAGAGAGTCAAATTCATTTCAGCTATTTTAATTTGGTTTCTTCCATGGTGCAGTTCTCGTTCTCAAATTGCTCATTTAATCTTGATAAATAAACTATTATTTGAATTGAATTTCCTTTATGATGCAGTTCTACCATAAGAATACATTGATAATTCTCAACTCTGAGAAACCAATACTTTCCGAGATATAATTTGTCTGTTTGAACTAGAGCGCCAGAAAGCTTCTGTCCACAGGGCTTGAACCCATTTTTCTCACACACA
Organism: Halyzia sedecimguttata; assembly: GCA_937662695.2. Taxonomy (NCBI): domain Eukaryota; kingdom Metazoa; phylum Arthropoda; class Insecta; order Coleoptera; family Coccinellidae; genus Halyzia; species Halyzia sedecimguttata. The sequence goes on from OW569417.2 coordinate 78,060,243, forward strand.
TTACTACTCCACCCTTCATTAGGATCATAGAATGTAACATATGTCAATAGCTTGACATATAATAATAAAACTGAACTACTATTCAAAAACCAAATGATATACAATATAGACTTAGATTAACGAGGTATTACCATATACTGAATTTATTTAATACAACAAATGATTACTTTGCAAAATGTATTCCTGAAACAAATGAAGACGCCTCTCGTCATATGGTCAAGTTTTACGAGGAGGGTTAATTTTGTGAATTCTCAGAAAGAAAATCTTTTTCGCTTATTAATGAATCTGTATTAGCTGATTTAATTAAAGCAATCAAATCCCAATCCACTGGGTTGGATGGAATAAATATCCAGATGATTTGTATGTGTTGTCCATTCATTCATAAATACCTGCTTCATATTGTGAATTGCTGCATTCTTGAGAATTATTTTCCAACGGCCTGGAAACAAGCTGTGATTTTATCACTACCAAAAACTAATAATGTTAGAGAATGTAAGGATCTTAGGCCCATAAGCATACTGCCGACAATGTCCAAATTATTGGAAAAGGTTTTGAATTTGCAAATGAGGGAGCACTTAGAAAAGTTTAATATCATCCCCGAGAGTCAATCTGGTTTCCGAAGCGGCTTCAGCTGCACGACTTCTCTTCTGAAATTAACTGATGATATACTCACAGCAACTGACCGCGGTTTCGTTACGGCTCTCATTTTGCTCGATTATACTAAATCCTTCGATACACTATCTCATAACTTACTTTTTGCAATTTTACATTTTGTGGGCTTCTCGAAGGAAACAATATCTATAATACAAAGCTACCTGAAGGACAGAAGTCAGCGTGTAAGGGTCGGGGATGCTATCTCACCTCCTAGCTGTGTTTCTGTCGGAGTTCCTCAGGGATCGATATTGGGTCCGCTCCTATTCATTGTGTATACTCACTACTTTAAGCATTATGTAAGATATTGCAACATTCAATTTCACGCGGATGATACACAAATATACTTCAGCTTCCCTAGTGATATGGTAGAGGAAGGTATAATGAGGATGAACGAAGATTTAGAGAGCATTCATAATGTTTTTGTATCCCACCAACTGATGATAAATCCGATCAAGTCTGGAGCAATCTTTTTTGGTAATGAAAAGGTGAGGCCCTGAGGCATTCAGTGTCATTTATGGTAGGCGGTGAAAGTATACCTATTGTAGGGGACATTTGTAACTTAGGACTTTTGATGGACAATACATGTAGGTACCGCTTGCACATAGGGAAGTGTATTCAGAGGTCAATTTATGGTCTCCGCCTTATATCCTCATCGAAAATCCTTGCCACATGCGTTGAAGAGGAACCTTGGTGATACCATGGCTCTGTCATCATTTAATTATTGTTCACAGGTATATTTTTCTGGTTCGGATCGGGCGACACTCTATAAAGTTCAGAAAATTCAAAATTCATGTCTGAGATTCATCTACGGCATTCGCAAGTTTGACCACATAAGCCATAAACTCAAAGACGCTAAGTGGTTGAATATGAGTAATAGGTTTGAGATGGCTGCCCTGATTCTTTACCATCGCATTATTCATGACAAGAGACCTAATTATCTTCATCGGAAGATCACTTTCCGTACGGACGTGCATAATTTGAGCACGAGAGGCAGGGGACTTATATCTCCCCCTCCTCATAGATTGGTCATTTTCGAGAGATCGTTTTCGTATTGCATATATAAGTACTACAATGCATACGTAAATTGTGGCGCTACGTCCGTTACCTCGTTCAGAAGATTTGTTTTTCGAAGATTGTTTGACAGAAAGTGTGTGCGTAATGCTGTTTAGTTCATTCTTGGTTATTACTTTTTTTTTGCTATTGATTTTAATTTTACAAAATGTTGTATGACTCTATTGTTATGCGGATGATACATTACTGAATTGATTTTCATTTTTTGTAAAGGGTTTGAGTGGTAGAACAGAGGGTGAATAACCTATCTGAACTCCGCCCTGTGATTGAATTTGTGATATGAATTTATTTTTCTCATGACTATAAATTGTAATTTTACAGATTCAATAAAGGCCAATTATTACACAGGCCAACACACATTTTGGTGCCTGCGATTTTTTTAACTGTTCCTGAGTAATTTTTGGATGCAGAATGTAAAAAAGTTCTCAGATTTTGTCTATCAGATCTAGTTTTTGAGATTTTTTAAAAAATTGTGTATATAATTTACGTTATAACTGTTATAATATATAATATTACTATTGACAGTTAAAAAAAACAAAGACACATGGATTTAAGTATTTATTGCAAAAACTTAATTAACATAATTACATTAGTCACTAATCACATAAAAATTTTCTTTTATACGATTTTCTAGAATGGAGTTTACTAGGGCAGTCTCGCTGAAGGCTCCAGCAGTAGTCCGCCATCATGTGGCTATCCCATCGTCCTTGTTAACGATCTTCCATAGTTTTAATATCCTGGTGGAATCTTTCCCCCTGTTCTTCACTACAATCACCTAAGTTTTCTGGAAAACCATCTAGGTGGCTGTGGAGGTAGTGAACTTTTATAATCATGTTACAGCCGAGAATATTAAAATTTGAAAGCATAGTTTCCACTAATTCTACGTAATTCTCTGCTTTATGATTGCCAAGAAAATTTTGTAATACTTGAACAAATGAACTCCAAGCGTTAGATTCAGTCTCGTTCATTGATGTGGTGAATTGTGGATCTTTAACAAGTTGCCTTATTTGAGGACCATCAAATATACCAGCTTTTAGTTTTTCCGTGCTAATGCCAGGAAATTTACGTGACAAAAACCCAAAACAATTTCCATCTCGATTTAAGGCCTTCACAAATTGCTTCATTAGGCCTAGCTTGATATGCAAGGGCGGAAGTAAGATTTTTACTCTTGAAACCAAAGGTTCGTTGAACACGTTTTGTATTCCTTGAATCATGACATCTCTTGAAGGCCAATTTTTGTTAACCCAGTGCTCATTTTTAGCTCTGCTGTCCCAAAGGCACAAAAAACAAGGATATTTTGTATAACCACTCTGCTGTCCAAGGAGGAAGTTAATCATTTTTAAATCAACACAAATTGACCACTGATGTTCTTCGTATTTAATTTTTCTCAAAACTAATGCTATTGTTTCATATTCTTCCTTCATGGTAGTAGAATGACCAATAGGAATTGAGCCATATTTGTTACCGTTATGTAAAAGAACACATTTTAAACTACGTTTTGAACTGTCAATAAAAAGGCGCCAATCATCTGAAGTGTATTCAGGCAAACCCATTTTTTCTAAGAGCCTTTTTATATTGTTACAGAATACCAAGTCATTTTCCTGAGTGAAAAAAGGCAGCAGATCCTTATCTCTTTTACGATAAAATGTAATATTAGTACCTCGACAAATTAGATTTTTTTCATTTAATCTGGATGCAAGTAATTCAGCGGATTCCTTTGAGAGATTCAGGTCTCTTATAAGATCGTTTAGTTCTTCTTGATTGAAACACTGCGGAGTTGCTAAATCTGCTTCAAAATCGCTGTCGTTTTCTGATTGAATTCTTTTAACTTCGTCAGACGTTGATGTTTCTGTATCATCTTCTGTCAGTTCGGGTAGAGTGCTGAATGATGGAACGGGTATTTCTTCCGAATGCACTACAGGCCTTCTTGCAGAATCTAGATCAGGATATGTCCATTTGTGTCTATTGTTTCTATTCATGCCTTTAATATTAACGAGACAAAAATAGCAGTCGTCATGATGGTTCCGCGGTTCTCTCCAAACCATTGGTACACCAAACTTTAGGCACTTCCTCTTTCCAGTTGTCCACTGTCGCAAATGTTCAACACATGTTTTACATATGAAATGTGGAGCCCAAGATTTATCTTGATCTCCTAATTGAACGCCAAAATAGGCAAGATAAGCTCTTTTCACAAAGTCAGAAATCGTTTTTCTGCTCTCTTTCAAAATGTATTCACCGCACACATAACAAAAAACATCGGGATGATTTACACAGGTTTGTGGATGCCACTGTTTCAGTTTAGTGTCTTGATACTACAAAACGACCATAATTTACACAAAATGATAGCACAACTTTACTTGGGAAAACTCAGTAATATACTAAATCAAGTACAGCCAAGCAGGTATAGAAGGATCGGGTCATAGGCAATTACAGGTATAAAAGTAATTAAGAGCATTGTATTGAGTAGTTCCTAGTATAGGAACATTGGGTCAGGGACAATTCCAGGTATCCATTTGGCTAATTAGATTCTGGGAAATTTCTATTTTGACGATTAAGTACATATTTATCTCTTTATTTGTTGTCCTTTATCAGAAAAAAATATATCATTTAACCTGTAACGTGTATCTCAAAAACTAGAGCTGATAGAAAAAATCTGGTGGCATTTTTGGAATCAGCACATTAAAAACTTCTAAAATCAGATGTTAGATTTCTGGCACCAAATTTTTTTTTTCATTTTGTTGGCCTGTGTTATTATTATTATTATTTTCACCCAAAAATTCGAAAATTACAGACATTTGGGCAAATTGATATTGATAAGCACTCTGTTCCGAGGAACAAGAGCGCCAAAAATGCAAGGATCGCCCAGGTCCAGACAAAGATGTCTTTTCCGACATTTTACTCCCAGTTGTGGTTTTTTTAGTCGTTCGGCAATGCCATCTAGCCAAACCGGCATATCTCACGACACGGGTCGTGGTGATGTCAGCAGATTTTTTTCATGCCCGAGTAAAAAAGTTAGGTTCTCGTGAGGAGAGTAAACTCCCATCGGGCGCCTCCTCCAGGTGGTGGATAGGGGCACGCCTCCTAGATATAGGTGGTACCGGGGAAAAGAAAAACCCAGAGCGAAACAAAACCGCGCTACCTTGTGCGTAGGGGAACGGACCCCAAAGGCTTATACCCTTATTATGCACAATGCCTTTTTCGTGCCTATTTGTCAGCCTGACTGACTGCGCCTGAAATTTTGAAGAAATTAGCATGCGCCCGGGGCTATTTTGTAGACTGTTTCAAGCTTGGGAATAAATAGAACTGGTTCTATTTGTTCCCCCTGAATCGTGGGGATTTCAAGCCTTTTTGTCGAAATGTCATGTCTACCAACACAATATTTATCTGTCTGACTTGACGTCTTAACATAACCTAGTTTATTCTATCCTTTGAATCGCAGCCTTCGTAAATTCAATAATACATTTATGTTTATTACTCTGAGGACGTAAACTAACTACACTTACGAAGACCAGATAATCTGTGATGGTTATACCCGAGTGATATGAAGTTTCCACCAGTAGCCTAGTATCGCAAAGTAATTATTAATTTCGTTTTTGGAGAAATGCTGTCTGGAATTACAGTGTCTTTTTTCTGTATGTGAATTTGTACTCTATGTAGTAGCATATTAAACGTTTCTTCAGACATTCCTTAAACACTATGGTATTGTTCTAAAAATATACGAACAAAACAATAACTTAAGGTAAATATGTCAATTTCTTCAATGTTTGCAGCTCTGAAATTACTGCCTGAAAAAAGCGCGAAAAAAACATGGTGTAATAGTGCCACTCATTTGGGGGAAATTCAACCAACAAATAGCCATGAAAAGAGGCGCAAATATAGACATGAAAAAATATATAACCTTTCAAAAGTCTCCTCTCACAAATATACTCCCCTGCAGGCGCATGGATATCTTGAAGAAGAATCGCCGGCTCTATTTCTCAAAGATATTCACTCTTGTTCATAGAAATCCCTTCAATATTTAGTTGCCTCCTCCTAAGGAGGAGCTCTTTCAAAACCAGGTCTGACCACTACAGGACCCTAATGTAGGGCTATCATCTCCCATAGATTTGTGATGAATTAACACGATTTTCCCAAGAACATATGCGCAAAAATATGTCATCATGACATTCATGGTTTTGAGGTTTCTCGCAAAAATACGACGATTCGCATCCCAGCTACCGAACTCACAAAAGGCTGCTCGTTTCTCCGACAATATGGATCCGATCGTGTTCAAACTTGGAACTCTGCAGTAGAGTTAGGTTCTGAAGGCTCTACCAATATTTCAGCCATGCCGGACGCATAGTTCATGATATATAGAATATTTTTCAATTATTTTCAATAATTTTTTTGAAATTTTCTAGTTATACCATCCTCACGCAATTCCGCAAGAATTTTCGCGCTGGCATTCTACAACTAATGATCATGTTTGAATTATATCGGTTTTGTATTTTTTGAGTTATTGAGGAAATAACAACCGAATTTCAGGTAGGTATAACTCCAAAACCGTTTGGCCCATTATACCTTTAAACAAATTCAAATGTCGCATTCAGATGCACAACCTAATCTGAAATTTAATGCTTGTGGCTTTTACTTGATGCAAATCCATATTAACTCAATGAAAAATTATATACGATTTACACTTATTTATTCAATATTGTGACGCGTTTCGTCGACACAGCGACTTCATCAGACTACATCATACTAAATTCTTAACAAGTTATTATCTCCCTATACCTAGATGACATGGACACAGAATCATTTAAAACTAATTACAGGAGAAACTTATTTAAAACAAATTACATAATAGACTTATTTAAAACTAATTACATGAGATTTCACTGCTGGTTTCTTTGTACACATTAACAAATTTTTAATTCTGTCATATATATTTTATTCGGCTGAATTTACGAAAAAACTTACGCCTCAAGGCCTCAAGTAACCCCAGGATACAATTTTCAGGATGTTCCACGAAAATTAGTGGGTCGACATTCTACAAGTAATCACCAAGTTTTAATTGGATCCAATGATTTGTATATTTTGAGTTATAGAAGAAATAACACTTAATTTGTTATTCCCTAATTTTTGGCTGAAAATGGTCTTGAACGTTTAGTTTCGACTGGTTGATGAAGTTCAAACTCAATGAATTCTGTCCATTTGGCCGTCCGTCCGTTCGCACGATCACTCTCAAACGAAAAGAGCTCATAGTTTCGGAGTTATATAGCCATCTGAAATTTTGCTTTGCCAATAATTCGAAAACTACTGAACTGATCGAATTGAAACTCTGTAGTTATTTAAAGAATATCGACAGGAGGACATATGTGAAATTACGGAAAGATCTTACGACAAAAAAATAAAAAAAAAAATTATCTCAGAAATTTTCGGTCAGTTATCGCTGAAATGTTGCAGGTACCTTCAAAATCTTATTTCACATCCAAGTTATAGATTTAAATCCGATCAGATCTATATTGCTGGAAATATAGGGAAAAATATGCCTAGCAGCCTTCTTTAAGATCGGTACCTGGATGGATGACCGCTTCACATGATTTTGGACAAGCGCGCCAAAGCAGCCTCGGCCTCACGTCAATGCTTTCCAATTTTCACACATAGGATGTTGAACGACTCATTACCTTCCTTTTTTTCTGAATTTGTTGTTCTTTGGGGGTTGGCTCTCATATGCAATCGGAGGTAACCAAAACGTATTCTTGTTAAAACAGTGATAAATAAAATGGGAACACACTGTTTTGATTATCATCATATATTTTCAATGGAGTACAGTATATCAAACTTTATTTCATTTTGGAGGTATAGAAAACATATAGTTATAAAAGAATTTGATCAAAATATGATATGAGAATATTTACAATGAAAAGTAAATGAGAACATGCTCATAGTTATAATATTCAATTGTATAATTTAACATATGTATAAAACAATTAAACTTCATGTGAACAAGATGGATGTTATCAAGGGAAAAAAAATGCAACAGTACACTGAGAAAAATGTTACAAGTAACTTTTTTCACTTGACTACGTTTTACTTGAGATGAATAAATTTTTATCAACGATAAGTGAACATTTATTTGCTGTGGATAATCATATATTTATCGTTAATAGACACGTTTACCTAAAAATTGACAATTTTTAGAAGTAACTTCTTGTCTTAATCCCACTTAAAAAGTTATTGAATCCGAGTAGCACTGTTATTTAAATGTTGTTTGTTAATGATAAATAAGCTGCGTATACAATTCAAGCAATGAATTTACTTATCACAAGTTACTTTTTCACTTACGCATTTTTATAAGCTGTGAATATCAAAGTTATTCGGCATATTCAAACATGGACTTGGGGTAGGTACGTGTGTTTATTATAATATAAGTGTACACAACATTCGTAAAGTAGCCGATTTGAGCCGAATAGCACCCGATCTCGTTGATCCTTTGAAAATAGCCGTTTGATCATCATTTAGTGGTCTGAGTTCAGGGCGTAAAAGTGAAATTCGTCATCTATAAAGAGTAGTTGAATTCGCGCCCCGCCGAGTTGTGCTATAATTACGAGAGTTTATCGAGTCGAGATATTCTTTCGAAAAGGTTATAGTGTTAAGTTTCTCCACTTTTACCATGGATTACGAAGACATCCTAAAGGAATGGGGGTTCGAAAATTACGTGGAAAAGTTTAGAGGTAAGTCAAACCTTTCAGTTTTTTAGTACAGTGTTCATATAGGTAGGCACATAGATGTTTCACCCAAAATATATATCCCAGGCGGCACCCAATATTCCTGGAATATGCCTACAATATCCTATTTTCCATTAGATATTGCAATATCCCTGGAATATTCCATGAATATGCCAATATCTTATATCCATAAAGCATATTCCTGGAATATACTCCCACGAATATTCCACAGATATTCTCCTTGAATATGACTGGCATATTCAAACGGCATATCAAACTGAAATTTGAGCATTCGAATATCCTATGAATATTCAAAAAGCATGTTCATAGCACATTTCTCTGTAGATACGTAATAAGTTTTGAACTATCAATTTGAAACATTTCGTTAGAAAACCAGCTGGGAAAATTCTTATAGTCCAAGCTTCGCAGCCAAAAATGGAGCATTTAGTAATGTTAGATTTCAAGGGCGTAGCCAGGGGGGGGTTTTGGGGGTTCAAACCCCCCCCGAAATGTTATTTTTCTCTTAAAAAAATTTTTTTTTGCTGCAGAAAGTGACCCTTACAACCCCAAAACCCCCCCCGAAATTAATTCCTGGCTTAGCCCTTGTTAGATTTTTAATTATGACAATATATGTATAGTTGTAGAATTGCGGACGGGCTACAATATCGGACTTTGCTTCTCAATAGAATCGTTAAATTTGTTGGTTTAGAGTGGAGGATTGTTATATTTTATTGGCCTAAATAGAGTGATACGGTGTGCTGATCCCTGGTAAAGGTTTTATCACTGTTCTAGTCGCCAAAATAGTGCGAAACAATTAATAATTGAACATGTCTATGTGCATTGTGTGTAATAAAGTAATAACAAAGAACGCACCGGGTCTCGCTTGCTCCGGTTTTTGTGGTTCCTCTTATCATGCGAATTCCACCTGTTCGGATTTGTCCAGAAATCAGCTGACAGCGTTAAACAGTTCACCGGGCCTGCAGTGGTCATGTCAGTCGTGCCTCGTGCCGCAGGTCACTCAGGAGCCGTACCCGATCGAACGCTGAGACGGAAGGAGACGCATCGCCGGCTGACGATCTGAATGCCGCCCATGGCATGCTGGAGCTTATGGAATGTTTCAAGCAGGAAATGAAGCTTTTGCGTGATTCTGTTGATTTCTGCTCTGATAAAATCTCGGACTTTGAGCGGAAATTGCAGAAATTTGAACATTTGTTCAAGACTACGGAGGCACTGAAAGCCGAAAACCTCATACTAAAAAAAGAAATTGCTCAGGTAACCAACCGGCTGAGCACCTTTGAGCAGTTCAATCGCTCATACAATGTAGAGATACAGGATATCCCGAAAGACCAAACGAGAATTTGGTCTCGATTGTGAAGAATGTTGCAAACATGCTGAATCACAAGTTGGAAGTATCGATGTTGGATAACGTGTTTAGGGTTCAAACTCAGGTAGAACGCAAGTCTAAACATATAATTGTGAGATTCTTATCTAAACTTTCCCGGGATGGGTTTCTGTCAGCAGCTAAGATTGCCAAAAGAAATCTTGGACATAACCAGGGATTCAAACTCGAGGGAGTCTCCAGCAGATTCTATATTAATGAACACATATCCCCTCAAATTAAATTGCTTCTTAAACAAGCGAGGGAGAGGGCTAAAACTGGAGGTTACAAGTTTGTGTGGGTCCAGAACGGCAACATACTTGTTAGAAGGGAAGAAAATTCAACTATTGTATGTATTGCGAAGACAGAAGATCTCGATAACCTATAAACTATTTTAACTGTTTTTTCTTGTTGTCTGTATTGGAAACCTATGGCTTTTAGAATCATATATCAAAATACTCATGGCTTAAGAACAAAGTTAACTGACTTCAAACAAAATCTGTATGTAAGTTGCCCTGATATCCTATGTGTCACTGAATCCTGGTTGAAGAGTACTGTTTTTGACCATGAGTTGGTGGATCTGAATATTTATGACGTTTTTCGTCCAGATCGCGAAACCATCGATGGCGCAAATCTGATGGGGGTGGTGTATTAATTGCAGTGAAAAGTAAATATGGTGCAGTTTTAGTACCTGAATATCAAAGTAATGCCGAAGATATATGGATAAGTGTAAAACTGGAAGAGGGTAGGGCATTGATTATCTGCTGTGTTTACCTGCCTCCAAATGACATTGGTGCCTACGTGAGTTTCTCTACTAAATTGAGTACTTTGCATACGAGAGAAAATCATATCGTTCTAATTTGTGGTGACTTGAATATGTCATCCACGCGTTGGGCACTGGTTGATGGTAACAGTTATTTAGAACCCCTAAATGTCGAGGCTAAGTACTCATTATTGTTGGACACTTTTTCTTTTCAAAATATGATGCAGTTTAATTCTGTCCCAAATGCGAATAATAAGATACTTGATTTAATTCTATGTAATAGATTCAAAATTAGTGAGATTGGGCGTTGCCTGAGCCCTCTTGTGCAGGAAGATATGCATCATCCATGCATCGAATTCCTTATGGATCTTAGCATAAGTAAACCCTTAAAATTTAATTGTAATACCTACTATAATTTCAATAAAGCAAATTATGTAAGTTTGAATCGGGAAATTTCTGACACCGACTGGGCTTTACTATTTCATAATAAATCTCTAAATACTTGTTTAGATACATTTTATAGTAAAATAGATAGCATCAAGCAAAAATATGTACCATCCTATTCCAAAAATAAGTATTTTCCAACATTCTATTCTCAAGAAACAATAAGAACAGTTAAGCAAAAAAATAATATACATAAAAAATGGAAAAAATATAAAAACGTTAACGATTATAATCTGTTTAAAACTAGTGACCGACCGAAAGTTCGGTTTCGGTTTCGGTTTCGGCCAGTTTCGGCCAAGAAATATAGTTTCGGCCTTAGTTTCGGTTTCGGCCCAAAATGGCCGAAACTTTCGGCCGGGCCGAAACTTGATTGTTGGTGAATTATCCTGGTCGTTTGGCCAGGAGTTAAAAGTAGGTATACATAATTGTCGTACAAGTTATTGTAATCTATCTTTGTTAAGACTGAGAATTCATGAGAATTCACTTTAATGATTATTAATTAGATTACATAGGGTGATTCCAAATAAGACGTGAAACTTGGAGGAGGAGTTAGTATGTCTCATTAGCTATTGTTTAATCCATATTTATTAATAACCGAAAACCAACAGTTCATGGAGTTCGGGTGATTTTTAAAAGATTTCTGAACTTAGTTCATATTTCGTCAATTTTTACTACGTTGACCAAATTTGATGATAATTTTGGTTTATTTTCATCAGAAAAGGATATAATATGTACGAAAAAATCGAAACTATGCTGTATAAGAGGTTGAAAAAGAATTAGTATGATTTGAAATGTGGTATATGAATAAATGAAAAATCAATTTTCAATATCAATTTGTCTGCAACTTTCGAATTTCACTATTTGGTATGCCAAAATTATTTTAAAAACTTGCCAAATTCCTTCTTCATTCTATAAAATATTTCGTTAGATTGCATAACTAATTTCGTTTCAGCAGATTTTTTATAAGCAACCTTTTGAATGTCCGGCATATAAATTAGTGAATGTGTATCAAAAGACAGCGTGAGTAAATTTCAGGCGGAAAATAACAACTGAAGATATCAGGAAGACGGCATGTGCTTGCCTATATGGAATGGTGGAACATAATTTATGAATACATTTTATAATGAAATTTGGAGCTCATTTTAAAAAAAATATATTGAATTCGTTTTTTTTTCTCTATTTGCTTCTTATATACATCCCATTTCAAATCATACTAATTCTTTTTCATCAGAACCAGAACTCAAATATCTCGGAAACTGTTGATTTTTGGTCATCAATAAAAATGGCTCAAACCACAGCAAATTATCCATACTAACACATCCTCCAAGGTTGATGTCTGATTTGGAATTACCCTGTATACTTCGACTGATTATTTTTATAACTTGGTATTACCAAAATTATAAATAAAGATATCAAAAAAGTTGTCTTTTCATTTTATTTAACACTGCTTAACTGTTTTTATGTATATGCAAATAAAATTGTAAAAAATACAGTAGATTTCAGTATGAAATATAAAGTTTCGGTTTCGGTTTCGGCCGAAACTGAGACTCTGGCCGAAAGTTCGGTTTCGGTTTCGGTTTTGGCTGAAAAACCAGTTTCGGTCGGACACTATTTAAAACTTTAAGGACGCGATGTAAATTTTTAATTGGAAGTGACTTTCTGAAATATACCCATGCAGTGGAGAATGACTTAATAAATAATCCTAAAAGATTTTGGAATTATGCCTCTGTTAAAAAACAACAAGTTAGTAAGATGCCTAGCGAGATTCACAGGGGAGACAAATGTGCAGGGGGTGGTCCTGAAATGAGCGATTTATTTGCGGAATATTTCGAAAGCGTTTTCGTTCCAGAAGGCTTTCAGTTTGATCCTGGAGCCACCTCTCTGTCTCTGGACCGGGTTAGTTTGCAGAACATTGTTTTTGGCGAGGATATTGTGCTGGGAGCTTTAGAGTATCTGAATTCTGGAAGGGGTGCTGGCCCCGACGGATTACCCTCTGTTTTCATAAAAAAGTGTGCCTCATCTTTGTGCGTACCATTAACACTTATTTTTAATATGTCCTTAAAATTGGGCGGATTTCCTGAAAGGTGGAAGGCTGCCAAGGTCGTGCCGATTTTTAAAAGTGGTCAAAAAAGTGATGTTACGAATTATCGACCCATAAGTAAAATTTCGATCATACCTAAACTACTGGAAAAATTATTATATGAACCTTTTTTCGCATTAGTAAAAAATGTAATAATTTCGGAGCAACATGGCTTTTTCCCTGGCCGATCCTTGGAAACAAATTTGTTTGTTTTTACCGAATACCTGCACAGAAATATGGACGCCCGAGTTCAGGTTGATACTGTCTATACCGACTTCAGTAAGGCTTTTGATAAAATCAGTCATAACATCTTGCTTAACCGTCTGGCTGGAGTCGGTGTAGGTGGATGTCTTCTAAGATGGGTCGAATCTTACATTACGAATCGTTCACAATACGTCTCAATCCAGGGATTTTCTTCAAGATCATTCGTTGCCACGTCCGGAGTACCCCAGGGGTCACATCTGGGGCCTTTATTTTTTATTGTTTATATTAATGATATTAAGCATTGCTTCCGCAATTGTGATTTCCAGCTATATGCGGATGACTTAAAGGTTTACACTTCCATAAGTAACTCTGATGATTGTGACAGGCTGCAGGGCGACCTTGATCGTCTTGCCGTGTTCTGCGATGATAACGGTTTATTTCTTAATTTGGACAAATGTATTTCGATGACCTTCACGCGAAACTTGAATCAACTAAGCCATATTTATCATATAAAAAATGCACCTCTACGTAAAGTGGCCTCAACAAAAGACCTTGGGGTTATATTCGATCCTAAGCTTATTTTTGATCTACACATCGACTCTGTTGTTAACTCGTCTTCTAGGATGTTGGGTTATATCCGTAGGAAGTGTAAGGCATTCAGAAATGTTAGATCGATTCTCTGTTTATATAACTCTTTTGTACTCAGTAAATTAATCTTTGCCAGCATTATTTGGAGTCCAAGACAGGGGGTGTACATAGACCGCCTGGAAAGGATTCAGAATACATTTTTGAGATTTATTTCTTATAGAACCAACTATTTAATCCCCGATGGTGATTATCGCCTAGCGCGGTATCACTTTGGCATGATGTCTTTATTGGATCGGAGAATAATTTCGGATGTACTGTTCTTGTACAAAATTCTTAATAATTTAATAAACAACCCCGATGTTCTCGCACAAATATTCATAAATGTCCCCCAGAGGTCTCTAAGGGCGAGTGAATTATTTCACCTACCGTTTAGGCACACATACTCGGCGCAGAATTCACCCCTCTGTCGTATAATGAGGTATAGTAATAAGGTTCAAAATAATGTTGATTTATTTTTAATGTCGCTCCCTGTGATAAAGAGTGCTCTAAGGAGGTACAGGGGTGACTTCTGATTTAGGAAACATGTAAAGATGATAACTATTATTCCTTTTTTATGCTTCTTGCTGTTTAGTCCGTTCACTATTTAGGTCTTCTTATTGTATATAATTTAGCGTATTATGTATAGTAATTTGTGGATACTCTAGTGGGTGTCTCTTTTGAACCTGTTTGTATCCCTATGTCCCCAATAAATAAATAAATAAATAAACAATAAAATGCGCCTTTATATATAGCTTAAATTATTTGTTTATATGCTATTTTTATGTAGGAAACTGCGGCTATATCTACACAGATCTACCTCATATCAAAAAATTCTTTTAAATCATTTTTGTACTTTCACACAACCCAACACCAAATCGACGCCTTGAGCGGGATACGAACCCAGGACCTACGGCATCCTAACAAGTTTTTCAACACGAGACTACCAGTGCAGCCGGTTAAATAGTTGATCGCCGATTAAATAGTTGGACAAGGATGACCGTCGGGCATAGTCGTTCCATCGCCGCGACAAACCGGCCGATATTTTTATACTGAGACCAAATATATAAAAACTATATCTTGTCTATGGAAGCTATATTCTGTGTAGTGTTCTGTGGTCATCATCAGACAAAGAAATCATCTTTCTTTCTTTGTCTGCTAGTTCTTACTTCGTTCAGTCTTGCTTTGCTTACTGCTTCGTACTTCGTTATTTTATTGTTTCCTTTGTGAAAGTAATATTAATTTTTAAATCTGTTTTATAGTTGGTTAGTTTTTATTTTATTTGGACACACAGTGAATTGGTGAAATTAAGAGATTGTTTTGTTATTTAACAAGTAAGTATAGTGCTTTGAGAGGAGTATTATATTGATATATCCCAATTTTTGGTGAATACCATTTGTCTGATATATCAACCTTTAGCTAGGTGAGAAGATCTCAAGGGTTTTACAGAGTACCTATTTACTTGCAGTCCGGTTTTGTTTTGCTACAAAATGAAGAAATCTTTTTTAAGAAAAGTGAAAAGATTGACCGACCAAACGTTGTTTTCTCTAGACGATAATATTACTGATGATTCGCAAGAGTATGATCAGATGACTGAAGAAACAGTGGATAGTTGTTCTAATGAAACTAGTCCAGCCTTGACTCTACCAGAAAACCGCAGTATTGTTACTGAATTCAGTCATGATCTTCAGGGACCGAGTAATGTGGTTGGAAATACTTGTCTCTCATCAGGACCTAGCCAAAGTAACCACCAGAGTTTTCAGGAAGAGATTAAGTTGTGGGCTGTACACAATCAAATAACCCATAAAGCAATTAATGAGTTACTAATTATTTTAAGAAAACAACCAGGTCTTGACGGCATTCCAAAAAGCGCTCGATCCTTTTTATCAACTGTTCGTAAGGTGAATACTAGAGTTGTGAATCCGGGTACATACAGTCATCTGGGTATTGAAAATGTGCTGAGTAATTTTTTTAAGATACATAAATTAATACCTTCAGAAAATATTCAAATTGCTGTAAATATTGATGGACTCCCACTCAGTAAAAGTTCTGGCAGCCAAGTGTATCCTATTCTAGGAATTGTCTTGAATTTGAACATATCTGTTCAAAATGTAGTTTTATTGGGTATATACCATGGCAACCAGAAACCCTATGATGCTAATGAATTTCTGGAGGATTTTGTAAATGACGTAATCAATTTATCGCAGAATGGTTTGAAAATAGGAGAAAGGTTGTTTTCATTTAGGTTGAAGTATTTTCTCTTTGATGCCCCAGCCAAATCATTTTTATTGAAGGTGAAGAGCCACAGTGGCTATTCGTCATGTACTAAGTGCTGTCAAGAAGGAATATATCTTAATGACCGTGTTTGTTTTCCAGATATTCATTCAATTAAACGAACAAATGAAACTTTCAGAAATCAAAGCGATGATAATTATCATCTAGGTTTCACAATCATTCAAAATATTGGTTATATAGATATGGTTGAGGATGTGCCACTAGATTATATGCACTTAGTTTTGCTGGGTGTGACTAAAAAGCTTCTCGTTGGAACTTGGGTATTTGGTAAACGACCGCATAATTTTCCAGGTAGAATAATTAACGCAATGAACGTATTAATATCTAAGATAGCTGGGTATGTACCATCTGAATTCCCTAGAAAGTCGAGAAGCCTTTCAGAAAGTAAAAGGTGGAAAGCAACTGAATTAAGATTATTTCTTTTGTACACTGGTGTTGTTATTTTGAAACCTTTTTTAACCAGAGAAAAGTATAATCATTTTATATGTCTTTTTGTGAGTATCACAATATTAGTATCACCTCCTCTGTCACACCTATATGATTATGCAGAAAAATTGCTCCTATATTTTGTTCAAGAAACTCAACAAATTTATGGCCGTCACTACATGTCACACAATTTTCACAACTTGTTACACCTTACAGATTGTGCTCGTCGTTTTGGACCACTAGACAAGTTTAGCAACTTTTCCAGTGAAAATTTTCTACAGATTTTGAAACGTTTAGTTAGAAAGGGTGATAAACCGTAGCAACAAATAATAAAAAGGTTGTCGGAAGGTTTTCTTGTCTCAGAGCCAATTAAATCAGAAAATTTGCATCTCAAACATGAAAAAAATATATCACCCTTATTACCTTACCCTCAGTATTCACAATTAGTTGTTAAAACATTTACACTAAATGCGGGGTACAAGCGGGATAACTGTTGTGGATTGAAAGATGGCACTGTATCATTAGTTTTTGGTTTTTCTAATACGAAAAATTCAACAGTAGCTCTCGTCAAAAATTTTCAGTTCAAATGTGACTTCTTCGAAACACCATGTAATTCTTCCCTTCTCGGTGTGTATTTCGTGAAAAAATTGTGTAACAAATTTGTGATAATTAATATTGAAGAAATTTCACAAAAATATGTTCGCCTTCCTCATGAAGATGGCTTTGTCGTTTTTCCATTATTGCACACAGTCGGATATTTTTCTGAATGAATGTTATTGCTGAAAACAATATATATCACACTGTATTTCTATAACATATTGAAAAATTAATGTTGTATTAAAGGTCCCTCACACTGACCAAAATTTGAAGATGTCGGTTTCCTTTTTTTTTGCACAATATTTGTCCTCACATTCAATATTTGTGCACAAAACCGATATCAAAATTTTTGCCAGTGTCAGGGGCCTTTAAGGACACAATAAATTGAAATTTAGTATTAAATAAGTGTTTTAGTTTTTGATCACTGAGAAAACCCAAGAATCCTAGCTATTTTGCTTGTTCTTATACATAAAATTATACTTAGGCTCAAGCCATATGTATAACGGCTTGAGCCAAAATATTCATTAAATCTATTTTATATTTATATTTCATATAAATTATTTAGGTTCTCTCTGGGTTGCATAACTTATTCAAATTTGTGTCCTGGAGTACCTTTGTTTACTACCTGTTGAGTAATTTTGATTACCGAAATCTTGGTTACGATATAAACTTATTGTCTACCTCTCGAGTTTCCCACTTGTATAAAATCTCAAAGTCACTATTTCTAATGTAATTTATAATTATTTGCTTTTATGTCATCAAATAGCAACATTATATGATGTTCTGCTGTTTTGTTGAAATTTGATAGAAATCTGTAGCAAAGAACACTTTGGCAAATAATGCAAGATAATGAGCATTATTTTTTATTATTAAGTATGTTTCGAATTGTACAAGAATGCTCCTATTTGTAGAAGAGGACGATATGGTAGAGACAGTGCCAGCTTCCTGGATCGTTGAAGGGTTGGATGGAAATAGCAAATGTTTGTGGCCAGATACAATTTCGGGGGCAAAGGTGAGAGCTGCTATTCGGGGAAAGGAAAAACCGGGAAAACCTGGAAAAGTATTCCAGTTGAAATTCTAAGCAAGTCTCCGTATGAAAATTTTTATGTGGCAAGTAGAAAAGCTGGGTTGGCCAAGTACACGAGCGAGTTGGACACAGAAAGTGACTTTTCAAGAGGAGACTTGAACAAAAGGATGAAGAAGAAGAATACGAGATATATTCTTTCTTCAGAAGATGACACAACTCCTCCAGAAAAAGTTGTGAGGAGATCACCGAGATTCAAATTGCCAACGCCTCCTGGTAAGATGAATTCAGGATCTCTTAATTGACATTTTTCTACCCTTTATTTTTACATATTTAAGGTTCCAAAGTCATTTTTGTTTTTAGTTTTAATTCATTATTATATCTGATAATATATTTTTCCAGCTTATCAGCCACAACAAGCCTCCTGCTCATCACAGTCAGAAGCAGCATTAGAAGTGGTGAAAAGGAATTTGAATCTTGAGAAGGAAGTGACACAGCACATTATTCCAAGCACCAACTCGGAAGCGTCTACCTCAAGATCTTCAACGTCCACTGCAGCAAAACAGAAATGTTTGTCCTGTAAAGGTCAGTACATCTCTTATATATTTATGCATTTTTGACTTTGAACCTCATTATGTATTTTATAGACTCTACTGAAATTATTAGAATGCTGCATATAATTAATGGAAGGGTCGCACAAAATACTGAATTAATAACAGCAATGCTGAATTCGAGGAGCGAAAATACTGGACAAGATGTCAATATTCAGAAACCTACAGAAGATATCAATATACCAGCGAAGTCCTACATAGAGTTTATGGAATTGGATTCTAAACTGAGTGACATAAACATGAGAGAATATTTGGTAATATTTATTTTATGATGAATGTCTAGAGCAGGGTAGAAATATAAAACAAATAATTTTAATTATAGTTGGCCAAGCTTGTCCATGTTGGAGGCACTGACACAAAAGATGTCGTCAGAAGATGCATGCCTCAGTTGGTTGACGATAGTATTTTGAAGCAGTTTAGCTGGGTCGGAGGAAAAGGCAAGAAGAAGTTTTCTGTTCTTCATACAGCTAATTTAATCAAAGGTAAAAATATAATCCAGTAGTCTATGTTAATTCCATTTTCTCTTTACTAATTTTATATTGGGTTTCTGACATATTTGAAAAACTTACCCTAATGTTGTCCAACTGTTTTTGAATATATTATTTGTTTTTCGGTGTTTCCATAATCTTTATTCAGAACAACTCTGTCATAGGATTTTTTTCAATTGAATGTCAATACCATCTTCACTTTACAAAATACAATTCCTATTCACCAAATGAATCAATATGCATAATTAGCGGAGGAAATATCATTGACATCGAGATAATATATCAATACTTTTTTCAGAGGTATGCAGGAAAAACCCACTTACTAAGCAATATACTGAGAAGGAAGTGGAAGAAAGGATTGCTATTTTCCTAAATAAAGCAACTGAATGGTGCAATAGAAGACTGTGAGTAAATTATTGTATGACGAAGTATTTTTTCTTATATTTTGTTATTTTTAGGAATAAGGAAAACAAACAAAATCACCCGGAAGAAGAATTGGTGTTATGAGAACTTATACATATTAATAAGATGTTCTTCTAATTTATTATTTGTTTCCTTTTGTTTGAAAAGTTTAAAAAAAAATTATATATTAAGTTGCCAAAGTACTTGCGGTAAACCCGCAAGTTTTCTCGTCGCTAAGATATTAATTATATATATTTACTCCAATGTATTTAATGAGATCCCCAGAATGCTCATCTTAAGTGAAAACTCTGCGGTCTCTGTTAGTTTGTATGATATGGGTCCATTCTAAAAATATTCAATTTTCAGCTCATTTTTATTCATTCTTGATCCTTTGCTCAACGATTAGCGTGGTTTTCTTTCAAAAATATCCAATATTCATAATGTAAAAAAAATTAATATCTAAGCGACTAAAAAATTTGCGGGTTTACCACAATATATATATGTACATATTTTATATATAATATTCTTTTTGTGTTTTTTGTAATATATATTTTCTGATTTAGTTTTGTATTTCTCAAAATAACTGACCTTTATTTGACCATATATGTGGGGGTGGGGTGTATCGCATATAAACTAGGACACCTATGTATACTGGGTGAGTTTTTAAAGTTTTGTACATTCATTTAAACCAGAGTCCTCTCATCAAACAAAAGACAGTTACCTATGTGCTTACAGTATTCACAATGTGCTAAATATACACTCCTGCATATAAATCATCTGTGACGTTGATGATATGGTGAACGAGAAATGTTCCCGCGAGTCTATAAACTAGGGAACTATAGTGGAAGTAGAAAAAAATATATACACGGGGTAAGTCTTAAAATTTATACATTAATGTGAAACATAGACTCTTATCAAAAATGAACACTTATTTCATTTACCATTTTTCCAAATTCGGCTCAGGTAAAAAGGTACAGGCTGTTGAAATTTCGAAAAAAAAAATCAGTTTTTATTTTGTATAGCTCTGGCATTCTTTTTCCGAATATAATGAATGTTGGTGTTTAAGTTTCCTATAACTATATGATACATATTTTCCAAAAAAACACGTCAAAGTTACAATATAAAATGATATGATTTTTTTTTAATTTCATCAGCCTGTATCTCTTTACCTGAGTCAAATTAGGAAAAGATTGTGAATGAAAAAAGTATTCCATTTGATGAGAGGAATCTATGGTTAAATTTAATGTACGGCTTAAAAACTCACCCTGTATAATTTGTTGCTATTCATATTCAAAAAGCAATGCTAAACAGTAGGAAAATATATTCCTGGCATATATTTTAATGGTGACTAAATAACGTTCGTTCAAAAAAATTCGTGTTCAAGTAGGCTATGGAATTATGAACTTTTCTATATTCTGCTTCTGATTCAGACGCAGAATATTGAAGTTCATAATTCCATAGCCTACTTGAACACGAATTTTTTTGAACGAACGTTATTTAGTCACCATTAAAATATATGCCTAGCATATGCCATGAATATCTTTTAGGAGATTAAAACATATTCCCGGGATATCCATGGAATATGCGTAGAATATGATTTGGAGGATATGGAATATCCCTGGCATATGCCAATATGCCAGTGGCATATGCATGGCATATTCATGGAACATGATTCATGGTGACCTTGGATATCCATGGAATATGCGTAGCATATGCTTTGGAGGATATGGAATATCCCTGGCATATGCCAATATGCCGGTGGGATATGCATGGCATATTCATGCAATATGTTTGTGCCGTCTGGGATCTTCTGTAAGTCGGATAAGATGGTTGATCTATACTTATTTCACGAGTGTTTTCATTTGTATCTCTTCTTGAATTTTTAAGCGGTATCTGGCACGGCACTGCTTGAATTGATATTAAGTTAGATAATATCCTTCTTTTTCAAGCAGAGCACTGGTTAAGATGAATATATCTTTCGAACTGATACAACTGATTTCAGTTACATAAATCACTTCGTTCAGTACGAAAGAACATCCATATATAATAGACGAATAGACCTCATTAGTTAGGTTAGGCGGAAAATCTGAATTACGATCCATCCGTGGATCCGAGCACTGAATTCTTCTAAGGAATTCTCCATGCATTTGTTATGGACCTAAAATTTATGCGAATTTCTCGCCTGTTTTGAGATACTTGAGCTGATTTCTTAAGGTTTATTTCGGTTGAAATAGATTCAGTGAACCTTTCTCAACAATATCGAATCAAGTTTTCATAACAAAATTGTATATTTCCAAAATAATTAATAAATACAAAAGTGTTCAGCAAATTCGATTGACGTATGTCCTAGTTCACTCGAAATCTGTCAAAAATAATAACATAACCCTAAATCGGCCTTGTAATGATGCCCAAGAGAAGTCATCTACGACATACGGAAATCCTTCGAACTACACTGGTTTGAATTTTGATTTAAGGATAAATAGAAGTAGATTTTAATGTGGAAAAAACATGAAAACATGCGATAATTATGAAGGTACCCAATAACCCAATACTTGATGTCTCTGTACTAACATTCTCTTTCAAATATGGTGGTTTCATCTCAAAGTTGAAAAATTTGAATATGGATCTCCCGCCAAGAGAATGATTCTAACCTAACACCTAGACCTAACTTCAGTTCCAAAATGGTCGTTACGGCGGGTTGTCTACTTTCCCAGCGTCCCAGTTTGGAACTCCAAAATTAAGTATAAATTGAAAAATAAATTAACAAGAACGACTAAGATTATTAAATGTTATAAGTGTTATTGTAATTTGTGAAGAGTTTGGAAAGATTGTCCGGATTCATGGTGATTGTTGGATAATGAACGTACACGAGGCTGTAATATTCCTGGTGATCGGTTTATCCGAGACTCCCGTTGGCCCCAGGGACACCAGGATATACGATGAAGAAAATTACCGAGATTGGGTACATAGCCTTACTGTGCTGAGCCCATGTTCAAACCTCCCCAAATAGGGGGTTACTATTTTGGGGCTCTGTTTGTCCGAGAATTTACATACATACATACATACTAACCTAACTAATGTGGTCTATATAACTTTATAATACTTCAAAATTCCGCTGCTCATGTTTTCAATTAAGTAAGTAATTCTGAATCTGTAATTATTGACTATAGGTACATAATGAGAAACATTTTATTTAATGATTCATGAAAGCCAGTGCGTTAATAGCAACCTATTCCAAATTTTATGTACGTACATCATAGGTAGTCGATATACCTGATATAAATATGTATATTATAATAATTATTATACCTTTATGCATGAATTCAATTAGTGATATATTTTTAGATCAAGAAATAACTGATGCGAGCTTTATGCTCCTCGACGAGGAGACAATAAAAGAGATATTCACAAAAAAAGGACCTTACCTTGTATTTAAGGCGAAATATAAAGAATTTCGTGAAAGCCGAAATGAAATCATTATTTATGTAAGTTTACAAATTGATGTTATAGCATCAAAATTTGATTATGATGCCTACACCTATGTAGGTATATTATATACCATGTATAGTTGCATCTTATGAAATATTTTCCAAAAGATGGGTACATTCATAATTTATCTAACCTAAAGTTCAGATTACAAATCAATATTGAATGAGTCTATAACAATTACCTATTATTTTGAAAACTTTTTCTTCATCATATTGATGGAAAAACTCCATAGTTAAGAAGTTATTTATTACTGAAGTATCAATTTTATGAGATAAATTGTCTTGAAAAAAAATGGGAGAAAACAATATAGGTAGGTATACTTGAATTGTCTGTCGTTCTCAAGTTTTTCCATCAAGCAACAAGATGCGGATGTTGTTTATGTGAAACACTCATATTTGAGTCTGCATAAGTTCTATATGAATCATGTTACTTAAGGAGTGATTATGCATAACTTTCAATAGTGACTCATTTTAATAATGAAAAAAAATTGGTTCAAGCACTGACGTGAAGTCAGAAGCTTTTGCGCGTATGTTCTATTGTCCATTCTTCTGTATTGGACACCCTTAATCGAATTTACCATGGTAAATTCGATTAAGTGTCCAATACAGAAGAATGGACAATAGAACATACGCGCAAAAGCTTCTGACTTCACGTCAGTGCTTGAACCAATTTTTTTCAAATCAAATCCAAAAGCTCTCAAAAAATCACCCGTTATTACATAAAGATATATTCTCATTAGTGATAGAAAAACTGGCCTAGAATTCCTTTCTACCCATCACGAGATTTAATATCCACAAATGAGCCTCTCACCTTACAAGATCAGAAGCCTTCTGCAAAATTCAAAGGTCCCCTCTCGCAAATATACTCCTCTGAAGGCACATGGATCTCTTGAAGAAGAATCGCCTCTCTATTCCTCAAAGATATTCACTCTTGTTCATAGAAATCCCTTCAATATTTAGTTGCCTCCTCCTAAGGAGGATCTCTTTCAAAACCAGGTCTGACCACTAATGTAGGGCTATCATCTAATCTCCTATAGATTTGTGATGAAATAACACGATTTTACCATGAATATATATGTATAATAATATGTCATCATGACATTCATATTTTATTTTTGGAGGTTCTCGCAAAAATACGACCATAGACAACATATCATACGACGATTCGCATCCACCTACCGAACTCACAAAAGGCTGCTCGGTTCTCCAACAATATTGATCCGATCGTGTTCAAACTTGGAATTCTGCAGTAGAGTTAGGTTCTGCAGGCTCTCCCAAAATTTCAGCCATGCCGGACGAATAGTTTATGATATATAGAATTTTTTTCAATTATTTTTAATTATTTTTTTTTGAATTTTCTAGTTATACCATCCTCACGAAATTCTGCAAGAATTTTCGCGTTGGCATTCTACAACTAATAACCATGTTTGAATCCAATCGGTTTTGTATTCTTCGAGTTAATGAGGAACAAAAAACATCCAAATTTCAGAAAATTTCAGATGGCTATAACTCTAAAACCGTTTGGACGATTATGCTCATAAGCAAACTCAAATGTCGCATTCAGATGCACAACCTAACCTGAAATTTTCAAGCCGCTATCTCTTTCCGTTCTCAGGTTATCGTGACAACAAAAATATTTTTTAATAATTTCTTAATAATTTTCTAGCGATTCGATGCTCACAAAATTTCATAAACGTGCTTAGGTCTATATTCTACAACTATTCACCATGTTTGAATCCAATCGGTTTTGTATTCTTCGAGTTAATGAGGAACAAAAAACATCCAAATTTCAGAAAATTTCAGATGGCTATAACTCTAAAACCGTTTGGACGATTATGCTCATAAACAAACTCAAATGTCGCATTCAGATGCACAACCTAACCTGAAATTTTCAAGCCGCTATCTCTTTCCGTTCTCAGGTTATCGTGACAACAAAAATATTTTTTAATAATTTTTTAATAATTTTCTAGCGATACGATTCTCACAAAATTTCATAAACGTGCTTAGGTCTATATTCTACAACTGTTCACCAAGTTTAAAATTCGATCGGATTTATTTTGGTTGAAAACAAAATTATTACTCGGAAACCATTGGGCCGATTATACCCATTAACGAACTTGTCCGTCGTATTGGGATGCGCCACCTACCCTGAAAATTTCAAGTCGCTAGCTCTTTCCGTTCTCAAGTTATCGTGGCAACGGACGGCCGGACGGCCGGCCGGACGGCACCACAGAATTAAATTTCACATTTGGGCAAAACTATAACGCGTATGTTCCCCAGAACATACGCGCAAAAAGTTTTCGAATGAATTTCTTTTTTCATAAGATGTAATTTCAAATAGGTATAGAATATCTAGAATTTGGAATAAGCATCCTAGAAAATGCGTAGTTGTTATTTGCTCAACTTGAATTTCCAACTGAGTTTTTGGGTAATTTGTAAATTTCGACAAGGGATAGCATCATTGGCATAATTTTTGGTGATATAAAATACATTTAATTATTTTTTATTTTCTTATGCCCTTTTCTGTATACAATAATTTATTGTTTATTATTCTACAGAATGATTTGGACACAATATCTAATGCTTCAACAATAAGTAATGATAGTAATGTTACCATCAACAGTGAGGTAGTTGGCATTAGCAATAATTCCAATGTTGTGATGATAACTCCTGAAGAAGAACTGGAAAACATATTCAACAGCCTTTCAGATCACGAAAATAATTCGTCCAATGCTAATTTCCTAATTCCAGACATTCCACCAGCCAAAAAATCAAGAATCGAGAATTCGGTTTTCACTAAACATAAGGTAAATTTCTGTTTTTCACTCAACATGTTGATTGTAATGATTTCTTTTTAGACATTAGAAGAACTACTGTTTAAATCGGGCGCAGATGGTCTTTCAATACTGGCAAAGAAAAATAAACTTTCGCCAGACTTGAGGCAAAAGCTTGTAAATATTGTTGTGGCTGAACTCTCTGTGGACATAATATCCAACTATGGGAATGTGGAGTAAGTTTAATTTTTCAATTTTCAGGTCTTTTTCCTAAAAAGTACAATTTATACGTTTGTTTGAACAGGTTGAAACCAATAGTATTTAAGAGAGCCGCAAAAGAAATTTGTAGCCTTTTTCCTGGAGAATGTGAAGAAGTGTATTACGTTCCATACATATCTGGAAAAGGCGGTTTGAGGAGAGTTCCTGCTCGAGGAAAACTTTGGAGTCGTTATTTAACGATCAAAGCACAGCTCAGGCACCTGAATAAGGAAAAAAAAGTTTTTGAAAATACAACCAAAATAGAAGAAGCTACTAATCCAGCTATAGAAATGATTTTCCCAAAATTTTGGAGTTATGGGAAATCACTTTTGAAGAAAGAAATAAATTACTTATTAAGAAAGAAAATCCTGCAGATTTTATTTCTTCTTTCCAGTGTCTGCAGGTTGACAACGGAATACTCTTGGTAAATCAATCCAATGCGAAGGTTGAAAATGAAATAATTTTTTTTCATATCGTTTTAGCTGGAAGCTGATTTCAACAGAAACTATACCGAAAAAATTGACATTGTATATAAAAATTGGCCCAAGGTTGCTGAAGCAATAATTTCAGAATTGAAGGAAAGGGGAGTTTATTTAGGGGAATATTCCAACTTCGGTAAATATTAACTTTTGAAAAATTAAAAAATTGTTAGAGCTAACGTTTTTTCAGACATACCAAGTCAGGCATTATTGAATATAACTAATATGTTCACCACTATAAATATAAGAAAAAACAAGGAGAATTGGCGTCCCAGCCGGGCAGAAGTCAAAGACAGTTTTTTCTTCAAATTGAATGTGAGTACTTTTTGATTTATCCCATTAAATATTATACAAGAATTAATTGAAGTAAAAAATGTGATAATGTGAATCGAGTGCTATCTTTCTCTCGTTAGAATATTCCGTTCAACTATAGCTGACATTAATAAACTAGTTGATTAAACAACTACAAAACGTGCTACATAACTTTTGGTCTTCATGCTGTTATTATTTTACTTTTTGATTAATGCAAGTTTCTGCCGATTCCATTATTAATTTATCCCCTTCCATTTAAACATTGCAGTCAAGCAGGCCAAAATTGACTACTCTTGGATTTACAAGCTCATATTAGAATCAACTGCAGTCGAAATGTTCTAAATCTAAAGTCGAATTATAACACATTCAATATTGTTGTTGCAGCAATTATCTGATTTGAATGGAATACTAAATCGAAGAAAGGAAAAGCTGGAAAAGCTAAATTTTCCTCTACAACCATTTGGTTACTTATACAATGAAGAATATTTCGTATATTTGTACGAAAAGTCTTACAAAGTGGATGTCCCATCGGCATGCAGATGCCTAGAAATTCTATTCAAAATATATTACGTGCTGAACTTGGAGTATCCAGCCGAATCACGCCACATCTGGCAGTTCGTTCAAGAAATAGTGTTCGAACTAAACGCAACATCAAAAACTAGTAGCACGGCTTGTGCATTGGCCGATGTGAGATTCCATTTAAACAATAACCACTAGTTTTTCTGGTGAGTGTTATCTGCTTCTGATCTCTTGTTTTTTACTGTGATATTATTAGTTCAGAATGCCACTTTGTAGTTTATGTCATTCAGAATTTGATCAATTGAAATCACTTGTTCTGCATTTAAATTTACAACATAAATGCAAACTGAAGCAGGACTATAAATGTGGTGAAAAAGAATGCTTCAGAATTTTTTCCAGTTTGAAATCTTTCAAAAAACATTTCAAACAAACTCACACTTCTGAAACATTTTCCGAATGTAACATTAACAAAGCGGTTGAAGAAGTTAATCCAAATATAATTCAAGAAAGTGATAAATCTCATATGGATAACATAGAATTTGACAATTTTCATGAAAGTGATGAAGTAAATCAAGATGATATTTTTGACTCTTTTAAAAACAAAATAGAAAATAACGTATCGATATTCGTCTCACAGTTATATGCTGATAACACATTTACACGAAAAAATGTTCAAAAAATCATTGAGTCATTCAACGATGTTCTAATTGAACCATTAGAACTGTTTGAAAATTATTTATCCAAAATTTTACCTAAAGCGAAGTTCGGTAAATTTTTACTCATCTTGAAACAATTGTTCAATGGTTTTCATTCTGAATATTTTCGGTTCAAAACTTTAACAAACTCAAACCTACTTATACGACCCGCAGAAATTGTAGTTGGACGAAGAGAAGAAATAGGCGAAAATGGAACTATAGTTAAAAAAAAAAATACTGTTCAGTTTGTTCCTCTAAGAAAGGTCTTTCATAATTACCTCCAAATTCCCAATGTATTTGATACCATTTTGAATAAGATGAAAAAAATAAAATCTCAAAAAGAAGTCTGTCACATTATTCAAACAGAATTTTGGAAAAATAAATTAGCGTGTTTTCCTGCTGAAAGTATCGTTTTACCGCTATTCTTTTATTTCGACGAATATGAATGTGGAAACCCATTAGGTTCACATGCAGGTATTCACAAACTTGGGGCAATATATTGCTCAATTGCTTGTTTACCAGCTGCTGATCAGTCTTTATTGGAAAATATTTTTTTATGCCAGTTGTTTCACAGTGCTGATTTCAAGGAATTCGGAAGCAACGTATTACTTTCAAGAATAGTAGACGAGATCAAATATCTTGAGACTGAAGGAGTAACTATAAATATAAAAGAAAAAAAAAATACTATATTTTTCACACTTGCTTTGTTTCTAGGAGATAACTTAGGCTTGAATACAATTTTGGGTTATGTAGAAAGTTTCCGTGCAAATTTTTCTTGTCGCTTCTGTAAGTGCTCTCGTGATAATTCCGCAAATATGGTTACACAAAGTGACGAACTACTAAGAAATAGAAACAACTACGAATCGGACTTAAATACAAGTAATAGCAGCCAGACAGGTATAAAACAATTATGCGTTTTCAATTCCTTAAACTCTTTTCACGTAACAGAAAACTATGCGGTTGATATTGCTCACGATATATTTGAAGGAGTAGCTAATTTTGATATTGCTGAGATTTTGTATCAATTTATTTGTGTTGATAAATTATTCACTATTGAAACCCTCAATTCTAGAATAAAATACTTCCATTTTGGCAAACAGATGATTAATAAACCCCCATTGCTCTCTCGGGAAAATCTGAAAAAAAAGAATATCAGAATGTCCTTTTCCGAAATGAAAACTTTTGTCCTGTATTTTGGACTGATGATTGGAAATTTGATACCTCTCGATAATCCCTTTTGGAATTTATACTTACTTCTTAGAAAAATATTATCTATTATACTTGCATCATCCATCAACAAAAATACTTATGAAACATTAAATAGACTAATCAGCGATCATCATAAATTGTTTATGAATTTGACACAACTTTCGCTCAAACCAAAACATCACAACTTGACGCATTATCCGTGTTTATTGGAAAAAGTAGGCCCACTTATACATATGAGCACATTGCGTTTTGAAGCCAAACATAGAGAATCAAAGTTGAATGCAAATACAGTTGCATCCCGTGTAAACATAACACACACTTTGGCATTAAAACATCAGTTGAGGCTTGCTAACAAATTCTTATTACAGAAAGGCTTGATTGATGATAACAGTTTTGAAATTAAAAATTCTAATATGATTTTCAATATCGAGGCTTTTTTCTCAGAATGCTCCAATTATGAGAATATTTGCGAAATTTTTGAAAGAAACTGTTCAACAGCTCAATCGATTACTGTGGGAAAAGTGCAGTATACCATTGGACAGTTGATAATGTTAAAAGATGAAGATAAAATAACATTTGTAATAACTGAAAAAATTGTTGTCAACAGCAATAAGGTCGTATGTTTTATTTATAATAAAGTTAAAATCAAACATTTTTTTGAACATTTTTTCTCATATGAAGTTTTAACAACTAATGAAAAAAAAATTGTATTTTGGAAAAAGATATTTATTTTCAATTACACCTTACTATCACTAAAGTTGACGACAAGGAATAAATAACAATTCATTGTCATCAGCATTGATGTTTTATTATACCTCTTGAAGAATTGTACATATTTTTACTTATAATCCCGTTAGCACATAAAATTGGACTGTGGTGTGCAATCAGTTTTGGAAAGTTTTTTATGAACTTTTAGAATTCAAGAAAAATTCAAACTTCTTAGATAGATGTGAGTTTTTGAAATGTTCATATTTGCTCATTTTGATAATAGAGTTTTTTTGTATTCTGTATTCTGGTTATTTTATATATAAGCATGCATTTCATCAAATATAAGGAAGAAACAAATCTGTACTTGTTTTATGTGATCTCAATATATTCACGTTTTTTTAGTATTATAAATAAGAATGTATCTGAAAAAGTTCTATATATTTATATTGTTTGTTATTTTCGTAAATAAAAATGTTTTGAGTTTATTGTTGCTTTCATTTGTTTACTTATATTTATGAGTCATGAAGTATGATTTGTACGATATATAAGACAGCATCTATATTCATCTAAAATGCTCTTGAAATATTATATATATTATATGTAAATATTATATAGATAGGTATATAAGGTTTTTACTTCCCTCAAGGTTTCTGCCTTCATGAAGCTCTTCATTTAATTGTTGGCATTAATCAGACAACACCTGATTTTGAGGATTTTCACTAAATTACATATGTCATTGTTTCTTCAAATTTATAATTTCTTTGTGATATCCATTTTTTTCAAGACCAATCAAAGTGGTTGCATTAAAACATAACTATACCATTACTTTACAGACATATTAGAGAAATCATATCACAACTGAAGGTTCTATTTTTTTCTCAATTGGTTTTTATATTCCTTTGTTTTATTTCAATCGCAATCCGCATAAATTCATGCGGATTGCGATTGAAATAAAACAAAGGAATATAAATACAATCAATTGAGAAAAAAAATAGAACCTTCAGTTGTGATATGATTTCTGTAATATGTCTGTAAAGTAATGGTATAGTTATGTTTTAATGCAACCACTTTGATTGGTCTTGAAAAAAATGGATATCCCAAAGAATTGCTACTAAGATGTTGTAACTTTTTTTTCGATGTTATACCTATAGCATGGTAACATCATGCACCCAAAATGGATACATTTGGTACCATCTAAATAAGGAGTTATTAAAAAAATATGGGGTGAAATTCAAATTTCACTTCATATTATTAGTGCTTTTGCTGCATTAATATGGCAATAAAAAAATAGGGGTATGTAATAATTTCTACTTGAGGTAAGTACCAGTGCCTACTCATGGCAAGAAATATTGTGTACTTATTATAGTGACAGTGTGTACTTGCGCTAAGTAACAGTGCCTCGTTAACGTAAACAAAAAATGTAATTGCCAACACAAACTTTTTATTGGATCTAAGTGAAAAAGTTACATGTAACAGACATAGGTTTTCACTAACTGCAGTAACAAAAATACTTGAGGTATGAAAAAATTATAATAAGTGTAATTCAAACGTTACTTACACCAAATAGCATTTTTACTTCTAGTGTTTATCTGGATTTTCTATCAAGTAACACATGCTACTTGGATCAAGTCAATAAAGTCAGTTATTCTGAATAAAAATTAGATAATTATTACAAGTAACTTTGCTAGCTTGTGATAGGCTACTTTTTACCAGATAACACGAGAACTTGTTGCAACTAAAAAAAGTTCTTTGTGCCTATAGCAAGTCGCAATTTTTAATTGTGGTAATTAAAGTTTTTTCTCAGTGTATAAAAGACATTCCACTGCAATATTTAAATTGATCAGAATGTAACAAATTCAACCAATAAATGATTATATACAACACTACCTTTGATATAGTCAATATTATTATATTCATGATAAAAAGCAATAATTATCTGATTGTAAAATACAATAAATCATAAAAATTTGTATCAACAATATGGATTTAATAATGGGAGAACCAATGCAATAATAAAAAGGAATGTACCTTAATTAATTACATTAACAACAAAGTATGCAAAAAACTCGAGTAATAAATGATGATGTATATCAGTACTTTTGATAGGAAGTCAATTAACATATTCATAAAAAACAAATGATTATCTGATAGTTAATAAATTATAATTAATTATACCAATTTTTATTGAGAAGATGGATGTAATAACGGACGAACTAAATAGTATGGTAAGGGTGATAGTTTCATCTACCAAAAAAAATTAAATACATACACAATTACGAAATATATAACAATATTCATAAAAGGATATGTAGGTTCATAACAAAAGCAAATAATAAATGAATTAACACAACATAAGTAATTATGTAAGTTGAACAATCCAATGTTACAACAAAAATTCGATACAAATTTTTCTAAATTTGAACCGATTTCCCCCTCAAAGCTCTTGGATATAATTAACTTAAAAACACATTTTGGCACTTGATTCTTATTGAAAAACGCCTCAAACTGTACAGAAGAGTATAGTATTCGGAAGTTACCGATTATCTTTATCTGTGTCATAATGTCATAATCTATTTTAAAATTTTCACTATCTTTCCATAACTCGCGAACTACTGATCGTAGAACATCGATTGGAACAATATAAAATGCACTTTAAGAATTTCATATAAATTAGTTTTGGAGATTTTTTATGAGTTTTAATTGATTATGAATAAACCAAGAAAAAAAATTAAACGGTGATACACGGTAGATATTCCATCAATGGAGAATAAAGTTGAATGCACTTAGTCGCACAATACCATTTAAAGATAAACACATTCTTGAGAGACGATTCCTAGACATTTTTCGATTGAATTCCGCTACCGATTAATATTTAAGTTATTAGAAAAATATATGTTTTTGTTTATTTTGATTTCTGATTCATGTGAATGCATCGTGCTTCCGTGATTAAAGACTTTGAAAACACACTTAATGAGCCAAGTGGCACAAGAACTAGTTTAAGTGTCCCCAGATCCTTTAACCTGCCATGGAACTTTTCGGAGCAATTTTGTTCTTTCTGACCAGCAAAGACGTCGAGTTGTTCAAGGAAAACCCGGAGGTCCACTCTCGAAGATAGACAAACGAGGGTAAGTTGCATAGGTTTTCTTGTATTCATTTGGTTCAATTTCGTCAAAGCCTCCGAATCAGCTACTTATATACAGTTCACTAAGTTTTTCGCCAACAGGTGTTAATATGGCTCTCCAATTCCTCCCCAGACTCTCAACTTTCAGACAATTTATGAAATGCAATTTAAAATTCCACACATCATTCACCTATTTATTTAAATGCCACCGTATATAGACGTCCATATTTAAATTCATTATTATTATTATTATAAAGAAGTACAAAGTTGAGGCACAAGCCTATCCCAGACAGCATCTACTCCACAGCATGAATATATTCACAATCTACCACGTATATTTTTATAATATCCATATGATTTCTGCATGTTCTAGGAATATTCTTGCGAAAATATTCCAGGGCGCTATCATGATTAATATTCTCTGTATATCCCTTTAGGAATATTCATATCAGATATTCCAGGAATATTCATCTTGATGCAATGGTAGATAGCGAATAGTTGAGTCCGAAAATATATGATCAAGAAAGAAGAAAAAGAAAATTCGTTGATTTCGACCACAAAATCGGTTGATGTTTGATTCTCCCGCTCGTATGACTATGCTCTAAACGGAAAATTAACGTTATATGTTTTACTGTTTTTGTATTTTTCATGATTTCGCATTTTGTTTTTCCTCCATTTTCATTTTCAAGCGGTGTGTGTGTGTGTGTGCGTGTACATTAAGCCATATTTAAAAGAAGTGAGTAAAATATTGAGATAATGGCCAAACGAAAGAGGAAGTCAAGTACTTGGTACAGGGAGCTCCAAAAGGAGAATGACTTCATTTTGAAAAGAATATTTCAATGTGAGGACAATAAAGCTACTGATAGTGAGGATGCTCAAGAAACTTTTGATCCCGATTTCCTCGTGGAGTCAAATGAACATTGTACTAATTTCTTCGAAGTTCCTTGTTCATCTTCATAATTAGGTATATATTTTGTGAAGACTTCAGGAAAAATTAAATATTGGTCTTTTTCATATTTATGTATCTCATAAAGCTGTAAGATTGCCGCCTTATCGCACCCCCGGTGCGACACTGTCACTTTTGCAGAATTGCTATAATTGAGTTGAATATGTAATAAGTGTCCTAAAGCATCCCTTTACTTGGTGCAATAATGTTACTTTCGTAGTACACATAGTTTCCGTATGAGGGCGTGAGTGTCATTCCCATTTTGGCGTGAATCGCGCGACGCTGGAAGCAACATCGTTTTATTGGTCAGTTGTGTGTGGTACCCCGCAAGTGCAAGTTTGTCTTGGAGCTACACCGTTACTAAGGTAATTGTGACATAATATTTTTTTGATTCTGGAGCAATAATGACCTAAGATACAGTTGTGACAGTATTTCCCCAATTTCGAAATATCTTTGAAAGTTTAGTGTCGTATCTACAATAACCCTTGTTGATAAATGACGTTGTTTCTCCAATCCTTGTGTTATTAT
Source organism: Halyzia sedecimguttata (assembly GCA_937662695.2). Lineage (NCBI taxonomy): Eukaryota > Metazoa > Arthropoda > Insecta > Coleoptera > Coccinellidae > Halyzia > Halyzia sedecimguttata. The sequence goes on from OW569417.2 coordinate 78,095,051, forward strand.
TGTTTGCCAAATGCCGTGCAAACGATCAAATTCCTTGTCAAATTTTACCTGTTTGTTAAATTATTCTATAGTGTGCAAATGTGTTCGTTTAAGCTATTGTTTGATGGAATCTTGAAGCTTGGCAATCAAATTTTTTCGTTTACAGGACACTTAATGGAAATTTATAAGTTTCGTATTATAAATTTACTTTATACATTTTTTTGTTTTAGTTGTTTCTTGGATAACATAAAATGTTGTCTAGGGGGAGAAAAATGGTATTGATGGCACGTCCCACATCACCTATTGAAATAGACGAAACCGACAAATTGTTAGATCCACCTTCTAATACCGAGCAAAATGGCAGTACTACTATTTTACGAACTTCAAACTCTCCATCCAGTAATGCTATTATTGATGACGAGAATTCAGCAGTAGAACAGCAATATGGATCTCCAACTGGTGACTTCCCTGGTACTGATTCAGGTGACGATTTCAAGCCCTCATCTAGTTCGTCTTCTTCCAGTAGTTCCTCCGGTTCTTCTAGTGATAGTAGCTCCTCTAGTGATAGTAGCTCTGAGAATGAAGCTGATGATGACCAAGAACCAAAGTCATCACCGAAAAAAAGGGGAAGAAAACGTATTCGTAAACCTAATAACTGGAAAAAAAATATTGCTAAAAAATTGAGGAATTCTGGTCATGAATATCGCTCAATAAAAACTGGTAAAACAGTTCAAGCTAGAAAAATTGGTCCTTCTTGTACAGATAAGTGTCGGCTGGCTTGTTCCTCTAATTTCACTCAAGAAAAAATAATTCAAATATTCAATTCATATTGGGAGCTAGGCAGCGTAGAAAGGCATCGTGGTTTTTTGAATTCCTGTATCAGACCACTTGAGATTGCCAGCCGCCGTATAAAAACAAATAGGCTCTACCCGGGACAAGGTAACTCTGCATTTTATTTACTAAATGAAGGTCAAACATTCCGAGTTTGCAAAACATTTTTAATTAACACCTTGGGTATTTCACCAAGGACTGTACGGACTGTCATTGATGCTAAAAAACTCAATGACGGTATAATTCCAGTAGACCACCGAGGGAAACACGGAAATCATTGCAAATTGGACAATGAAATGATAAAAGCTGTCAAAGATCACATTGAATCTATTCCTAAAGTAGAAAGCCACTATCTAAGGGCCAACACAAGTAGACTTTTCATTGACGGTGGTTTAACTATCGCAGAATTGCACAGAAACTACAATGATGTTCAGACTCAGTCTTGCCATGCCGTGTAGGAAATTCGTCGGCTTTTTTTTATAAATCTAGGCTGAATTGCTACAATTTTACAGTTTCCAATGCAAAAGAGCGGGAAACTGTTGATGTACTATTGGCAACAATGATGCAATTTGATATATTGGTAGTATGTAAGTCTATGGTCTCTTATGTCAGTCATAGAAACAGTAGCGTAGTAGGTAATGTTGTAAGCTGAACGTGTTGCAGAAGTTTAAGTTTCTTAATATAGTTAATCCTCAAAAATACTGATTCAATTTTATTCCAACGATCATTTCCTTAAACCTTTAAACCTTAACAGGTTATGGGCCCAGAACCTTCCTAGGATTGATTAATTGGAATATTTTCAAGACTGGTTGAGGTAAAATTGTTAAATACAGTCATGGATCAGGATGCACATGCAGTGTCTACAATCAAGTTTTCCGGAGAAAATTGGACCACCTGGAAATTCCAAACCCAGGTAATATTGAAATCCAAAGGACTCTTTGAAATAGCCACAGGCCTAACACCAAAACCCCAGACCGCATTCGCCGACTGGGAAAAGAAGGATGCAAAAGCCCAAGAAATCATGGCTACCCGAATGGAAGAAAATTGTTTGACTCACATTCTTTCATGTCAAACCTCAGCAGAAATGTGGGAAAAATTGATGTCTGTCTACGAACATAAATCCCAAGTGAGCGTTCATTTGCTGCAACAAAGGTTTTTCAATCTCGAATATAAAAATGGCAGTGTATCCCAATTCATATCGCAACTTGAGGAAATCAAAGTAAACCTGAAGCATTTGGGAGAAATACTAAGCGACAAAATGGTTATAACCAAAATATTGATGACTTTGCCAGAAAATCTGAAACACTTCGTCAGTGCTTGGGAGTCAACACCCGTTGACAAGCAAAATCTAAAAGAACTCACTTCGAGACTGTTAATAGAAGAAGAGAGAATCAAACAAAGCGAACAATCAGTGGCCTTAGCTGCAGGAAAGACCACTCAAAAACCAATGAAATGTTTCACTTGTAACAAGGTTGGCCACATTCGAAAATTTTGTCCTGATGCAGGTAACAGTGGAAAAAAAGGAAAATTCTGTAATTACTGCAAAAAACATGGACATACTTTAACTGCTTGCTGGTTCAAGAAAAGGAAGGAAGAAAATAATTCACGTTCTGGGGGGAGATCATCAAATGCCTTTATGACAACGAAAATGGGTGCATTGGCAGGTAATGCTGAATTCAAGAGTACCGACTGGTGTTAATTCGAATTTACCATGGTAAATTCGAATTAAGAGTGTCCAATACAGGAGAATGGACAACATAATTTACCATGGTAAATTCGATTAAGGGTGTCCAATACAGAAGAATGGACAATAGAACATACGCGCAAAAGCTTCTGACTTCACGTCAGTGCTTGAACCAATTTTTTACAATATTAAGTTGTCATTATTTGTTCAGGAGTAAGTTAAAAGTTGACGCTGTAGCATAAGCTATTCATCATGTCTAAATCTTGAAATATCATATTTTTTTACGATGTCAAAGTTTAAAATGCTTCTATTGAAAAGTCGCATATTTGCATAAGTGACAGTGTCGCACCGGGGGTGCGTTATGATGGTGGCTAAATAATTTTCTCAATGATTCACATTATAGTTAGTTTGGTTTCCATCATATTAGTTACCAAAGTATACTACACCTTAAAATCTATACAGTATTAAAAAATTGGTTCAAGCCCTGTGGACAGGAGCTATTGGGCGCATGTTCATCTTCCTTGTGGCCCGTACTGACCAGTAAAGAAAAAAAGCAGTATCATGTTGAATACCTTAATATTATTCTGGAACACAAATTTTCCATTACAATAATCTTCATCTAGCTTCTATTTAGTATCAATTCCTGTAGAACGTGATCATAATAAGTGTTTTCCATATAATAAAATGTGTTTGAACTTGGTATGTAGGAAATCTGACATCAATTATTGGAATTAATTGATTTGACAAACAGCCGTCAAATGAGGTAAATAGATTTTTGTGACGATTTTCTGTGACCATAGAACGTCAAAACACGCTGGAATGTGAATTTTAAGCAATATCTTCTGGAATTGAGATCGTATCGAACTGAAATTTTGCACACTCGTGTAGAATGCTTGATTTAACGTCGGTACAAATTTTTTTATTAAAAAATTTTCCAACTGCCCGATCCCAACAATACTTAGATAATATTATATCCATAAATTAAGCATTTCATTATTGCATTTATTGAAATAGGTACCTTTTCAAGTCGATCAACATCGTCCTTAGTTCGACGTCTAAACTATGACTTGATTCTTTATGTTTATGTCTTTGAATTTGTTTTCGGTGGAATTCAAAGAGTTCATGGAATAATCGTTGAAAATACTGAGAGAGACCCAGGAAATTTGACACATTTTGTCTTATATCTCCAGAAATTGAAATCATATAGAGCCAAAATTTTACACAATGTTGCAAAATACTACAATTGACGTTAGTACAAGTTTTTGTTGCAATCTGATGAATAGTTCACGAAAAAAAAATTTTTTTTTCGAAAAAATTAAAAGAAATATTTTTTTAAAAATTACCAACATTAAGATCATAACAGAATTTTGCCAAAAGTTGCGCGTTTATATCCTCGAACTGACTACCAAGTTTCGATTCAACATCTTCTTTAGTTCCTGAAATATCAGGGAAATAACCTCAAAATTTTAAATGTCTATAACTCCTAAACCGTCCGGCCGATTTTGCCCGTTAACGAACTTAACCGTCGCATTTTGATCAGAAACCTACCCTGAAAGTTTGAAGTCGATAGGACCTTCGGTGCTCCTGTTATCGTGCCTACGGCCGGAAGTACGGCCGGCCGGCCGTACGGCACCCAAAAATCTGACACCGGATTCGTGATCAGGGAGTCCGAATTAGTCTATTAGCCAATTTTCAGCCCGAAATTCGAAAATTACAGACATTTGGACGAAATGATAGGACGATGTTCCCCTAGAACATGCGCCCAAAAACATCTATTTAGTATTAAATTCCTAGAATCATAGATATGTAGTTCATTGTCCAGGGTGATTCACTTATCTTGGTCACACCAATTTTCTCGGAAACGGCCGAATATTTTTTCATTCTGTAAACGGCGTTTTGTACAAGTCTATCCGCCGTATTCACAAAGCATTCAATCTCCGTTAAGTCCTAAATGAGATCCTCAGTTAAGGATAAATTTTAATCGCAACCTCAGTTAACGTATTTAACGGTGGTAAAACAGGCATGTTTCACATTAATTTTCACGTTAACTGAGGTTGCGATTCAAATTTATCCTTAACTGAGGACCTCAGTTAGGACTTAACGGAGATTGAATACTTTGTGAATACGGCGGAATGTTGACTTGAAATACGCGTAAAAGTCGACGTAAAATATAAAGATGGCTCGTATTGCGCCGCCGTCAATTTTTTTCCCAGCAACATACCCTTTTGCGCGTATATTCTGGGGAACATCGCGTTATCATTTTGGCCAAATGTCTGTAACTTTCGAATTTTTTGACGAAAATGGTCTCAAACGATTTGGTTCGACTCCCCAATGAAGAATTCGAGGTCAACTTTGATTCTGTCCGGCCGTTGCCACGATAACTTGAGAACGGAAAGAGCTAGCGACTTGAAATTTTCAGGGTAGGTGGCGCATCCCAATACGACGGACAAGTTCGTTAATGGGCATAATCGGCCCAATGGTTTCCGAGTAATGATTTTGTTGTCAACCAATATAAATCCGATCGAACTGGAGCTTGGTAAATAGTTGTAGAATATAAACCCGAGCACGTTTGTGAATTCAAACATGGTTATTATTTGTAGAATGCCAACGCGAAATTTCTTGCAAAATTTCGTGAGGATAGTATTTGTAGAAAATTTTTAAGAAATCATTGAAAAAAAAAATTCTATATATCAGTAACTATTCGCCTGAAATTGCTGAAATTCTGCAAGTGCCTTCAGAACCCAACTCAACTGCCAAGTTTTAAGTTTTAACACGATCGGTTAAATATTGTTGGATATTCTAGCAGCCTTGTGTGAGTTCAGTAGATGGGTGACCGTTGCCTCGATAACTTTCGAACGAAAGGAGATAGGGACTAGCTTTAAAGAACCGTACCCCTAGAAAATTTGAAAAAAATACGAAAAAAAAATTTAGTTACAACCGCACCCCTAGAAAATTTCAAAAAAATTACGAGAAAAGAATGGTTCAAGCACTGACGTGAAGTCAGGAGCTTTTGCGCGTATGTTCTATTGTCCATTCTCCTGTATTGGACACCCTTAATCGAATTTACCATGGTAAATTCGATTAAGCTCCTGACTTCACGTCAGTGCTTGAACCATTTTTGCGCGTATGTTGTGGGGAACATCGCGTTATCATTTTGCCCAAATGTCTGTAACTTTCGAATTTTTTTACGAAAATAATCTCAAACGATTTGGTTCGACTCTCCAATGAAGAATTCGAGGTCAAATTTGATTCTGTCCGTCCGGCCGTTGCCACGATAATTTGAGAACGAAAAGAGCTAGCGACTGGAAAATTTCAGGGTAGGTGGCGCATCCCAATACGACGGACAAGTTCGTTAATGGGCATAATCGGCCCAATGGTTTCCGAGTAATAATTTTGTTTTCAACCAATATAAATCCGATCGAATTGAAACTTGATTAGTAGTTGTAGAATATGAACCTTAGCACGTTTGTGAAATTTTGTGAGAATCATTTCACTAGAAAATTTACAAAAATTGTTAAAAAATATTCTTTATGTCTCGATAACCTGAGAACAGAAAGAGATAGCGAGTTGAAATTTTCAGGTTAGGTTGTGCATATGAATGTGACATTTGAGTTTGTTTATAAGCATAATCGGCCAAACTGTTTTACAGTTATAGCCATCTGAAATTTGGTTGTTTTTTCTCCTCATTAACTCAAAAAATACTGAATCGATTGAATTGAAACATGGTTATTAGTTGTAGAATGCCAACACGAAAATTCTTGCAAAATTTCGTGAGGAAAGTATTAGTAGAAAAATTTTGAGAAATCATTGAAAATAAAAAAAAAATTCTATATATCAGTAACTATACGTCTGAAATTGCTGAAATTTTGCGAGAGCCTTTACAACCTAACTCTACTGCCAAGTTTCAAGTTCCAACACTATCGGTTAAATATTGCTGGAGATTCGAGCAGCCTTGTGTGAGTTCAGTAGATGGGTGACCGTTGCCTCGATAACTTTTGAACGAAAGGAGATAGGGACTTGCAATTTTCAGGGTAGGTTGCGTATCCGAATGGGAGAGTTGAGTTCGTTCTTGGGCATAATCGGTTTAACGGTTTCCGAGTTATACCCACGTGGAATATTATTTCCACGGTTTTGGAGTTATATGTATCTGAAATTTGATTGTTATTTTCTCAATAACTCGAAAAATATAGAACCAATCCAATTCAAACTTAGTTATTAGTTGTAGAATGCAAACGCGAAAGTTCTTGCAAAATTTTGTGAGGATCGTATCACTAGAAAATTTTTAAGAAATCATTGAAAAAAATTCTAGATATCAGAAACTATTCATTCGACATGGCTGACATTTTTCTACTACCAAGTTCCGAGTTTGAATACGATAGGATCTAAATATATATATGAAATTAATCATTCTTTTTTAATTGAATTAGGAATATGTTAAGAGTACGTTGAGATACGTCGGCTTTTTGGATTAAAATAAAGAACAGTTCGTTGAGATAATTCTGCATTTTTTATTGAAATAGTGATCCTATTGGCGCTCTAGTTCCTCGGAACTGAGTGCTTATCAATTTGCCCAAATGTCTGTAATTTTCGAATATTTCGATGAAAATGTACTTAAACGATTTGGTTCGACTCACTGATCAAGAATCCGTGGTCGAAATTCATTCTGTCCGGCCGACCGCCCGTAGGCACGATATCTCTCGAACGGAATGAGCTAGAGAGTTGAAATTTTCAGAGTAGGTTTGGGGGATAAATATCTTGGCTAAGTTCGTTATTAGGCAAAATCGGACAGATGGTTTCGGAGTAACAAAAAAAAAATTTTTTTTTTACGAAACAAATTCCAAATTAAATTTTTTTTAATAAGAAGTTTTATCATAAGAATCCATTCATATCATTTTTAACTCTAACAAGCTAATACTTTCGGAGATATGATTCTTCAAAATTTCAATGTAAATCGAATTTCACACATTGATATAATTATTCTATGTATGAATTGTCATAATGTCAACTTGACAGAAGGGAATATTGTAACTTCAAAAATATTGGGGTTGAAATACTCGATGCAACGGGGACCTCACCCGAAAATGTTTGAAAATATTACGTAAATATTGAAAGCATAATTCTGTAGTTCGAGAGAGGAGAAAATTTGGTGAACGTAGATCAGGAAATTTTTGATCGATTACAAGGTATTTATTTATTACTCATCTTCTTTCATATTATTACTCATCTTCTTTCATACATGTTTTATGGAATACATACTATTTGTAGGTACTTTAAACCTGTTTTGGGCAATTGTCATACGAAACTTGTTTTTTTGGCGCTCTAGTTCCTCGGAACAGAGTGCTTATCAATTTGCCCAAGTGTCTGTAATTTTGGAATTTTTGGCTGAAAATGGTCTCAAACGATTTGGTTCGACTCACTGATCAAGAATCCGAGTGCGAAATCGATTCTGTCCGGCCGGCCGACCAGCCGTAGGCACGATAACTCTCGAACGAAAGGAGTTAGCGGATTGAAAATTGCAAGGTGGTTTTGGAGCGTAAATATCTCGGACAAGTTCGTTCGATCTATCTGAAATTTAGCATCAAATTGTAGAATCATGACCTTTATACGCATGTGAAGTTTTGTATTGACCAGATTACCGCAAAGTGTAAAAAAAATTTTTGAAAATTTAAAAAAAGTTTTCCCACAATAACTCTCGAACGGAATGAGCTAGGTTGTTGAGAGAAGAATAAGAACGTTAAGGTTATGTCATTGAAGGAATGTCTATGATTAAGTTTTAAGGTTAGCTTCTTGCAGGAGTTGTTGTAGTAGTACGAAAATGTTGTAATAAGGCGTACATATGTAATAAAGAGTTTAAGAAAAGTCAAAGTGTGTTATTAGTCCAAAGGCTAGCTTTTGTATCTGTGTATATCCAGGTAATCCCCAGCGAAAATTCCCAAATTCTTCATCTGGCGACCGTGACAGATTCCATTGTAAGATATAGTTGGTTATTTTTCAACAATGGAATCCCTTATTACGAAGAGAGGGCACGTGCGAGCTGGTGTTACCAAAGCTATTAATAATTTCAAGGAGGCTCTGGAAAACAAGAATCGAACGCAGATTGTCAGTAGATATCATATTTTAGAGGACCAAGCAGCTAGATTATTCGATATGGACAATGAAGTAAGTGAAAGAATTTATAGTGCAGAAAAATTGGATGACGATAAGCTGGAAAATGAGTATCAATCAGTGGAAAACTACAGAGAACAAATCATTGAATGTCGTACACTTTATGATTTTTACAACAGTCAACAAGAAGCATCTAGTGTTAATGAAGATAACTCAAATAAGAAGAGGTGCAAACTGCCAGAAATCCAGTTAGTAAAGTTTAGTGGAAATGTAAAGTAATGGTTACCATTTTGGGGACAATTTAAAAGAATAGATGAAGACCCAGAAATGGAAGAAATTGACAAATTTCAATATTTGATTCAAAGCATGACGGAACACAGTAGAGCTTATGAATTAGTGTCAACTTTTCCACTAACAGGTAGAAACTATAAGTTAGCAATAAATGAATTGAAGACTAGGTTTGCCAAAGATGAGTATCTTATTGATGCCTACATGAGAGATATTATTGGACTGATCCTAAGTAACGAAAAGGGTAGGCCACTTGCAGATCTAGTGAATAAATTGGAATCCAGCCTGAAAGCATTGGAAGTACTGGGAGTTGCGTCCAATAATTACACCTACTTGTTATTCCCTTTGGTGGAGTCATCTGTTCCTTCAGATGTTTTAAGAGCTTGGGAACGAAGTGTATCAAGCAGTCAAGGTGCAAGAAATTTGGACAACCTAATGGAGTTTCTGAGATCTGAGGTCATTAGTGAAGAAAGAATAGCAATAGCAAAGGTGGGTTTCAGGTCTACCACAAAGGCTATGAAGGATGACAAGGAAGAGATTTTTACAGCAGCATCCCTGGTGGTTACAGATGCAAAGAAGACACTATGTATTTTCTGTGAGAGGGACAGCCACCTCAGTCAGAATTGCAATGCTGCACTTAAGTTAAGTATTGATGAACGATTAGATAAGATTAAGAAAAAGAATTGTTGTCTAGCTTGTTTGAGACCAGGTCATAGAGTCAAAGTGTGTAGAGTTTTTACTAAATGTATCATTTGCTATAGAAAACATTTAGCGTTAGTATGCCCTACTTTAAGGAAAAGTGATGAATCTGATATCAAGCAAGCAAGAACAACTAGCGCCTTGAGTAGTTGCGTTAGGTCACAATCATTAATGCAAACTGTTTTTGCAAAAATTCATAATGGAGGAAAGTATGAAATTGTTAGACTGTTGTTTGATTCAGGGTCTTAGAAATCGTATATTTTAAAGAAGACTGCTGGAGAGATGAGATTTAAACCTGTTGGCAGTGAAATAGTTTATCATATGTTATTTGGAGGTCAAAAGACACAAAGTATAAAGCATAATATTTATAAAGTTTCTATTTCAAATTTAGATGGTACATATTCTTATTGCATGCACTTAATGGATCAGGATAAAATATGTAATGATATACCTAGATTAACTGATGATATTATTGCTAAGGAATTAGAGGAAAAGAATATTTTTATGAATGATCAAGGTCAAGGCACCCCTGAAGTGCAAATATTAATTGGAGCTGATCATTTTGGTCACCTCTTAATAGGCAATATTGTAAATACATCTCAAAGTATAGTAGCAATAGAAACTCATTTAGGCTGGACGGTATCAGGTATCTCAAGAGAATGCAAGGATTCAAATTGCGTGTCTATGTACTGTTGTAGTATTTCGGAAATATGGAAATTAGAGTCAATAGGAATACATGATGCATCTGAAAATAAAAGTAGTAGACAGGTATATGATGATGTCATGAATCATTTTAAAGAAAATATTAGATTGAATGCAGAAAATCGTTATGAAATAAAGTTACCTTGGATGTATGGTCACCCTGAGTTAATATCAAATAAAGGTTCAGCGGTTCAGAGATTAGGGACAATGTCGAAGAAGTTAATCAGTAAAGAAATTTTTGCCGAATATGATTCTGTACTGAAACAGTGGTTAGCGGATGGTATTATAGAAGTAGTTCACAATGATGTGGATAATTTAGTTTCTAGTGTAAGCTCACAAAGTGAATTGGAATCATTCTTTGTTGGTTCAAATGCTATAATGGAAAAGGGAAAATTTGAATTAGGCTCATGGGCAAATACCATTATTAAGAACTCTGATTCGGAATTTAAATTAGCTGATGAGTTAAATGAGATACAGTCGGTACTTGGAATGTTTTGGGACATACGTTCTGACTTGTTGTATTGCGATGTTAAGGATATAGCACTGCCTGAGAGCACAATCCGCACAAAGAGAGTTATTTTATCGATTTTACAAAAGATATTTGATCCTGTTGGGATAACTAGTCCTGCTACATTGTTGCCTAAAATTTTGTTACAAAAAGCGTGGTCATTAAAGGTAGGTTGGGATGAAGAGTTACCAACAGAGTTAAGGAAAGAGTTTGACTCATGGTTGGAGAAGTTACATTTTTTGAGATATTGTAAAATTCCAAGATATATATTTCAATCGTCTCCCATAAGTTTCACAATTCATGCATTTAGTGATGCTAGTAAAAAGGCTTACGCTGGCTGCGTTTTCATTCGTACAGTTACAAGTGATGGTGTCAAAGTACAGCTACTTCAGGCTAAAGCTAGGGTGGCGCCTTTAAAACCTATTTCGATACCTAGACTTGAATTGTTAGCTGCGGTCATAACAGGTAGATTAGTTCAAAATATTTTAAAGAATGCCAAGTTCTCGGGTACACAGATCTTCTATTGGACGGACAGCAAAGTGGTATTAGGGTGGTTAGCTTGTAATAAGGATTGGAATACGTTTGTTTCAAATAGGGTTAGGGAAATTTTGGAACATTCTGGTGTAGAGCAGTGGAATTATGTTCCAGGGGAACTTAATATTGCGGATCTTCCATCCAGAGGGTGCAATGCATTAAATCTATTGAAATCCATGTGGTGGGAGGGTCCATCATGGTTGATTAAGGAGGAAAATTTATGGCCTAAGGAAAGTAAATTTATCGAATCAGGAAATAGAAACATTAAACTTAGAAAGAAGGAAAACTTGTTCAGTTTTACATGGAACTACAGAACCACTAAATGTTTTTGCTTATTTTTCGAGCTGTTATAAAATTATTAGAAGGGTGGGCTGGATGTTGAGATTTTGTAGGAATTGTAAGAGTAAAAAAGGAGAGAAATCTACGGGCCCATTGAGTTTAGAAGAAATTTCGAACGCTGAATTAGTTATATTGAAGTTAGTACAGGAAGAAAGTTTTGAAGGTGACAAAAATCGCGAACTCAAAAATTTTGAAATTTTTAGGGATGAGAATTGTTTATTAAGATTGAAAACCAAATTGTTCTATGGCGAATATGAGAATTTATTCAAATGTCCAATATTGCTTCCGTCAAAACATATTTTTGTCAAAAGATTGATCGAACAAGCTCACATCAATTTGAGGCATGCAGGAGTTGCCACCCTAGTTACTTTTCTTAGAGAGAGATATTGGATAATAAGAGCGCGGAAAACCGTAAGAGAAGTTCTTAATTCGTGTATTAAATGTAAAAGGTTTACGGCAAAAAGAGCGGAAACATCTTTTATTCCGTTACCAAAGGAACGAGTAAATATGGTACAAGCCTTTGCGGTGACAGGAGTAGATACGGCGGGGCCGTTGTTTTTGAAGGATAATGAAAAGGTTTGGGTGATCATTTTCACATGCGCGGTTTACCGGTGTGTACATTTCGAGTTGATATCATCGTTGTCCACCGAATGTTTCTTACTGTCTTTAAGACGTTTCGTTGCAAGAAGAGGACGAATAGCCGTGATTTTTAGTGATAATGGCACTAATTTTATAGGAGCATATAACTTGTTTAAAAGAATTAATTGGGAGGAAGTAAGGGAGTACGCCTATGTCAATAAAATAGAGTGGCATTTTAATCCACCCACTGCTGCGTGGTGGGGAGGGTTTTGGGAACGTATGATTAGGACGTTAAAAGATTTACTAAAAAGAAATTTGGGTAGATCGTTAGTGAACTATGAAGAATTATTGAGTATTATGCTTGATTGTGAAGCGGTAATTAATTCCAGACCAATTACATATTTCAATGACGATCCTGAAGAATTGATAACAATTACTCCAGCTATGTTTTTGCACCCCATTGGCGAATGTGAAGTGGCAGATTTAGACGCAATAGATTCGAATGTATTGAATAAGAGATTTAAGCACATTAATAATGTCAGGCAAAATTTGAGAAGTCGATTTAGAAAAGAATATCTTTCACAGTTAGCTTCCCGCCCTGATAAAGATGTTAGAAGTATAAAAATAGGAGATATAGTTTTAATCGGTAGTGAAGAGAAAAAAAGAGTCAATTGGCCCATCGGAAGGGTATTAGAAGTTTTTGCTGGAAAGGATGGATCATGTAGAGTCGCGAAGGTTCGAACGAGCCACGGAAATTTAATAAGACCTTTTCAACGATTATACTCTCTTGAGATATCTGATGAAGATAGCGTCTCTATAGCCGAAAATTATAAAAAATCTAAAGAAATTAATAATTCAGATGGACAGGTGGTTGAGGAAGTCAGGACCTCACGTTATGGAAGAGAGATTAAGAGTCCTCAACGTTATGATGCTTGATTTTGTTTGCCATTTTTGTTGTTGTTTGGAGTGTTGAGAGAAGAATAAGAACGTTAAGGTTATGTCATTGAAGGAATGTCTATGATTAAGTTTTAAGGTTAGCTTCTTGCAGGAGTTGTTGTAGTAGTACGAAAATGTTGTAATAAGGCGTACATATGTCGCACGTGTATTTCAAAAGTGACACAAGTCAAAAAATGAGGATTCTGAGATTTTTGCTGTATTCCGTTTTGTTTTCATCTCAGAGTGAGAGTTCTCAGTTCACCGCTCACTTTTAAAAAGGAACACTTTCATCTGAAAGTGAGCGGTGAGCGGTGAACTGAAAACACAAATCCTCACCTTCTGAGATGATCACAAAACGGAATACAGCAAAAATCTCGTTTTTTGACTTGTGTCACTTTTGAAATACATGTGCGATGTAATAAAGAGTTTAAGAAACGTCAAAGTGTGTTATTAGTCCAAAGGCTAGCTTTTGTATCTGTGTAAATTCCCAAATTCTTCATAGGTAGTTGAAAGTTCGTTATTGGGCAAAATTGGCAGATTTAATTCGATTTCTTCCATGGTGCAGTTCTCATTCTCATGATTGCTCATTTAATCTTGATAAATAAACTATTATTTGAATTGAATTTCCTTTATGATGCAGCTCTATCATATGTATACATTGATATAATTCCCAACTCAGAGAAACCAATACTTTCGGATATATAATTTGTCTGTTTGAACTAGAGCGCCAGAAAGCTCCTGTCCACAGGGCTTGAACCCATTTTTTTTTTAATATTTAAAACTGTAATTAGTTCATTGAAATAACATTGAATGAAGAAATTCTTGTAAGTTAACAAAATATCTTTATTTTAACAATAAAAATGCATCATTTTATTAAAATGATAGTTAGACTATCCAATTGCTTCTTTTCTTTATAATATTTTTACTGTATGTCAGTATAGCTTAGAACTTTCAAAGTAACGTCCTACAATATTAATTCAAATGATATTATAAATAAAAAAACAATATACTTCAACAATGTTTCTTGAATTATAGACTTTACAGAATAAAATAGGTAGGTATACTTTTAATTTTTAACATTTTCGTTGAGACGAATGAATTTTTCAAGTGGTGGAGAAGTCAGGCTAGATGTCTGCATACAGAAGCTTCTTATATTTGTGAATTCTTTCTCCATACCACATGATTGCTGCGTTTGTTTAACCACATCAGATGCATCTTTTACAATTCAAGCGTTTGTTTAGCTGCATTTTTCGCAGCTTTTACATCTAAAATAGCGTTTGTTATTAGATTCAGATTACATTTTTCACATCTAGATTCAAAATGAGATGTAACCACTGTAACCAGTTGAATTATCAAAGTTGTCATATGAAATTATTCATTTGTGGTGTGGAGTGGCGTTTTGGGTTTTGATATTGATAAATACTTTGATTAGGGAAGATATAAGAATAAATATATTTGTATTCTGTGTTGATAAACAAATAAACCTCTGAAGACTAGTCTGAACGAAATATTTCTTGAAAATGTATTTCGCATTAAAAAAGAATGAAAACATAGTTGAAGTGGAAGAAACCCCAGATAGAGTGAAAATGTTGAATAATGGTAAGATAATTTACGATATAACATATAGAATATTTGAAACCCTCTCGGTATAAAGTGCAGCCAAATCGCCAAATTTGCTAATTATTCATACAACTGTTTAATATTGATTGTTATTTCTTACAGAACACCAGGAGAAGAAGCTCTGGTGTGAACGATCTGAACTTTTTTTAATAAACGAGATTGTTGCAAACTGGGAAGGTGTAATATCCATAGAAATAATAAAGAAATAATAATAAGGTTGGCAACCCTGAAAGTTGACATTCAGATAGAGGTTACAGAAATGGTGGTTAACGATAGTAATAAAGAGTTCTCTTCAATCCGTTTATTAATGAAACATTAACAAACATCCTTCAACAATATTACATTTTGGCGACGAGACAACGAATCACGCAGGGAAGCAAAAAAGCAGTTTTTCAGAACAAGACGAACAAAGGACATTAACAATATAGAAGTGTTCAATCTCCATGATGGAAACGTCGGTATTAAATGGCAGAAATGGATAAAAAGATTCGATAATTTCTTAATAGCAGCGGGGATAACAAACGACGAACGAAAAGAAGCCATGCTGTTACAATGTGTCGGCGAGGAAGTTTTCGATATTTTCTTATCATTGCCTGAACCTCAAACAACCGGAGGAAGAACCAACCAAGCAACGAATATATCAAAATATGACAAAGCAAGATTGAAATAGGACAACTACTTTTCCCCAAGGATCAACACGGAATTCGAAATATTCAATTTCCGCCAAGCAAAACAGCTAGTCAATGAATCAGTTGATGAATTTTACGCTCGTCTTCTCACACTTAGTTTGAATTGTAATTTTTCGAACAAAGATCAAGAGTTAAAATCTCAAATCATTCAAGGAACATCCTCGACAAAGTTAAGAAGAAAGGAGAGTATAGACGAGTATACTGGAAACTGATTGATAACTGTACCATCAATCTTGATGAATATCCTTTGACTCCACAAAGTCTTGATGTGGAAGTATTACAGGAAAATCAAGACCTTTTAGAAGATATTGAAGGTGACTGTGGGATTGCAAAATTGTTTGAAGACTCCACCAACCCGATAGAAATTGTAGAGATGTCAGGAGAGAGCGACACTGAAATCCCTAAACCAGCTTTAGTTGAAAGACTCCGAAGGGACAGCAGCCGTCCAAAGCATCTCGCGGACTTCATCGAGTAGTGACCCGACTTAGAGAGATTCTTTTTAGTACTTTTACATTAATTTTATTTGAAACACTATTATTATAAAGTTAGGGGAGAATGTAATATCCATAGAAATAAGGTTGGCAACCCTGAAAGTTGACATTCAGATGGAAGTTACAGAAATGGTGGTTAACGATAGTAATAAAGAGTTTTCTTCAATCCGTTTATTAATGAAACATTTACAAACATCCTTCAACAATATTACATTTTGACGACGAGGAAGAGATTTTTAGGTTGACTATGCTCTTTACCTTTTCTGGGTCTGGGTGGATCCCTTTTTCAGAAAACACATAACCTACAAATTTTATCTTGTTAACACTAAAACAACATTTAGCTAAGTTTATGGTTAGGTTGTTTTCTTGCAATCTTTTTAAAACTCTTTCTAGGGTGTGATCATGTTCATTTGTATTCTTTCCAAAAACCAAAATGTCATCACTTAGGTTAATTACTCCTGATATGTTTGACAATACTTGACTTATTGTATTTTGAAATATCTCAGAAGCAGAGTTGATGCCAAAACTTAAACGTTCATAACGAAACAGTCCAATTTGTGTAGAAAACGTGGTAATGTATCTTGATTCTTCTGAAAGACTGAGTTGGTGGTATCCATCTTTTTAGTCGATTTTTGAAAACATAATTGATCCATTTACTTGTGCGATCAACTCATCGATTGTGGGAGTCAGATGACGTTCTCTTAATATTGCCTTGTTTGGATTTCTCATGTCCACACATAACCTGATTGCGTTTGAATTATGTTTTGGAACCACAACAATTTGCACATAAATGGTAGAAAAAACTGCCCAGCTCTCAATGTAACATGTTTTAAGTGTTCGAAAAAGGGACATTTTGCCAAAGTATGTCTCAGAACAGGTCAACAAAAACAATCAAGCTCAAACAATCAACAAAAATCAAGTCCAACGATGCCAAACGATGGTAATTCAACAAACAGTAACGAAAAAAGAAGAAATGAATCAACAGTGAACTATAACCAACATAATGAAGAGTCATTATCAGAGAGTTCGTTCAATCTAACTACCAGCAGAACACCATGTTTACCATATATAACTTTATCAGTAAACAAGAAGAATATCAGATTCATTGTTGATACAGGCACATCTGTAAATTTGATTAGTGACCACTACAACCAGATACAAGCAAAATCTTCCCATACAACCAGTCAGAACATTTGAAGGTGCTAGGAAAATTTCAAGCATCAATACAATACAAAGACCGCACAATCATTTCAGATATACATGTGATAACAGGAGACAGCGAGTCACTTTTATCCTATCAAACTTCTACTGATTTAAATATCATATATGTTAACACAAATTTTCTGAAGAGCAACATAGATGTTAAATATGTGAATAAGTTTTATCCTGAATTAACAAAAGGTGGCTCAAAAATAAGATCGTACATTAGATGTATTTTAAAAGAAATTTATTATAATAAAATTTTTAAGTAAATATTACTACAAAAGAAAAATTTAATGTATAAAATTAAAACCCAAAAGTAACAGTATAATAATATCAATATCGAATTTAATCTGGTTAATATGAATATATTTTTAAATTTCAGGTAAAACAAAGGACATTAAGAAATAGTGGAAGGGGGGAGAGAAAGGGGGGGGAGAGGAAGGATAGGGAGAGGAAGGGGGGAGGGGAAGGATAGGGAGAGGAAGGGGTAGAAGTGGAAGGGGGACAAGGGGACAGATTAACAGCTCAATTTCACCGCCTGCGGCGCCTGCAGTAGTAACAGTCGCAGCACAACACACAGAATATACCCTAGAAGAAGTGATAACTATGACCAAAATCTGGAAGCAAATGTCAAATAATCTAATAGTACAGCACCCGAACACCAGAGGCGCGACTGTTAGAGTACTTGGATGCAAATATAATCCTTATTCAACGCGCAATAAGATGATAAATAGCGTGAAAATAAGATTTACTCTTGTCGTTTGGGATGATTGACATAATAAATAATAATAATTTCATACGTCAATTCGAACGCCGGGTGCCTTTAGCGAGTTTTGTAGTCATTTATTGATGTAAGTATAAATTTACACTAAAAATGTCCATACATTAATTAAAAACTGCAAACCATCATACAACATACATCTTTACAGCTTTTTAGAAATCGTGTCCAAGGAAGCCGAGAAATCGAAGCGACACTTCAAGTGCCCGGTGCATATTCTGATTTTTGAAGTAATTTATTCATGTGAGTATTAATTTACCCTACAATTGACAATACATTCATTAAAAACTACAATTCATCATACATCTTTACAGAAATCGTGGCCAGGGAATAGAGGAATAGAAGCGACATATAACGTATACCTACGTTAGGGGCTGCAGTGTTCTAGTTGAACAGCTAAGTGCTTTTTTTATAATTACAATTAATTCTTGAAATTAATATGTCGACTCCGAGAAAGGTTTATTCTTGTAAGTATCCAAATTGCAAGAATGGATATTTTGTAGGATGCGGAAAACATTTTTTCAAATTTCCGCAGGAAGGAATTTTGCTTTATAAATGGAAGAAAATTTGTAATATTAAAGATTCCATCCTTTGTTCAAATTTTAGGGTATGTCAGGATCATTTCAGCGATACTGATTTTGTTAACAGTACAAGGAGTAAACTCATTAAGAGTGCATTGCCTCATGCAATTTTGACTTCAGTTTGTAATAAATCTTTCTCGGAACCCCGATGTAGCTCCACTAATGTTCAGGAACATTCTGAAGAACTCTCAATTGATTCACATACGACATCCATTTTTGAAGAACACAATTATTTTTTACCACTTCAGTTCATATCTAGTGAATCCTTGGTTGAAGAGCAGAAGCCCCCCCAGTTCTCATGCAGGAGAATATGAAAGCTTATTAGCATCTGCAAATCTTGAAACCTCAAATGAAGAAACAGGCATGCCTGTATCATCAACTGGTTTTCTAAGAGTTGCAGGTATTTCTAAGGAAGATTTGACTCCCACAAAAAAAATTATGTATGGCATTCATCGAAAGGCAATTTCAAAAATTTCAAAGCTAAAGCATAACTTGCAAAATGAACGAAATAGAGTTAAAGTTCTCAAAAATTTGAATGATGAAGGCAAATTTCAAGTTCTTGAAAATGACTTGAATTTTGTGACAAAGAGTTTCATAAATTCACAATTTAGAAATATTAAGAAAGCCGCTAGTGGAAGGAGATGGACTGTGCAGGACAACAGTTTTGCTTTAGCAATTTATAAAATGAGCCCACGATCCTATAGATATATGTCGAACTTCTTCCTTTTGCCTTCTCCAAGAACTCTGAAATGTCTGTTGTCAAAAATTCCTTTTGAATGTGGTATAAATCCTCTTATAATGGATTGTTTGAAGAACCAAGTTGACAAAAAGAATCCACTGGATCGGTACTGTGTTCTTATGTTTGATGAAATGAAATTGGACAATGGATTACACTTTGAGCATCATAGAGATGTCATATCGGGATTTGTTGATTTGGGTCACTTAGGTCGCCAGAATAAATCAGCAGACCATGCACTGGTTTTCATGGCAAGAGGTATTAGGAAAAGCTGGAAGCAGGTTATTGCCTATTATTTTACATCGAAAACGATTTCTACCATCCCATTGAAGCTGCTAATTGAGGAGATAATTCGTAAGCTGCAGAATATCAATTTGAAAGTTGTTGCAACAGTGTGTGATCAAGGGCCAACAAATCAGGCTGCACTGAGAAAGTTGATTCAGGCAGACACTTCTTCTCCTAATGACCCTTATTCTTTTTCAGTTGATGGTGAAAGTATATTGGTCATATATGAAATTCCTCATCTTCTCAAGAACACTCGAAATGCTCTTCTTCGATGTGGTTTACGCTTCAACGATGGGCATAAGTTTGCTCAGTTCAAATATATTCAATCTGCATTTGATATGGATCAGGCGAAGCGAACATACAAAATGTTACCGAGATTGAAGCCCGATTATTTCAATTTCAAAGATTCTTGGGTCAAGATGAAAGTGAAAGTAGCTGCTCGTCAACTGAGTTATTCAGTTGCATCAGCTATTGAAACTTGGGTTGCTTCAGGAGCCATGCCTGCAGAAGGGGTGCACACAGCTGAATTTGTCAATAAAATTGATTCATTATTTGACTCAATGAATGGATATTGCTTGAAATCTTCAGGTGGAAAACCTTTGAAATCTGTTTTGAGAGATGGGTCTCCTCATTTAGAGTTTTGGACAGAAATGGTTGAAGAAATAGAAAATTGGCAGTTCATTGAATTGAAGACTGGCAAAGATGTCACTAAGGAGTATAGTTTTATTTCAGGGTGGTTAATTTCAATAAGATCGATAAGGTGTTTGTGGAATCGTTTGCAGAATGTTGGATTTAATTATTTGAATCTGCGTTCGTTCAATCAGGACCCTTTAGAGAACCTGCTTTCGATAATAAGGCAGCATGGTGCCTTTAATACAAATCCAACATGTCATCAATTTGTTGCTGCATTGAAAACTGCTGTAGTTAACAGGTTATCTATGCCTGTTAATAATGGGAATTGTGAAAAAGATGACTGTTTTAATCTTAACACCCTATCATTTTTTTTAGAAAATGCTTCACGAGGAAATTCTTCCCCAACAGCAATTGCTTCTGCTGCAAGTTGTGCACAACCTAGAACTTCAAATGAAGTGGCACATATTGATGAATCGGATGTCACTGAAGTTAATGAGGAGCCTTATTTGGAAGCCATGTTTATCAGCGAACTACTGGGTGATAATCCGATAATTATGCAACAACATATGTTGCTGGATACATTTTAAAAAAAATTCAAGTACCTGACTGTGACACATGCATGAAGGACTTGATTTCAAATGAACCTGATGAAAATCATCTTTTCGTCACATTCAAGGAGTTTTCTGAATATTCAGCACTCCACTATCCTACAAAAAAAGTCATTGATTTTGTTGAAGCTGTGGGTGTCCTTGCAAAAGAATTTTTGACGAATCAAGGACATGAGGTTGGTTTGCAAGAGAAATTCACTGCGTTATTTTATCCAAAGTTTCTAACTCTTCCGTTTTGTTCTCTTCATACTTGTCGGAAAGAAATATTTAATAGATGTGCAAGACTTTCTTTTTACAAATTCGTAAAAGAAAAGAAGATTGAACAGAAAAATAGACTCCCATTAG
Organism: Halyzia sedecimguttata; assembly: GCA_937662695.2. Lineage (NCBI taxonomy): Eukaryota > Metazoa > Arthropoda > Insecta > Coleoptera > Coccinellidae > Halyzia > Halyzia sedecimguttata. Next base: position 78,116,204 of record OW569417.2, read on the forward strand.
CTGGTCCCTCATCTTCTCATTATAAAAAAATGGCCATCTTTTCAGCTTGAAGACCAATGAAATTTTAGCTGTGATATATTATTTATTTTCTCAATTATTTACTCTCTGTGATTTATTTATTTTTGAATTGTTAAGCCCCTTTACAGCTTATCCTCTGATATACCGAATTTGATATCTGTGATAATATACTATATATTTTTGACTTATTGAGCCCCTTTACAGCTCGTCCTACGTGGTATATACAAAATTTCAATATTGTGATATATTTATTTCAATTATGGTTCAATTTCAATTATGATTCAATTATTTACTCTCTGTGATTTATTTATTTTTGAATTGTTAAGCCCCTTTACAGCTTATACTTTGATATACACCAAATTTGATTACTGTGATCGTATACGTATTTATTTTTTACTTGTTGAGCCCCTTTACAGCTCTCCTATGTGATTTACTCTTTAGCTTGACATCTGTGTCACTTTCATAATAAGCTGACATACCTCTGATTCTTAGTCTCCAAATCAACAAAAAGTACACCTGAGAAAATGTGACAATAGAGAGTTCTTGAGCAAAAATTGAACATTTGAATTATCAAAAATAAGTTATCCATTTTTTTTATTTCAGTAGCTTGAAAGGGGTAAATTACAGAGAAGATCTTGAGAGCACAATGTAATTTATCCCCAACGGCAGTCGGAACACCTAAGAAGAAAGAAAACCAATGGAGTAGAAAAATTGTTTTTATGTTTGAATTGTAGTTTTTTCTTAATTTTTATTTGATTTGTTATAACAAATTTATTTTATCATTTGTGTAAGATGTTTATTTTATTTTTAGAAATATATTATTTATTTAGAAGTCTGATAGGGATAAATATTTATATTTTTTTGATTAGATTACATAAATTACTCTGTTTATTTATCTTTTTGAATGTAATAAAGCATACAATTTGTGTTTGTATTCAATTTTGAATATGCTGTATATATCATTTATTTCTGAACCTGATAGGGAGGAGCATATATTTTGCGCATTAGATTAAATAAATTATTTTGTTTATTTATCTTTCATTTCGTAATAAAACTTACAATTTGTTTGTATTTATTTTTGAATCAGCTATATATTTTATTTATTTTTAAACCTGATAGGGATGAACATAGATATTTTATGCCCTATATATTTTTACGTTTATGAAGTATTATATATCAGGAAAAATATATTTGAATTTATAATTTGTTAGTGAATTGTTATTCTACTTTCTAAGTAATATATTATTTTTGAAAAATTAGGTGAAATATTTTGTTTATTTATCTTTAATTTTGAAATAAAATTTAATTACAATAATTGTGTTTGTATTCATTCTTTAATCACTGCTAGGAATGAAATGTATCGATTGAAATTTACCTTTCAAAATAATGAGCTTTGAACGGTAAAATTCAAATTGATACGTTTTATTCAAATTCGTAATGAAAAATCTATCAACATGGAAGAGAGGTTCAAATTTACCGCCAAGTTTAGTGTTCAAATTTCGCGCCATACAAATCGTTCAGCACCCGGACACCAGGGTGCGCTATTTTTTGTTGCCGTACAATTTGTTTGAAGCTTTCACTTCTTCTAGGGTATATTCTGTGGCACAACAGGCAGAACCGGCTCCCCTTCCGGTTAAGCCAACAAAACTAAGTTATATTATAGTATGAGTAGTATATAATATAGAATCTATGTTTACCTAGAATAGGAAGAGTAGTGTTACAATATTAATTCATACTCAGCATAGTTTACATTTGTGTGAAAATGGTTATAATGTTCATTATTAATCGAGTTGTTAAGACTTCAACATTGTCCTTTCCTCGAGATAATCACAAATAAAGTTTTTAAAAAGCATCGAGTCTTTGTCAAAAACATAAGTGGCGCAGTCGGTAGGATTGTCAAAACGGTTTTTGAGGCTCAAAATTGCCAAAATAATACACCGGTCGTTTCAACGTTCATTTGACAATCGACAACAAAAACGAACTTGGTCATCGGCAGGCATCGATTGAACAGAAATCGTCAACGTACCACCAGGATCAAGCAGAAGAAAGCTTTTGGGTAGAGAAATTATAGATCAGTACGGAGATTCTGTCAACGAATCTGCTGTCTATAATCGTTGTATCTCCCATTGCTGAAGAAAAGAAGAAAGAAAACATCTTTAATGCAGATCTTTGCGTAAGTGTTTTCACATCCTTTTTCTCTCAATTTTCCCAATATTCCAATTTAAATAATTATAGTTATTCGAGTTGAAACCCAATTATTTTATCTCATTTTCTACATAATAAATAATAAGTAATTTATGAGTAATATCGAAAGAGATAGAAGTCCCCTTAGAAGGTTAGATAGAATAGAAGAAGAAATGGCATTCCCTCAAATGCACAAACATCATATTGATTCGATACCTGAGTTTGACGGTAATCCAGCGACGCTGGCTATTTTCATACAATCCAGTGAGTATTTGATAGATACTTTTACAGATCGTAATGACCCGGCGAACCCACAAAACGAATTTTTGTTGAGAGCCATATTAGGAAAATTAAAAGGTAGAGCTTTAAATTTAGTAGGTAGTAGAGGTATTTTAAGTAATTGGTTGTCTGTGAAAAATTTACTTCTCCAATTTTTCTCAGACCAGCGTGACGAAAATTGTTTAGTAAGTGATTTACTCCATTTGAGAGAATACAGAAATGAAAACCCCATTAATTTCGGTAATAGATGTCAGGACCTATTGAGTCTACTATTAACAAAAGTCCAATTGACAGAACAAAATTTAGAAATTAGACGAATAAAAATCCATTTATATGAAAACCAAGCACTAAATGCATTTCTCAGAGGCCTTAATTCAAATTTAGCCATAAGATTGGGAAATCCTGTTAATTTGGAACAAGCTATAGGATTCGCTATTCAAGAAGAAAACTTTGCGTATGCAAAATATAATCTTAATCGCGGTACAAGTAATTATCCGAATAGAAACATAAGTACATCACCTAGACCTATAACGTATCAAGTTAGTCCGGCAGCACAACCGCCTATCGTATATCCATCATTTCCTAGAAATCAGAGTGCGACCTACACAGTACCAGTGTTTAATCAGGCTAGACAACCGCCTTATCAAAATAAATTTGTAAACGCGTGTCCAACAAATTCTTTCCTGAATAGATCTCAAGGAATGAGCCATCACAAGCCTAATTTTGCCTATAAATCAATCAAAAATGAACCAATGGACACATCTTCATCAAACACGAGACGTACAATGAAACCCCAAAATTATTTCCAACCAAGCAATCAATCAGCAAAATTCGTTTCCGAGGAATTATTTCAACAAAATGTAGATGAGGAACCTATTTCTGATTACCAAAATTATATTGAACAAGAGCATGAGGAATATCATAATTATTATAATGAAAACGACACTCATTCCTCAGAATATTATACAGAGGAACCGTTTGAAACCAGTGAATGTCCAGAAAATTTTCATTTAGTCACATTGTCGAAAAACCACCCTTGATAAATCTCACGAACATTAATAATTCCACATTACCGTTTATTAGAATTCCCGGAGTTGAATTAAAATTTTTGATAGATACAGGTAGCTCAAAAACAATCATCAGTCCCCGAATAGTCCAAAAATATTACTATAACTTCATTAAGTACATGCCATTCAAAATAAAAACCGCCCATCAAACAACATTCCATAAATATATTGCACGTATCCCACTTCCAAAAATTTTTAAAGTAAATGATCATTTCGACTTCCACATTTTTGAATTTAATTCAGAATATGACGGATTGATAGGAATGGATTTATTGAGACACTTAGGTGCTAATATCGATTTAAAGAAGAATGTCTTATATACTAAAACTGGACCTATTCCTATTTATTTTAAACAAGTACGGAATTATTCATACAATTTGCCACCCAGATCACAACGTGTGATAAAAGTACCTGTACAGTGTAATTCTCTTAATCATGGCATGATCGATTATATCCAAATCTCAAAAGGAATTGAAATACCACAGTGTCTTGGTAATATTCAAAATCAAGAAGCTTTAGTTATGGTGATTAATAGTAACGAAATTTCAAGTCATATAAAAATTAATCCACTCCCTATATTAGAAGTTAATTTAGAAGAAATACATAATGCAAGCGATAGTTCTTTAAGTTTGTATGATCGTACTAGGGATAATTTTCTCAAAGAAAATCTGAAAAACCTACGATTGGAACATCTAAACATAGAAGAAAAAACGGCAATCCGAAAACTTTGTTATGAGTATAGAGACATATTTCATTGCTCTAAAATACCACTTAGCTTCACGAACGAAGTAAAACATGAGATTCGCACTACGGACGAGATTCCCATATTCAAAAAGGCCTACAGGGTACCCGAAGCTCAACAAACAGAGATTCAAAAACAAGTGGATGAACTTTTGAAGGATGATATCATCCAACCCTCCAACAGCCCATGGAGCAGTCCAGTGATTATAATACCAAAAAAAGTAGACGCATCTGGAGAGAGAAAATATCGATTATGCGTCGACTATAGATTATTAAATCAAAAGTGTATCGATGATCAATACCCTCTTCCAAATATCACAGAAATTTTAGACAAATTAGGGAAATGTAAATACTTTTCTACATTAGATCTGGCATCAGGCTACCACCAAATAGAAATGCATTCAAAAGATATACCTAAAACAGCATTTTCTACACCTAGAGGTCACTACGAATATAAAAGGCTTCCTTTTGGACTCAAAAACGCCCCTCGTACCTTCGAAAGAGTCATGGATAATATCCTAAGAGGAATCATGAATGAAGCTTGTGTAGTTTATCTGGATGATATTGTAATTTTCTCAACATCTTTAGAAGAACATCTAGAGAAACTTCGAAAAGTTTTTGACCGCCTCAGATCAGCAAATCTTAAAATGCAAATGGACAAATCCGAATTCCTAAAGAAAGAAGTGCAGTTTCTTGGACACATTATTACACCTGAGGGATTGAAACCAAATCCTGGAAAAATAGAGGCTGTTATGCAATATCCTATTCCAAAAACTGTGACAGAACTTAAAGCTTTTCTTGGACTCACAGGGTACTACCGTAAATTTATAAAGGACTACGCAGCAATAACTAAACCTCTAACAAATTGTTTAAAAAAAGGAAAGAAAATAATACACTCAAAGGAATTCGTGGACGCAGTAAATAAATGTAAGGAAATTTTGATGAACCCACCACTCTTACAGTATCCAGACTTCAACCAAAACTTTATTGTAACGGCTGATGCTTCTAATTATGCAATAGGTGCAATTTTGTCACAAGGTAAAATTGGTTCCGATCGACCAATATGTTATGCATCTCGAACGCTCAATCAATCAGAAGAACGATACAGTAAAATAGAAAAGGAATTATTGGCAGTGATTTATGCGGTAAAATATTTCCGTCCATACTTATATGGTAGAAAATTTACCATCTATACGGATCACCGACCACTCGTATGGCTAGCGAAATTGAAAGAACCTAATTCCAAACTGCAGCGATGGAAAATTCGACTAGAAGAGTACGATTACGAATTGGTTTATAGAAAAGGCTCCATTAATACAAATGCAGATGCCTCATCTAGAATTCAGATTAATCCAATAGATACGGAATCACTAACCCCCAATATCGATCAACAGGAACTTGACCAACTATTAGAAGATGCCATTCAAGCTGAAGTTTCAGAAGAGGAAGTACAAAAAATTATTCAGGAACTAAATCAGGAAAATCGGGAAAAACAAACTAAGAAGAAGTCCAAAAATCCAGGCAAAAAACGTAAAGGTAAACAACAGCCGGAATCGAGCAAGAACGCACAGCCTGTATCGCAAGATGCACTAGAGGACAACGAATTCGATGATCTATCTACTCACACGGAAGATACGACACAAGAACAATATCCTAGTATTAGAATATCATCCGACGTTATTGACTCAAAACCAAATCAATTTTTCATCAAGGAAGTATATAGAAACCCAAAACCTGTTAGAAAAGAAACACTAGGAAAAATAACTCGATACTTCGTGGAAATAAGTAAAGATAACAATGAGAGTGAGATTAAGAAATTCCTGAAAGAATTCACTGCAGATAAAAAGCGGTATTATATGCATTTTTCGTCGGAAAACATTTTTAAAACATTCAGCAAGATATCAAATAAACTGTTCAACAGAGACGGACCCGATATAGTTTATTGCACCGAACGTCGAGAATTGCTAACAGAACCTGACTTAATTAACGACGCAATTCAACAACAACATGAAGGAAAAACAAACCACCGAGGAGTTAACGAAACTATTAAACAGCTTCAAAGAAAATACTATTTTCCGCTCATGCAGGAACATGTGGCGAACTATATAGCAAATTGCGAAACCTGTAAAAAACATAAATACGAAAGACACCCACCAAAAATTAGTATGATGTTAACAGACACCCCAAATAAACCCTTCGAAAAAATTCATATTGATATTTATACACTTGAAAATACAAAATTTCTTACCGTAGTAGACGCATTTACAAAATTAGGTCAAGCAATCGAAATTAAATCGAAAAATTCAATTGACATATTAAACGCATTACTAGAATACTTTCGTTTTTATGGAACACCAAATACAATTAGTTCAGATCAAGGAATGGAATTTTTCGGACATGTCGTAAGGGAGTTGTTAGAAACTCATAAAATAAAAATTCATTTTACAACGGCTCACCATCCGGAATCAGACGGAATCATAGAAAGATTTCACTCTACAATAGCTGAACATATTAGAATTTTGAGATCAACATCGAAAGAACCTATAAGTATTCTTATGAAATATGCAATATTAGCCTACAACAATTCAATTCACTCAGCAACTGATTTAACTCCGTTAGAACTTACTTTTGGTCACACAAGTTTAAAAGACCCTTTAGATATTTTATATGATAAGCAAATGTACAGTAATTATCTTCAAAAACATAAAGAACAGTTATCTTTAGTATATGATAGAGTTCAGGAACGGCTAGAAAATAGAAAAGAAAATTTAGTCGAGAAAATAAATCAACAAGTTAAAAATCCTTTCTTAGTAGGTCAAACTGTGTATGAAAAAAGTTACAAATATGCTCGTAACAAAACTGGAGAAAAATTCAGTGGCCCATTCAGAATTACGAAATTACTACCAGGAAATAAAGCACTTATACAAAAACCTGAAGGTAATAAATCAAAACAAAATGTAGGTAGAACTGTTCATTTGAAAAATCTAAGACAGCCAATTCTTACAGGACAGTCACCTGCGGAATCCTCGCCACAGCCTTCATCGTCTCGCAATGTGCAGACATAGCAATTACACATATCACAGATAACCCAGGGTTACTGCCTTTAAAGTTAGGTAGATCTAAGTTAGTAGATAGGTACTGGTCTTTAATACAAATATTCGATTTAAATATTGTTAAGATGGAATTTAATCATTTAGTTTCTAATTATAGTAAGCTGAATACTTCTTTCCATAATTCTCTTCATGGTAAAAGTTATGTTCGAGAAATTAATAACTATAAGTATATTTTGGATTATAAAATAGAGGATACGATTAGCAAATTCCTTCTCTTGAACATTGGAGACACTCATTGGAGAAAAAGGGGTTTAATTAATGGTCTAGGTACAGTATGGAAATCAATAACAGGTAATTTAGACCAAACAGATGCTGATAAATAAGACAGTGCAATAGAAAATATTAAGAGTAATCAACAAAAAATTCTAAATGTGGCAAACTCTCAAATAAGTTTAACTGAAAAAGCTATCGATACATTCAATAATTCAATGAATAAATTTCAATAAAATCAATTTCTCCTGGAAAGTAGAATTAGCCAGATCAATTCCTGGATGAACAATATGAGTTTAGATTCATGGGATGACTTTACTTTCGTTATATTAAATGCTGTATTTACATACCTAATAGGTGCCGTTAGTATAATTAGTGACATTTTAAATAATATAGAAATAGCCATTTCTTTTGCTAAGTTAAATTATGTACATTCCTCCATTATTACTCACAAAGAACTACAGAAAGAATTATCCATTATCGAATCTCATCTCAAACAGGGTACATTACCTTTATCTTTGAATGAAGAGCATATCATCTCGGAATACTATTCAATAATAAATATTAAATGTTATATTAGTAATAATCAAGTAAAATTCATTTTAGAAATTCCCATTGTAGAAAAGAATGACTATAATTATTATGCCCTATATCCTCTACCTATGCCTCACAAAAATTCCTTCAAACTAATTATTCCACGAGCCAAATACCTTTCATTAAGTGAAAACAAATATGCATTAATGGATGAACCCTGCAAAGAAGTCAACCAAATGGGCTTTCTGTGCGATGAACCGAGTGTGCAGCTGTCCCAAAATAATCCATGTGAAGTTGACCTGGTCAGTTTCAACAACAACTACCAAAACTGCCTCATACAAACCATCTCATTAGAACACACAAAAATTCAAAAAGTTGATGCCAGCAAATGGATCGTCGTTACAGCCAGACAAATTACGGCAACTAAAAAGTGTAGTGATAGTGAAGAAAAAATCGTTTTGTGTGGAACATATATGATTTCAGTCATCGATAACAAATGTGAATTAATAGTAGAAAAATACATACTGAAAAATTTTCAAACCAGCATTTCGAAAATTAAACCAATTAATCTGCCAAATATTGAAATCGTTCAACAAAATATTGATTTCAAGCCCAATATTCCAGACATTCCATTCAAACTGGATGAAATTAATTTTGATAATTTGAAAAATTTGAAAGAACATCTTGAACATAACAAAAGACAAATAAATTCTGTCTTAAATCCTGTAGGTAATTCATTATAACAATATAAGTTTATATACTGTTTTCATTTATATGTTTATTGTAATAGTGATTTTTTATATAGTAATTAAAAAACTTGACCTCTGCTCAACTCCAAATATTGAAAATAAGGGAGAAAATATATCAAACCCTTTAGAAGAAAACCAACTAAAAAATTGAGTCATAAAAACCCAATTTTTTCTCTTAGGCAGGGAGGAGTTATATTATAGTATGAGTAGTATATAATATAGAATCTATGTTTACCTAGAATAGGAAGAGTAGTGTTACAATATTAATTCATACTCAGCATAGTTGACATTTGTGTGAAAATGGTTATAATGTTCATTATTAATCGAGTTGTTAAGACTTCAACATTGTCCTTTCCTCGAGATAATCACAAATAAAGTTTTTAAAAAGCATCGAGTCTTTGTCAAAAACATAAGTACTATCGCATATAAATAACACAGCTTTTCAAGAAGATATGGAGAGTGAGACTTCGTCGACAGACGAAGTCTTAAAAAATATTTAGATTAAAGTAAGATATAAAAATTTTTTGATTAATTAGTTAGTTTTTTGTTTTTTATTTTGTTGTTTAATTGTGTTTAAGTTTAGTTATTATATTAAAGTTTAGTTATTTCTAATATTTTTTTTTATGTTGTTGCATTGTTTGGTATAAATGTTGTTGCTTCGTTACAATGATTTTTCCTTATTTTGACTCGATCAAATTGAAGCTTAATAACTAGTAGTATATTGTCGTCATAAAGACGTGTGTAAAATTTGTAAGAACCGTACCCCTTGAAAATTAAAAATTGGTTCAAGCACTGACGTGAAGTCAGGAGTTTCTGCGCATATGTTCTATTGTCCGTTCTCCTGTATTGTATACTCTTAATCGAATTTACCATGGTAAATTATATTATCCAATATGTCCAATTCAAGAGAAAGGACAATAGAATTCACCATAATAAATTCGTTTAAGAGTGTCCACTAAAGGAGAATGGACAAGAACATATGCACAAAAGCTCCTAAATTCACGAAAAAAAATTGATTCAAGTACTGACGTGAAGTCAAGAGCTTTTGCGTGTATGTTCTATTGTCCATTCTTCTGTATTGAGCACACTCAAACGAATCTACCATGGTAAATTCTATTGTCCGTTCTCCTGTATTGGACCCTCTTAATCGAAAAAAAAAATTGGTTCAAGCACTGACGTGAAGTCAGGAGCTTTTTTGCGAATTTGTTCTATTGTCTATTCTCCTGTATTGAACACACTTAAACGAATTTACGATGGTGAATTCTATTGTCCGTTCTCCTGTATTGGACCCTCTTAATCGAAAAAAAATTGGTTCAAGCACTGACGTGAAGTCAGGAGCTTTTGCGCGTATGTTCTATTGTCCATTCTTCTATAATGAACTCTTCTTAATCGAATTTACCATGATGAATTCTATTGTCCATTCTCCTGTATTGGACACTCTTCTTAATCGAATTCACTATGATGAATTCTATTGTCCATTCTCCTTTATTGGAGACCCTTCTTAATCGAATTTACGATGATGAATTATATTGTCCAGAATGGACAATAGAATTCATCTTGGTAAAATCAATTAAGATGAGTCTCCAATACAGGAGAATGGACAATAGAATTCATCATGGTAAATTCGATTAAGAGTGTCCAATAAAGGAGAATGGACAATAGAATTCTTCATGGTAAATTCGATTAAGGCTGGTTTTCCTGTCACGCTGACGGTCGGCGCTGACGGTCAGAGCTGATTGGAAGCTCGGATCCTTTTAGTATCGCGCTGATCACATAGAGAAATAGAAGGATGCTATTGTCTCTGGCTCACTGAATGTGGAGGCTTGTCGGTGCCAGCTAGTCAGCGGCGCCGACGCGCCGGCGCGTACGTGCGCGTATATAGCTCAGCGCTGACGGCCGTCAGCGCTGCGTGACTCGAATACGCTACCTATAGCTACATACATATTGACCCATCAGCGCCGACCGTCAGCGTGACAGGAAAACCAGCCTAAGAGTGCATATAAAACGTTTGAATGGACCGGTTCATCTTTTACATAATTATTTTTAGATTTCAGATTGATTAAGTTAGCATTTACTAGTGATACATTTGATCCTGGATCATAAATCGCAGGTATTTCTAAAATATTGTTCAATCTTATTTTGAGTTCAATCAATGGTGGCACAATTAGTTTTTTGGATCATCAGTACTCAATTCTACATCTAAAGTTAAATTGTTTACTTGCTTCGTGTTGTTACCTATCTTCTCTTGTTCCTTAAACCAGCATTCGGACTCGGGATGAAATCTTACAAGGTGTCTTTTCAGTTCTTTCCTTGTTATAGGGTTTATACTTTTTTACTTCAAATTTTTGCTTTAACACTAAATGCTCTAATTTACCTATTTCGTTATGTAAATCTTCAGTCTTTTCTAATTTTTCCCTATCAATTCTGTCAATTATATAATTTGGTAAACCCATGGCGATAAGATTTATAAGTGTTTCACTGTCAATTGTTTTCCTTACTTGCAGTAAAAGTTTTTCTTTCTTCATGGAGTATTCCAACAATGAACCTGCTTGGTACTTGAATAACATCGCATATCTTATTGGAGACCAACCTTTACTAGAAAATGTATTACAAACATTTTCTTTCCATTCATTCCATTCTGCCGTAATAGTGAGCTTGAGTAGTGTACTATCATACCAATCTGCAGCAACTTTTTCCATTAATGATTTTAAACTTTCAATATTTTCCTCACTTCTGTTGATCCCAAATCGTTCACATTCTTTTTCAAGAGTACTCAACCATTGATCTGCATTTGAATTTTTCCATCAAATTTTTCAATGGCAAAGTCCTTAGCCAGTAACGCTACATTTTTTTCTTGAACTTCTTCTTGATTTTTTTCAAGAATTTTTTCCAATAGCTTCACTAGTGTTTGTTCTGAGGCATTTGTGGTTGTATCAATGCTTCCCTCACTTATTTCTTCTAAATATTCATCCTCAAATTGTAGATTTCCATCTTCATCACAATAAGTCTCTTCCAATTCTTTATTTAATTTCACCCGTACTCTTCTCATTTGTCCTCTTTGTGAGCAAGCTTTCTTTACTTTGGAAAATGTTGGGGTGTTCATTAACTCCTTGTGACGACACGCGTTGAAGTGTTCTTGTGGAATTTCAAAAATACGTCCATCAATAGTGGTAATTCTAGTCACACAAAGGACATTCCATTTTCCATCTGAAGCAGCTAGCAACTTGTTTCTCTGTATTTAATAAAGAAACAACATTCAATGTTATCATTCACAATTCTTTTCTTACGATTACTCTATACAACTTCTTATTACTATCTTATCTCAATTCATCTATTGACATCTCAATTAATTATATCTATTGACATCTCATCACTTATTATCTATTTAGGAGACCTAACTTACCGACCGGTTTACGTGGGTAATTCAAAATGATTAAAGGTAGAAACAGACTATGCCCACGTACGCCACGTACGCGACGCAACGTGATATCTGGACCCTTGAATTTACATGCCTAGAAACACACTACACCGACGCTATCATACGCAACGCTATCCCACGCGGCCCACGCAACGCGTTATCCGCCGATCCAGATCGACGTGGGAAGGTGGAGGGGATTGCTAGTGTGTTTCTATAGAAACTTACATTCACAATGCGTCAATTTGAATTTTGAAAAATGGGAGATGAACAATTCATTGATTTGGTTAGACGATAATATGTCATTGATAATATTAAATGCACTGAATTTCGTGACACAACATTAACACTCCAATACACGCGCCCCCTAATAAGACTTAAGTACACGCGTGGTATCTGTCAGATGACTGTTCTCTTATTTGTCAAAAGTGAGTAGTATAATTGTTTTTTCGCAATTTGGCAGGAATAATGGCAACGGCGAGCTTGAGGAATACTAGGGCGGGGGACCACGCTTCCCTCCCTCCATCAAAATTAGGACGTAAAAAAAAAGCACTGACGTGAAGTCAGTACTCTTTGGCGCGCGTGTTCACGGTGGCTAATTTGAATTGAATGATTCAAAAATTAACAGTGCTGTATCTAAGCTGCCATCAGGATAGAGTAACAAAGTTGGAAAAGAACACAAGTGACTCTCCTTAGTCGCACAAGCTCCTAGAAGATTTGGGAGGGTCAGTATAATCCTAATCATGTTTATAGCACGCGCGCCAAAGCAGATTGACTTTTTACACTTTTTCTTTCATTGTTAAGTCAATCTGCTTTTGCGCGCGTGCTATAAACACGATTAGGATTATACTGACCCTCCCAAATCTTCTAGGAGCTTGTGCGACTAAGGAGAGTCACTTGTGTTCTTTTCCAACTTTGTTACTCTATCCTGATGGTAGCTTAGATACAGCACTGTTAATTTTTGAATCATTCAATTCAAATTAGCCACCGTGAACACGCGCGCCAAAGAGTACTGACTTCACGTCAGTGCTTTTTTTTTTTTTCAAGTTCCTTCAACAAATATAGCTATCAATACAGTTTGGCTGTTAGTTTTACCGTAGATCAGAAAAAAATTCGGTTGTGGGTCCTCCGTTAGGGACGAAATTGCATCTTCTCCAAATCCGAAAGCATTTTAATATAGATCTACCGAATATAGTTATTTATAAATTCGCCTCAGGGCCACCATACAGACATTTCAAATCGGAAACAACGCTATTTCCCCCAAACTGACTTGTGTCCGTGCACTGAATTGACATGAATATTCTTTTGAAACCTCACAATATCGGCTCATTACTCCCAACATAACCCAAACAACCCAAAACCATTCACTTCTCGTCTGCGCAAGCGCAGTATACTCGTGGCTGCAAGTCCTCCCAAAATTACACACCTCACAAAAAACTCCGATTCTCCAACACTAGTGGTTCAGGAGATATCGCTTCTTGAATCCACGCATGCGCAGACCCTCACCAGGGGATTCTATAGCGGAAAAGCATCCGCCACCCCAAAACCCCAATCCTCTCTGACGAAAGCACCACCAGTTAAATCACTGATGGTCTGCTCATGCGCATAACGAAAAATGCCCGTAAGAGGTTACATCCATTTCGAAATTAGCCCCAGGGCCACGGTACGGACACTTTAACTCTGAAACAACGCTACAGCCCCCAAAATGACTTGTCCTTGCACTGAATTGCTATGAATATTCTTTTAAAACCTCATAATATCGTCTCAGCACTCCCAACATTACCCATCCAACCCAAAAACAGTCACTTCTCTTCGGCGCATGCGCAATCTACTCGCGGCTAAAAGTCCTCTCAAAATAACGCACCTTAAGAAAAACTCCGATTCTCCAACACTAGTGGTTCAGGAGATATCACATCTTTAATCCACGCATGCGCAGACCCTCAACAGGGGATTCTATAGAGGAATAGCATCCGCCACCCCAAAACCCTAATCCTCTCTGACGAAAACACCACCAGTTAAATTACTGATGGTCTGCTCATGCGCATAACGAAAAATGCCTGTAAGGGGTAACATCAATTACAAAATTAGCCCCAGGGCCACGGTACGGACACTTTAACTCGGAAACAACGCTACATCCCCCAAACTGACTTGTCCTTGCACTGAATTGCTATGAATATTCTTTTAAAACCTCATAATATCGACTCAGCACTCCCAACATAACCCATCCAACCCAAAAACAGTCACTTCTCTTCTGCGCATGCGCAATCTACTCGCGGCTAAAAGTCCTCTCAAAATAACATACCTTAAAACTCCGATTCTCCAACACTAGTGGTTCAGGAGATATCACATCTTTAATCCACGCATGCGCAGACCCTCAACAGGGGATTCTATGGAGGAATAGCATCCGCCACCCCAAAACCCTAATCCTCTCAGACGAAAACACCACCAGTTAAATCACAGATGATCTGCTCATGCGCATAACGAAAAATGCCTGTAAGCGGTAACATCAATTTCAAAATTAACCCCAGGGCCACGGTACGGACACTTTAACTCGGAAACAACGCTACATCCCCCAAACTGACTTGTCCTTGCACTGAATTGCTATGAATATTCTTTTAAAACCTCATAATATTTACTCAGCCCTCCCAACATAACCCATCCAACCCAAAAACAGTCACTTCTCTTCTGCGCATGCGCAATCTACTCGCGGCTAAAAGTCCTCTCAAAATAACACACCTTACAAAAAACTCCGATTCTCCAACACTTGTGGTTCAGGAGATATCACATCTTTAATCCACGCATGCGCAGACCCTCAACGAAGGATTCTATAGAGGAATAGCATCCGCCACCCCAAAACCCTAATCCTCTCTGATGAAAACACCACCAGTTAAATCACTGATGGTCTGCTCATGCGCATAACGAAAAATGCCTGTAAGGGGTAACATCAATTTCAAAATTAGCCCCAGGGCCACGGTACGGACACTTTAACTCGGAAACAACGCTACATCCCCCAAACTGACTTGTCCTTGCACTGAATTGCTATGAATATTCTTTTAAAACCTCATAATATCGACTCAGCACTCCCAACATAACCCATCCAACCCAAAAACAGTCACTTCTCTTCTGCGCATGCGCAATCTACTGGCGGCTAAAAGTCCTCTCAAAATAACACACCTTACAAAAAACTCCGATTCTCCAACACTAGTGGTTCGGAAGATATCGCATCTTTAATCTACGCATGCGCAGACCCTCATCAGGGATCTGAATTCTATGGAGGAATAGCATCCGCCACCCCAAAACCCCAATCCTCTCTGACGAAAACTACAGCAGTTAAAGGACTTCTCATCTGCGCATGCGCAATACGGAAAATGCCCGGAAAGGACAGCATGAACCTCAAAAACATATGTTTCGGCATTAAAAGCAAAGTATTCCGCAAAATAGTAGCAATTTTTTTATTTTTTTCATGTCACGTGATCTTCACGAAATTTTGCAAAAGTGTTTGCTTTGGTCTTTTGCATCTAACTACTGAGTTTCAATTTAATCAGATCAGTATTTTTCGAGTTATCGTGAAAACAAAATTTTCAAATTTCCAAAATTTTTTTTTGCCACTTTAGGGCCGTCCGTTCAACAGAAAACTTCGCAGGCATATAAAGGTCATGATTCTACAATCAGACGCCAAATTTCAAAAAGATCGAGTGATCGGTTCCGGAAATATTCATAAAAAACGTTTTTATTAAAAACGGCCTTAACTCCGAACCGCTCGGTCGATTTCGCCCGTTAACGAAGTTGTCCGAGATATTTACGCTACGAAACTACCCTGCAAATTTCAACGCTCTAAGTCGTTCCGTTCGAGAGTTATCGTGCTAACGGCCGGACCGGCCGGCCGGCCGGCCGGACCGGACGGACAGAATGGAATTTGACCTCGAATTCTTCATCAGGGAGTCGAACCCAATCGTTTGAGACCATTTTCGAAAAAAAATTCGAAAAATACAGACATTGTGACGAAATGATAGCACGCTGTTCCTTGCGGAACACGCGCGCAAAAACAGAACTGGTCATCTGTGAGATGACGCGCGTGTATTGGAGTGTTAAGCAATGCAGCATGGGAAGATATAGCAAAACAACAGTGCAAGCCTGCCAAGTACCTACCTGCTACTATATTTTCCTTTAACATATTTGTACTGTATTGGGTAGGTGTTGTAATTATTTATATGTATCCACTATGTAGGAACGTTTAATACTGAATAAATTAATAATTGTCGGTACCTGTTTCTCTATTTATACCGTGTATCCAATATCTTCTCTTCTTTTTGTTCTTGTGGCATGGACAGATGGACATATCGAAGTAAAAATAAATAACAAACATAGGTAATATATCGTCCTCAAATTCACTCTCAGAATCAGAAAACATACTCGTAGTACACTATAATGCACCTGAGAAATGACCCCAACGTCTTATGTCAATATGCGTTGCATACGACGGACATATTCAGGTAAAAGCAACAAACTTAATATATCGTCCTCACCAAAAAATCAAAAAACCTAGTACCCACACTGTCAAATGACAACGTCTGACGTCAATATGCGTTGCATACGTGGGACAAGTGTGCACGCTAGCTCTCCGACGTTGCGTCGCGTACGTGGCGTACGTGGGCATAGTCTGTTTCATAATGTCAAACGGAATTGAAAATGTATTTCTGAACAGTTTGGTAGATGTACGCATGTAAAAAATTTGAAATTTCTATTCGCTAAGTTCATAGGCAGAGTTTTTTGGTCACTGAGTCGAAAATGAATAGTGCAAGGAAGTCGAGCATAATTTACGAGTAGTTCTGTAATTATGGAAGATGAACTTATATTATTAAGTAATATTTTGGACAATAATTATGAACCTCCAGCGAAAAAAAGATGTTCACTTCTGATGTGGAGCGGACAAAGATCCAATTATTTAGAACGGGATTTCCAACTAATGTACAGGTAGCTATTCCTTAGTAACACTATTTAATATTTCCGACATAAGTATTCTGGTTTGAGTTCCATCTGGAGTGATTACATTAGATTTGTTTCATAACATAAAACTGACTATTTCATTTACTTAATTTTTCAGAATGATTTCTGATACTTTTGTACAATTGAAGCCAAAATTGGGCCATCATATAAAGATAAGATGCAAAGGGGTGACAATTCGCTGATTGTGAAAATATTGGATAGAAATAAATAAATTGAGGAAACTTAATAAAATAGTAACATAACCCAATTCCGTCACAACGTACAAATGACAGCAAACATATACCCCAGAATGTTTGCATTGAACATTGAAGAGAACTCATTATAAAAGGGAATTAAAGGAATGAGAATGTCATTTGTTCTCGAAAATTACCCTATTTCTTTTTGACACTTGCTAGCTTTCGTATTGAATGTGCTGCAGCTTTCATTAGCCTTTCTGGTCGATTATGTTTATCTCCTCACATGCAGCTTGAATCGATATGTAGCTTCAGATTTTATGTACCATTTATTTTCAATGCTATGTGAAAGATCATAGAAGATTTTAGTATACTCTGAATTCAACCCATTTCAAAATAGGACATCTTCCAGATATTTCTACAATTTTTAGTCGAGCATTTGGCAGTGCTATTGAATGATGAAAGCAATATTCCGAGAGGAATGTATTACCAACATGATGGGGCTCCGGTACATTTCACCTGTGAAGTAGTAGAGCATTTGAATGGAGTTTATCCAGATCATTGGTTTGGTAGAGGAGGAACTTATGACTCGCCTGTAAGATCCCCAAATCTTACAAGCTTGGATTATTTCTTCTGGGAACACTTGAAAAATAAAGTTCCGAAGAAATCGTGGAAAGGGAGCAACTGATTAATCGTATTCAAGCCTCATGTGAAGAGATACGAAATCGACCAGAAATTATAAAGAAGCTGTAATGCATTTGATCACAAGAGCAAGAAAATGTTTAGAAGGGGGAGGAAGTATTTTCGAAAACAAGTTATCGTCCGCCTAATTCGTTAACCTGCTAAGTCCATTTTTTGGCCAATTTCACTTTTTGAGCTGGTTATGAAGTTTAGATGTTTACCTTCTTTACAGCGAAAGAAATAAGGTCGATATTAACTTTCAATTGCGTAGAAAAGCCGTCCACGAAAAACTGCTTTCTAACCCATAGCAAATCTACCTAACGAAAACCTGCTAAATCCTATTAGGGCCTCCTTTTCGATCCTAAGGTGACTTACATTCGGACTCTTCATTATGAAAGCAATGGATCCATTCTCTTTAAAACTTTTGATAAGGATAAATGGAAACCTTTACCACATAGAAGGTCTTCAAGATTTCATTCTTGTGAGACTAGTGATTTAACACAAGTGGACCAAAACCGACGTAAAATTACTCTCAGGAAGTTTGAGGAATTGCAGGAAATCAAAAAGACTCTTCCATGTAACTATCATAATAAATATTATGATAATTTACCACATGAGTAGTTTATTTACTTCATCGAATTTACCATGGTAAATTCGATAAAGAATGTCCGATACAGGAGATCGTACAATAGAATTCACCATTGTAAATTCGATTAAGAGAGTCATCCAATACAGGAGAATGGACAATAGAACATACGTGCAAAAGCTCCTGACCTCACGTCAGTGCTTGAACCAATTTTTTTTTTGTAATTTTTGAAAATTTTCTGCTGGTAAGGTCCTCACAAAATTTTACACACGTCTTCATGTCGATATTCTACAACTAGTTACCAAGCTACAATTCGATCGAGTCTTTTTTTTTGAGTTATCGAGGAAATAATATTCCAGGTGGGTATAACTCCGAATTCGTTAGACCGATTATGCTCAAAAACGAACTTAATCCTCCCATTCGGATGTGCAACCTACTCTGAAAATTGTAAGTCCCTATCTCCTTTCGTTCGGCAGTTATCGAGGCAACGGTCACCCAAGTTTGAACAAGAGCGCCAAAGCTCCTGTCCACAGGACTTTCCCACTTTTCCAATTTGGTTTCTGTGTGTTAATTCTCAAGAATTTACGTAATTAAATTCAAAACGGAGATCTATGACCCATCTCATGTTGGATTTATGGGTAGTTCTCACGAAATGTTCCACTTTGGTGTTCATGACAGTTTTCTGCTACATAAAACTGGTTTAATCGTTTAATTCTCTATTATTATATCCTTTTGAAATGTAACAATCACTAAAAAGAATAAAAAATTGCAAAATCTCAAAAATTTTAATTTTCAACGCTAGTTTTCTTTCCAGAAGAATTGAAAACCTCACCTCCGTGACTGTTCCTCTTAGTTATCGCATTGTCCTGAACTTAAAATTATAGCATTAATGGAATTCTGGCACAGCGTATTTCTAGTTCATTATCCACAATTAACTAAATAATGTTGACATGATAAAATCTCAATAAAAAAATTATCGGTGTTCGAATTATACTTATATTAGTCGATGTTCCTGCATTATCTATCACCTCCGTGAAGCGACATTGTAATTTTACTCTTTAATCGCAAGATGACGGTATCTTCATCGTGGACCGCCTGGAATATCGGTTGATGCGCAGGTAATACTGACCACTTGAGATTTGAACTTCAAAGTGTAACTTATTGGTTAAATTCTTACCCAAGTGATAAAGACGTGTATGGGAAATTTGGGATTCTCACTTCCGTGAAGATGAATTGTAAGGTAGGAGATTATTTTATTCAATTATTTGTTATCTGAATATACTTAATTACGAAAGTTATTTAATGAGTTAAAATATTGTTTTGAAGCCTTATTCTTTAAATGAGATATTCTATAAAAAAGTAAAATTTCTCACCTCCGTGAATCTCACCTCCGTGAATATAGTAATTCACGGAGGTGAGGTACTCTTCACGGATGTGATAATAATATTCTGTTCCTCCTTTCAGGACATGAATTCTAACATTATTAAAAAAAAAATAATAAAAAAGTTACTGCAGCTCATGAAGAACAGAAGAAAAAACAACGAAAATCTATGAGAAGACTTCATGAAGCCCGAAAAAATGATCCTGAATTATACGAAGAAGAAAAACGTAAAGATCGAGGGCTATTATAAAAGAAAAAAGGAAGGAAAAATATTCTGGATATGCCCGAAAGAGAAAAATTGGTTCAAGCACTGACGTGAAGTCAGGAGCTTTTGCGCGTATGTTCCATTGTCCATCCTCCTGTATTGGACACTCTTAATCGAATTTACCATGGTGAATTCTATTGTTCGTTCTTCTGTATTGGACACTCTCTTAATCGAATTTACCATGGTGAATTCTATTGTCTGTTCTCCTGTATGAGACACTCTTAATCGAATTTACCATGGTGAATTCGATTAAGGCCGTCCAATACAGGAGAATAGACAATAGAACTCATCATGGTAAATTCGATTAAAAGTGTCCAATACAGGAGAATGGACAATAGAACATACGCGCAAAAGCTCCTGACTTCACGTCAGTGCTTGAACAATGTCTTTTTTATATTAAGGATATATGAAATTTAACATTATTTCATATCCGTGAATATTGTCTCACATCCGTGAATGCCGGTTTCATGAAAATCTCATTATTTCACAAAATACCAACGAAAGTGTGTAACCTTAGGCATGAGATTAATAAGAATTGATTTCTGGTTTAGGATATCTAAAAATAAATTCGATTATTGTTAATTTATATTTTTTTAAACTAAAATGCGAAAGGGGAACATTTGGTGGGAATTACCCTTATATACATCAGGAAATTATAATTAGGTAGAGTATTCTATGAAATCATATAGAATTGAGAATAATAATTGAAATTTTGAAAAATCATATCTCCGATAGTATTGGTTTGTTAGAGTTTAGAATGACATCAATGGATTCTTATGATGAAACTGCATCTTAAAAAAAATTGAATTTAAAATTTGTAATGACGAGCTTAACCGAGATATTTATCTCCTAAACCTACTCTGAAAATTTCAACTGTCTAGCTCATTCCGTTCGAGAGTTATCATGTAGACGGACGGGCGGCCGGCCGGACCGAATCAATTTTGACCATGGATTCTTGATCAGTGAGCCGAACCAAATCATTTAAGACCATTTTCAGCCTGAAATTCCAAAATTACAGACATTTGGCAAATTGATAAGCACTCTGTTCCGAGGAAAAAGAGCGCCAAAAAAGGTGTAGATTGGTAGCATCTCCACCAGTTCACCCTTCAACGAATGGGTTTGCTGAAAACTGTGTTAAGGCTTTAAAGTCAGAACTAAAAAAAAGCGCTGAAGAATAGGAATGTTTCCATAAAAACTTTGATCTATCGATATTTGTTTTCTTATAGGAAACAACTGGGATTACACACAGTAGCTCAATATTGAGAAACAGAATACGCACTCCTTTAGATTTATTTTCAATAGGAGGAATTCAAGGAAATGAAAACGCGGAAAAAAAATCCTGAATCATAAAGGTAAAAGAAATGATTTTTTGGCAGAGAAAGACAGAGTGTAGTGTAGGGACTATAGCAACCCGAACAAGAAGAGTTGGGTTGAGGGTGTTATTGATGAGGTACTTAGTGATAGAGCCTATATATGTGAGATTATTAGTGAGAATATAATTTGGAAAAGACATCTAAATCAGATTAGGAGAAATCCATCAGAGACATTAGAAGATCAGCAAAGTCTTATAAATCAAGAAGAGTAAGAAGATTTGAATAAAAATGTAAATGTAGTAACTGATATGCCTTTGAGCTCAAGTAGCACTGAACCAAATAAGATTCCTAGAATACCACCCATGGTAATAGAAGATGATTCAGTGGTTCAGAAAGATGTTTTAAAAGATGAAAAGCCTAAAAGTTTTTCAACTGGTACGCCTCTCTATGGAAGACCTAAAGGTAATGTTAAACCGCCCCAGCGAACAAATGTATGAGGGAAGGCAGTGTAATGTCGTAAACCACTAAAAACACCCTTAGCAGGAAGCGTTTGAAACGTACTGTTCTGTTTGTCAATGATGTATGTCTGCATTTAGCAGGTGTTTATTTCGTTCAATAAAAATAGTAAATGGTAGTTTCTAGTATCAAATCCCCGATATTACAGATACCTAATTCCTATTGAAAGAACCATAATAAATAAAGAAAAAAAGCAGTATCATGTTGAATACCTTAATATTATTCTGGAACACAAATTTTCCATTACAATAATCTTCATCTAGCTTCTATTTAGTATCAATTCCTGTAGAACGTGATCATAATAAGTGTTTTCCATATAATAAAATGTGTTTGAACTTGGTATGTAGGAAATCTGACATCAATCATTGGAATTAATTGATTTGACAAACAGCCGTCAAATGAGGTAAATAGATTTTTGTGACGATTTTCTGTGACCATAAAAAAAATTAAGCATTTCATTATTGCATTTCTTGAAATAGGTACCTTTTCAAGTCGATCAACATCGTCCTTCTTTCGACGTCTAAACTATGACTTGATTCTTTATGTTTATGTCTTTGAATTTGTTTTCGGTGGAATTCAAAGAGTTCATAGAATAATCGATGAAAATACTGAGAGAGACCCAGGAAATTTGACACATTTTGTCTTATATCTCCAGAAATTGAAATCGTATAGAGCCAAAATTTTGCACAATGTTGCAAAATACTACAATTGACGTTAGTACAAGTTTTTGTTGCAATCTGATGAATAGTTCACGAAAAAAAAATTTTTTTTTCGAAAAAATTAAAAGAAATATTTTTTTAAAAATTACCAACATTTCGATCATAACAGAATTTTGCCAAAAGTTGCGCGTTTATATCCTCGAACTGACTACCAAGTTTTGATTCAACATCTTCTTTAGTTCCTGAAATATCAGGGAAATAACCTCAAAATTTTAAATGTCTATAACTCCTAAACCGTCCGGCCGATTTTGCCCGTTAACGAACTTAACCGTCGCATTTTGATCAGAAACCTACCCTGAAAGTTTGAAGTTGATAGGACCTTCGGTGCTCCTGTTATCGTGCTTACGGCCGGCCGGCCGGCCGGCCGGACGGCACCCAAGAATCTGACACCGGATTCGTGATCAGGGAGTCCGAATTAGTCTATTAGCCAATTTTCAGCTCGAAATTCGAAAATTACAGACATTTGGACGAAATGATAGGACGATGTTCCCCTAGAACATGCGCCCAAAAAGAACCACCAGATACACCATTAAGGACGGAACTCCTTTTTATTTATCGGAAAATCCTTCGAGGAAATCAACGAAAGAATTTCTCTGTTGAAAAAGCTGAACCGGCGCATTCAACCGTTCGTATATGCATTCGCCGATTCTATATTTGGAGTGAGTGAAGTGTCGGTCTATTTTAATGATATCTCTTCACTGACTTCATAAGAGCAACAGACATATGCTTCAAAATAATATATTTGTTCAACCTCAATTTTCTGCTTGAATCAATGATGATTATAGTTTTATTGGGCCGTCAGGCCATCAGCACGATTACGCTCGAACGCAATGGGTTAGAGAGTTGGAATTATTAAATATAAAGTGTGAAAGACCCCTAATAGATTCTATGACTTAATTTGTATTCTGTGAGTAGTAGTAGTATGTCACATGTATGTAGAATTGAGAATAAAAGGCAGATACAGATAATTCACAACGAATCCTATTAAACCAGTCCTCAAATTAATAAATATAATAGGTTATGGGTCTAGCGAACTCGCTAAATATTGGAAGTTATAATATTTTGTTCGTTGACAAGTAAAAACCATGAGTGCTATCACCGTTCCAATTCTGGAGGCTAATAATTTCAACAATTGGCGTTTCTTAATTATTACTCTTTTGAAGAAAGAACAATGCAACGAGGTAATTGAAACCCACCCTCCTGCAAGTATAGCACCAGCAGAAGAAAGGCTGAAATTCAAGCGAAACGATGCAGAAGCACAGTCCATTATAGTCCAAGGAATTTCCGACAAGCATCTACACATAATTAAAAATTGTGGCACGGCAAGTAGATCTTAAGACAGATAGATGTACCAACAGCATTCTTAAAGGGTTTATTAGATAATGAGGTGTATATCCGGAAACCACAAGGGTTAAGTGTAAATCTCAATTGTTAAAAATTGAATATAGCACTATATGGGTTGAGAAATTCACCAAAATGTTGGAATGTTAAATATACACAAGTTATATTGAAACTACAGTTTCGAAGATCAGATTATAACTATTGACTATATATGTATTAAAGAGGACTTATATTTAGTGCTTTTTGTTGATGATGTATTAATAACAGGACCAGACATCAAAGTGGAAAACTTAGTACAGGACTTATACCAAGAATTCAAAGTGAAAAACAATAGTCAAGTGAGGTCGTTCCTGGGAATGGAGATATCAAAAATTAAGAATGGACTGCAGGTTAGCCAGACAAAGATGATTTTGAGATTGTTAAGAGAATTAAATATGACAGAATGTCGTTCCAATGAAAATAATACAGTTTGGAAAATGTTCCTTATAAATGGCTTATTTGTTGTCTAATGTATTTATCTATTGTTAGTAGACCAGATATTACTCATTGTGTATCGTACTTGAGTCGTTATCTAGACCAACCGAATATGCAGCTTTCGAAGGCAGGCCTGAGAGTCCTACGATACCTGAATACAACAAAAGACTAGGGTTTGACTTTTACAAATGGAAACACTGGCTTGGAAGGTGTTTGTGATGCTGACTGGGGTGGAGACAAACATATTAGGAAGAGCATAAGTGGATTTGAGGCTTTCCACGCTGGAAACACTATTGCTTGGCACTCCAGAAAGCAAAACTCTGTAGCCCTGTCATCTATGGAGGCTGAATATATATCAACAGTTGTGGCTGCCCAAGAACTTTTCAGTTTAAAAGGTATGTTATCAGATTTTGGTGAGTCCAACCCAATCACCCTGAAACTGGCAATCTTGGTGCAATTTCGTTAGCTAAAACCTTTGAGAATTCCAAACGTAGCAAACACATTGAAATTAAATATCATTGTAACAAAGATTTGTGTCTTAAAAAACAAATTGTATTGAGCATATTTGTTCAAATGATAATTGTTCAGATATATTCAACAAACCATTAGGAAGAGAACAATTTCAAAAATTGAGATTATGTTCGATTAGTAAGTAGAATTTTTCTATTTCTTTTTTTCTTTAAATGTATTTTTCTATCATTTTAAATTGAAGGGGAGTATCAAATATAAAGTGTGAAAGACCCCTTATAGATTCTATGACTGTTAAAAATTAAATGAGTTTTTAACCCTGTGATGCAGTCTACTCTACGCTCCTGGTTGCCCTCCTCGCCCAACGCTATTTGGTCACAGAGTATTGTGATTTCTGACATACTCGAGATCTGACATGCGCGTTCATCTGTGATCTCTAATATAAAACACCGGCAAGAACTCTCCTAACCCTCTTTTACCACTTTTCTTGTCACTTCGCTTTTCCGCTCGTGTTACAAATTTTCTACGCTCTTGTGCCTTTTTTGCTTCTCCTACGCCATTTTCTCGCTAGTCGATTAATTTGTGCTCTACGAATTGTGAACTTGGTGCTTACCAAACAAACCTTAAAAGACAATTATATTGCTTTAAGTGATTATTTAGATCTCCTCAAATACAGGTACAGTACATTTTTCTTAACTATATGAATTGTTCCTAACATGCTTCCTATAAAATATCATGCACTCTCACGTTTCCACGAAATATCTCATGCATCTTGAGTATATATCGTTGAAGTGTATTTTATATAGCCTCCTCGTCACCTGTACCTCCCTCATTAAGGTATATTTTTGGTATAGTCCGTTTAAGATATATTGACATCGAAGTAGGCCTTGAACGTCTAGTTGGTGCCTTATTTCTAGTTACAAAAACTTACTGTTCTGTAACCAGAGAAAAGAAATATTAACATAACCTTGAATATTTTCAATGCTATCTCCTGTTTGTAATCAATTGAAGAACTTATAAATACATTCTTGATGTACTTTGGAAATTCAATTCCCGAATGTATTTTATCCTGAGATTTTGGAAGGATGATTTTCCAAGTTCAACTGCAGTAGACTGATGAAACAAACATAAATATGAGGTTGATACCCATGAACCATTCCAAGGAATTGGAAATATCATCATTTATAATAGAGAAGAACAAAAATTGGATAGTTTTTTTTAATGCAGGATGAAGAACCTTTTGACATAATAATCATGAGCATCTCAATATATCTTAGAACTTAGGTTCCTTATCCAAAGCCATTGGAGAATCAATCAAGGTGTAAAAGCCCATAAGAAACTCACTTTTCATTTATTTAATCCATATTGGTTATTGTATTATATCATTAATATAATGTTAATAAATATAATGTTATTATTATTGCTTCGTCAGTATAAATTATTGAGAGGTGGGTTGAATAATGGAGCATTATTTCAGAAGAAGAGTTAATTTATCAGTGTTTCAGGAGACTTATTATTTCTGTCTTAATTTAACTTGGAAAGTAATAGCTTGAAAAATTTTTATGCAATGATAATAGTTTGTTTCTTTATTTTTCCACAAAAAAAATCGATACCAAAATTTTACTACATAAATTTTGTTTAGTTAAGCTGTGAGTTTTATGGATTTCAATTGCAACTAGGAGCAGAAAAAATTTTTTTCCATTTTCCTGTGAATTGTCGTTTCAGTATTATAATTTATGTTGAAAAACTTAATGATTTAAAATTCTATTTCAAACTTTGATTTGCTTAGTTCGTAGAGCTCATGAAGGAAAGAACTAATCAAAGAAAAGCTTCAGTGAAGTGCTCTCTCAAATTTACAAAACCTTTAATTTAATTTAATGTCTCTTTAAATGTATATTCGTATATCACAGGAGTTCTTCCACAACTGCTGCCAGGTTTTAATGATTTGCCTTCCTCTTTTTTCCTAAGAATTCTTTGAACAGTACTTGAAGAAATCTGAAATATTATGGCCAATGTAATAATCAGTATACACCCTTAGTGGTTGAATAACAGTTTACCTGGAACTCTAGAGCAATGCTGGCGGTAATATCTACAGATTCCCTGAAGAATTCACAGTAACATCTATATACTGCTTCGAGTTCCCTGTTAGGCGAGAGGTATCGTAATCAATTCCTGACATTTTTAATAGCATAAGGATGCGGAAAAACTCAAACTTGGTACAATTAATTATAAACACACATGTAAAAACTATCGCAAATTGTTCGATTTTCGTTATATCGAAATTTTAAGAAATAAATAATAAATGACAGTTCATCAGCTCATGGTTATTTTCAATGCGAACAACCTAAATTATGTGACTTGAAATATAACTAGACCGGCCGTTGCCAACTGAATTTCGGTTTTCCATAGGCACCCTTGATGTCAATATATCTTAAACGGACTATATTTTCATATTTATTTCTCGAACCACGTGTGTACTGTACCTAACCCTTTGTACTAACTCTCCAATTTTATAATCTCCAAACGACCCCCCCTGGTAAACTCTTCGTACCTAGTTACTCCTCGTATTCTCTCGAGCACCAGGTTCACATTTCACCTACATCTCAGGCACTTACTTCTCATTATTTTCACTCATAGTATTTCACAATCTCTCATACTCAAAAACACCTCTACGATTAGACTTCTCAGGCTTTTGTAAGTTTCAGGTACCTCTCCGTTCCAGCTGGAGTCATCACATGGATCGTACGACCAGGCCTGGTCTCAACTGATAAGTATTCAGAATTGTTCTACTCATGCAAATGCTCTCAAAACTATAAAGGACCTGGTTGGATGTATCGCTTGATGGTTCCAGACCCATGTCACCTCACATAAGTATAATTTGTATTTGTATTTTCTTATACTTTATCATAACTTGCAACTTACATTGCCTGCACTCTATACTCTCCTCAACCTATGACCAACTATCCTCTCAAGTAAATGTGTTGTCAATTGATTCATTTCACTAACTAAAATTTAACTGCTCTGCCTTTATATACACCTCATATGACTCTCAATTATCACCTCCATTACCATAGTTATGTTGTATTACTTCTGTTTTTCTGATAAGGACAGGCTTATCACTGTAAACGTCGTTAACCATAATTATTGATTATACATTTCTCTCATCTCCTGTCAATTACACTTACCCTTAACCATCTCTGTTTGTCAATGAACCTTCTGTTTTTCTAATAGGGGACATTTTAATACATGCCAGCTCTATTCCTGTAAACGTTGCGTTTCTATTGACAAAGAATGCTTCTCAGATCAACGTTAGTGATTTAGAATTGTTACAGGCAACACATAATACTCAATACATCTCAATTATCGATCTCAAAGCATTCTCTCAATTCAAGCACAACGTTCAGACTTTCTCGATTGTGAAATATTACACTCAATTGTCTCTCAATAAATGTAAATAGGTCAAATCTGTTTAGATGTTGTTAAATTTTGTATATAATTTTAACTCCATGCGAGTACCTGTTTATAATGTGAATGTGAACTAATACAATAAACATTTTATTAAACATCTTCAACTCAATCATTTGGTAACAGTCCACTAAAAAGTAATTGCCAATTATCTTACCACCTAGATTTTTGAACAATGACTTAATTTGTATTCTGTGAGTAGTAGTCATATACGTATTAGATATATACCGCGTATGTCGAATAAAAGTTGAAGCATCCTCAGATAGCCATGAAATTTCAAAATCAAGTCCCCAAACTGCTTCTGCGCATGCGCGAAAGTCGTTGGCCGAAATATATAGATTAACGTTAATTGTTGCCATTTTTGAATCCCATTATTCAATTGATTAATTGATGTCTTCCTGTTTTGTTGAGTCTTTGTGAATTTTTAATGTGGTTTGTGCAGTTTTACTAGAAGTTTGGATCATATAATGAGAGAAAGAAGATGTTTCGCTTCTGGAAAGGGCTCAAAGAATGTATTATTGCAGAAGCGAATAAATATTTCGTGAAGAAAAATACGTTAACAGCCCTTATGATGAACTTGCAGTACAGCAAGAGCAGTTTGATATGAACATGGATGTTTTTAATATGAAAAGTTTCTTTCATGTTTCAATTTAGATCTTTATTAAATTTACGAAGCGACATCGATCGATTCTTGAGCAATTTTAGGAACGAAATAGTCTCGGATTGTGTTTTGAATTCACAGATTTCCAGAAGTGACTTCTCAGAGCTATGCGAAATAGAAACAATTTTGCCGCTCGTTTCTATTAAGTATAACTGAAGAGGACAATTGTAGGAGTTGTTATTTGTGGAGGAGGACTATAATGATAATATAGGCTTATTTAGCACTTGGCTATTCACATAATCTTTATAATTCACATACAATTTCACTATGAACTACGCAAATTGTTTAGTCTCCTAATCGCTTGAAAAAGAATACTATTCCAGTGATTTCTGAATAATAGTTTTTCTAGTATGAATTATACAATTCATATTTGTTTATTTGTGAAATTATAATAATATATATGAAAATGGCATTCAAGAGAAGATAGTAAATTCTCCTGAATTGATGAAGATGACAGTGTAGAAAAGGCACAACAGAATGGTAAAGTTCATTTCAATTTTAAATACTATTTTAATATTCAAACAATATTTTGTTTTTGTACCAATTCCCTGCGAAAATTAAACCAAAATAGCTACTTGCAATTCTACTGTTGAAGCATCAACTTCATCTTATAATTTGGTTGAGTTGAAATAGTTGTGAAGTTAAATCTAATGCTTTTTAGCTTTATTGAAGGCAAATTTGTTTTAAGTCAATTATCATTATTTGGAGCTTTGCAATTCACTATTTATTGATAGTTTTTTCAATTAACTTGTGTAAGAAGCAACTTCATCCTCTAATTTTAGTAAGTTAAAAAAGTTACATTATGGGGAAGATACAAATGTAGTAATTAAATCAATTAGCTCTGTTGTAGACAAATTTGTTTTGAGAAATAGTTATTTACGATACGAGTTGGATACAGATATCATTAAAGCACGAATGTCAAAATTGAACAACGAGGCCGTAGGCCGAGTTGTTTAATATAACATGAGTGCTTTAATGATATAGTATCATACGAGTTACGTACAAAATTTTATCTACAACTGCTTGTTTTCATCCTTTCGAGAAATATTCTGAAATGATCAATTAATTCGTACTCTCAATTAAATATTCAACATGAAGCCATAGATAAAACGTTCAGTTTGTCTATGCATGGAGCAAGTCGCGTTGTGCGTTGCTATGGCTACACACATGTAACAATAACAACAGATATAAATGCCGCTTCTTCAAATTTTCGTTTTATCTGAATTATATATTAAGTTTCAAAATGAGTTCAAGTGATGAACTTCCTTCTGATATAGAAAACGAAGCGCATAATGTCATAACGGATCTGGTGCCATCTACATCAAAAAAGAAATATGAAGATGCATTTGATCGATATGAAAAATGGTGTAGTGAGAAGAATGTCAAACATATAACAAGCGAAAAGGTTTTGTTGGTTTATTTCAAGGAAATGAGCGAAACACAAAAGCCCACATCACTTTGGTGTTATTATTTAATGTTGAAGACAATAATATCGATAAAAAATGGGTTCAAGCCCTGTGGACAGGAGCTTTGGCGCGCTGTCCAAATTTATACCCAGAGCTGTCACCCATCCAGATACCGAACTCGCCTAAAGCTGATTATCTCCAGAAAAAATGCAGAATACTTTGTATGAGAATTTAACAAAATGAGAAAGTGATAGTATTTCTCATGAGAAAGACTTTTTTGCATAGCTAACTATTTTCCACTCATTGTTTGTAAATTGCGAGACTGTTTCCAGAACCAATATGTTCATTGTTTGATACTTGGTGATTAATATTTAAAGACATATACTTAATTTATGTTTATTAAATGTCTCTGTCATTCTTACATACCGTAATAATCTGATACAACAATGCTATCCGATATAGGTACAATAGGTATATGTCCATTGAGGTTAGACCATAGAATTATTATTATATTATTATGTTGAACACCTTCCCCTCAAAGGTTTAAACGCCCAGGAGTTTTAAAATTGTTCCACAACGGATTATATTGCTGTTTTATTTCTAGTCATTATCTCGGGTTCACTTAGAACATTACTAAAATTTGTCTTGTTCGAACTATTTCTACTCTTGTTTTCCTTACAATCATTTGGTGATAATTGGTTTGGGTCTAATTCAGTTTCTAATGTATATTCATTACTACGGGGTCTGGTATATGACAATTTTATCTGTTGAGTATTACGTCATAATAATTGACCATTTACTTGCTTTTTCACCCGATAAGAACTAGGTTCTTTTGCCTTTCCCAAGACAATAACCTTTTCCCAGAGTGTATCACTTGATGTTTTTATTACAACTTGATCCTCTTTCTTAAACTAAATATTTTTTTGAATTTGAGGTTGTAGCTTATTATTGGTGAAAGATCTCCGATGTGTATACTTTGTAAGATTTGTACTAGTGATTTTACTAATCAGAGCCGTGTTATTGTAATTCATTACAAGGTCTCTAAAATCTAAATTTCCCTCAATAAGTCCTGGGATTGTGATAAACCTTAAGGTAATACCAAATATCTATAAATACCAAATGGTGTCACACAGAAGTATTTGTAAGATGACCCGTGTAACTTCAAATCCTTAGATGAGTTAGATTTACGAACTAAAATCTGTGTTTATATTTCATTATATTTTCCTCTAGGAATTATGCTAATGTTCACACCTGTATCAAATTCAACATTGAAATTATTACGTTCATCATTGAATAAGTGCATCCCATGCTTTCCTACGCCTAATAATATATATAATAATATCTGGTTCATCAGAACTACCTTCATCTTTCTCGACATTCTTAACATTTTTAACATTACAAGATATAGTAATATGATTTAACATACCGCACTTCCTACACTTTTTACGAAGTGCGGGGCATTCACGTGCACCATGTGTCGACTGAGATCGCCTTCATTTGAATTTTCCTTCTTCTGACCTTCTTGTCTACACTTGAAATTTTTCGTTTGTTTATTATACTTCCCTGCAGCTTTAATGTCCTCAATTCGCTCTGGAACTGCAAGTTCCGTTGCTTGCTCGGCTCGCTGGTTCTGCAAAATTCAATTATTGCTTTCTCCACTGTCAATTTTGGAACTCTCAGTAATGCCTCTCTGGTTACAGGATGATCTTATTATAACTATTTTGTCTTTCAGTGCTTTATCTTCTGCAGTTTGATTTGAGTCGGTTTCATTATAATTACATGTTCGTACTAGATACTTGCATTCAGTAAGGAAATGTTCACATTGTTCATTTTCTTTTTGCACCTTTTTCAAGTAATTATACCTTTCAAAGCACTCATTAACTCTTGGGTTGACATATTTCTCAATAGACTTCATAGTATATTCATCTTTGTTCAGTTCTATCTCTGGGATCACGAATGTGGACATAATTCTTGCAGCTTCTGTACCAATAATGTTTCTGAGTATGGACAACTTTATTGGATCCAGAACTTCGTGCTGTTCGATCGCTATTAAATAATAATCTATGAAGTGTGAAGGATGTTTTCAAAATTTTCCATTCCGTGGCAGCATATTGTCCCTATAAATCGAAATCTGTGGGTCGGCCCCGGGTATCCAGCCATGTTAGGTTATATAGGAATATTTGAATCTTGAAATCGATATTTATTTCATACCAAGTTATGTTATATTTCATAATCTACAAAAAATCTACAAAACTGATTTGTTTATCATGGCACATGTCAGACATACTTAGTTAATGATGACATTAACTTGAACATATAGAATATAGACATACGATCACAGAACAGTAATAATAAAGATCTATGCAAACACGTTATGATTACATCCTTCTATAGCTTGTATCCTTTTTTTGACGTTTGTCAAAAATCAAACAAACTGTTGATTATTTGTTTGGTCGAATATAAAAACAGTGGACCAATACACTGAGATCGTAGGAATATTTCGATATTTCCGTGATATCTTCACCAATATAGAACCGATCGAATTCAAATCCAGAACTTTAATGAGAAATAAGGTTTCGAAGGCTCTCGCAGAATTTCAACGATATCTGACTGATAGTTCCTGAGATCCAGAATTTTTTTTAATATATTTTTTTTAATTTTCCAGTAGCGTGATCCTCACATAATTTTGCATATGTTTTAGTGTCAGTATTTTTCACCTAACTGCCGCATTTTAATTCGATCAGATCTGTATTCTTCGAGTAATTGGCAAAACAAAATTTCAGATGGCTATAACTCTGAAACCACACGGTGAATGTTACTCATTAACGAACTTAGCCTGCGCATTTGAACTCCAAACCTACTCTGAAAATTTCAACTCTCTAGCTTATTGCGTTCGAGCGTAATCGTGCTTACGGCAGAACGGATGCCTTTTTTCGCATTTGACATTTGGGCAAATTGATAAGCATTCTGTTCACAGAACAGCGCGCCAAAAAGAATGTCGATATCAAGAAATATTTCAATTTAATTGCATTCTTAAAACGAAAATCAGAAGGGTACAAGCCTAGAAAATCCAGGGTATTTATCAAGGAGGAAATAGCAAGATTTTTATTGGAGGCTCCTGACGAGAGATTACTATGCATGAAGGTAACTTATCGACATTCTTCCGAGAAAAGAATTATGATGCAATAATTATTTCAGGTCATTTTGATTATTGTTTTGGCAGGGGCGTGTCGGCGGGCCGAAATCACAAACTTACTTGTAGAAAATGTAAAAGACGAAGGATCATGTTTTCATATCATCATCCCAACTTGCAAGACAAAGACGAGAAGAGAGTTTTTTGTAACGTCAGGGACCAATGAAGGGTTGAATCACGTGAAAACTATCCGAAAATATATCAAATTGAGACCAGAAAATTGCGATCATGAACGATTTTTCATTTTTTATAAAGCAGGAAAATGCACGAAGCAGCCCGTTGGTGTTCCAAGCCTAATCGCACAATTTCTGCAATTGCCTAATTCAAAGGAATATACTGGGCATTGCTTTCGGAGGTCTTCAAGTTCTCTCTTGGCTGATACAGGAGCTGATCTTTTAACAGTGAAACGACACGGTGGATGGAAATCAAATACTGTCGCGGAAGGGTACCTATATTGAAACTTCTGAAGCAAACAAAAAACGTACCGCAACGGCAATTCTAGGTCTTAACAAGAAAGTCTTTCTCGAACCAAAGAATATTGCCTCTACTTCTAAGGACATAAGTCCAGCGACATGCACAGATGATGTTTATACTCAAAATATTTCTAGTGGAGTGTTAGGCCAGTCATCGTTCCCTATTTCGATTTCAAATTGCAAAGATTTTGTTATTAATGTGTATAATAATAAAGATAATAAATAATTCCAATAATCGTAACCTGGATAATTTTCGTTTTGCAATTCTGATATACTTTGATAGGATTGTTATTTCTGTGGTTCTCATTACAGTACAAGAGTTGTAATTAATTCATTACAGCACTAGTGTGTTAATGAAGAATGTTATGACATTTTTATGAGTGTCAAATCACAGTCATTATCTGACAGTCTTAGATAAAATATATTATGAGTGCGACGTTGTCTGCGATATCAAACAGACGTGTGTCAGGTGTATTGTGCTAGCGATAAATTGCGAATATTTACACATCCGGACATAAAAACTTATCAACACTCCATACAGTTTTTGTTGGTAAGAAGTTTGAAATTTCATATTTATATTTCGACGACAGGTAAATTGAATTGCTGTAGTTATCGCACTAAGGAGAGTGTGATGACATTACTCAATTCGAAAACATGAACAACATAGAAATGGAGAGTACTTCTGACTACAGGGGTACTCAAAACGATATATCAACCAGAGAAACAACTTCATCAATCCCATCTAACTCCTATGCAAAAGCTGTTTCAACCTTCAAATTTCCATCAAAAAACCAAGCCATTATCTTTAATACAATTGAGGAAGTTAAAATACACGAATACATAATCGCTCTCGGAACGAAAGTTCAGCCAAAAGATATAATCTTCTCGTCCAAAATTTCGAATAGCCGGGTCTGCATCTATCTATCTAGCCAAACCGTAGTAGATACATTTCTGGAAGAAGGAGGAGAAATCGAAATCAATCAGCAGATCCTTAAGGCTCACCGATTAATTACTCCATCAACTAGGTTAATACTTTCGAATGTGTGCCCAACTATTCCGCATGATATCATCGAAGAAAAACTGAAAGAAAGTGGTTTAACACTCATGTCGCCTATTACATTTCTCCGAATTGGGATACCTTAACCAGAGTTTAGCCATATACTGAGTTTCCGCAGACAGGTTTTCATACAACCCATCTCATCATTTCCTGA
Organism: Halyzia sedecimguttata; assembly: GCA_937662695.2. Taxonomy (NCBI): domain Eukaryota; kingdom Metazoa; phylum Arthropoda; class Insecta; order Coleoptera; family Coccinellidae; genus Halyzia; species Halyzia sedecimguttata. The sequence continues at coordinate 78,151,847 of OW569417.2, forward strand.
ATCACTTGTCATCAACCATGAAAACACATCATATCGTATCTTCATATCGGAAGATAAACTCACATGCTTTAAATGTAAAAGGGAAGGTCATCTCGCCGCAAATTGTCAAGAAACAATAACAGAAACTTTAAACACCACCGACAGTATCAATTCAATGGAAGAATTCACCACTCCTGGTCACGAAAATCTCACTAGAATTAACACTCTTTCTAAGAGCCGACGCACACCGGTCGACCGGGACATTTTTGACGCGATTGAAATCGCATCGGCAATTTCAGCGATCTGTCATTCAGGGCTTTGCTTTATCGTTTAGTCTTATGATCACAGAATTAAAGTCATTCAAGCCAGAAGTTCATCGAACCGCATAGTATTTAGTATTCAGTGTCCACATATAACAATACTTTCAGCTTACAATAATATTGAATACAGGCACGAAATAATTGCATAGTGATGAAAAGGAAAAGCTGTATCTCCCACCAACAATTTGCGATGCCATAATTGAATTAAGTTATATTTTCTGCGATCTACCATATCCACTGCTCTATTCTATGATCTGCCTTCACTCGAATTATTACATAATATAACCAGTATAGCATATATTCTCTATGGATATATCCTAGATGCATATAATAACATTCTATGCATCTTGCATATAACAAACGAATTCACTGTTTAAAAGAATTAAAAGTAGACGTCATATTCGTTGCGATTTGGAGCGTACGATTTGAAACGGACTCTTCACGCGATCGGAGTGCAGGTCGTATATACCGACAAATCACGCGTCGCTGACGTCATGGAGGTAAGTTTGTGAAGTTTTATTTTATATTTATATCGATTTGGGTAATTTTTTTTTCAAGCAAAATAGGCCCATTCCTTCTATGTTCAATTATCAGTAGGTACCTGATTAGTTTAGGGGAAAAATAGGCTCATTATAGACAAATTATTAGAAAAAAGGAATTCAATGAAGATTCTCGCTTACATCAACCTCAATTGCCGTTTTCCCTCTACCTTTCAGATACATACGAGTACTTTATAAGTTGTAACGTACTGATAAATCATCTGTAAAATACCCATAAATCCTTCTACAATTTCAATGAATATCAATTTCTAGGCCTTCAATTCAATATTCGTTGGGGAGGTGGAGAAGCATCCCGATCTTTATGATTATAAACACCAGGGATATTCGAAGAGGGATGCTAATGAGAAGGCGTGGAACAATGTGGATAATTGTTCGGGAGTTTGGTAGTTCTACCACCAAGAACTAAAACCTAATTCCAAAAATCTAAGACCTGTAGTTGGTCAAACATTTTGTACGTTCCATTGGATTATATACAATTGTACGTATTTGTTAAGTGCAACCTGAAGTATATTTACATTCGAAAAGGTGTGAGATCAATATCATTTACTTGTTTTATTCTACAGTAGAATATTTAATAGATATGCAATTGTTAAAATTATATTAATAAAGAAATTATTGTTTACAAAGCTTTGTTTCATTTTGAAGTATATTTCCTTTTGAATTATTTAACATTTCGAAAACAGAGTAATAAACATTTGGAGACTCAAAATTGATGGAATCATAGAGCATCATTGTATAATTATATCCTAAAATGACATATACTTCAACAAGCGGACACCCCTTAGAACCATAATGGAATGTATTTTTACTCTATCTAAATTATGGTGTAACTGTCAATACTGTGGTGCACAGTTTACAAGGAAGGAAGCACTTCTTATGTTATATTCTGTGGCCGTCACCAACCAAGTAAGGAAGTAATGTTATGTGAAATGTAAATATTCCGGGCTTGGATGAATTTCCGGCATGAATTAATTTTATTCTGTGATTATAAGACTGAACGATAAAGCAACGCCCTGAATGACAGATCGATAAATTGCCGATGCGATTCTGATCGCGTCAAACATATCCCGGTCGACCCGTGTGCGTCGGCTCTAACAAACGACCACGATCTGAAATCAGTCCACCGATCCTGAATGACATAGAAGAAACTGAACCTACATTCGTTAAGCCTTGTAAACTAGTCCAAAAAAAATCTAAAACTGTACAATCCCAAACATTACCATTGAACCACGTTGAAACTCTTGTTGCCCCAGCCAAGGAACTTTTTGAAGGAGTCCTTTCTATAGTTAGTTTTTTTGAAAATTCTTTTGGTTCATCGGACCCTCTCAGCGTAGCTCGCAGATATACAGAGGATATTCACGAACTTCTGGGTATTCTGACAAAAATATATCCGGCACTCATTGAGCGTAGCATTAAAACTAGAATAACAAGATTGAAAAGGAAGATAATTAAACAACTCAATAATGAATCTGAATCTGGGTCGAACTTATCACTGTCGGAGTCTGAAAGTGAAAAATCTTCAGAAATCTAATAAAATTTTCCATACCATGCCATTCATTCTGCAGTGGAACATAAATGGGGTTTATTCCCAATAAGAAATGCTGCAGCTACTAATGAAAGAACATCAGGACTACCAGAGAACATTCATGATGCCTTGGATCCAAAGAACCTTGATTCGGTGATAAAATTCTTGAAGTCTTTCCATATCTTTAAAGAAATCTAGAATTTGTCCATTCATTTTACATGTAAATATTATACTGTATCGCCGCTAATAACCTTCGTGGTTGATGCGGTTTTTTTTCTAAGTAAAAAAAAAATATATTATTTGGGCCTCAAAATATATTCAACCCAAAATATATTTAAATTTTATTGACTGACAAATGTTCTATCTTTCTTTTATATTTTATTTTTAGCCTATAAAGGTATATTGAAATTGAAATTAATTTTTTGTGTGTCAGTATCTTGTTGTTTATTAAAACTGAAATTAATCTATTAAATGGTTTCTTTCTGGGTTTTCTTTCCCGAACTCTGAAAAATATCTATAAAATAAAAAAATTATAATTTGGTGAATTGCCTCAATGATGAAGCAACTATTTCATAACGTATCAGAGTCTATATCAGACTCCTTCGCCAGACAATTCTCGAATTTCAGAATAACTATCAACAAAAAATGATTCTGAAGATTTTTGTTAAGTGTCTGATATAAACTCTAAAACGTTACAAAATAGTTGTTTCATATTTAATGTTGTTTCGTTTTGTTCGATAGATTCAGATTGCTTCTGACAATTATCTTGTGTTTCTTACGCAGAAGCAATTCACAAAATTGGTATTATAGGTATTCGTGTTGAAGCGACTTCTTTCTTCTTTTTGGCGCTCTAGTTTCTCGGAACTGAATGCTTATCAATTTGCCCAAATGTCTGTAATTTTCGAATTTTTGGCTGAAAATGGTCTCAAACTATTTGGTTCGACTCACTGATCAAGAATCCGAGGTCGAAATCGATTCTGTCCGGCCGGTCCTAGGCACGATAACTCTCGAACTAAAGGAGTTAGAGGATTGAAATTTGCAAGGTGGGTTTGGAGCGTAAATATCTCGGTTAAGTTCGTTAATGGGCAAAATCCATCGAGCGGTTGCGGAGTTATGGCCGATTTTAGTAAAAACATTTTTTTATGAATATTTCCGAAACCGATCACCGCAAAGTCTAAAAAATTTTTTTCAAAATAAAAAGAAAAATTTTACTTTCGAACGGAATGAGCTAGAAAGTTGAAATTTTCAGAGTAGGTTAGGGAGATGAATATCTCGGTTAAGTTCGTTATTGGGCAAAATAGGCCAAATGGTTTCGGAGAAACGAAAAACATTTTTTTTTAAGTAACAAATTTCAAATTCAATTTTTATTTAGGATACAGTTTCACCATAAAAATCCATTGATATCATTTTCAACTCCAACAAGCTTATACTTTCGGAGATATGATTTTTCTAAATTTCAATAATGAATCGTACTTGTATGTTTTCACATAATGCTATAATTATTCTATCTAATCTTTATTATATGATCTGTGTTCATACTCGTACATGTCATCCTGTTCTATAAGAGAGAGTCAAATTCATTTCAGCTGTTTTAATTTGATTTCTTCCATGGTGCAGTTCTCATTCTCAGATTGCTCATTTAATCTTGATAAATAAACTATTATTTGAATTGAATTTCCTTTATGATGCAGTACTATCATAAGAATACATTGATATAATTACCAACTCTGACAAACCATTACTTTCGGAGATGTAATTTGTCTGTTTGAACTAGAGCGCCAGAAAGCTCCTGTCCACAGGGCTTGAACCCATTTTTTTAACCTCAATTCAAAGAATCCATATATTATATATCTTTATATGCAGATAATTAACTCGCTCAAGCTCTTCGAGAGCTTATGAGGGGTTTCCTTTTGGAAGACCTAGGAGGGCCAATATAATAATAATTATGGGCTTCTGACAAAGCAGTCTCAGTTATATCTTTTGTAACTGATATTGTTTCGTCAGCAATTAACTACATGAATAAACATTGGAGAAACCTCTTCGTTTTTTGACGAAGGAATCCATATTGAAGCAAGAAATGCACATAAATTTTTTAAATTTCAGCTAATATTGTAAACAAATTCAATATTTATAAATCACAACACTCATGGGGTAACTGGGTTTTTTTGCTGAGGTTTTTCCCTAAGCTCTTGTATCATGCGTCGATTTGTATGGTTTCCCGTTACTAGAACCTCTGCGAACACTTATAAAGCTCTCAATCAAAAGAGTATTATACTGGAGTAAATAAAGAACCCGAAATAATATATTTCAATGTATATAAATGTATGTGGGTAATTCTCACGAAATACCGAAATTCTTGTCCCTTAAGTTTTATCGAAAATCCAACAACCCTATAACGGATATCAAAATTTTCTTGTAATATGTAATCGACACTAGAAGTTTCACTTATTATTTCAGAACCAAAAACATACATAAGAATAAATACTCCAATATTTAGTCCGTGAAATCATTCCCTCACTATGTCCCAAGCTACACGTTCGATTACTTTTATATTATGAAACAAACAAGAAAAAATAATAAAAGTCTACTTTGGAGACTTTTCGATTAAAAATATGATAGATTAATGAAAGAAATTTTAATTTGGATTATATACTAAAAACTGGATGCAAAAATAGAGAATATACGCGTGTCCCATAAAAATAAATCATTCCCTCACATTGTTACCGATAATCGAATTTTGATCGCATTGTTAATCCAACAGGAACGCTACTATGAGTTTTTTATAGGTGGCAGTCCTGTGAACTCACCATTATGGTGAATTTAACGACAGCGTGTTAGACTTTGCGTTGAAAAAGAAATAATAGGATATTTTGTTTGAATTGCATTTTTTAAGGTCATTCCCTCACATCCAGGAAAAACAAAAAGTAAAATACTTTATTCGTTATTAATTACATAGAGAAGTAGACTTATGGGAGTTATCATTTTATACAAAACAACTTTTTAATAGTGAGTTTATATCGTGAGTTTTTTTTTTATTATTCTTTGTTTCATCATTCCCTCACCGTCATTCCCTCATATAAATTTCTAGTGAGGGAATGATGATTTATGAAGTAGTAATTTTCACCAGTTTCAACTTGCTTTTTCGAACATTTGCTTCAGTTTATTCTTTAATTCACCGCTGTAATATTTTTGTGCCGTCAATTAATGCCAAGAAAAAATAGTATAAGTGAAAATTTGCCTATTTGTTTTTGCTGATAATCTTCGAATATTTGCATTGAATAAACAATGCGTAGTACAACACAAACACGAACCAAGTCACATGTTGAACATTCATCAAATGATGTTATTTGTATGACATATAAAAATCCCACTTATAATAAAGGTGATCATGTCCTAATAAATTGGGACGAAAAACTTTGTCCAGGAGGTGCTTTAGTAAAGTGTATGAAAAGAGGAACCAATTCTTGGAGATGGCCAATAATCAAGGATGAACAGTTGTATGCCTGGAATGGTATTCACCAGAAGATCAGGCCACCAACAATAATCAAAAAGGGATGTTATGCTGTCAAGGAAATATACTAAAATATGTAACTGAGATGAGACTGTTTTATTAACTTTGAGAATGAATAGATAAGAAAAGTACTTTTTGTTGGTAGATTTCTAATTAAGTATAACTAATTTTCATTATTATATTAATTTTGCATAAAAAAGCTATTGTTTTGTTAATGTTGTTAAGATTAAATAGTATAACAGAACTTTAATCCATTGGTAAAATGACAACTAAGTTAATTTTTAAGTGAATATATTTTGTTTTTTGTTCATTTTTATACTGCCACTTTGATTTGGTGCAAAATAATGATTGAAGTTAGGTTAAATGGAAATAATTTTGTTGATCTACGATAACCTTGTTATTTTATGTTCCTTCTAATGTTAAAAACTAATAGTTGATTACTAAATTGAAAGGTAATTTAAAATTGAACAATTTTCTCATTGCCTCACTTAGTCTTCATCCCCTCATTTTCAATTTTTTTTTAAATCCTCATAATCCACCTAAAACACGTTTATTCTAGGGACCGCTATATAATTATAATCTTGCAACATCAGTACCACAAAATTTTATAGAATATTAATACGAATCCTTTTCAATATTATTTGTCTATTTTAATGACCAAATTTCGGGATTTCGTGAGAATTACCCATGTATGTATGTATATATTAACATAATACATATAATTATATACAAATTGAAATCAATAAATGGTATTCTAAAAAATGGAGTTTTATATTTCATATTATTAAAGCTTGAAGAATCTTCTACTGGTAGATCACTGGAAGTATAAATTTATATGAATAACTACATTTTTTATTTCTTCGGGATTGTGTCCCTATCCAAGACCTTATAAAAAAACTAAAGAACAAATATTCAAAGAAGGAGAAGCAATTTTCAGAAGAAATGGTAAAATTTCCGTTGACCCTCCAATTTTATTCCTCTAAAGTCTAAAGCATACGAATATATACGAACAACATGAAAAATGGCCTAATCCATTGACGTTACGCTCATGGTATAATGTAGTCTCTGGAAAGCTAGATTTTAATGGCAGTTGGAAAGTTCCCTTGAGTTATTTAAAGTCTTGGTACAAATGGATGGGCCAAGTTGTTGTTGAAATGTTTCAGCTACTTTATGAAAAGAAAGCTAAAAGACTAAATTTATGAGAGAAGGCATTGTAATGTCGTAAACCAATAAACATACCCTTAGCAGGTAGCATGTGAAACGTACCTAAACCTATAGGTATAATTGGTTGACTATGTTAGAAGTTTGAGTCAGTTCTCTTCTGTTAGTCAATGATATATGTCTATATTTAGCGGGTATTTATTTCGTTCAATAAAAATAGTAAATTATAATCTCTAGTATCAATTCACCGATATTACAGATACCTAGTTCCTGTGGAATAAACCATAATAAAAAAAACACCAGATACACCATTAAGGACTCAAGGAACTTCTTTTTATTTATCGGAAAATCCTTCGAGGAAATCAACGAAAGAATTTCTCTGTTGAAAACGCTAAACCGGCGCATTCAACCGTTCGTATATGCATTCGCCGATTCTATATTTGGAGTGAGTGCAGTGTCGGTCTATTTTGATGGTATCTCTTATACCTTCACTGACTTCATAAGAGCAACAGACATATGCTTCAAAATAATATATGTTCAACCTCAATATTCCGGTTGAATCAATGATGATTTATAGTTTTATTGAGCCGTCCGGCTATCAGCACCATTACGCTCGAACGCAATTGATTAGAGAGTTGAAATTATCGGGGTAAGACCACTCGAAGACTTATGCCAAATTTTGTGAGGATCGCATGACTGGTAAATTAAAACAAGATACTAAAAAAATCTGTATCTCAAAAACTATCCGACATATAACGTTGAAATTCTGTAAGTGCCTTCAAAACCTTATTTTACAGTAAAGTTCTAGATTTGAACTCGATCGGATCTGTATTGGTGAAGATATTTCCGAAATACCGAAATATTCCAACCATCGAGTTCAACAGTAACTGTTGAACTGTATTACACTCGACCAGCAAAGTTATCAACAATTTTCTATTCTATATATTGCCAATAATCCAGAGCAATTTCATTCCCGAAGAAATTCATGTAATATAAATTCTGAAAGTACTAAATTCAAACTAATATTCCAAATTCATTTATTCTTCGATAATTTTTCAATACGAGAAAATCATTGTCAGTTTCAGAGGAAGTTGAAAAACAGTTATTTAGATACATTTATATCGATATTTAAAACTATTTGTTGGTCAAAGAGAATAAAATACGGTATATTGGACGTATTTTGATGAATTGAAAGAGATATTTTCAAATCACAGATAAATTGTTTTGTTTTCTACTGGATGCATTAGCCGATTCTATATCTGAAGTGAGTGAAGTGTCGGTCTATTTTGATGGTATCTTTTATACCTTCACTGACTTCTTAGGAGCAACAGACATATGCTTCAAAATAATATATTTATTCAACAAAAATTTTCCGATTGAATCAATGATGATATATAGTTTTATTGAGCCTTCCGTTCCCCAGCACGATTACGCTTGAACGCAATTGGTTAGAGAGTTGAAATTATCAGGGTAGGTTTGGAGTTTAAATGCGCCGGCTATGTTTGTTAATGGGCGAAATCCACCGAATGGCTTCAGAGTTATAGCAATTTAAAATTCTGATCGGATCAGAGCACGGTAATTAGCTGAAAAATACCAACTCGAAGACTTATGCCAAATTTTGTGAGGATCGCATGACTGGTAAATTAAAAAAATTTTTTTTTTTCAAGTCTGTATATCAGAAACTATCCGACAGATGTCGTTGAAATTCTGCAAGAGCCTTAAAACCCTGATTTTACAGTTAAGTTCTAGATTTGAACTCGATCGGATCTGTATAGGTGAAGAAATACCGAAATATTCCAACGATCGAGATATACTGTTCAACTGTATTACACTCGACCAGCGAAGTTATCAACAATTTTCTATTCTGACGTGCCTGGAGTGAATCTCATGAATCATTATGTCATAGACAACATATCAAGTCTGTCTATGTTCATATTAAATTCCGTGCTTCCGAGCGGCCGACCGAAGTTGTATTTGACAAGTCGATGTGTTAACAGCATGTCAATATTCACTTATAAATCGGTCGAACAACATAATATATATATTGCCAATTATCCAGAGCAATTTCATTCCCGAAGAAATTTATATAATATATGTTAGCAATTTATAATTGTATAATTCCCATTTCATAATGCTGAGGCCAAATTGCTAGTATAAGAGTATGCGCTGTATGTCATATGCGCAGTAGACTCTATGTTCAAGTTGAGGTTATCTCTGTGCTCGGTGGGGCTCTCTCTTATTGCCCGGCATCGTCACACATAACCTCGTTAGAGACCGTTCTATGATAACGTTGTGTTTTGAACAAATAAAAGCTGTTATATCCACGATCAGTTATTTAAAACCTAACATCAGAGGTGGGATAAAATTTCTTCGTTCTATTGAAGAAATCGAGAACTCAATTTACGAACGTAAGTTTAAGAAATCGAGAACTTAATTAACGAACGTAACTTTGTATTCGCTCGAGTGAAATATCGTGAAAAAGTGCATCACGAAATGGAGAATGATCAAGGCGTTCCTGTCCAAACAACCGAAGCCATGGCAATGATGCGGATGATGGAAAACCAGGCTCAAGTACAACTAAAGATGATGGAAGTTATGGCGAATTTGTCCAGCACGAGTAACAAATCAAATGATGGAATGATCAACAGCCAATTGTCCTTTGCACAGTTCGATCCCGATGATACACCGTTTTCGACAAGAGAATGGATCGTAGAAATCAATCGAATTATGATAGAAACAGGTATGTCCGACACAGTTGTTGTTTTAAAAGCTGGTCGGCAAAATTCTACCTGAACTGGAAACCCTTAACAAGGAATTGGTTGACGTTTTCTACAGATTTAGAAATTGTATTTCGTACTCTTGATTCATACTCTAGTTTAAGTTGCAATTGGTGTAAAAGAACCGGACACACCGCGGAAAATTGTTTCTCCAAACGAAAAGAATAAACTCATTCAAACTTCTTATCTAATTGATGCTGGTTCGGATATTTCTTATTAAGGATTAAGGATTAAGGAAAGCATTGCAATTTCAAGCTAGATTTGTCAGGATTGGACGAGCAGTTGAAAATTAACATAATTGAATTATAATCAAAGATGCTGTTAAATCTAAACTTGAAGCGGTAACCGCAAATAAATTTAGATTTCAATCAAAATAGAAAATCGCCCCGGTGGAAATATGAAGCTTGTTGATTATTTAAGTAGAAATTTACCTCGTGAGAACAAAATACTGGCCCTATGTGATGTTACAGGCACTCCTCTACGAATAAAAGATCGGCAGAAGATGGACCCATTCTGTGTACAGATATTGAATCCCAGACTTCAGGAGTTCCCAGATCAAGAGGACGTGGTTTATAGAAAGCCCAAGAGAACTGAGCGAAGAAGGTTTATTGCAATGGAACTCCCACAAGTAAACGAAAAGTAGAACGAGTAATGAGAACTGTCATTGTCCTGAGGTCTTCTGGACTCAAAAATAGTGGTTGTAGATACCATGTCTATTGTATTTAATTTCACACCCATATTGTATACTATTTAATTGACAAGTAAGTCCAGTGAGGCGAGGCTGAGGCTAACCTCCAGAGAGGCTTGCCTCTGAGCAAGTTTAAACGTCACAGTTCAACACTGCCACGTAAGACCCAAGAGAGGCTTACCTCCTTGTATTCACCCAACAAAGCCTTGTTATTACGACCTACGCCGAAGAAAATGGACTTGTAAGTCGGGGGAACACCCGCTGTCGTCAGCCGCCCATAAGTTCACAGCCAAGCTCGCGCCGAAATAGTCCGGGCCGTATACAGTGACAAAAGTAATCTAACTCGTGGCATATGACCTGAAAGATGCGTCCAGCGAACGTATCCGTCACGTTCATATCAAATACTTGAAGGCGTGGTACGAAAAGGGGGTCCACCACATCACAAGAGTCACCCGAGCAATGGGGAGTAAAGTGTCTAATGCCGGAACCGTTGTATTCATTCCGTACCGTCCATTCTTTACAGATCATGGAGCCGACCGTCATCAAAATCCACTATTCGGGTGAAGAAAACCCGCCAGTGGCTACGCCGGCAGCAAGCAGACTTCCTGTGTGTTTCCTTGGAGGCGGTGCCTTCGGGAGGGTCTTTGAGGAGTCAGAGGGGGACGGAGTAAACAGCTACGCCCTAAGAGTAGTGACTAAAGATGGGTAACTCAGTGAAATATACTGCGCTAACACAGTAACTCAAGCGCAGCTCTTTGAGGCAACTCATTGAGTTAACGCAATTGCGCCATATAGCGCAGCAGTGTAAGTATGTAATAAGAGTGCGCCTGAGCGCAAGCCGTGTTTCTGCTTCAAGAAAGGCTAGCATGATTCGAATGCAAATAGCGTACTGTACTGGCGCTGCATATGTTTCACTAGAGTTCGACTCATATGGACCAGGACCGCTATTTAAAATATTCAATTTGAGACACGTTCGCCACTGCCATCATTGCAAATTCACACATATTATGCGAATTGCGGGTTTTTTCGGATTTCAAACAATTTCGGACTTCCAAACACTGCATATATTTATAAATTTCGACAAGAACATTTATTATGATGTATAACTTAATTTACGAACTGAGGCACCAGATGTCAGGCAGGTGCGGTGGTAGAATACTGCCAGTATGTTCAACATACTAACATAGAAACCTGTAAATTCAAATAGTGTAAATCCCCGAAAACGTTACGTTGCTACAACGGTTCCAAAAGAATTATAAAAATTGATGATTTTGCCCCTTCTGAAGAAGAGCCTACTGAGCAAAGTTTTTTTACTTGTTTCGTTTTCGTGCTTTCGCCATTAATTTTATAGAACAGAACGAAATAGAGCAACGACTGTTTAACATTTTATGAGTGGTTTCAAAAGCTTGCTGGTGGTCGCGAAGTTCTTCATTTAGATTTTTTTTAGTTGGTAAGTGATGAAAACTTTTTTTTAATGATGATTTATAATTTTAAGATGATTCATAGATTAGATGCCATTATTTCCATTAATTTGTAGAAAAAAAGGAACATCTTCAATAAAATGCTATTTTATATTAACATAATTCAGTTGATTTCATGCCGAAAAGATCTCGTGTTGACTACACTATATCATTGTATATAGTATGTAATCTTTATACAATGATTATATCATCGAACATTTTTCATATGTTTGTGTGAGTCTAAATTCATATTTTTTGTTCAAGTAATTCAGACTGGTGTAGAATGTCGTCATCTAGGCAGAGAAGCCAAATATGGTTGAGTTTTTCAGATATAGATGCGGAAAACAAAGTTAAATGTTCATTATGTGGACAGAAATTATCGGTTGCAAACAAATCGACATGTAGTCTTATTAGGCATATGAATAAGAAACATCCTACTCAACAAATAGTAAGACAAGTACACCCTATAGTAAAAAATGTAATAACTTCAGCTAATAGGGAAAACACTAACACAGAACCGCAGCCATCCACCTCAACAGCTGATGGATGCTCTGTTTTGCCTCGGCTTCATTCAAATGTGCCAGTTACACAAAGAATAGATGGTTTTTTTCTCCATAAGACTCTGAATACAAAGAAACAAAAAGAAATAGATATGCAATTGGTTCGTATGATTACTAAAGAATACCACCCATTCAGAATAGTAGAAGACAGGGAGTTTGTAAAATTAATTAATATGCTTAATCCTGCTTATAAGCTGCCCACCAGAAAAACCATTTCGAATTCTTTAATACCGGCAATATATAATGAAACGGTAGAAAAGGTTTAAGATCGTCTCAATCGAGCTTTCGCAATTTGCCTCACAACTGACGGCTAGAACCCAAGAAAGTTTTTATGCAGTGACTGCTCATTATATCGTTGAGAGTAATGATGCTATGACTTTGGACAGCGATTTATTAGGGTGCATTTCATTTAGACTACGTCATACTGCTACAAATATTGCCGATGAATTGAAAAGAATTATTCAGGAGTGGATATTAGAAAATAAAATTATTGTCATTGTGACTGACAATGCGGCCAATATGAAGGCTGCTGTGCGTTTAGGAGAATGGCGTCATTGGGGTTGTTTCGCTCATTCGCTGAACCTAATATCACAAGCAGGCATCAGAGAGATTCAGGTTGTTGTGGACAAAATGAAAACCATTGTTGCCTATTTCAGAAAGAGCTCATATGTAACCACCCAGTTGGCAGCTAATCAGGAGAGCATGGGTTAACCAGTTCTAAAAATGAAAAATGATGTTCCAACTAGGTGGAACTCAACATATGAAATGTTAAAAAGAATGTTAACAATGAAAAACGCAGTAGTATCCACTATTGCAGTGTTAAAATCTTCTCTAGCAATAAGGAATCAAGATTTAGAATGTATAGACGTGCTTACTCATGACGAGTGGATGATAGTTGAACAGGCTATCCAAGTGCTGGAAGTTTTTGATGCCCTCACCACTGTCATCAGTTCTGAGAGCAAAATAACCATTTCATCTATAATAATCTATGTTAAAACATTAAGAACTCATTTAACTAAATTCGAACAAAACTCATCTAATTTAATGCCCCAAATTAATGAAATGGTGAAACGCATATTGCATGAGTTTTAAGCGAGAGAGACATTGAAGAAAATGATATAATCGGATTCAGCACTATATTGGATCAAAGATATAAAAAATTTGGATTCATCGATGATGCTAAATATAGGAAAATGCTGGAGAAACTGTATAGCAAAATTTCACGGATGAGACCCCCGGAAGCAATCCAGAATACATTGAATGAAGAATTAGTTGCTAACCAAGACATAACTGCACCCACTGGAAATAAATTGGATGATTTATTATCCAAAGATTTTGACAGCACTGTTCAAAAATACCTGAAACCAGTGAACGCTAGAGCATCTGCCATCGTTGAGGTCGATAAATATTTAGAGGAACCTTTGCTACCAAGGAAGGATGTCAATGGATTAACGACAGGTCCGTTGATATGGTGGTTTCAAAAGAAACATTTATATCCTCAATTGGTCCAACTTGTCAAAACCCGTTTAAGCATTGTGGCCACCTCAGTCGCATGCGAAAGAATATTTTCACATGCTGGCCAAATCGTGAATGAAAGGAGAGGTAACCTCAATCCAAACAAGATATCCAAAGTCGTTTTTTTTTTTAATTATAATTTGAAAGATACCGCTAGAAGGCTCTTCAAAATGATTTTCATTGGACCAACGATTTATAATTTGCTAGTGATATTATTTTAATATTATGTTGATCTATTAATTCCTAATGATACTGTTTTATTTTATGTTGATCTATTAATCATAAGTTATGTTCTTTTCTAATTTTATATTTTTTGAAACAAATGTTATTTTCTTCTACCTTTTTAGCTTATTTTTCACTTCAATGTGAATGTAAAATAGAGGAAAAAGGGATTTTTGTTTGTTTCATTTTAAATCGTCGCGAAATATTTCATAATTCTGGTGATATACTGCTTGCGAAAAAAATTTCAAAAACCGTTATCGACAAGAAAGTAATAAATTTGTTAATTGTCAGAACAAAATAAGGCAAAATAGTTCCATCATCAAAATAGCTTAACACCTGATATCTATTTAAATCTGCTGTCGTTTTCGATAGAAAAGTCGTCAAAAAATCGGTTTCAGCCTCAAATAAAAAATGAACGCGCCCTTTCAATTCTTCTGACACACGCCACTGGGACCCGTCCGAATTATAAACAAGAAAAATCCCAACCGCGCACTACCTTATACAAATACATTTACACGACGAATTAGTAAGAGCGTTGCTGAATACAGCGTCAACTCATCTAGCCATCTTGGTTAGAATTAAACTCAATGACTCAATCAGAATCAAAGATGTGATATATCGTTCGCTACGCCGCGTAATTGCGCCAACCCAAACCACTCACCTCAAAAACTTCATCCATCGTGACATCAGGCCAGACAACTTCGTGGCGAGGGCCCACCGGTAACAACAAAAGGCTGCGGGTCCATTTTCGGCTGCCAGATGAAACCGTGCCATCTACGTCCCCAAAAACTAGGATAATGATATTCCGTAGCTGCCAACATTCGTGTTAGTGTTAGTTCAGTTGGAAGTGGGACGGGCTACGACCGTGTCCCCTGCACTAGACCTAGTAATGCTGATGCTACCGTTTTTTCATGAATGAGTCGCCGTTATAGTTTAGGCCACACCTGGTCCACCTCGTCAGCCAAATATGAACTCAACGGATCGGACCTGAATCAACCCTCGTCGGACAGAATCGAATACGAAGACCAAGACCGCCAGCCGACAGACCACCCGTTGCTAGAAGGAAGGAAGGAAAAGGTTTAATGTGACCTACCTGTCCTAAGACCTATGGTCACAGACCCATGGGAGAGGGATTGGTATACGCACAATCAGCACACAGCATCAAAGATGCCACTTCCGGTAGGGCTTTGACTTCCTAGACCTACACCCTCACTGGCAGGAGGAGGCTCTATCCAACCTCTACTAACTTTGCAGGTTAATTGCCGAGTTGGGGTACGCAACTCACACGCCGAAGGGACAGAACCCTTCTAGCGCAGCTTGCGGGCTATCAACCACTGCCACCACGAAACCTATCCCGATAGGGCGGACAGGGATTCCCCTGCGGGCACCATCCTCCCGTGGTAGCAATCATAGCGTCATTGCTGGGACATGCTTCGGGAACGCATGTCCTTGCAAATTTTGGACCTTGGAGTCCAGGCCTTGCTGAAGCCAGCTAGCGTAATGCGGGTTAGCCATTCCCGTCGGTACTTCTGGAATTGGTACGCGTCAGGAGTACC
Source organism: Halyzia sedecimguttata (assembly GCA_937662695.2). Taxonomy (NCBI): domain Eukaryota; kingdom Metazoa; phylum Arthropoda; class Insecta; order Coleoptera; family Coccinellidae; genus Halyzia; species Halyzia sedecimguttata. Next base: position 78,167,681 of record OW569417.2, read on the forward strand.
CGCCGATAGACCGTCAGCCTAGACGCCACCAGCCGATAGATAAACTGAGATATACGGGGGTACAATGCAATTTGCTGCCGACGCTGAGACACCGGGCTATGCCGATGTCATTGGTGCTACACGCAGGATTCTTCTGGTTAGGCTGATGTCAACCAAGGCGAAGTGAGAGACTAGGAAAAAAACCTTTGGTTTTTTAGTAGGAAGGAAGGGGGTGTAACGAAGTTCAGCAATTTCCGTACGTACGGGCCCTGTACTCATAAATCTCATAATCTATATTCATGTAAAGAAAAGTACTTCACTAATATATACTATATATATAATATATTTTCTTTATTTTGAATTTTTCGCGATACCTACGAGATGTCACGTCTGACAGTTGTTGTTTTTATCATTGTAAGGAATGAATCAGGAGATGGAATCTCCTTTGTCAAAATCGTGACCGAGTAACATTAGAAACAGACTATGCCCACGTACGCCACGTACGCGACGCAACGCGATATTTGGACCCTTGAATTTATATGCCAAGAAACACACTACACCGACGCTATCATACGCAACGCTATCCCACGCGGCCCACGCAACGCGGTATCCGCCGATCCAGATCGACGGGGGAAGGTGGAGGGGATTGTAGATGCCAAAATGGCGTAGATTAGTGTGTTTCTATAGAAACTTACATTCGAAACACGTCAGTTAGATTTTGAAAAGATGGCAGATGAACAATTCATCGATTTAATTAAGAATTACGAGGTTATTTACAATATTAAATCCGCGGAATATCGCGATGCTACATTGAGAAATGCAGCATGGGAAGAAATAGCCCAGAAAATTGGCAAGCCTGGCAAGTACCTACCTGTTACTATAATTTTCTAAAACATATTTGTACTGTAAGAATTGGGTAGGTTATGTAATTATTTATTTATATTTATACAATATAGGCACATTTTATACTGAATAATTGAATATGTGTGGGTATTTCTGTAGCAAGTACCTACATGCTACTAAATTTGTACTGTATGAATTCGAATTGGGTAGGTTATGTAAGTATATATACACAGTATAGGTACGTTTAATACTGAATAAATGAATATGTGGGGTATTTCTGTATAATTTACTTTAAAAAAAGGAGGTAAAAATACGACCCGTATATATTTATATAGATCTAATAGTCCTTCTATATAAATATGATTGTATTACAATTTCATAACGTAGGTAGGTGGTACCTAACCTTGTGTATGATATTTTTGCACGTATTTCTCAATTACCTATTGGATTTTCATATTCCTTTTTTGTTTGCTTATTTATTTATGATATTAATGATTGGTAAAAGTTTTATCAAAATGCATTCATTACTTTTTTAGCAAATCACCAAAATAAATGATGCGAATGAAGCCTGTTGTCCTTTAACTCGAAATGACAAGAGTATTTATTTGTAGTCAGAGTTGTAGTCTCTCTAAAGTCATTAGGTACATACTTGCTTCTTATGTACTAGTTGATGTTTTATAAGTCATACACATAATGTTAATAAAAAACATTTCATTTATTTATTAATACATTTTATTTTTAGAGTAGAAATAATCCATGAACTAATCATTTTCGTTGGGTGGATTTTGCAATCCTCTTCTCACCATATTTAATTGCCACGGCACTGAACCCTCGCTTGAGATGAAATATTGTTTGAATTTTTCTCTGATATTATATGCATATTGCGTGTGATTCCTTCTAAGACCATCCAATGTATTTAATGATTGTTGTGGTGTAGGTTCTGTTCTTCTTTCATCCTGCAGCTCAAAAGTGGTGCCCAAATAGTTATGGAGGCAGCATGCTGCTAGAACTATTTTGTCCAACATTTCTGGTTGTACCTGAACAGGCCCTTGAAATACCCGCCACCTTGCTCTCAATATCCCAAATGCGTTTTCCACGATTCTTCTGGCCCTTGCTGTAAGGTCTCAGTAAATATTGTTTAAGGGGAAATGCTTCATCGCCGACTATAATATACGGCAATGGTTCTGATCCTGGCATTAGAGGTCGATCTTCTGGTATGTTCAATTTCTTTTGATCCAATAGTTTACCCAGTATTGATTTTTCGAAAATTCCCCCGTCACTATTTATTCCGTAGGAGCCCACGTCTATCACTACAAATTTGTAATGGGCATCTACCAAAGCAAGAAGAACTATGGAATTTTGACCTTTGTAGTTCCAATAATCTGAGCCGCCTTTAATTGGACACTTTATGTTCACGTGTTTACCATCTAGAGCTCCTATGCAGTTTGGAAAATTCCAAAAGCGGTTAAAATCATTTGCTATTTGTTTCCACATTTCCGCTGTGGGTTGCGGCATCACGATAGGTCCAAGATGTTTCCAAATCGCTTCACAAACCTCCTGCACAATTATACGTATAGTAGAAAAACCCATGCGATAACTGAATCCAATGCTCCGAAATGAATTACCCGTAGCTAGGAATCTGTAAAATAAATAATACAAATTTTTAAAAATTATGTTTAGGGCTAGATGATGCTGTGTGAATAGTAAATAACACAGTGAATATTCCCATATGGGAATATAGGGCTTCTTTTGGTTTGCAATTGAGACGGTCCAAGAACCGTTCAAAGTAGTCACACAGTCGTTTATTGTAATTGGACCTGGGTGAAACCTTTCATACGCTGCGTTTGTCCCACTATTTGGAACCCATTCGGTACTGTCCCTACTACGAACCAAAACTTAGGCCTACAGTCACCATAATTTCAGCATTATCGACTTTGTATGAGACTCGAATAGACAATGGTACAAGTGCGCAAAAGCTACTGACTTTTTGAGAATTTTTATTATTATTGTTGCAGTTGAAATGTGTAGAGAAAATTGGGGTAAGTTGCGAAATTGCTTCAACAATGCTATGAAACGACGCAAGAAAAAAAGTGGACAAGCTGGGAAAATTATTGTGCCTTGGCGGTTTGAGGAACAGATGTCGTTTTTGAAGCCATATTTAGAAGGCCGTCATACTACCGGAAACCTGGATGCTACTGTATCTAATGCAAATTCCCCTCTTCCTTCTCCAGAGAGCATTCCCCTTGATGAAATTCATTTATTTTCCTCTGATAGCATTCCATCCCACACCAACACTCCAACATCCAATCCATCAAGCAAAAGAAAGGCCAGTTCTAGTAGGGACAATAACTTGGCCGATTTGGTGGAAATTATGAAAAACTCGCACGAAAGAAGAAGTAAAAAACAGGAAATGGATGATTTAGACACATTCTTTTTAAGTATGAGTAAAACGGTAAAGAAGCTCTCAAAACAGGATCAAATTCAAATTAAAATGAATTTGCTTAAAGCTGTAAGTGAAGCAGAGCTCAAACAAGCAGAGTTGCAACAAAATATCTTGAGAGCACCAGTTACTATTGAGGATCAGATAATCAGCCAAAACCAAGAAAATATAAATTCTTCTTCTGGAAGTTTTTCACAAGCCCACACATCATATTCTTCCCCATCATATTTAGTTGAAATGCCTAAGACTCAAATTTCCGTTGATACTAATCATGTAAAAAATATTCGCTATTATTACGAAAATATAGATTTAGAATAAAATTATCCTAAACAATTTCAATATTTATTATTTATAATATATTTCATGAGCAGACGAAACATGCAGGCTCTGTGGATCGAAAAAGTAAACTGCCGAACATATAGTTTGCGAAGGCCCAAAGACGGCTAACCTAAGAATTTTACAAATGGGTGAGCCATTTCTGAATATTCACGAAGTGATAACCAAGCTCCTAGTACGCATCAGATATATTAACACCATTTGGGCAAAACTATAACGCGATGTTCCCAGAACATACGCGCAAAAAGATAATTTATACATACCTTAGACAAACTGCTACTCTTTCTCTGGTACTTATCGGCTTCCGAAGATGTGTATTTTCTTTTTGTATATCGGATTCAATCATACCATGAATCTCCTCAAACTGTACTTTAGACATGCGGAAGTACATAAAAAATCGGTCTTCGTCAGATTCTAGTCTCCGCATCAATGTATGATATTCTCCATTTTTCTCTCTGTCTTTATTTATATTGTGTATCCAACATCTTCTCTTCTTAATTCTTTTTTTTTCTTGAGGCACGGACATATTCATGTACAAACAACAAACTCAATGAATCTTCCTCAAATTCACTATCTGAATCAGAAAACATCGTACTTCTGACAAATGACAACGTCTGATGTCAATATGCGTTGCGTACGTGGGACAAGTGTGCACGCTAGCTTTCCCACGTTGCGTCGCGTACGTGGCGTACGTGGGCATAGTCTGTTTCTACCTTAAAGGTTCCAATAACTCCCGATAGACACCGCTGCTTCGTGGCTATTCGACTATTTTCGGTGTTGTAACGAAGATCATATCAAATCATTCAAATCAAGTCGTCAACAAACGAACAAACAACACGACCATATTGAATTTGAGCATTTATAGTTTTCGATCGAAGATAATTTAAACCGAGTTAAACTTTCAAATATGGTTTTCAAGCATAAAATCCTGTAAATATAACCAATAATATGACGAGGATGTATAGGATTCCTAGGGATGATATGGTAATTCTTTTTTCAAGGAATTTCAATACTCTATTGATATTTTCACTTAGTTTCATATGTTCAAGAAAAATTCATAACATCATTTTAGCTTCTACATTTATTGGTTCAGAAAATTGGATCTCTTGGGTAAACCGAAGCTTTCCATATATGAGAATTACCGGATCTGTTCGAGCCATTTTGAACCTTCCCAATTTGCAGATATGAGAAATCCACCAGTTCTGAAAACCGGTGTAATTCCCAGATTATTCTTACCAACAAACGTTGGCATACAAAGTAGATGAAATTCAACATTGTTTATCTTGAAACCCCATTATAATTTCCATAGTTGAAAGTGCAGGCACTCAATAACACGAATTCTTTGAACTTTTGAGTAGAACAAACATTGATAACTCATTAAATATTCATTTCCTAGATCTACAAAAAAATATTCCTTGAAATGGATGTTCAAATGTTTTTTTATTCACTTATCTGAAATGAACAAACCGTGTTCTCACATGAATATAACACACTTCAATAATATTTCTAGATATATATTGTTTAATCATACACACGATACAAATGATGTTAACTCTTTAAATATTCACGACTTTGCTTTCTCGTGATCTCAAAATTTGTTATTTTTCATGTTATTATGTATGTACAAACTACGTCATGATTTGTCAATCATATTTGAATTTCATTTCCTACATCTTCAAGGAAATACATTCACCAAAAGATTTAAGATGCCTACTACATCAAGTAAGTGGTTTTGTGCACTTATCTAGAATGAACAAACCATATTCTCACATGATATAACGCATTTCACTCATATTTCTATTTCTAGAAGATTTATTGGATACAAATATTCAAGAAGAAAGACCTTCATATGCAGAACTAAATTGAACTAAAATACAACATAGAATCGAAGTTGTTCCAACTACAACCAAAGTTTTATGAAACCTACCATTAGAATGGAACTAATATGTTAGTATACATGATATTAAATGCATGATGATATGTCATTAATTATGGAATATTCATGTACTCCTAGATCAAGATCATATGATACAAGCTGAAAGTATTACCATTGAAATAATGGATGCTGAACTGCCCACTACCACACGTAAGTTATTTTATTCACTTATCGGAATTGAATAAGTCTTATGATAATTTTAAACCTGAATTCTTGAAATTTCTAGGCGAAAAGTGAAGGGAGCCGGTTTTGGTAGACTGCGAAAGAAGGAGACAACTCTCCTCACAGGCCAAGAAGATTGTTAATATCGCCACAAAACTGAGACGGAAGGTCACTAAAATGTATGAAAATAATAAAGACCTGAAACTGATGCTTAAAGATCTTCGGGATGCATGCCATTCTCTCGACCCTATCAGACAATTGACAAACACACCAAGCTTTAATTTTTTCCTGCCTCAAATAAGGTGTAAAAAATTGAAACCCAAAGAAAAGCGCTTTACTTTAGATGAAAAACTACTCTTTCTGACTTTCAATTTAAAATAGCCATAAGGCTTACAAACTCTTAAGGAAAATATTTTCCAGCTTATGTTATACTGGGTGAGTCTTTAAGTTGTACATTAATTTTAACCATAAATTCCCCTCATCAAATGGAACACTTTTTTCATTTACTATTTTTCCAGATTCGGCTCATGTAAAAAGTTATAAGCGTTTAAAGATTTTACATTGTGCTATTCCACCCCTGAACGGTCTTTAACTGTTGAACACTGAAACACTAACTGAGATTCAATATCGCATAATTGTATGAAAGCTTTATTATCTGATGCTCGAAATTCAATGAAATTGTTAGAGATAACTCATTTACTCACTCAAGGCTTATGACATGGTTTTAAATAATTTTTATGCTGCATTTCTGAAAAAAATTCTTCCTGAATATAAAAACACTGACTCCAACTTAGCTTTAATTGAATATCCACAATATCTTCATTGCCTATTCTGTTATTCATTAAATAACTGAGGTTCTCAGTTAAAGATAAATTTGAATCGCAACCTCAGTTAACGTGAAAATTAACTTGAAACGGACCTGTTTCACCACCGTTAAATACGTTAACTGAAGTTGCGATCCAAATTTATCCTTAACTGAGGACCTCAGTTAGGACTTAACGGTGGTTGAATGCTTCGTGAATAAGGCGATAAATCTTCTAAGTATTCGCCGTATTCACAAAGGAATTATTAACGGTCCTTTAATTAAGGGACCGTTAACTGGTATGTTTATATTGAATAGTTGACCATCAGCCGAGGTGAGCAGACGTGTGGCACTCAATATCGTTTGAAAGTAATTATATCCAAACAACCGAAGTTTAAAAAGAAAATAACTGAATGTGTGAATAAGTTAAGTCAGTGCAAGGAAAGGATACTTGTCCAATTTGGTTGAAATCCTGACATAATGGTTTATTCGTCTAAAGTTGAATATAATTTGTCGATTTCTGAATTCCTGCATAGAAAACATACACATAAGATTCCGTATATCAACATATCCTATGAACCGGATGTCTAGTGAAGAAAATCTAAAGTGTGCCACACAATAGAATATAAACTTGATGATGACTGAACAAGAGGAAGAGGTGATAACATTGCGGAGAATTCTGGAGGAAGTTCAAAGTTCCAAAAAGGAAGTCAAAGAGTGCATTATCGAGTTGGAATCAAGGCTACTACTGGAGATTCAGGCACTGGAAGTTAAAAACCAGGCTCTTGAACAGGAAAACAAGGACTTGAAAAATCGTCTAGAAAAAACTGACCGTTGGTGTAGCAAAAATAATATAGTCATATTTGGCCTTAACAGAAGTACAGTTTCAGCAGTAGAATTTCTTGCTGAAGAAATAAACCGTTTATTAGATGTTCAAGTAGAAAAATCAGATATTAGTGACTACTACTCACTTGGAAAACAGGAAAATAGTCCAATTAAATTCGAATTTGTTTCTTATCACCAGAGACAGATTTTTGAAAGGGTGAGACAATTAAGGGGCACTGATGTATCGATCGCGAATGATCTGACTACTCAGCAACGTAATGATGTAACGTTACAAAACGCTCCACCATTGATTACCGTTTTAATCGCGAAAAAACTCTCTGCGGGTAGCTTCAATTCACACTCAAAAACGCCTTGCCTAGATTCTATGTACCGCCCAGCGCGTTGATAGAGTTTATGTTTCGCATGAGCACGATCAGCGTCACGCAATCTCAAGCGGACATCTTTGTTTTCTTTTCGAGTACTGAAAGTCAAAGCGTTAACATCTCACCAGAGAGTTTAGCAAATTAAAGTACTACCGTAATCCATTATAATCGTGTGAATTGGAAATTTATTTGTTTCTTACAAGACGTCTATTTAAAAGGCGGTAAGTACTACGTAGATTCGAACTGATATTTTCTGCTTTTGTGAATGCCAAGTTGTTATTTCCGTTTATTTCATTTTCTGCAGGTTACACAGGTTAACACGTTTCTTTGTATAATACTTAATTTCTAGTCTCATTCTTGCGATCGAATAACGTGGTAAAATGTATAAAATGTCAGGTTTGCTCGAGAATATTTCATCCTGGTTGTGCAATACGGTTGAAACAGGTGAAAGTTTTGAGTGAATCATCCATTATTTGCTGTTCCGATAAAGTGGAATTGGAGAAGTTACCAGAAGACAAAGAAAGTATGGATGTTAATGTAATTGATAACAGTACAAGTAGCAAGGTTGTAATTAATAGCCAATCATCCCAACTCGAGCTTATGATAAAGATTATTAATGAATTAGAACAAAAGAATGAATTATTATATGACTTTAATGCTTTGTTGAAAGATAAAGTATCAATATTGGAAAGGAAACTAACATCGTACGAAAGTAGAATAAATACATTAGAAAAAAACCAAAACAAATATATTGGAAACAATAAGGAAGTTCTTATAGGATCATCAAATGCACCGAAGACAGTAGTAGACAGTAAGAATAGACCTCAACCGAGTTCTGTAACAACAAATCTTAATGCAAACAACAAATATTCCCAAGCGCTCCGGTCAGCCAATGGAAATCAATTAGAGATTGCGCAAAGGAGTAAAATGTCTGACATCATTAACCTCCAAAGCGATATTGACAATGGGGTAAACGTAAATGTAAAACATATCACTTCAAAACAACAACAAAGTCAATTTAATATCTCTGGGAAAACAACTATCGACAATGAGAGTGAATGGAAGACCGTAAACAACAGACGAGCGAGAAAATTTCGAACATCTACCTTTGGGACGTATAAAGTAGATGAAAATGAAAAAGACAAAGGCTTTGCAGGTCAAGAGAGGAGAGCATGGTTTTTCGTAAGTCGAATTAAAGAACATGTAACGGAAAAAATGATTGAAACGTATATCAGACAAAAACCAGGATTCCAGCAGGAGAAAATAGAAATTAAAGAATTACAGTTTGAAAACATAAAAAGCAACCAGAAAAGTTTTCTAGTGAGGGTGCCTTATGGGAAAAAAGACGAACTATATCAACCTCAATTTTGGCCTGAGAATGTTGTAGTAAAAAGATTTGACATGCAGGCATACAAGGTAAATTGCCCTACAGCTGATTTTTTATGAACATCCCAACCAATGTCGAAGAAGATAAAACTAGTCCTAAAATATCGATCACTAAAAAAAATTCTGCAAGGAAATATGAGCTCATTCATCAGAATATGAGATCTATAGGAAATAGTGTGGATTCTTTTCAACACCTCCTGAGTAATCAACCTGATTGCAAAATCGTTTGTGCAACAGAGCATTGGAAATCTGAAAATGAATTAATACGTAAGTTGAATAATCTGAAACTAGTAGCATGGGTGTGCAGAAACAGTGGTAAACATGGTGGAGCAGCCATATATGTCCATGAAGAGGTAACAAGCAAAAGAAGAAGAAAATTTGAAGCTTTCTCTATAATCAACCAATTCGAGTGTGCAGCGGCGGAAGTGATAGTGGAGAAAAAAAGTTTTATAGTTCTCTCAGTGTATAGGCCATGTGGTAGATCTAGTGAAATGGGTATATTTCTGGAACAGTTAGAAAAAGTACTCACAATAGTGATGAATGAAAATAAGTATGTAATAGTGGCGGGAGATTTCAACGTCAACGTATTAGAAAGATCGAGTGGCAGGTCTGATTTTCTTAATTTGATGTTATCTTTTGACTTACATCCCACAATTCACCAGCCAACTAGAATAACTCATAATACAAAAAGTTGTGTAGATAACGTATTTGTTAATTTTGAAGTTGCATCAGAAGTTCTCAGCGCTGCTTTTTCAGATCATCTGGGACAAAAAATAAGTTTCAGTATTAATGTGACAAATGAGGATAAGTCAATCTATCGTAGATTATATAACGATGAAAATAAACTTAATTTCCAGAGTGAGCTGCGGCAGCAGGGCTGGGATACAGTATTTTTGGCTGATAAGTTGGATATAGATTTGCAGTGGGGTTGTTTCATTCAGTCTTTTTCACTAATATTTCAAAAACATTTTCCATTGAAAAATATGAAGGTCAAAAAAAAGAAAAACATAAATTACTATGATACTGAAGAAATAAGGGAAAGTAAATCTAGATTAGACATATTATTAACATTGAAGTCTTGTGATAATTCTTAAAAAACCTTTTATGATCATGAAAAGAAAAATTATGATTATTTGCTTTCGGCTGCACGGTCTGATTTCTATAACAGGAAAATCCAAGAATCCGATAATAAGATCAAAACAATGTGGTCAATTTGTAATGACATCACAGGAAAAGTAAAAGAAAAAAAAAACGGGTATTTTGAAGAAGGTTCAGACGATTTAGCGAATGAGTTCAACAAATTTCTGATAGGGAAAATTCCAAATCTATTAAACAACTTAGATAATCTACCATTCACATGTCACTTGCCTGATAACGGCAGTACTATCGATTTATATCCTACCAGTCCTGAAGAAATATCTGACATTATGGCATTAATAAAAAACAAATATTCTTGTGGTGATGACGGAATACCGGTGAACATAATGAAGTTTTGTGCTCGTGAAATCAAACATGTAATTTCTTATATTGTAAATAATTCACTCAGAGTTGGAGTATTTCCAAAACAATTGAAATTGGCTATAATAAAGCCAATATTTAAGAAAGGTGACGAGTCTAAGTTTGATAACTACAGGCCTATTAGTTTATTGTCCTGTTTTTCTAAAATATTTGAACACGTCATGCGTACACGCCTGATAAATTTCATGAAAGAATGTAATCTTTTTAACGACTCCCAACATGGCTATCTGGAGGGGCGTTCAGTGCAAACGGCGTTATATCAGTTCACGGAAAGAATTATTAATTTGATCGAGGATGGAAGGATTGGATTAGGTTTGTTCATTGATTTAACGAGCGCATATGATTGCTTGTGCAGTCAGTTTTTGTTGATCAAGTTGGATAAACTTGGAATTAGAGGCAGTGCAAAGACATGGATCGCTTCATATCTGTTTGATCGATCACAAAGAGTTTCCATTTCGATAAATGGAAAAGAAATTAAATCAGATGTGTTAATGACAAATTATGGAATACCCCAGGGTAGCGTCTTGGGTCCTATTTTGTTTATTAAATTTATGATTGATATATGCGATTTAACAGAGATAACTAAATTGTTAACTTCCTTTGTTGACGATACAAATTTTATAATAGATGGAATTGACTTCGATGAAATCAAAGATAAATCTGCACCAATATACAATCAACTGAAATCTTGGTTAACTAAGAATAAATTGGTGATTAATGAAAGCAAAACATCGGCGGTGATTTTCAGAACAAGCAGATCTAATAAATCAATGGAAAGTGTGATCAATTTAGGTGATTGTGAAATTAAAGTTGAGGAATCGGTTAAATTCTTAGGGGTGCAACTAGATGGCTTTCTTAGATGGTCATGTCATGTTGATCACCTGGCTGGAAAATTATGTAGCGTAGGCTTTGGTATAAAAACTATTTCGAAATATATGAATCTTGTAAGTTTGAAGATAATTTATTTTGCTAATTTTGAATCTTTGTTAAGATATGGGATCATGTTTTGGGGATCAAGCTCTGAGGTAGATAAGCTGTTTATTATACAGAAAAGAGTGATAAGGTATATGTTTAAAATGAGTTTCAATCAGTCTTGTAGAGGAATCTTCAAGGGAAATAGGTTGTTGACTCTATTCGGAATCTACATAATAGAGTGCTTACTTTTTTATTTTAAGAACAAGGATATGTTTTCAATTCACACCCGAAGTACCAATTATCCAATTAGATCATTGAATCTGCACTATCCAGTTCATAAACTAACTTTGACCGAAAAGCACCCATCGTATGTGTGTATAAAACTTTTCAATAGACTTCCAAATAAGCTAAAAAGGGAATTGAATTTTAAAACTTTTAAAAAAGGAGTTAGGGAGTTCTTGATTGAATTGGAACCATATTCCTTGAAAGATTATATTAATAATTGAATAATTTGTTTTGTTTTGACACCATTTCACTTTATGTACTGCACATACTATGAAATAAAGGGATTTATTATTATTATTATTATTATTATTATTATTCCTGGATTCTAGATATTTTATCTCATATTTATTGCTCTGTAAATAATTTCAAGTTCGTCTAGAGTTACTGGGAATGAGATCACGTGTTACATGCACTATCTTATGGGTCTGAATTTTGCAGTCTTAGTTAGTAGTAGTGAACATTTGGATTACGACTTTCTTAGTTCTGGCTAGCCCAGATTTTGCTAAGCGATTTTACCTAGCTTGTGATGCTTCAGACGTAGGGGTTGGTGGGGTACTTTTTCAGGAAACGGACGGTTTAGAACATCCCATTGCCTTCTTTAGTAAAACCTTGAACAAATGTCAACGTAAATATACAACATCCGAAAAGGAATGCCTTGCAATTTTACTATCAATAGATCGATTTCGCCCATATATTGAAGGTACTGAATTCACTGTTATAACTGATCATTCTTCTCTACAGTGGCTGCATTCAATGAAGAACCCTTCTCCGCGACTGGTTAGATGGATAATCAGATTGTCATGCCATAAATTCAAGATCATACATCGTAGCGGTTCACTGAATACTGTTGCCGATTCATTATCACGCATTCCTGAGTCTGTAGAGACTTCTGTATTGGACCTTGGTGCATTGAAGCCTGACCGGTGGTATCGAGAAATGCTGGAAAACGTAACAAGTAATCCTCGTCTCTATCCTGATTTCCGTGTTAATGGTAACGTGTTGTATAAACATATATTTTGTAAGTCCAGATTATCTGATGATTCTCCTGAGTGGAAGATTGTTATTCCTACTGCTAATAGATTAGAGTTATTGAAGAAATATCATGATGATCCTGTTGCAGCGCACTTTGGTGTTTGTAAGACATTATCCCGTTTATCTTATCTTTATTATTGGCCAAAGATGCGTGATTCAGTTAAGAAATATATCAGAAACTGTAAAATCTGTGCTTCGTCAAGTCAGATAACCTTCCTCAAGCAGGTTTAACAGGTAAATACAGGAATATCAGTTTTCCATATCAGTTGATTTCGGCAGACTTACTGGGACCATATCCCAGATCAAAGAATGGGAATCAATATGTACTAGTCGTTACGGATTGGTTCACCAAATTCGTGCTTGTGCATCCCATGGCTCGAGCAACTGCCAAAGGTATGGTTAAGTTTATTGAAACTCAGGTCTTTCTTATTTTTGGTGTCCCTCAGATAATTGTAGTTGATAACGGAGCACAATTCATTTCAAAAGAGTTTAAGAATTTAGCTAGACAATATAATGTCCAAAAGATTTGGTACAACGCGAGGTATTTTCCGCAAATAAATCCGACAGAACGTGTGAATAGAACGATTACAACGGCTATAAGATCCTTCATACATGAAAACCATAAAACTTGGGATCAGAACATATACCATATAGCCCAAGCTATTAGACTAAGTAAACATGAAGTCACTGGATTTTCTCCCTCCTACCTATGTTTTATGAGAAATGTAACAACTGATGGCGCTTTTCATGGTAAAATTTCAGAGAATGCAAATAATCCAATTGAAGTCCGTAATAAAGTTTTAGATCCATTTTTGCAGAGAAAATTACCTGATCTCTATGAATCCGTACAACGGAAAATATTTCAAGCTTATAAGAGGAATTCTAATCGATATAACTTAAGAAAACGTGATGTTCAGTTTCATGTTGGTGACAGGGTTTGGAAAAAGAACTCTGTACTTTCCGATGCGACTAAGAATTTCTCAGCTAAGCTAGCTCCTAAGTTTGTGCCTTGCATTGTTCATAGAGTCGTGTCTCCATTAGTTTATAATTTGAAAGACTTGAGTGGAAATGATCTTGGCGATTTCCACGTAAAACATATTAAATTGGACGTTACACAAAGTGACGAAAGTGGAGATGATTCAGGATAGGGATGATGATTGTTTTTTTTTGTATCTTGAGTTCCTAATACCTTTCCTCCTTCCTCTATCGCAAGGCAAGTGTCTGTCTAGTTGGTACAAATGTATATATATATATATTTTTTTCTTGTTTACCTGACAATTTCATGAGGGTTGAGATTCATTTTTGAAGTTCACAGCAGCTATGCAGTACCTTGATTGGAAATTTGAGCGTAGTCTGCAGTTTGCTTTGAAGCTTTCTCAAGCCTTCAATTTGGCAGCTATCTTATCTCTTATGTCTTATGACACTTACCGTTTATCGTGTCTTATGACAATTATCGTATCTTTACCTGCCTGATGGCAATTATCGTATCTTTCTGCCCATCAATTTTTTGAAGTTTAGAGCGGCTATGCAGTACCTTATTAAAAATTTGAGCGTAGAGCGTGACTTACTTTGAAGTTTTCTTAAATCTGTGAGTCTCGTAGAGATTCTTTTGGTCGTATCTTTGGATACAGTTGTTGTTTGTACCGACAGACGGACACTTCTCTTTCCTTAACTTACCTATTCCTATTATCTATCCCTATTACCTATTCCTATTATCTATCCCTATTTCCGCTACCTTATAAAGAACCTAATTCGCGATTCCTAATCGCTGGCGCCCAAACTTATCTTTCCTTCCCTACGCATTTCCGGGATTTTGAGCTGTTTCTCTAATTTAACTTTCATTATTTTCAAATATTAAGTATCACTTCATAGGAGAGGCTGGGTTGGGAAGTGATCTCTTGATATTATTAGTTAGATCATCTACGCATACACATTTAACATCTACTGTGCAATAAATTAGCTGTAAATCTTGAGCTTTGGAAATTGGAGAGACGCCTCAGAATATGATCGATAGTACCTAACCTGATATTTTTTTTTTACAGTGCATCACACTCCTCGTCCTATAAAGGAAAATTTAATTTTGTAATTTTTTTGTCTGCATCGTGCCACTCGTCATCCTTCAATGCTCCAGGAAGAAATATCTTCACCTAATCCACCATTGATTTTTGCCAATTATTACCGATTTTGAGTACCTTAGTCTGGATGATCTCAGGTTTTGATTCGTGTAGACTATCTTACCTGTCGATGAGTCGATACATACCTCTTCTTATATCTAAACGTCTCAGATCCTGTCTTTGTCTTATGACTATTTTAACTTTATAACAACTATTACCTAACGCTATTTCCGCACTTGGCATCAGCTTGTGTTCACACAGGATGTGCAAGTATCTCTTCCCTTGCCTCATTATTGACATTGTCAATTATTACCGATTTTGACTGCCTCGCTAGGTGATCTCGGGATTTGGCTCGTGTGGGTATTGTTTTACAATAACTATACGCATCATCTTCCGATTTTCACCTGCGAACTTACCGATTTAGTACCTTTTCTTTTTTTTGCCTTCTCGGAATTGACATCGTCTTGTGTTCGCTGAAACCGACACAGGATGATGGGAGTCTTTTAGTGGTTTTGGTCTCCAATCCATAAACCTCCATGCCCTGGCCACTCAGTTCTCGTCTCGAACTGAGTGGTTCACTTTTTTTATTATTTGCGGAGGCTATGATGACTAGTTTCGGAGCTTCTATGCACTTATTCTCTTTTTATTTGAGATGTTAATATTTTTTCTCAACCCCGATTTCTTCGAAAATTTCGAGAAATAAATAATTATTTTCGTCATTGACTTTAGTTGATGCTTGGGCATGTGCGACGTTTAGTCGGCCGACAGCGTATGCTCCGCAACGCTCTCGATCCTTTTCCGATGGAAATGGCCTTCAGCGTCTAAACGGCGCTTTTAACATTTTCTCTTGTGTCGTACATCTATGTTACAGATCGGTGTTGTGAGGTTTTGTTGGAACGTCGGGTATACGAGGATTTTGCTTATCTGGATTGCGCTTAATCGCACTGCTCGACTTGGGTGACGAACAACTGTCAACCCACTGCTAGTTCCGCAAACTTTAAACTCGTTTCTTTTTGAGTGTTGGTTTCTCTTTGTGCACCGTATAAACTTCTCCTATATTTATGATTCAGTTATGCTGTGTGGCCTGTAAGTTTAACTTTTCTTTCAACAAATTGGCTTGTCTTTCAATTTCGCATTTATCATTAAAAAAATTTTCTCTTCATCATTTTTCAAAATTACTTTAAAAAAAATTTTGGCATTTTATTCCTTCAATAAAAAAAAAAATTTCCTCAAAATTTTTTTTCCCCGGTAAGTGGTGTGTGTAACGTTACAAAACGCTCCACCATTGATTACCGTTTTAATCGCGAAAAAACTCTCTGCGGGTAGCTTCAATTCACACTCAAAAACGCCTTGCCTAGATTCTATGTACCGCCCAGCGCGTTGATAGAGTTTATGTTTCGCATGAGCACGATCAGCGTCACGCAATCTCAAGCGGACATCTTTGTTTTCTTTTCGAGTACTGAAAGTCAAAGCGTTAACATCTCACCAGAGAGTTTAGCAAATTAAAGTACTACCGTAATCCATTATAATCGTGTGAATTGGAAATTTATTTGTTTCTTACAAGACGTCTATTTAAAAGGCGGTAAGTACTACGTAGATTCGAACTGATATTTTCTGCTTTTGTGAATGCCAAGTTGTTATTTCCGTTTATTTCATTTTCTGCAGGTTACACAGGTTAACACGTTTCTTTGTATAATACTTAATTTCTAGTCTCATTCTTGCGATCGAATAACGTGCTCTTATTCCTGGATTCTAGATATTTTATCTCATATTTATTGCTCTGTAAATAATTTCAAGTTCGTCTAGAGTTACTGGGAATGAGATCACGTGTTACATGCACTATCTTATGGGTCTGAATTTTGCAGTCTTAGTTCCGGAGTGAACATTTGGATTACGACTTTCTTAGTTCCGGAGTGAACATTTGGAGATAACTTTCTTAGTTCCGGAGTGAACATTTGGATTACGACTTTCTTAGTTCCGGATTGAACATTCGGAGACGACGTTAAAACCTGGGGAACTTTCGTGGTACCGGAGCATAAACTGGTGGAATATCTTAATACCTCAACACAAATCTGGTGGAATATCTAATACCTGAGCATATATCTGGTGGAATATCTAATACCTGAGCATATATCTGGTGGAATATCTAATAGGAACAACTTAGTCCTGGAATAAAAGTTGAAGACAACTTCCTTCCTACCGACGTACCTTTGTTCCGGAGAGAACGTACATCTACATGTGACATTTTGGACGGCCCTACCTCATCTATCGAACCCAGACTGCAAAGATAAGTGCCTCATCGATCTCAGACTTACCACCGATCCTTGTATATATTACTAAAATATTTATTTGTAAAGTTGGAATATATAGATAGGGAATAAGAGGTTTTATCTTTAACATCAGATCAACGATTTGGGATACATTCAGGAGTAGTATACTTTTTACTTAGGCGCTCTATGAGGCATTTTACTTAGGTAAGGTGTTTCCTAGGCGGACGAACAAACTTGCTAGCATAAGTCACTGAGCTAGTAACGGGCAAGCTAGTAAGTTTGATTTCAATGAGATGAAAAAACTGAAACAATTCTTAGTGCACGCTAGAGCTAATTCATCAGAAAAATCGTACATCAAAGGTAATAAACTGATAGTTGGGCAGGATATATACACATTAGAAGATTTGGAAAGCTCAGCCGAAGAAGAAGTTTCGACAATAAACGTAATAGAATCTAACCCCTCGACATCAGATACGGATAAGAACAACCAAAAAAAAAATCCCTCTCTTCAACATTTATCCACACAGAAGAAACTATTTTTGTATGAGAAAAAGACACAGTCAAAAGAAGATAAGACTACAGGGGCCAAGACGATAGTCCAGGTCAACCAGGACAGGGCCCGTACGAGATATGGAAAGAATCAGGGGAAGAAAGTAGGACGATAATAAGGTAGTTTACTGCTATCGATGTTTCAGTTAAAGATCTTTAAATAATCATAGGAGTCCTTTCTTGTATGTTGACCTTTAGAATATGGATAAATATGAATAATTTCGTTCGAGATTACGAGCATTTTCCATATGATACCTAAATAATTAGTGCGTTAGTTGATGTAAAAAATTTTATCTTTAAGAACAATCTCAGCATTTCACATATGAATATAAGAAGTATTTCCGCAAATTATGCAGAATTCATGGCATTTCTGGAGACTGTTGCAATTAATTATGAAGTCATTGTACTGACGGAAACTTTTCGATAACTTTGCGATATAAAATGTGAAAATTTGGATATAAAAAATTAAATGAAGAGATTATTAAATTAACTGCGATATACCGAGATTGTGTTTTAGCATAGCTACGAACGGGTTAATTTCAGTAACCTCTGTAACTTGATCTGTTTATTTATGAAAGTGAGGATACTGAATAAACATTGTTATTGTTATTATAAAGGAAAAACTATTATATTTTGTATTTATAGGTTGAAATGTTTTGTTTTTGTTTTTTGTATTAGATTTATATTATATGGTGCCTACATTGTTTGAATAGAAAACAGGTTTAGTTGTTTACACCCACAGGCTGAAATAAAATTAAAAATTTTAATTTACAGTTACGCACAGGTAGTCAAATCTGAAGTTGAAAACCTCTGTAACTCACCATGTTTATCTATTGTTTTTTGAATAAACATTATTATTATTATTATTAATAGAAATTGGAATTCACAAACCGTAATTAGACTTGTATCAATCTCAGTTAGCTAACTGAGAATTCACAGTGACAACGTTGCATATTTTAACAACGGTCTGATACGAATGAACTGGAAAGTATATAAAACTGTAAAAATGATGCTCTCGTCTCTCTGGCTCTTGCATTCTCATTCAAACATAACCTAGCATTTATGTTTAGGAGTTTACGTTACGGGCCGGCTGGCTTAGTCGAATTAAAAATTAGTTGCTTTGTTAGTGGAATTGATGATTCATTAATTATTATCATGTGTCAGACAACCATGAAGCACCAGCCAAATTTTGCAGAGGTGGATACGAAGCTCTCATAAGAGCTGATAAAAGAGTAAGTAATGTTTCTTTGCAAACCAATTTATTGAATAAATGAATGCTTCAGAATTTCACGATATCAATCTTCATACATAGCTTGCAACAAATCTCGGTAAAAATGAGCTTTAGACAACGTTGTTTCATCTCGCTTAAAAAATCATTCTTGTAGCTTTTTTATCAGTACATACGCTTCATTTAGCCAAAAGTAGATAATTTTACTGATAAATATTGACGTCCATTATAGCATCCTATCGACATGATTCCAACCACAGACAACTGAAGCAAATTCATATTGCACTCATGTTGCCAGATATAACATCTTTCGGATATGCCAAAGGATGAATATAGTGGCCGCTTGTAGTCGTTATGTGAGATATCTTGAGGTAATTTAATTAAAACTGGCCTATGAGGACTGAAAGAAAGCTTCATTATGAAGTGGTTTATTTAGAAATGGGAGATGGTACATTCTCATTGGAATGTAGAATGGAGATAAAGTATGAACACCCTTTTTTGGGCGCATGTTCTGGGGGAACATCGTCCTATCATTTCGTCCAAATGTCTGTAATTTTCGAATTTCGAGCTGAAAATTGGCTAATAGACTAATTCGGACTCCCTGATCACGAATCCGGTGTCAGATTTTCGGGTGCCGTCCGGCCGTAAGCACGATAACAGGAGCACCGAAGGTCCTATCGACTTCAAACTTTCAGGGTAGGTTTCTGATCAAAATGCGACGGTTAAGTTCGTTAACGGGCAAAATCGGCCGGACGGTTTAGGAGTTATAGACATTTAAAATTTTGAGGTTATTTCCCTGATATTTCAGGAACTAAAGAAGATGTTGAATCGAAACTTGGTAGTCAGTTCGAGGATATAAACGCGCAACTTTTGGCAAAATTCTGTTATGATCGAAATGTTGGTAATTTTTAAAAAAATATTTCTTTTAATTTTTTCGAAAAAAAAATTTTTTTTTCGTGAACTATTCATCAGATTGCAACAAAAACTTGTACTAACGTCAATTGTAGTATTTTGCAACATTGTGAAAAATTTTGGCTCTATACGATTTCAATTTCTGGAGATATAAGACAAAATGTGTCAAATTTCCTGGGTCTCTCTCAGTATTTTCATCGATTATTCTATGAACTCTTTGAATTCCACCGAAAACAAATTCAAAGACATAAACATAAAGAATCAAGTCATAGTTTAGACGTCGAAAGAAGGACGATGTTGATCGACTTGAAAAGTACCTCATTTGACGGCTGTTTGTCAAATCAATTAATTCCAATAATTGATGTCAGATTTCCTACATACCAAGTTTAAACACATTTTATTATATGGAAAACACTTATTATGATCACGTTCTACAGGAATTGATACTAAATAGAAGCTAGATGAAGATTATTGTAATGGAAAATTTGTGTTCCAGAATAATATTAAGGTATTCAACATGATACTGCTTTTTTTCTTTTTTTTTTATGCATACCACTTCATTTTTTTTATGTGATAGCATATGTATTAGAACGCTATTTCGACACTCATTGAATTCTAATGAAATAATCTAAAATAATAATTTATTGAACGCATATGCCATGATATAAGAAAGGTATAATATGGTTTATTTGGGCGAGTTTCATCAAAAGATAGCATGAATCATCTTGAAACCGAGTAATCGTTTTCATAGGAAGTTGTGCATATAGTGAAAGTGATATATCATCATGGATTGTGAAGGTTGTGAGTACACCGTATTTTAATTATTGCAGCTACCTGTCGATGAGAATAACTTAAACAATTTTTTGAAGCAGCATGGCGTGCTGTTATTCTGTAGTTGAAAGCAAGAACTCGGGAGGAGAAACTATTTCCAAAGAAAAAATGCTTGGGAGAATGTCACGAATACCTTCAATTCTCAAAGCATGATTCAAAGGGAACACAAAGGATTGAGACAACTATATGAGAACATGAAAAGAAGTGCAAAGAAGGAGGTTGCTAACGAAAACGCATATGAATTCTAATATCATTAAGAAAAATGGGTTCAAGCCCTGTGGACAGGAGCTTTCTGGCGCTCTAGTTCAAACAGACAAATTATATCTCCGAAAGTATTGGTTTCTCAGAGTTGGGAATTATATCAATGTATTCATATGATAGAACTGCATCATTAAGGAAATTCAATCCAAACAATAATTTATTTATCAAGATTAAATGAGCAATCATGAGAATGAGAACTGCACCTTGGAAGAAATCAAATTAAATCTGGCGAATTTTGCCCAATAACGAACTTAACCTAGATATTCATCACCCTAACATACTCTGAAAATTTCAACTACCTAGCTCATTTCATTCGAGAGTTATTGTAGAAAAATTTTTTTTTTTACACTTTGCGGTAATCTGGTCAATACAAAACTTCACATGCGTATAAAGGTCATGATTCTACAATTTGATGCTAAATTTCAGATAGATCGAGTGATCGGTTTCGGAAATATTCATAAAAAATATTTCTACTAAAATCGGCCATAACTCCGAAACCGCTTGATGGATTTCGCCCATTAACGAGCTCGTCCGAGATATTTACGCTCCAAACCCACCTTGCAAATTTCAATCAGCTAACTCCTTTCGTTCGAGAGTTATCGTGCCTACGGCCGGCCGGCCGACCGGACATAATCGATTTCGACCTCGGATTCTTGATCAGTGAGTCGAACCAAATCGTTTGAGACCATTTTCAGCCGAAAACTCCAAAATTACAGACACTTGGGCAAATTGATAAGCACTCTGTTCCGAGGAACTAGAGCGCCAAAAAAACAAGTTTGGTATGACAATTGCCCAGAACAGGTTTAAAGTACCTACAAATAGTAGATATTCCATAAAACATGTATGAAAGAAGAGAAGTAATAATGAGAAATTACCTTGTAGTCGATCAAAAATTTCCTGATCTACGTTCATCAAATTTTCTCCTCTCTCGAACTACAGAATTATGCTTTCAATATTTACGTAATATTTTCAAACATTTTTGGGTGAGGTCCCCGTTGCATCGCTAAAATACGAGTATTTCAACCCCAATATTTTTGAAGTTATAATATTCCCTTCCGTCAGTCCCGTCATAAATTGAGAGAACTGAGCATTCTATGTCTATGGATGAAAAGCAGTCTCACTACTCTCAGATCTCTTACTTCATGTTCCGTTGCGAAATGTAAGACTTTTCTGAGAAAAACTAATTTCGGAGCAAACAACTGAGATTTTTCTCACTTAGCTCACAATTCTTCGATTGATTAGATAATGTCATGTCTCAGGAAAATAAGTTGACATTATGACAATTCATACATCGAATAATTATATCATTCTGTGACAACGTAGACATACGATTTATTATTGAAATTTTGAAAAATCATATCTCCGAAATTAGCTTGTTAGAGTTAAAAATGATATCATTGGATTCTTATGGTGAAACTGCTTATAGAAAAAAATTTAATTTGGAATTTGTTGGGTAAAAAAAAATTTTTTTTTGTCACTCCGAAACCATCTGTCCGATTTTGCCCAATAACGAACTTAGCCGAGATATTTATCTCCCAAACCTACTCTGAAAATTTCAGCTGTCTAGCTCATTCAGTTCGAGAGTTATCGTGTCTATGGCCGGACAGAATGAATTTCGACCACGGATTCTTGATCAGTTTTTCATCGAAAAATTCGAAAATTACAGACATTCGGGCAAATTGATAAGCACTCAGTTCCGAGGAACTAGAGCGCCAAAAAACATCAGTGCTATTTATAGGACTGAAGAAAATATTGTATTCTATCCATTATACAGTGCGCGTCAAAATTATGGAACAAATTCATTTTTAGTGTTGGGAATAATCGAGTACTTAAAATAATTGGGTACTCGATGTTCGAGTGATCCCAATAATCGAGCGATCACTCGAGTGAATTTTCGCTCGATCTCCCGATCTACGTCATTCTCACATATAGCACTTATCACCTCGAATTGGAGTCAGCAAACGCGAATCGCTCATAACTGTCATAATAACACATTAGGCCGATGCCGCCAGAGATAAGGGGTGGTATATTTATTATACAATATACATAAAAGGCCTTTGTACTTTTTTAGGTTCTAGTTTCTAGTTTTTTTTTTGTCATTCGGCAGTCGGTACCTAGCGTTCAACTATCAATTGAAATCTGCTCAGTTCAGTCAGTGTTTCAAGGCGCGATCGAGGAGTTTAACGTTAAGGAATTATTGTAGGAGCATTATGCGACCCGGGTCGAAAAATCAATCCACTGTATGGAATTATTTCACGAAAATTAATGACAAGAAGTTCGCGACTTGCAATATATGCAAAAAAATTATGTCTTTTTACGGCAGTACTACAAACTTGAATCAACATCTGAAGCGCATACATCCGACAATAAAATTACAAACTGAGCCACGAAGATACAAAAGTGAAATTGATTCTTCTGGAGCTAATGAAATTAATCAAAATTTAGGCGTTGCTGGAACTTCCAGAAATGCAGACTCAGCTGTAACGTTGAAGCGACCAGCTAAACAATTGAAACTCTTTGGTTCTTCTTCTGGAAATGTTCTTTCGGAACAAAAAATAGCAATCAAAGTCAGTTCGATAAAACTAATCACGAAAGATTTTCAACCGATTTCAATCGTAGAGAATGAAGGATTTCTAGAATATACAGGTGAGCTGCAACCCCTGTACAAAGTCCCGAATAAAAAAAATTAATCATGCAATGTTACCCAAGTATTGCACGGAAGCAGTGGAGCTATTGAAAAATGTTTTGAGTGACGTGACAAATGTGGCAGTTACTACTGACATGTGGATATCGGATAGCAACAAAAGTTTCATAACGGTTCACTTTATCCACGAAAATGGTTTATTTTCTAGAGTAATATCCACCAAAGAACTCATAGTAAATCACACCGGAGAAAATATTGACGCGCATTTAGAGAAATATTTAACGAATGGGACATATTTAATAAAATCGTCACAGTTGTGTCAGATAATGGGGCTAACATAAAAAATGCCATCAACGAAGAATTACATATGTATCACCTTCCATGCGTCGCACATACGTTGAATTTAACGGTGCAAGACGTTTTAAAATGCGACAAAACGTTAAACGGTATTTTGAAAAAAATTGGTAAATTCGAATTAAGTGTCCAATACAGAAGAATGGACAACATAATTTACCATGGTAAATTCGATTAAGGGTGTCCAATACAGAAGAATGGACAATAGAACATACGCGCAAAAGCTTCTGACTTCACGTCAGTGCTTGAACCAATTTTTTTTTCGTGATTATTTTTAATTTTCTAGGGGCGCGGTTCTTAAATTTTTTTTTTCGTCATTTTTTTCAAATTTTCTAGGGGTACGGTTCTTACAAAATTTTAAACACGTCTTTATGTTGATTTTCAACTACTAGTTACCAAGCACCAATTCGATCGAATATTTATTTTTTAGTTATCAAGGAAATAATATTCCAGGTGGATATAACTCGGAAACCGTTAAACCGATTATGGCCAAAAACGAACTCAACTTTCCCTTTTGGATACGCAACCTACCCTGAAAATTGCAAGTCCCTATCACCTTTCGTTCGAAAGTTATCGAGGCAACGGTAACCCATCTACTGAACTCACACAAGAATGCTCGAATCTCCAACAATATTTAACCGATCGTATTAAAACTTGAAACTTGGCAGTAGAGTTAGGTTATGAAGGCTCTTGCAAAATTTCAGCAATTTCAAACGAATAGTTACTGATATATAGAACTTTTTTTTTTTTTTTTTCAATGATTTATTAAAAATTGTCTACGAATGCTATCCTCACCAAATTTTTGCGTTGGCATTATACAACTAATTACCATGTTTGAATTCAATCGGAGCAGTATTTTTCGAGTTAATGAGGAACAAAAAACCACAAAATTTCAGAAAATTTCAGATGGCTATAACTCTAAAACCGTTTGGCCGATTATGCTCATAAACAAACTTAAATGTGGCATTTATATGCACAACCTAACCTGAAATTTTCAAGCCGCTATCTCTTTCCGTTCTCAGGTTATCGTGACAAAAAAAATATTTTTTAATAATTTTTTTAAAATTTTCTAGCCATACGATTCGCCCAAAATTTTACAAACGTGCTAAGGTTCATATTCTACAACTACTCACCAAGTTTCAATTCGATCGGATTTATATTGGTTGAAAACAAAATTATTACTCGGAAACCACTGGGCCGATTATGCCCATTAACGAACTTGTCCGTCGTATTGCGATGCGCCACCCACCCTGAAAATTTCAAGTCGATAGCTCTTTTCGTTCTCAAAAATCTCAAATTATCGTGGCAACGGACGGCCGGCCGGACAGAATCAAATTTGACCTCGAATTCTTCATCGGGGAGTCGAACTAAATCGTTTGAGACCAATTTCGTCAAAAAATTCGAAAGTTACAGACATTTGGGCAAAACTATAACGCCATGTTCCCCAGAACATACGCGCAAAAATGTCGATCTCTTGTAGGGCACTTCAAACATAGTGTGAATGCAGCGTATAAGCTGAAGAGTGTACATGAACAATTAAATCTTCCTGTCCTTAAAGTCAAACAAGATGTGCCCGCTCGTTGGAACTCTTGTTATCTAATGATAGGGAGATTATTCCAGATAAAAGGTGCTCTTAGCGTAACTGTCACGAATCTGCCTCACCTTACTTAAATCTGCTAATGACTTGACCATCATTTCCTCAGGCGACAAGTTTCCAACTATGTCGCTTGTCATACCATTGATTAGATGATTGCAAATGTCACTGATCGAGATGAAACCCAAAACAGAAGTCGGAGAAATTCTTGAAGCAAAATTTTTGGAATTTGTTCAACGTCGATTGGGACATTTTGAATAGAACCGAATAGCAGCCAAGGCCACCTTTTTGGATCCAAGGTTCAATAAATTGGAAAATAGAGATAAATTCGGAAATATAGATAATTAATCATTAAAGGATACTGTTGGAGGTACACTCATTATTGAAAGGTTATTTTCTGGGTTTTCTCACCCAAACTCTGAAAAATATGAATAAAATAAAAATCAATTATTTTGTGAGTAATGTTGCCTTACAAATAACAACGAACAACAGCAACGAAGAAACAACTATATCGTAACGTTTCGGAGTCTATATCAGACTCCTTCTTCAGACACTTTTTGAAAATCGTTAGAATCATTTTGTTGATGGTTATTTTGTAAACTGCAAAATACCCTATTCAAGAATTGTCACATTGACAGTATTTATAAATCATAGCTAACTTCCGAAAAGGATGATTGAAAAAGGCCCATACCTTTGTTTTAAGTAATCATTAAAGGATACTGTGGGAGGTACACTCATTATTGAAAGGTTATTTTCTGGGTTTTCTCTCCCAAACTCTGAAAAATATGAATAAAATAAAAATCAATTATTTTGTGAGTAATGTTGCCTTACAAATAACAACGAACAACATCAACGAAGAAACTATTTTGCAGTTTACCGCCCCCTCGTAAATTTCGACTTTTTCGAGTTTTTCGAAGAAAATATGGGTTAATTTGCAGTTTAACGCCCCCTCACCGATTTTCAAAATATTCTGTATATAGTATCTGCATGATGTTGATATACCACAGTTTCAATTTTAGCACTGGCAAATGAGTATTTTTCGAGAAAATTCAAAATGAAAATTGAAAATTAGAATTGTAAAATATCTAGGAACAGCTTAGAAATATCAAAATTATAATTGTCATGTTGATATATTTTTAAGAAATTTAAATTTATGAAGTAGTATATGAAATTAAAACCTAGGAAACGAGCCAAATAAAAAAATCACAGTTGAATTCAATCAAATTTCATAAAGTCAGTTTTCCTGCTAAAGAATAAGTAAGTGGGAATTTCATGAGTGTAACACACTAAAAGTGCTTTATTGCTTTATTTTTTCATGTGTGATCAATAGTTGGAGCATAATGGCCGACGGAGACAGCAACCCAAATGTACAAATCTGCTGTTACAACGTTTGCAGAGAATGTGCCTTTACAAACATTGAGTTTATCTGCAAAATTTCGGATGATGAAATAGCTCGCCACTTTCTTATTGAACATGGAGTTTTGGCTTGCCATTCAGTATGTGAAACTTGTGGATCAAGAGTATCTGCGAACTTTGAGAGAAAACAGTTCAGGTGCCGTAAAGTGATTCATGTGCCTAAACGGGGATCTGTTAAGTGCGATACTTCTCGTAGTGTCTTCAAAGGAACATTTTTGGAAGGTTCGCATCTTAGTTTGAGGCAAATGTGTTTCCTGGTCGATATGTTTCTCTCAAGCCGAGGTGCGAAAACTGAAGACACCATGTTTGAGCTAAAGATCAGTGAACATACAGTTGTTGATTGGTTTTCCTTTTGCCGTGAAGTTGAAGAAGACTATCTCATGCGGAATTCCCAAACGATAGGGGGGCTTGGGAAAATCGTTGAAATAGACGAAGCAATGCTGGGCCATAGGAAATACAATCGAGGACGTGTGTTAACTGAACAATGGGTGATCGGTGGAATTGAACGAGGAGTTCAAGGAGGATGTAAGGCGTTTCTCGTTCCTGTACAGAATCGCACTTCCGAAGCTTTGATCAGCATCATAAAACGTTTTGTACTCCCTGGCACAACGGTTATGACTGATTCATGGCGGGGGTACAGTTCTTTGCAAAACGAAGGATACCTACATCTCACGGTGAATCATTCTGAAAATTTCGTCAATCCAAAAAATGGTGCCTACACCCAAACCATTGAAAGACTATGGGTTGAAGTTCGTAGACATGTTCCTTCGGCTGGATTCAGGCGTGAAGCAATTTCAGGATATTTGGCTGATGTTCTCTTCAGACGCATGATGCCTTGCTACGGTCGTAGGAGGCACGTCTTCTGGAAAGCTGCGGCAAATTTGTACTCGCCAGAACATCCATTGGCATAAGGTAAATTGAAAAGTTTTTCTAAAAGCAAAAACTATCCAAATGTGCTATTGTGGTTACAGATATTTTCCATTCATCTGTATATACAAATTTTCTTCGAAAAAAAAAAAAATTTGTATCATAAGAAAAATTTTGATAATTTTTAATAGTGGCAAATTATGAAACCTAAACGGAAAGGGGGAGAGAACAGGAGTGCTGGGTGAGATATTATATTCAAAACGATTAATTTTGTTTTGAATTTTCTCCAAACTTCAATTTTCATCATAAATTATAACAATAATCTTATTATAATATCACAAAATTAAGAAAATCAAAGCAATCCTAATAAATTTATTACCCCACCCAGCACCCCTATTCACTCCCCATCCCGTTAGATTGATCCAAAATAACTGTTTTGCCATTATTGAAAATGATCAAAAAACACTGTACAATGCATATTTTCTTCGAAAAACATGAAAAAGTCGAAATTTACGAGGGGGCGGTAAACTGCAAAATTACCGTGGAGCCACTTTGACAGAACCAGTGCTCAATTCAAAACCCATTCTACGCCTTCGTCAACCTCCACAATTATGATCAAGCAGTATTTGCAACTCCCATTATTAGACAGAAGAAAAAATCCTCTGGAATTTTGGAGTGATTATAAAAATGTATGTCCCCATGATGGTACTTTTTGGCAAGGTCTTTGTATCTTCTGTACAGGCGTGCAGGAATTTTCAAGAAAAAATTTTTCTTTTTTTGAAAAATAGTTAGTTCAAAGAGGTTTTCAGTATGTGCACTTTGTCATGGCTCGTTTACTTTGAGACGATGGTACCTGATGACATTTGTCACCGAATGAAAGTCAACCATAACAGTTTTGTTCATGCAAAACTTTCAACCCCTACGAACCCTTTAATGGAGAAAAAATGGGGGGGCGTAAGGGGGTCGAAAGGGGTTGAAAGTTGTGCATGAAAAAAACTGGAAACGGCCTTTTTATCATATTTTATGTCATTCATTATTGAATATCTCGAAGACGGTACGTTTTGGGAGAATTGATGAAGAGTAATTTAATTTTCTAAAATAATTGAGTATTCTTGGAATGACTCGAGATAACCCTCATCTGCTTTCATTATGGTAATTTCTCATAGTTTTATGAATTCGCGAGTCTATAACGAGGAGACCGGTAGAAGTAGGAAAAAACTTAATTGGAGATTATGTGTTATTAAAATGGAAAAGTATAACGGGTAATTCCGCAAAAGGAGCAGAGATAATCATTCTGCTGGTACCTGCCGACACGTGTTTCTGCTAGTTGGCTTCTTCAGGACAGGGCAACCAAGAAACCAAGAAAAGGTGGAAAGATAACTGAAAAACAGGCGACACCACAACAGATTATCTCTGCTCCTTTTGCGGAATTACCCGTTATACTTTTCCATTTTAATAAACTTATCCGCGTTATCCTATTTTCTTATTATGTGTTATGTTATGGAAAACTTCACACCAAAATTCATTTCATTCTGGGTAACCATGTCAAAGCTACAAAAGGAAAACTGATAATTCAGCAGCCTGTATCTTTTTTTAAGATTAGAGAGAAAATTAATTGTGTTCCTTCAACCACAGATTGAAACGAAGAAAATTGAATATTATATACAATTTTGAGCAAAAGAAATACTCGATCCAATTTGATCTCTTGCTCGACCCTTTTTAACAGATTAGTGTATATTTATGCTTTCAGCATAAGCAAAACTTGAGAATTAGAGACATACATAAATCAAAAATGGGTTCAAGCCCTGTGGACAGTAGCTTTCTGGCGCTCTAGTTCAAACAGACAAATTATATCTCCGAAAGTATTGGTTTCTCAGAGTTGGGAATTATATCAATGTATTCATATAATAGAACTGCATCCTAAAGGAAATACAATTCAAATAATAGTTTATTTATCAAGATTAAATGAGCAATCATGAGAATGAGAAAAGCACCATGGAAGAAATCAAATTAAATCTGGCCAATTTTGCCCAATAACGAACTTAACCGAGATATTCATCTGCCTAAACTACTCTGAAAATTTCAACTACCTACCTCATTCCGTTCGAGAGTTATATCTATGTCTATGGATGAAAAGCAGTCTAACTACTCTCAGATCTCTTACTTCATGTTCAGTTCCGAAATGTAAGAATTTTCTGAGAAAAACTAATTTCGGAGCAAACAACTGAGATTTTTCTCACTTCGCTCACAATTCTTCGATTGATTAGATAATATCTCAGGAACATCATTTGACATTATGACAATTCATATTCATACATAGAATAATATCATTCTGTGACAACGTTGAAATACGATTTATTATTGAAATTTTGAAAAATTATATCTCCGAAAGTATTAGCTTGTTAGAGTTAAAAGTGATATGAGTGGATTCTTATGATAAAACTTTTAATTAAAAAAAATTTAATTTGGAATTTGTTTCGTAAAAAAAATTTTTTTTTTTTGTTACTCCGAAACCATCTGTCCGATTTTGCCCAATAACGAACTTAGCCGAGATATTTATCCCCCAAGCCTACTCTGAAAATTTCAACTCTCTAGCTCGTTCCGTTCGAGAGTTATCGTGCCTACGGCCGGCCGGACCGGCAGGACCGGCCGGCCGGACCGGCCGGACATAATGAATTTCGACCACGGATTCTTGATCAGTGAGTCGAACCAAATCGTTTAAGACCATTTTCATCGAAATATTCGAAAATTACAGACATTTGGGCAAATTGATAAGCACTCAGTTCCGAGGAACTAGAGCGCCAAAAATAGCAGAACATGTATGTACAATCCAAGGAGATCACATGATGAATTGAAGTAATACAAAGATTTTAATGACAGAACCTGATTATATTGAAAGAAAACTTAAGGAGTCAACTTGTATTTTATTGAACAGAGAATACCGGTGTGAAATGAGCAGATAAAGATAGCGGATGAAATCTCCGGAAACACCCGAACGGCGCAACCAGTGGCGCACCGATCGATTCAGTCATAATAATATAGAACCAATATATTCTGGCATGAATTGAAGAAAATCGAAGTTCTGCGATAATATAAATACACAACAACTTGAACTGATGGTTTCTTCGAGAGATGAACTTAATTTGGAACTTATTTTGTGAGTCCGATCAAGCTCTTGTTGAATATTGATAGATTTATCAATGCTGGGGCATGAATGTTATTTTGGCATGGGAAGATTTTGGCAAGATAAGGGTAATGGAGATTCGGTTCTTTAGGCTGGTTTTCCTGTCACGCTGACGGTCGGCGCTGACGGTCAGCGCTGATCGGTCAGCTCGGATCCTTTTAGTATCGCGCTGATCACATAGAGAAATAGAAGGATGCTATTGTCTCTGGCTCACTGAATGTGGAGGCTTGTCGGTGCCAGCTAGTCAGCGGCGCCGACGCGCCGGCGCGTACGTGCGCGTATATAGCTCAGCGCTGACGGCCGTCAGCGCTGCGTGACTCGAAAACGCTACCTATAGCTACATACATATTGACCCATCAGCGCCGACCGTCAGCGTGACAGGAAAACCAGCCTTACTGAAAAAAGTATCCGCATTGGATGAGACCCTGGGGTTGAAATTTCAACCCTTAACACAAAAAACCCGGGTTTTCATCCGTTTTTCCCAGAAGGAAGAGTTTTTTCATCAACAGATTTTGAGAACATTTTGACAACGACGATATCGATATTCAGTAAAACAATGGTCCACTTCGGATGGGGCCCTGGGGTTGAAATTTCAACCCTTAACAGAAAATCTCGGTTTTTGCGTTTTTTTTTTCATAGAAGGAAAAGTTTTTTCATCAACAAATTTTGAGAACATCTTGACTACGACGATACCGATATTCAGTGAAAAAATGGTCCACTTCGGATGGGGCCCTGGGGTTGAATTTTCAACCCTTAACACAAAATCTCGGTTTTTCGTGTTTTTTTCATAGAAGGAAAAGTTTATTCATCAACAGATTTTGAGAACATCTTGACTACGACGATACCGATATTAGGTAAAAAAAAAATGGTTCACTTCGGATGGGGCCCTGTGTTTGAAATTTCAACCCTTAACTCAAAAATCTCGGTTTTTCCTCGTTTTTTCCCAGAAGGAAAAGTTTTTTCATCAACAGATTTTGAGCACATCTTAACTATGACGATATCGATATTCAGTAAAAAAAATGGTCCACTTCGGATGGGGCCCTAGGGTTGAAATTTCAACCCTTAACTCAAAAATCTCGGTTTTTCGTCGATTTTTCCCAGAAGGAAAAGTTTTTTCATCAACAGATTTTGAGCACATCTTAACTATGACGATATCGATATTCAGTAAAAAAAAATGGGTTCAAGCCCTGTGGACAGGAGCTTTCTGGCGCTCTAGTTCAAACAGACAAATTATATCTCCGAAAGTATTGGTTTCTCTGGGTTGGGAATTATATCAATGTATACATATGATAGAGCTGCATCATAAAGGAAATTCAATTCAAATAATAGTTTATTTATCAAGATTAAATGAGCAATCATGAGAATGAGAACTGCACCATGGAAGAAATCGAATTAAATCTGGCCAATTTTGCCCAATAACGAACTTAACCGAGATATTCATCTCCCTAACCTACTCTGAAAATTTCAACTACCTAGCTCATTCCGTTCGAGAGTTATTGTGGAAAAACTTTTTTTTAATTTTCAAATTTTTTTTTTACACTTTGCGGTAATCTGGTCAATACAAAACTTCACATGCGTATAAAGGTCATGATTCTACAATTGGATGCTAAATTTAAGATAGATCGAACGAACTTGTCCGAGATATTTACGCTCCAAAACCACCTTGCAATTTTCAATCCGCTAACTCCTTTCGTTCGAGAGTTATCGTGCCTACGGCCTGTCGGCCGGCCGGACAGAATCGATTTCGCACTCGGATTCTTGATCAGTGAGTCGAACCAAATCGTTTGAGACCATTTTCAGCCAAAAATTTCAAAATTACAGACACTTGGGCAAATTGATAAGCACACTGTTCCGAGGAACTAGAGCGCCCTTCTGTCAAGTTGACATTATGAGAATTCATACATAGAATAATAATTATATCAATCTGTGAAATACGATTTACATTGAAATTTTAAAAAATCATATCTGCGAAAGTATTAGCTTGTTAGAGTTGAAAATGATATGAATGGATTCTTATGATAAAACTGCTTATTAAAAAAAATTTGATTTGGAATTTGTTTCGTAAAAAAAAATTTTTTTTTGTTACTCCGAAACAATCTGTCCGATTTTGCCCAATAACGAACTTAGCCGAGATATTCATCCCCCAAACCTACTCTGAAAATTTCAACTCTCTAGCTCATTCCGTTCGAGAGTTATCGTGCTTACGGCTGGCCGGCCGGCCGGACAGAATGAATTTCGACCACGGATTCTTGATCAGTGAGTCGAACCAAATCGTTTAAGACCATTTTCATCGAAATATCCCAAAATTACAGACATTTGGGCAAATTGATAAGCACTCAGTTCCGAGGAACTAGAGCGCCAAAAATGGTCCACTTCGGATGGGGCTCTGGGGTTGAAATTTCAACCCATAACACAAAATCTCGGTTTTTCCTGTTTTATTCATAGAAGGAAAAGTTTTTTCATCAACAGATTTTGAAAACATCTCAACTATGACGATATCGATATTCAGTAAAAAAATGGTCCACTTCGGATGGGGCTCTGGGGTTGAAATTTCAACCCTTAACACAAAATCAAGGTTTTTCCTGGTTTTTTCATAAAAGGAAAAGTTTTTTCATCAACAGATTTTGAGAACATCTTGACTACGACGATACCGATATTCAGTAAAAAAATGTTCCACTTCGGATGGGGACCTGGGGTTGAAATTTCAACCCTTAAGACAAAATCTCGGTTTTTCCTGTTTTTTTGGCGCTCTAGTTCCTCGGAACTGAGTGCTTATCAATTTGCCCAAATGTCTGTAATTTTGGAATATTTCGATGAAAATGGTCTTAAACGATTTGGTTTGACTCACTGATCTAGAATCCGTGGTCGAAATTCATTCTGTCCGGCCGGCCGTAAGCACGATAACTCTCGAACGGAATGAGCTAGAGAGTTGAAATTTTCAGAGTAGGTTTGGGGAATGAATATCTCGGCTAAGTTCGTTATTGGGCAAAATCGGACAGATGGTTTCGGAGTAACAAAAAAAAATTTTTTTTTTACGAAACAAATTCCAAATTAAATTTTTTTTAATAAGCAGTTTTATCATGAGAATCCATTCATATCATTTTCAACTCTAACAAGCTAATACTTTCGGAGATATGATTTTTTAAAATTTCAATGTAAATCGTATTTCACAGATTGATATAATTATTATTCTATGTATGAATTCTCATAATGTCAACTTGACAGAAGGGAATATTGTAACTTCAAAAATATTGGGGTTGAAATACTCGTATTTTAGCGATGCAACGGGGACCTCGACCGAAAATGTTTGAAAATATTACGTAAATATTGAAAGCATAATTCTGTAGTTTGGTGAACGTACATCAAGAAATTTTTGATCGATTACAAGGTAATTTTTTATTATTACTTATCTTCTTTCATATTTGTTTTATGGAATACCTACTATTTGTAGGTACTTTAAACCTGTTTTGGGCAATTGTCATACGAAACTTGTTTTTTTGGCGCTCTAGTTCCTCGGAACAGTGTGCTTATCAATTTGCCCAAGTGTCTGTAATTTTGAAATTTTTGGCTGAAAATGGTCTTGAACGATTTGGTTCGACTCACTGATCAAGAATCCGAGTGCGAAATCGATTCTGTCCGGCCGGCCGACCGGCCGTAGGCACGATAACTCTCGAACGAAAGGAGTTAGCGGATTGAAAATTGCAAGGTGGTTTTGGAGCGTAAATATCTCGGACAAGTTCGTTCGTTCTATCTGAAATTTAGCATCAAATTGTAGAATCATAACCTTTATACGAATGTGAAGTTTTGTATTGACCAGATTACCGCAAAGTGTAAAAAAAAAAAATTTGAAAATTAAAAAAAAGGTTTTCCACAATAACTCTCGAACGGAATGAGCTAGGTAGTTGAAATTTTCAGAGTAGGTTAGGGAGATGAATATCTCGGTTAAGTTCGTTATTGGGCAAAATTGGCCAGATTTAATTCGATTTCTTCCATGGTGCAGTTCTCATTCTCATGATTGCTCATTTAATCTTGATAAATAAACTATTATTTGAATTGAATTTCCTTTATGATGCAGCTCTATCATATGTATAATTGATATAATTCCCAACTGAGAGAAACCAATACTTTCGGAGATATAATTTGTCTGTTTGAACTAGAGCGCCAGAAAGCTCCTATCCACAGGGCTTGAACCCATTTTTCATACAAGGAAAAGTTTTTTCATCAACAAATTTGAGAACATCTTGACTACGACGATACCGATATTCAGTAACAAAATGGTCCACTTCGGATGGGGCCCTGGGGTTAAAATTTCAACCCTTAACACAAAATCTCGGGTTTTCCTGTTTTTTTCATAGAAGGGAAAAGTTTTTTCATCAACAGATTTTGAGCACATATTAACTATGACGATATCGATATTCAGTAAAAAAATTGCCCACTTCGGATGGGGCTCTGGGGTTGAAATTTCAACCCTTAAGACAAAATCTCGGTTTTTCCTGTTTTTTTTCATAGAAGGAAAAGTTTTTTCAACAACAGATTTTGAGCACATCTTAACTATGACGGAATCGATATTCGGTAAAAAAAAATGGTCCACTTCGGATGGGCCCTGGGGTTGAAATTTCAACCCTTAAGACAAAATCTCGGTTTTTCCTGTTTTTTTCATAGAAGGAAAAGTTTTTTCATCAACAAATTTTGAGAACATCTTGACTACGACGATACCGACATTCAGTAAAAAAATGGTCCACTTCGGATGGGGCCCTGGGGTTGAAATTTCAACCCTTAACACAAAATCTCGGTTTTTCCTATTTTTTTCATAGAAGGAAAAGTTTGTTCATCAACAAATTTCGAGAACATCTTGACTACAACGATACCAATATTCAGTAAAAAAAATGGTCCACTTCGGATAGGGCCCTGGGGTTGAAATTTCAACCCTTAACATAAAATCTCGGTTTTTCCTGTTTTTTTCATAGAAGGAAGAGTTTTTTCATCAACATATTTTGAGAACATCTTGACTAGGACGATACCGATATTAGGTAAAAAAATGGTCCACTTCGGATGGGTCTCTGGGGTTTAAATTTCCACCCTTAACAAAAAAATACTCGGTTTTTCGTCGATTTTTCCCTGAAGGAAAAGTTTCTTCATCAACATATTTTGAGAGCATCTTAACTATGACGATATCGATATTCAGTAAAAAAATGGTCCACTTCGGATGGGGCCCTGGGGTTGAAATTTCCACCCTTAACAAAAAAAACTCGATTTTTCGTCGTTTTTTCCCAGAAGGAAAAGTTCTTTCATCATCAGATTTTGAGAACATCTTAACTATGACGATACGGATATTCAGTAAAAAAATGGTCCACTTCGGATGGGGCCCTGGGGTTGAAATTTCCACCCTTAATAAAAGTTAACGATGGGGGCCTGGGGCGGAAATTTCAACCCCAGAGCCCCATCCGAATTGGACCATTTTTTTACCTAATATCGGCATCATCCTAGTCAAGATGTTCTCAAAATCTGTTGATGAAAAAACTCTTCCTTCTATGAAAAACAAACGGAAAAACCGAGATTTTGTGTTGAGGGTGGAAATTTCAACCCCAGAGCCCCATCCGAAGTGGACCATTTTTGTACCTAATATCGGTACCGTCCTAGTCAAGATGTTCTCAAAATCTGTTGATGAAAAAACTTTTCTTTCTATGAAAAAAACAGGAAAAACCGAGATTTTCTGTTAGGGTGGAAATTTAAACCCCAGAGCCCCATCCGGACCATTTTTTTTCTGAATATCGGTATCGTCGTAGTCAAGATGTTCTCAAAATCTGTTGATGAAAAAACTTTTCCTTCTATGAAAAAAACAGGATAAACCGAGATTTTGTCTTAAGGGTTGAAATTTCAACCCCATAACCCCATCCAAAGTGGACAATTTTTTTACTGAATATCGATATCATCATAGTTAAGATGTGCTCAAAATCTGTTGATGAAAAAACTCTCCCTTCTGGGAAAAAACGACGAAAAATCGAGATTTTTGAGTTAAGGGTTGAAATTTCAACCCCAGGGCCCCATCCGAAGTGGACCATTTTTTTACTGAATATCGATATCGTCATAGTTAAGATGTGCTCAAAATCTGTTGGTGAAAAAACTTTTCCTTCTATGAAAAAAACAGGAAAACCCAAGATTTTGTCTTAAGGGTTGAAATTTCTACCCCAGGGCCCCATCCGCAGTGGACCATTTTTTAACTGAATATCGGTGTCGTCGTAGTCAAGATGTTCTTAATATCTGTTGATGAAAAAACTTGTCCTTCTATGAAAAAACAGGAAAAACCGAGATTTTGTGTTAAGGGTTGAAATTTCAACCCCAGAGCCCCATCCGAAGTGAACCATTTTTTTACTGAATATCGATATCGTCACAGTTAAGATGTGCTCAAAATCTGTTGATGAAAAAACTTTTCCTTCTGGGAAAAAACGACAAAAAACCGAGATTTTTGAGTTAAGGGTTGAGATTTCAACCCCAGGGCCCCATCCGAAGTGAACCATTTTTTTACCTAATATCGGTATCGTCGTAGTCAAGATGATCTCAAAATCTGTTGATGAAAAAACTTTTCCTTCTACGAAAAAAATACGAAAAACCGAGATTTTGTGTTAAGGGTTGAAATTTCAACGCCAGGGCCCCATCCGAAGTGGACCATTTTTTCACTGAATATCGGTATCGTCGTAGTCAAGATGTTCTCAAAATTTGTTGATGAAAAAACTTTTCCTTCTATGAAAAAAACCGGAAAGACCGAGATTTTCTGTTAAGGGTTGAAATTTCAATCCCAGGGCCCCATCCGAAGTGGACCATTGTTTTACTGAATATCGATATCGTCGTAGTCAAAATGTTCTCAAAATCTGTTGATGAAAAATCTCTTCCTTCGGGGACAAACGGATGAAAACCCGAGTTTTTTGTGTTAAGGGTTGAAATTCCAACCCCAGGGTCTCATCCAATGCGGATACTTTTCTCGGCAAAGAACCGAATCTCCATTACCATTATCTTGCTAAAATTTTCCCATGCCAAAATAACATTCATGCCCCAGCATTGATAAATCTATCAATATTCAACAAGAGCTTGATCGGACTCACAAAATAAGTTCCAAATTAAGTTAATCTCTCGAAGAAACCATCAGTTCAAGTTGTTGTGTATTTATATTATCGCAGAACTTCGATTTTCTTCAATTCATGCCAGAATATATTGGTTCTATATGATTATGACTGAATCGATCGGTGCGCCACTGGTTGCGCCGTTCGGGTGTTTCCGGAGATTTCATCCGCTATCTTTATCTGCTCATTTCACACCGGTACAGAGAATGCAATTTTGCAAATTGCTCAATTGGTATTGACCATATCTGGCTGAATATTTTGAAAAAGGAGGTGGAACTTGGAAATTTCTATACAAAGTAAAACTATGTTAGCTATGATTTTCAAATACTGTCAATGTGACAATTCCCGAATCTCAGAATAACAATCAACAAAATAATTCTGAAGATTTTTCGTTAACCGTCCGACGAAGGAGTCTGATATAGACTCCGAAACATTACGATACAGTTGTTTCTTCGTTGATGTTGTTTCGTTGTTATTTGTTAGGCAACATTGTTCGATTGATTGCTTCTGACAAATATCTTGTGTTTTTTACGCGGAAGCAAATCACAAAATAATTAATTTTTTATTTTATAGATTTTTTCATAGTTTGGGAGAGAAAACCCAGAAAGAAACCATTTAATTATCTGCTATATTTTAGAGTAGAGGTCATTTTATCATATTTCCGGGATCTGGATTGTGTGAAAAATTTTTCAGTCGAAAAGAGTACTAGAGATTGGTTCTTCCTGTTGCGTTAATTATTAAGTTGGCAACACTAATTCTAATTAATTAATGATGTACGTATCCTCTGCGTAGCATATGCGAAAAAGATCGATCGGCAGTCGATGTATAGACAAAGACGAATAAAGAGGTCGTTGCTGAAGTATGTTTAATTTCATAAGAAACAATTAAATAACATGGTGTCCGATTAAAACCGAAAAATATCAGAGGTAAAATTTAAATTATCAAATATCAGTGAAGATTAGAAGAAAATCAAGGAAAAAACAATATAATCCACCAAGATGAGTGACGCCGAAGATAAAAACGTGCCGATAATGTCGAGGTTGAGCGAATCAAGAAAAGTTATGTCTTTGGCAATCCCGTTCCTACAAATAGAGAGGGACAGGAACATGAAGATATCCTGGGAAATATGGCTACAACGGTCTGAAATTTATATTCTAGCCACCAATTTAGAATCAGAAAATATCAATATGTTTCTTACGAGTCTAACAAATTTGTCAAGCGAATATGAATTTGGAATTCTACGTCATTCTCTTATCAAGGATATTTTCATCTCGAATATGGACAACAGATACGAGAAGATAAGGAAACGTTCACTACAAGAAGATGTTGATTTGGATAAATCCGTTTCAATTGCAAGATCGATTATTGCATCCCAAGAAAACAACTTAATATTTATAACTCAATGAAAAATTATATACGATTTACACTTATTTATTCAATATTGTGATGCGTTTCGTCGACACAGCGACTTCATCAGACTACATCATACTAAATTCTTAACAAGTTATTATCTCCCTATATCTAGATGACATAACACAGAATAATTTAAAACTAATTACATGAGAAACTTATTTAAAACAAATTTCATAATAGACTTATTTAAAACTAATTACATGAGATTTCACTGCTGGTTTCTTTGTACACATTAACAATAATTCATTCTTAATGCTTTTATAAAATGATTCTCTATTTGAATAGATTGAGTAACGGTGAAAAATTCAGATCTAATTGTTCATTAACTAAATTACCCGTATGTTTTTCCCTATTTATTTCGACCATTTCTCAGTAATTGAGTTGTGCACCTTTATTCAAATTGTGTAGAATTTTGAAATCCGGGTTAAACTTATGACCTTCTGCTAATAAATGATTCGAATAATTTGAATTAATTTTGTTGTTTTTGTAGCTGTCATGATGTTCTTTTATTCTTATGCCAAAATTTTACCAGTTTTTGCTATATATGATTTGTCACAACTCCCGCAATTTAATTGATAAACACCGGATTAATCTTCTTTATTCCTTTTCGATTTATTGTTCTTTATGAGTTTGGCAAGGTTTTTATTTGTCCGGAATGAGATATTCACCTGTTGGTTTTGAAGAAACCTTTTAAGTTGTTGACTCGGTGTACCAAAATATGTTAAGCTATTGAATATTTTATTTGTATCCTTAATTTCTGGAAATACTAAACTAATTGTTTTTCTAAATTGTTTTTTCCTCAACATTTTTCTGATTAACTCTGCGTTATATCCATTGTTCACCCCTATTTGTTCGATAATTTCTAATTCTGTACCATAATTTTTTTCGGATAGAGGTATATTAATTAGCCAGTGTAACATACTATGAAATGCCGCGACTTTATGTTCGAATGGATGACACGAGGATCGATGAATGATTGTATCCGTATGGGATGGTTTCCTAAATATTGAAAAATCATGTTGATTGACTCCATTCGGTAGAATTCGATATTTTGGACCGAAATTAGATTAAAAGTTAGGAGTAAGATTCATCGGAAATTTTGTAATCAAACTCAGAAGGTTAATTTACTGAAACAAAATAAACCGGAAATTAAACACGCTCAGCCCAAAATTATGAAACATAAATTTTTTGGCCGATTCAAAAAATTTATCAAATTCGAAATTTTCCAGTGAAGAAATAGAATTGTTGAATAAAGGTTTCAAATATAATTTACGCACCCCAGTTAATAGAAAAAAATTAGAACAAATTGCTATAGATACAGAAATAATTCTCAATCGACAAATAACCCATAATCAAACAATTGAATATCAAGCGGCACATTTCATTAAAAAACAGGAACTTTTTGAAAACGGTAATCCAGAATTGAGAATCGTGAAAATATTGAAATCGAAAAGCGCCGCGGATAATATTGTTTTTACAAAAGCCGATAATAGTCTAAGATCCCGCTATACAACGACCTTCACCGAGATGCTTATTTAATGAGACTTATTTTTTATGTTATTAAATATGCCAATAAATATATCCTATATGGGTTGCCTAACAAATTTCAGTCCAGAGTATTTTTAATTAATAATTTAAAAAAATTTTTTTTTTAAACATTGCACCGGTGTGATTATTAAATAAATTTGATACCAATCGAAAGTTTGAAGCCCATAGAATATGCAAACGTTAGATTGCCTATTTTTTTCCGGTCACAACCACGGGTTGCCAGGTGTAATCAGGTAAATCTATACTAGCATTTTGCAACGGTCTGATTATTGAATCAAACTTAGATAAAATGAAAGATTATTTCATAAGGAACACGGTGGTATAGGGTTGCCTGCGAAAAATCAGTCCCGAATTACGGTTGTCGAATTTTAAATAATAAAATATCGCTGCGAGTGAATGTGTGTGAGAGCGAGGTCCCAGACCAACCATCCCATGCGGTAGAAAAGGACGCAGCGTAGCAGCTGTTTAAAGTCCGCCCATTTAAAGAAGGAGAGTGCGCATGCTATTTGTGCTTGGAAATGAAAAGGATAGCGATAGACTCGTATATGCTGTGCATTATTTTGGAGTAGTTAATTATTAATATACAGAAATAGTTATTTAATTTTTTATTTTTTAATCAATTAATTATTTATCTATGTTTATTGTTTATGTGACACTAAAGTATATACACATCTTTAGTAAAAAAGACAGTTAGAGTAAAACATATATATTACTTATCTGGCAAATTTTATCTTTATTATTGGGAGCCGAAATAAAAAACAACAATTAAAAGAATACTTCTGTTTATTGAAAAAAATTTAAAATACAAAAATTTTTAAAATTATTCAGGTTCCGAGTCATCGGACATA
Organism: Halyzia sedecimguttata; assembly: GCA_937662695.2. Taxonomy (NCBI): domain Eukaryota; kingdom Metazoa; phylum Arthropoda; class Insecta; order Coleoptera; family Coccinellidae; genus Halyzia; species Halyzia sedecimguttata. The sequence continues at coordinate 78,209,674 of OW569417.2, forward strand.
TAACTGTGATCTCCAACTTCTGAATCTTCTTCGTCATCACTCTCCGTTTCAGTTTTTTCGACAATGTCTTCTATTTTTAAAGGTGTATGATCCCCAATGAATCCTACTGGTTTTAAATATTCATCTAAGAACCAACCGCAGTTCTCAGGCTGAAGTTTCACGCATATTGGATCCGTTGCATTAAGCCACATGGAATTTACGAAAATAGTTCGTAAAATTTTCTGAGTTAATGATATCCAGCATGGTGGTATGGAGTTGGAGTCGAAGCCTTTTATTTTTTTTTAAAAGTGCTCGCTGTCTTCTTTTGCAGAGTAATTCTTCAAAAAAATGCGATGTCTCGCATCATTCACACTGGTACAGTTCCTGATACCATACATACTAGACGTAAATTCTTGAACAGTCTTCATTTTTTCACCAATGAAAATATCAGCAGCATCTGTTAATGACGCAAAAACTGTTTGATATTTTTTTTTCACGAAAAGCTAACTTTAATGCACAGTTTTCAAAAGTTTTATCATCAAAATCAATTATTCCGTCATCTGAATCACACAAAAAACACTTTTTGGCCATTTTTTCCAACAATAAATAGCAGCACGTTTTTTCACTTGTATCTATAGCGACAATCTACTCCAAAATAATGCACAGCATATACGAGTCTATCGCTATCCTTTTCATTTCCAAGCACAAATAGCATGCGCACTCTCCTTCTTTAAATGGGCGGACTTTAAACAGCTGCTACGCTGCGTCCTTTTCTACCGCATGGGATGGTTGGTCTGGGACCTCTCTCTCACACACATTCACTCGCAGCGATATTTTATTATTTAAAATTCGACAACCGTAATTCGGGACTGATTTTTCGCAGGCAACCCTATACCACCGTGTTCCTTATGAAATAATCTTTCATTTTATCTAAGTTTGATTCAATAATCAGACCGTTGCAAAATGCTAGTATAGATTTACCTGATTACACCTGGCAACCCGTGGTTGTGACCGGAAAAAAATAGGCAACCTAACGTTTGCATATTCTATGGGCTTCAAACTTTCGATTGGTATCAAATTTATTTAATAATCACACCGGTGCAATGTTTAAAAAAAAAATGTTTAAATTATTAATTAAAAATACTCTGGACTGAAATTTGTTAGGCAACCCATATAGGATATATTTATTGGCATATTTAATAACATAAAAAATACGTCTCATTAAATAAGCATCTCGGTGAAGGTCGTTGTATAGCGGGATCCTATACTATAAAGGAAATACTGTTATCGCAATAAACAAGGACGATTACATTAAACGGAAAATTTCATTGCAACTCAAAATTATAAAATACTTAATAGAGATCCGACTACAAAATTTCAACGAGAATTAAAGAACAATTTGAAAGATATACATTATTTAATAGATGAAAATTCAAAATTTAAACTAATTCTGAGTAATCCGCAAGTCCCGCAATTGTACTCGTTTATCAAACTTCATAAACCGGATAGAAATATTAGACCAGTAGTTTCGTACATTTCAGCACCAACAGTTAAAACTTCGCGTTTTCTAATAAACCCGATTAAAAATTATTGTAACTTCGTACCAACTTTTTCGATCAAGAACTCGCATGATCTAGTAGAAAAAATTAAAAATATTTCCCTACCGGCCAATGCAAAATTAGTGTCTTTCGATATTGTTAACCTTTTCCCTAGTATTCCTCCCCAGGATACATCGAAAATAGTTAGGGATTTATTAGAGAAAAACAAAGTCAATATAGTGATTCAGTCCGAAATACTCCAGCTTTTAGAAACGTGTTTGAATCAAAATTACTTTAGTTTCAACGATAAGATTTATACTAGCGATGAAGGACTTATCATGGGGAATCCGCTCAGCCCCCTTTTGGCAGAAATATTCATGGACAACCTAGAAGCCATCGCTAAAACACATCCTATTTTTCCCAAATTCATATATTGGTTTAGATACGTAGATGATGTGCTCGCGTGTTTTAAAGGAACAGACCGGCAACTGAAAATATTTGTAGATTTTATTAACAGTATTCAACCAAATGTCAAATTCACAATAGAAATGAAAAAATTGGTTCAAGCCCTGTGGACAGGAGCTTTCTGGCGCTCTTGTTCAAACAGACAAATTATATCTCTGAAAGTATTGGTTTCTCAGAGTTGGAAATTATAACAATGTATTCTTATTATAGAACTGCATCATAAAGGAAATTCAATTCAAATATAGTTTATTTATCAAGATTAAATGAGCAATCTGAGAATGAGAACTGCACCATGGAAGAAATCAAATTAAAATAGCTGAAATGAATTTGACTCTCCCTTATAGAACAGGATGACATGTACGAGTATGAACACAGATCATATAATGAAGCTTAGATAGAATAATTATAGCATTCTGTGAAAACATAGAAGTACGATTCATTATTGAAATTTAGAAAAATCATATCTCCGAAAGTATTAGCTTGTTCGAGTTGAAAATGATATTAATGGATTTTTATGGTGAAACTGCATCTCAAATAAAAATTGCATTTGAAATTGGTTACTTAAATAAAATTTTTTTTTCGTTACTCCGATAACATCACGCCTATTTTGCCCAATAACAAACTTAACCGAGATATTCATCTCCCTAACCTACTCTGAAAATTTCAACTGCCTAGCTCATTCCGTTCAAGAGTTATTGTAGAAAAAATGTTTAAAAATTTTCAACATTTTTTTTGACACTTTGTGGTGACCTGGTCAATACAAAACCTTACACGCGTATAAAGGTCATGATTCTTCAATTTTATCCAAATTTTCAGATATATCGAGTGATCAGTTTAGGAAATATTCATAAAAAATGTTTTTACTAAAAATCGGCCATAACTCCGAAACCACTTTTCACCAATTTTCAAAAAATTTTTTTGACTTTTTCCGGTAACCTGGTGAATACAAAACTTCACATGCATATGGAAGTCATTATTCTACAATTTGATGCTAAATTTCAGATAGAACGAGTGATCGGTTTCGGAAATATTCATAAAAAATGTTTTTACTAAAATTCGATAAACTCCGAAACCGCTTGATGGATTTCGCCCATTAACGAAATTGTCCGAGATATTTACGCTCCAAATCCACCTTGCAAATTTAAATCTTCTAACTCCTTTCGTTCGAGAGTTATCATGCCTACATGCGGCCGGCCGGCTGGACATAATCGATTTCGACCTCGGATTCTTGACCAGTGAGTCGAACCAAATCGTTTGAGACCATTTTCAGCCAAAAATTCGAAAATTACAGACATTCGGGCAAATTGATAAGCACTCAGTTCCGAGGAACTAGAGCGCCAAAAAGTGTAATTTAAAACGAAACAAACAAAACATATTAATCCATTCTACCCAATAACGAACTTATCTGAGATATTTAATCCTCAAATCTACACTGAAAATTATATTATATCAATTGAAACTAAGCCAATATTCCAGTTTTGTTTTTACTGGAGATGTTCTGAACCCAAATTGATTAACTTACCAAAGTATATATTTGCATCATCATCATCTTCATAAAATTATAATATCCTATAACTCTCATAATTCTATGATAGCTGAGGTTATTCCATTGCTCATTTTGCATCCAATCATACTTTGTATTGTAATATGGCATGTCTCTTATCAGTAGATAAGACAACATGTATGAACACAGATCATGAAATTCATAGATACAAATACGGACGTTAATTTTCGATTACAGCATTCTGTGAAATCATAGAAATATGATTAATTATTGGATTTTTGAAAAATTATATCTCCGAAAGTATTTGCTTGTTAGAGTTGAAAGTGATATCAATGAAATCTTATCATGAAAGTACATGTTAAAAATTGAATCTGAAATTTGTAATATAAATAAATATATTTTTTCGTTACTCCGAAACCATCAGACCGATTTTGCTCAGTAACGAACTCAACTGAGATATTTATCTCCCAAACCTACTCTGAAAATTTCGCTTGTCTAGCTCATTCCCTTCGGGAGTTATCGTGTCAACGCCCGGCAGGACGGAATCGATTTTGACCACGGATTCTCGAGTGAGTCGAACCTAATCGTTTAAGACCATTTTCAGCCAAAAATTAGAAAATATCGGATATTTCGGAAAATTCATGAGTGCTCTGCTCTGAGGAACAAGAGCGCCAAATAGAGCCCGTCTACCGTATGTGAAATGGTTTTATCAAGAGAAAATTGTGTAATTAATCAGAGATTAAACTACCAATATACAGTGTGAGTCTTCAAGTTGTATCTACATTAATTTTTATCATATTTCTCATTTTCATTTACTATTTTTCCACTTCGGCTCAGGTGGAAATTGTTTGGGAAGCCATATTTACTCGCTCAATTCTTTTGATTTGTTTTATAATGCAGCCTTCATAACACAAATTTTCCACTATCCTTCACTATTTAAACAGACATTCCACTTGATTTTTATGAAATTCAGGCTATCCAATTGTTCCCACTATAAAATTATACACAGTTTGATGATCGCCCATTCTGATACAGACAATTACAATATCTTAATTTCCAAGATAATTTCGAATTGAATAGTTGATATCACAGAAACTTCATGTGATATCTATTCGATGGGATCATTGTAAAGGGTTTTCCAATAAGAGGTGTTATTTTGAATAGCCCGCTCTTTCGGTAGATGTCACTTTTGGAGCTGTAATTTTTTGACATTTGACAAGTAGAAACTACGCCAGTAATAAGAATGGAACGATACACGCTTCAAGAACGCATTGAAATTATTAACATTCAATATAAACAAACAGACAAATTATATCTCCGAAAGTATTGGTTTCTCAGAGTTGGGAATTATATCAATGTATTCATATAATAGAACTGCATCCTAAAGGAAATTCAATTCAAATAATAGTTTATTTATCAAGATTAAATGAGCAATCATGAGAATGAGAAAAGCACCATGGAAGAAATCAAATTAAATCTGGCCAATTTTGCCCAATAACGAACTTAACCGAGATATTCATCTCCCTAAACTACTCTGAAAATTTCAACTACCTACCTCATTCCGTTCGAGAGTTATATCTATGTCTATGGATGAAAAGCAGTCTCACTACTCTCAGATCTCTTACTTCATGTTCAGTTCCGAAATGTAAGAATTTTCTGAGAAAAACTAATTTGGGAGCAAACAACTGAGATTTTTCTCACTTCGCTCACAATTCTTCGACTGATTAGATAATGTCTCAGGAACATCATTTGACATTATGACAATTCATATTCATACATAGAATAATATCATTCTGTGACAACGTTGAAATACGATTTATTATTGAAATTTTGAAAAATCATATCTCCGAAAGTATTAGCTTGTTAGAGTTGAAAATGATATGAATGGATTCTTATGATAAAACTGCTTATTAAAAAAAATTTGATTTGGATTTTGTTTCGTAAAAAAAAATTTTTTTTTTTGTTATTCCGAAACCATCTGTCCGATTTTGCCCAATAACGAACTTAGCCGAGATATTCATCCCCCAAACCTACTCTGAAAATTTCAACTCTCTAGCTCATTCCGTTCGAGAGTTATCGTGCTTACGGCCGGCCGGCCAGCTGGCCGGACAGAATGAATTCCGACCACGGATTCTTGATCAGTGAGTCGAACCAAATCGTTTGAGACCATTTTCAGCCAAAAATTCGAAAATTACAGACATTTGGGCAAATTGATAAGCACTCAGTTCCGAGGAACTAGAGCGCCAAAATAATGGTGCAATTAATTTTTTGGATTTAACAATAACGCGGAAAAACAATCAACATGATTTTTCAATATTTAGGAAACCATCCCATAGGGATACAATCATTCATCGATCCTTGTGTCATCCATTCGAACATAAAGTCGCGGCATTTCATAGTATGTTACACCGGCTAATTAATATACCTTTATCCGAAGAAAATTATGGTACAGAATTAGAAATTATCGAACAAATAGCGGTGAACAAAGTATATAACGCAGAGTTAATCAGAAAAATGTTGAGGAAAAAACAATTAGTTTAGTATTTCCAGAAATTAAGGATAAAAATAAAATATTCAATAGCTTAACATATTTTGGTACACCGAGTCAACAACTTAAAAGGTTTCTTCAAAACCAACAGGTGAATATCTCATTCCGGACAAATAATAACCTTGCCAAACTCATAAAGAACAATAACTCGAAAAGGAATAAAGAAGATAAATCCGGTGTTTATCAATTAAATTGCGGGAGTTGTGACAAATCATATATAGGAAAAACTGGTAGAAATTTTGGTCATAAGTTTAACCCGGATTTCAAAATTCTACACAATTTGAATAAAGGTGCACAACTCAATTGCTGGGAAATTGTCGAAATAAATAGGGAAAAACATACGGGTAATTTAGTTAATGAACAATTAGATCTAAATTTTTCACCGTTACTCAATCACCGTTACTCAATCTATTCAAATAGAGAATCAATTTATAAAAGCATTAAGAATGAATTAGTGTTAATGTGTACCAAGAAACCGGCAGTGAAATCTCATGTAATTAGTTTTAAATAAGTCTATAATGTAATTTGTTTTAAATAAGTTTCTCATGTAATTAGTTTTAAATGATTCTGTGTCCATGTCATCTAGGTATAGGGAGATAATAACTTGTTAAGAATTTAGTATGATAAAGTCTGATGAAGTCGCTGTGTCGACGAAACGCGTCACAATATTGAATAAATAAGTGTAAATCGTATATAATTTTTCATTGAGTTAATATGGATTTGCATCAAGTAAAAGCCACAAGCATTAAATTTTTCAATATTTATACTTTATTTTTTAATAGAACTTCAACTGCAAAGTCAGGGTGAATATGCGTGTTTTATAACGTACTCATTCCATTTTTTTTTCAATAAATAAGACGATATCGAGAATGTGATTTTAAATGACCTGCCAATTCCCGAAATGACATACTTTCCGCACCAGCCTGAAACCCACCCAGACCCAAGCGATACCGAACCTGAATCCCTATCAAGCCACTAGTTGCAAAGGCCGGAACGAAAAATTTCTAAAAAAAAATCCTTGCATAAAATGAGTTTCAAGAATTCGAAAAAACTTTATATCATAAAAAGAATTCGAAATGAAGAAATGAATGAAGGCCAATGAATTAAAAAAGAAAGCCGAGTTAGAAAAGCGTTCTTTAATATTGGACATTGAACATGAAAGGAAATGGAACGAAATTGACATGGAAATGATAAAAATGCAATTGAAATTATAAAAAAAAGGAAAGTGAAAATTTGTTGATTAGTTTGTAGTTGTTTTCTTCAAAAATATTTGTTCAATATAGTTGCTGTTTTTGTGTTTTTGATAATTGCACAGTTTTCTGCTTTCTTAAATATTTATACATAGTTAATTTTTGCCAACAGACGTTTGTGGGTAGGGGTCTTGATAATGGAAAAAACCAATTCAATTTGGCCAACGTTTCGGCTGCTTATAGCGCCATCCTCAGGGCTCTAAAAGCGTTATCATTTATTTAACATTTAAAAATTTACAAACCTCGCTAAATTCAAATACATATTAAGACTTCACAAACAAACAAAATTAACGTAAATGCCAAAAACAAAACCTGTTTTCTTCTTCTTCTTTTTTTTTTTTTGTTTACATTAATATAATAACTATGTTTCAAAAAACAGACATACAACTTGACTATTCATAAAATGTAGTTTGGTTATTCCAACTTAGAAAATGGAAGAAAAATAACAGAGAAACAAAACAAAACAAAACTTCAGCCACACTATGCCTCCCAACTCAGACTTCTTACAAATTCATTTCAAAATTTACACACAAATGAAAATTGAATAAACTCACCGAATTGATCAAAGGGTTTTTTCTTTTGTCATAAAAACTAGTTTATTATTTGAAATTGACCGAATATTCTCTAACCGTTTGGTGTTTATCTTACGCATTTTGAAACAGTACTGAATTAATGGATGTTTACGATGAGTTAGGAAAACAGGTGATCGATTCAAGGGTAATCTTATCAGTTCCCGTGTGCGACATTTCCTTTCTCCTTGTTTACTATTGAAATTTTTCTAAAATATAACTGTAGCAGTTATTTAAATATTGGGTATCTGTTTTGAAATTTACTGTATTGTTCATTTTTATGTGCAACATTTCGTGTATTAGTCTGGATTGCAAAATGGATTGTTGATCTAAAATTTTAATGCCATCAAAATCAAAATTATGATCTAATGTTTTTGTGTGATCTGCTAATGCTGTCTTAGGGTTATTAATTGGTTGAATGACTGACCGTTTGTGTTCTTCTACTCTCTTTTTCAGATAGCGTCCTGTTTGGCCTATGTAAGATTTATTGCAATTCTTGCAAGGAATATCATAAATTACGTTTGACCGCAAAGAGAGGGGTGTTTTATCCTTGACTCTCGTAAAAAAATTTTGCTTAATGGTGTTTTCATTTTTGAAAGAAATCCTAATTTTATCATTTTCAAGAACTTTTTTTATTTTTTCTGATAGGTGCTTTGTATAAGTTAACTTAGCGTATTGAAATTTATCTATTGTATTGCTAGGAGAAACATTGTTAGTATTCCGTTTTTCCGTGAATAAGATTTTATTTATTAATGAGCTCGGGTAATTGTTGTTTTTCAACGTTTTCTGTATGTAATTCAAATTCTTTCCATGAAATTGTTTGTCAGATAGATTTAATGCTCTGTGCTTCAAGTTTTTGATTACATTGATCTTGTGTTGAAGAGGATTGTGGAGAAATAATTAATATATCTCTCTGATGCAGTGGGTTTATGATGCCAATCAATTTTAAGTATGTTATTGGAACTTCGTATGATTGTCATGTCTAAGAACGATATTTGTTTGTTATGTTCTATTTCTAATGTAAATTGTATTGCCATATGGCACAGAAAAATTGTTATTACAAACATTCAATGAATATCATCCCCGAATACAATTTACATTAGAAATAGAACATAACAAACAAATATCGTTCTTAGACATGACAATCATACGAAGTTCCAATAACATACTTAAAATTGATTGGCATCATAAACCCACTGCATCAGAGAGATATATTAATTATTTCTCCCACAATCCTCTTCAACACAAGATCAATGTAATCAAAAACTTGAAGCACAGAGCATTAAATCTATCTGACAAACAATTTCATGGAAAGAATTTGAATTACATACAGAAAACGTTGAAAAACAACAATTACCCGAGCTCATTAATAAATAAAATCTTATTCACGGAAAAACGGAATACTAACAATGTTTCTCCTAGCAATACAATAGATAAATTTCAATACGCTAAGTTAACTTATACAAAGCACCTATCAGAAAAAATAAAAAAAGTTCTTGAAAATGATAAAATTAGGATTTCTTTCAAAAATGAAAACACCATTAAGCAAAATTTTTTTACGAGAGTCAAGGATAAAACACCCCTCTCTTTGCGGTCAAACGTAATTTATGATATTCCTTGCAAGAATTGCAATAAATCTTACATAGGCCAAACAGGACGCTATCTGAAAAAGAGAGTAGAAGAACACAAACGGTCAGTCATTCAACCAATTAATAACCCTAAGACAGCATTAGCAGATCACACAAAAACATTAGATCATAATTTTGATTTTGATGGCATTAAAATTTTAGATCAACAATCCATTTTGCAATCCAGACTAATACACGAAATGTTGCACATAAAAATGAACAATACAGTAAATTTCAAAACAGATACCCAATATTTAAATAACTGCTACAGTTATATTTTAGAAAAATTTCAATAGTAAACAAGGAGAAAGGAAATGTCGCACACGGGAACTGATAAGATTACCCTTGAATCGATCACCTGTTTTCCTAACTCATCGTAAACATCCATTAATTCAGTACTGTTTCAAAATGCGTAAGATAAACACCAAACGGTTAGAGAATATTCGGTCAATTTCAAATAATAAACTAGTTTTTATGACAAAAGAAAAAACCCTTTGATCAATTCGGTGAGTTTATTCAATTTTCATTTGTGTGTAAATTTTGAAATGAATTTGTAAGAAGTCTGAGTTGGGAGGCATAGTGTGGCTGAAGTTTTGTTTTGTTTTGTTTCTCTGTTATTTTTCTTCCATTTTCTAAGTTGGAATAACCAAACTACATTTTATGAATAGTCAAGTTGTATGTCTGTTTTTTGAAACATAGTTATTATATTAATGTAAACAAAAAAAAAAAAAGAAGAAGAAGAAAACAGGTTTTGTTTTTGGCATTTACGTTAATTTTGTTTGTTTGTGAAGTCTTAATATGTATTTGAATTTAGCGAGGTTTGTAAATTTTTAAATGTTAAATAAATGATAACGCTTTTAGAGCCCTGAGGATGGCGCTATAAGCAGCCGAAACGTTGGCCAAATTGAATTGGTTTTTTCCATTATCAAGACCCCTACCCACAAACGTCTGTTGGCAAGATTATAATTGGGTCACAAACATATTTGTAGTTAATTTTTCTTTTGTTTTTCTTCAATATGATGATACAATTTGTAAATTGGTTGTTTACCTTCAGAAATATTTTTTTAATATAGCTGATTCTTCTTGTGTTCTTTCTTATAATTCCTCCAATTTATTAGGAATAATCTGAGATATAACTCCAAATGAAGAATAAATATATTAATTTATTTCCAAACATTATTATTAGCAATAAATAATAATAAATTATTTCGAACACAGTATTTTGGCTGCACAAAAACATAACAATTTAAGACACAAGTGTTAAAAGTGAAGCAGGATGTATCAACTGGCTGGAATTCAACATTAATGATGTGTGAACAGCTTATTACAATTAAAGACTATTTGGTCAACGCCTTGAGTAATCTACCACACTCGCCTGTGCCATTGGATGCCGCTGAGTGGGCGTTTGAGACGTCAAGGGAGATGAGGTACCAACGGCTGAGTTTAAGGGAATTTTGAATAAAAATTCCACAAAATACTGTTCAAATAAGTATCTTTGATATGCTGACTTGTTTATATACAGGGTGTTTCATCATAAACTGGACAAACGAATACAGCGTGTAGATGACATCGGGAAGATCATTTTTGCCTTATGAAATATACCCCGTTTTGGAAGCATAAGCGAGATACAGGGTGTTCAAGGTAATTTTTGAGCAATATTCTATCGAGTGTGCTCAGTTATGTGTAACATTTGAAATAATGGTTTTTGGTCACATCTCAGTATTTTTTTATGCTCAATTCTGAAATGATATAAGATTCTGAGAATAGTATTTAAAAATGGCGGAAAACCTGCAAAGTTCGAAATTTTTTTACACGGTTGCCAATTTGAGTTTCACTGTATGAATTATCTCAAGTTTTTAAGAAATACTGTGAAAAAAATTTTTCAAAATTAGAACACAACTTTTTTATTACATGTCTACAGCAAAAATAAAATTTCATCCGAAATTGATGAACTTTTCCACGCTTATTCTATTCTTCAACCTCAACGAAAATATGAAAACAGAACCGAAAAATATCGATGGGTTTGTTTCTTATAGCCATTCAAAGTTTGCACTCGGATATCTAACTTATTTGTTTTTTGAAAACTGGTTTGGCTATGAGCCAAAAATGCAAAAAAATGGTTTGAAATTGAACTGCTGAAGCATTCCAGATGGAAATTAAAATTTCTCAAAAAAAAAATTGTTTGTTCATATTTCAATAAAACTCTGGCTGGAATCGAACTAGTGACCTTGCTATAGGAATTACTCTTAGCTCTAGATAGAAATTGAAATTATTCGGAACATATTAATTATCGTTACCTAGCAACAGTAATTCACAGAATTTGACAGTATGTTCGAATTCAACTGAATAATATTTCGTTAGTTTCTTATAAAACATTTCAATTCGAGCAGAAATTAAATAATCAATGTTGGAAATAATTATTTGGTTCAGCGAATCAAGAAAATCAAGAAAGTGAGAGAATATTGTCTTATAGAAAAATTTTCTTGAATATTTAATTTTATATTTCACTATCGCAAGAATATAACACAATAGTAGACAAATTTAACAATTAATTGAACAACTCTGACGAAATTATAGATTATAATTCAGTTTCAAAAATATTCCCATTCATTTAAACACACAGTCTCGCTCTTTTCACCACACTGTTCACCGCTGAACCTATCATTCCTTGATTATGGCGAATTTCCTGGGCAGCTGATTCAATTCGTTGAATCAATTCTTCTTTCGATTCTACTGGAGCTCGCTTGTCGTAGACCAGACTTTTCATATGACCCCAGAAATAAAAATCCAGTGGAGTTAGATCTGGAGAACGTGGAGGCCATGCAACAGGTCCAAACCGACCAATCCATCGCCGTGGGTATTGGGAGTCTAGAAACTCGCGTACACTCCTGACTGTGTGCGCAGGACAACCATCGTGTTGGTACCAAATACCTCTAAATTGATTCAAAAGAATATTTTCCATGAGATCTGGTAGAGTCTCTCGTAAAAATTGATAGTAACCATTTCCAGTCAATGTTTCAGGGAGAATGAAAGGTCCGATGATGAATCTGTCCTTCATTCCCGCCCAAACATTGACTGAAAACCTTTTTTGACTATTCATCGAAACCGAAGAATGTGGATTATTGATTTGCCATACCACATTATTTTTTCTGTTAAAAAATCCATCTCTATGAAAGGTCGCTTCATCGCTGAATAAAATGAGACGTGGAAAATCTCTATTCGCACGCGTTCTTCTTAAAATGAATTCACAGAATTCTTTCCTTTTACTGCAATCACCTTCTTCTAATTTTTGACATCTTTGAAAATGATATGGGTGGTAGTGATTCCTCTTTAGAACTCTCCATACAGTCGATATACTTTGGTTCACACTGGGGTGATTAGATATCATTTTAGTTGATATTTTAGGATTACTCTCAACCAAATCCAGGACACGTTCATCGTGACTTCGTATTGTTTCGTTTTTCTTTCGGTTAAGAGTGCCATCTTCACGTAATTTACGTACTGTTGCCAAATGTTTTAAAATTTGGTACTGATCGGCTTGGAAATCTGCGGGCGTATATTTCTCTCGCTTTCCTCCCTGAGGAATTCGCTTCATAATAAGCCTGAACCATATCATTTTTCTCCAAGATTGAATATTTCATTTCTGCTCAAATTAAAATGGTTTTCAAGAAACTTGCGAAATAATATTCAGTGAATTCGAAATTCTATCAAATGCTTTGAATTACCGTTGCTAGGTAACGATAATTAATATGTTCCGAATAATTTCAATTTCTATCAAGAGCTAAGAGTAATTCCTATCGCAAGGTCACTAGTTCGATCCCGGCCAGAGTTTTATTGAAATATGAGCAAAAAAATTTTTTTTTGAGAAATTTTAATTTCCATCTGGAATGCTTCGGCAATTCAATTTCAAACTTTTTGCCTCATAGCCAAACCAGTTTTCAAAAAACGAATAAGTTAGATATCCGAGTGAATGGCTATAAAAAACAAACCCATCGATATTTTTCGGTTCTGTTTTCATATTTTCGTTAAGGTTTAAGAATAGTATAAGCGTGGAAAAATTCATCAATTTCGGATGAAATTTTATTTTTGCTGTAGACATGTAAAAAAAAAGTTGTGTTCGAATTTTGAAAAATTTTTTTCACAGAATTTCTTAAAAACTTGAGATAATTCATAGAGTGAAACTCAAATTGGCAACCGCGTAAAAAAATTTCGAACTTTGCAGGTTTTCCGCCATTTTTAAATACTTTTTTCAGAATCTTATATCATTTCAGAATTGAGCATAAAAAAATACTGAGATGTGACCAAAAACCATTATTTCAAATGTTACACATAACTGACCACACTCGATACAATATTGGTCAAAAATTACCTTGAACACCCTGTATCTCGCTTATGCTTCGAAAACGGGGTATATGTCATAAGGCAAAAATGATTCTCCCGATGTCATCTACACGATATATTCGTTTGTCCACTTTATGATGAAACACCCTGTATAATATATGATTTTATATATTAAAAAAAAGAAAAAGTACCCTTTTTTCGAACCTCTGAAACCCACCTAACTTCTTAAAACAAAGATAGTACTCAATTCTAATAATGGATTTATCCTATCCAGAAAATTGAGAAAAGGAATATCCCTAATATATACCTCGGAAAGTATGTATAGAATATCGGCAAGAAAAACACGCGATGTCTCCCATCCTTTATTGACTAACACTATAAGTAACAATATAAATATGTAGTATAAACATGAATAAGAAGGAAAACAGGAGACAAACTATAAAATATAATACCACGCGAGCCAATTGGGCAAAATACTTTGTAGCCAATAAATAAATGAGGACCCATGAGGTCACCGATGAGGTTTTCTTCAAATGCTTAACGATGTAGCTGGAAGGACTGACCCTAAATGTTGAATAAACACTCTTCCACGATGAGGTGGGACGATAAGGTATCATCATCCATTCAGGGTAAAGGAGATGCTTTTCATAAATACAGCAGAGATACTTGTATGCTTGCATTAACTACAAAAATGTACGGGCACAGACTGACAAGAAGCATGAAACGTAGTTCCTTTCAAAATTTTTGTGAAAATATTTCGTTGGTGAAACTGGTAACAATTAAAAAATAGTCAAACGTTTTATGGGTGATCAGCGAAATAAAAGGCTACCTGCAGCTTCAAAGTCATGTCTCCTTGGTATACTGAGAAATCTTAGCTGGTCAGGTATAATATGGTTGCTTCAAAACCACATCTGACTAAGGAGGTGTAGCTATTCTCCATGGAGGAATTGCATTATGCTCTGGCACACAAGAAAGAAACTGCGCCAGGCCTAGATTGATTTAGCTATCCCTTGTTCTTACAGCTTCCCCTCTATGCAATGTTGACATTGCGATAATCTTGTAATGAATGCATGATCGCTGGGAGTGTTCCTGAGGAATTTCCAAATATCCTCATATTCCCAATTCTAAAGAAAGGTAAGCCTCCGAATGTGGCATCTAGCTATAAAACTATTTTCGCTTTTCTCCTTGTATTACTGAAGTACTAGATATTTTGCTCAAGAATAGGATATAGCAATATATTGGGGGAAAGATTGAAATGCGTAGACCTGCTTTTGGATTACATAGGGGACACTCAGTTAATGACTGCTTCTCTTACATAGCGGCAACAATTTATAGTGCATTCTCATGGGGTAATAGAGCTATAACAGTACTTTGGGATACCAAAGGTTCTTATGACCATGTTCTACCTTCTAACTAATAGGGAGATACGGTGGATGCTAGGATCCCTGTTTTTTAGTCCGATTTGATTACAGCTGTATTTTCATTATATCGTCTGCCTCAACTACAATAAGCTGATGATCTATGCATTCTGATTAGTGATACAAATCTCTGTCAGATGGCTGCACAGTTGAGTGCAGACTTGGATGGCCTTTCTTCCTGGATGCACTCCAGAAACCTGTCGCTTTCACCTGAAAAAACTTCAGTGATGATATTCACCAAATCTGACGTAGTCGTCAGCCTTCTGTAGTTTCATCCCAACCAGCAAAGTTGTCTTATAACTCCAATGATTCGCGACTAATATATTTCATAAGTATCATATTAGTGCTTCCAAAATATCAATTCATTTTATTAAAGCTACATAAACATCATTCTGTTGTGGATAATCGAAATACTTTATAAATTTATCGTGAAAACGTCTATACAGCAGAATTATGAAATATGTTATAAAACTGTTACTTAACCATTTGTTAAGAGGTATATAACTAACTTATACAACAATTCTGCTTATAAAACTGAATTGCTTTTTGATGGTTTCTTTATTAATTCTGGGGATATTTATAATTTTATTTCAAATATATTAAAAAACCATTTCGAAGATCTTCTGTATAACCTCATGAAACAGTTATATAGAAGTGCTTTTAGTTACAATTTTGCTTCCAGAAGTAAATTGTCGTTTCGGTAACCACTTCATAACTATTGTATGGTATTCAATTCCATGACAATATCATCCAAAAGCAGCTGATCATTCTGTTCCCACACTGAAAGTTTTTTGGGGTTATTACAATATTGTTTTTATTCATATCTTCCAATGATTTCAAAGGACATCTGCCATTCTTTGACACCTTTCAAAAGGACAAAAGACATATTTTCAAAATAAAGGACTGTCCTTTGAAATAAAGGACGGTTGGCAACCCTAATCTTGAACGTTTCTAAAAAAGTTATGATTACCATGAAGCAAATGCATATTAGTTTTCTAGCTAAAAGCACAAATATCTTACCTATGCATGAGGTTCAGGAAGCATTATGCTACTGCTGAAGACAATTTTCTGTAGGTGCAAAATTATCACCACAATCATGTTTGTGTTCAAGATATCGACTTATTAATAAGATAGCTTCATCAGATTAGGTAACTGTCATTTCTCCTTTTGAATATCCTTGAAAAAATATGTATTTATCAGATATTCCACAGGAAAACGTCAACTGTTTCACTGATTTTGCAGGTTATGTTGACTTTCACGCGGTAGAACATAATAACATGTTTTATAGTAGTTGTTAAGTAGCTAAATTACAACGAAATGCTTGAAACTGATGCAAAATCATTTTATAAGAGAACGCCATTAAATATGGCGGCATTTGTGATGACTCAGAGTGCGGAGTGTTTTAAACACACTAAAAATCGCCAATGTGTAGATATTCCAACCATTCAGAGCATGAAATGACTCAAAAATAATCTGTAGAAAAAATTGGAATACATTTTCGTACAAAGGATCATCAGACTGACAAGCCACATTTTTGTTTTGTTCCATTTTTTTGTGTACAACATTCGAAACAAGGGGGCGCGTTTAAAATATGTCATTTTAGTGCTACATTTCACGAAGAAATTTCATTTGCATTGAGATTTTCGTTGTGTGTATCCAAACATGTGTCTGTAAGAGTAGAAGTATAAATAAATAAAATGGCTTCCTGTAAACCATAATGACACATGACATCTATATTTTCGCCATGTTGTTATAATTCAGGATTGTCATTTGCCAACTTAAAATCAATTAATTTTATAGATATCATTCTATGTAACATTTTTATTTCAGAACGCTCATACGAAAAACCTTATAAAGCTATTACAAAACAGTTTTTTAGATGGCGCCAGAATGTTTATGAAATAGTTTTGTAATGTTTATGAAGAGCTTTATGAAATGTTTCGAATGACAAAATTATTTTATAAAATGTGCCAATTCTGGGTTTATATCTGTTCTATAAACGTATTGAAAACAATTCAGCGACTAAGAATGTTTTATAAGATTTTGGTTGAAAACGTTTCCACAACTGTTATAAAATATAAAGTTGTTAGTTGGGATGTGGGAGTGTGATCATTCCTTAGAAATCTGATCTTAAGGACCTGGGATAGCATTCGTAGAGCAATTTTCATTGGAGGAAGCAGGTTGATTATGTTACTGATAAGATAACGGGTGCTCCCCGTTATGACTTCGGCAAGACCACATGGTGTGCTCATCCTCTCATACTATTGGAACTTAACAAAGTCCTTCGGCACTTCCCCACCTGGATTAAGGTACTTTGGAAGATACTCCAAAGCAACCCTCCTAAAGTTAGATAGTGCACAACACATGCTCATAAGATCAGCTGAGTCTATGCTTAAATCTATTCCCACCAAAATCCTACTACTTGAATGTTCAGGCTCCCCTTCACTAGAGACGAGGGTTACCAGATATACAGATAAATCAGCAGATCTACTGATTTTGCTCTTGGTCTACTGATATACTGTTTCCCAAACTGAATCTACTTAGTTTGTGTTGTGTTATTTCTCAGGTCAAAACTATCATGTAGAGAGAAATAAAATATAAATGCTTGTAAATTTTATAAATCCATTTAAATTAGTTATGCTTATTTAAAGTGTTTTTGTATTTTTTTTTGTAAAATATCGAAGAAACCATGTTTCACTGTTAGGAATATACTGTTCTTTTACATCTATAAACCCTTTTACCTCTATAAATAATAAAAAGTATTGGTTTAAAACACGACTATCAATTTTAGGCATACACATTCCACGACGTAATTTGTAAAATATAATTTTTCAATTTGGGGTATTGTAATACCCTACGCGACCGTTTATGTTCCTATCGGGGGCGCAAGTATTGTTTAGTGGCTTCGACGTATATATCCGGAAATAGAAAAACATTTGTTTGGTATATTCGCGTCGAAGTTGTTCCAGGGGCCTTTCGTGCATATGCCGAATATAATTGTAAGTGGTGCTTTTATTACAAGGGATGTATATGGAGCGCTTGGCTACCAGCTACGCCCTTCTCTATCTTATACGATTGGATTTGAAGTTGGACCGAGTGTTGCCAATTACCGGGAATTTTCCCGAATTTCGGGAAATTTTATGCTTCTTGGAAATTTGGCCGGGATATGCAATATTCCGGGAAATATCCGGGAATTTCTACTCAGCTGACATTTTTTTGCTTTGCTCTTTTCGAAGATTCGATCCATTTAAATGTGTTATAATTGTTAGTAGCCTGAATGATAACCCTCAGAACAACCGGATTCGTTTTGCATTCTGTGATTTCTGTGTTCCATAATCAAATGGGTACATAACCTCAGGTTGAGCCCATAACCCCTGGTAAAAGGAAGAGAAAGAAGAAGACGAATCAAATGTCAGAAATGCACGTGTTTTGATACGTTTCGTGTTCTATGCACCGATTGTAACATTACGAAACCATTTCATCTCAAATTCTTTTCTTTCGTCGCGAAACTCGAGATTGTTACCACTAATAACGGATTCTTTCGACAAGTTAATAATTTGTTTTAATATTACATCTCAAAATGGACAAGTGGCTAATAAAATCAATTTCTGAACTCTCAAAAATAAGTATCAATTTGTTGTGATGATATTTGATAATGAGTCTATTCTGTTATTCTTTATTCAAGGCGGGACCTTCTACTGATATTCAGTATAAGGAATTATCTGATTCGGGAGAAGACGCTGGTGATGACCCCTCTATACAATCGGCTGGCGAGGACCAACCTCAATCAAAAAAACCCAAACCATTGGGAAAGAGACGATTTCCACAAACAAAAGACAAATTTTGTTCGGCTTAGTTGGGGCTTGCAGAATTTTCCAAATGGTTGGAAAAATCCGAGATGATTAGAAATGGACATGAAATGGCTCACTGCAAAGTATGTGGCTGTGATATAAATGCCCATAAAAATGATATTGAAAAACATGAAAAATCTTCCAAACATAAAACAAATTGCTCGAGTATATATGGTGTTAGAAAAATCACTGAAATCATTGATTCAATTCGAAGAGCAGAATTGAAAATGTGTGGAGTTTTGATTAAACATAACCTGCCATTTTCAGTGATGGAAACTTTGAGCCCCCTTTTCAGTGATATGTTCCCAGATTCTCAAATCGCAAAAAATGTTGCAGTCAAACGAACAAAGGCTACTCAGTTGGTAAAAAAATTCTTGGAATGATTTTCAAAGAGATAATTAATGAGCTCAAGAAAGAAGAGACATTTTTCTCATGTGTCTTGGACGAAACAACTGACATAAGTGGTATCAAACAAAGTGCGATAGCAGTCATCTATTACAGCAGTGCGATTCATCGTGTTATCACTACATTCTTTGATATGATAGAGACTCCTTCAGGTTTAGCAATTGATTTATTCAATTGTCTCAAATATAGCTTTGAAAAGCACAACATACCCCTTTGGAACGTGATGAGGTTCTCCACAGATACCACGAATGCTATGGTTGGGGAACATAATTCTGTGTTTTCACACCTCAAAAAATCAATTCCTGATATAGCATGCATAAAGTGTTCTTGCCATATGATTCATTTGGCAGCCTCGAGAGCATGTTTGAAACTTGCAAGATCTGTTAAAGACCTTTCGCGAAACACTGGTTCGCATTTCCATAGGAGCTTCACGAGGCAAAACAAATCCAGGAATTTCAAGAATTTTTCAAAACAGATATCCACAAGATGCTTTCAGCAAGCAATACACGATGACTGAAAGCTTGTATAGATAGGGTTCTGGAACAGTATGAACCATTACAGGCGTACTATCAGAAATTGCTTTATGAAGACCCATCTAAAACAACGGAGTGCCTATGCAAAATAAATCTACTCTCGTCTATCTTGAGTTTATGTCGTACACTCTGGGACTCTTGACAGACTTTAATCTCCTCTTTCAGTCTGAGGGGCCATTATTACACAGATTAAAACCTGAAGTAGAAAAACTTTTGAAACATCTGTATATATATATATATATATTGTTATGGAAAATGTTGAGGCTTTCAAAATAAAAGAGAATTTAAATTGTATTTTACATTAAAAAATCTAAATGTTTATGAAATTGTAGGTCTGACACATAAATACTTAATTTATTTAGTTAATTTAGTGAATTCACGAAATGTTTGTTGATTTATGCCAAAGACTTTCACATCTGTGATTTATAAAAGTATATCTATAACCACTATGTTACATTTGAAAGAAATTATAAGCAAGGAAGAAGGAAAGAATATAGTAACAAGGAATCAAATCATCGTTTTTTCGACGTAAGCCATTTGGATGATTTGATTGAAAAATTAAATAGAAGAAATCAGGTTTGGCTGAGAGTTCGAATAAAATGAATCCAAGGAAACGAGGAAAAATTGATGGACAGTAGATTTAAAATTGAAAATGGGAATGCCACAAAAATTGTGCTCCATATAATTAGAGAAAAACTCACTGAATTAAATGAAATAAACCATCCAATCTTAAAAAGGATATATAAGAGGAAAGTAGCATATTGGATTCATAGTATCTAGAAGTAGAACGGAGAAATAATTAAAGAAGGAGTATAAGGAATAAACCATCCAGTCTTAAAAGGATATATAAGAAGAAAGGATCATATTGGATCCATAGTATTTAGAAGTAGAAGAGATAAATAATTGAAGAAGGAGTATTAGGTTAAACTTGTAAGGTTAGTGTAATATAGTTTATAAAGTTTGATAATTATTGTTTGCCTCTTTAGTTAATAAATAATTCTGTAATATCTTGAGACTTTTGACTGAGAGTTTTATATGTGTTAGCAGAGGTTGGTGTAACGGGGGTGTCCGTGAAGTTAGCACCCACTTTTTCGAAAATGAAGAATTTTTTTTTTGCGTTCGTTAGTACCTCGTTAGTAACTATTTGTAACACAAAAATTTTCGTTTGTACCTCAACGATACTGGTAGAAAACATCGCATTCCGCAAGGGTGCCAACTTCACGGGCACCCACTCTTTGATTTTTCTCGGAAAAAAATATTCAGTTAGGAAGTCCATCGTTAGTAACTATTTGTAACACAAAAATTTTCGTTTGTAACCTAACCTATAATGGAAAAATGACACCCCCAAAATGCGAAGTTGGCACCCACTTTTTCGAAAATGATGATTTTTACTTTTGCATTCGTTAGTAACTCGTTAGTAACTATTTGTAACACAAAAATTTTCGTTTGTACCTCAGAAAACTGGTAGAAAAAAATTGTTATCCACAAGAGTTTCAACTTCACGCACACCCACTTTTAGATTTTTCTCGGAAAAAAATATTCAGTTAAGGGGGGGGTAAGGTCAAATCATACAAAAAAAGCCATGTTTTCGTGATTTTTTTTCTGACGACGCAGTTAAAATTTCTTTACTCAACCAATGGTACATTGAAGTATGACATTCGAAGAATGTTTCATCAAATTTGTACAAAGAAATATTAAAAAATACGGCAATGGCAGCAATTGTTCGGACGTGTCTCGAAAAAAAGGTGAATTGCGGTGCCCCTCATAACTTGGTGCTGGATCATTTGAAATCAAAAAATCAAAGTGCATTCGTTAGATAATAGTTTTCCCCAGGTAACGCTGTCGAGTTTTTTTTTTTTTTTCAATTTTTTTCATTTTTTCGAACACTTTGAAGTGAAAAACACAATTTTGTGGGAAAAAATCGGCTAATTTGTTATTGCGAAATTAAAATTATGAACAAAAAAAAAAAAAACTCGACAGCGTTACCTCGTAAATGATGTACAGAAATAGTGTTTAAAATTTCAAAAGGATCGGTGCAGTAGTTTTGGAGTTATCAGGGGCACCGACTTTGAAAACGTGAGTTGTGGGAAAAACGCTTTAAAGTTTTCCTGCTGACTGAATTTTGTACGTCACACTGACAAAGTATACAAACCAGGTATAAACCCGTTTGTCCTTGCCTTGAAATTTCGATAAATTAAACTGGGAGGTAAGGTACTACATTAATAGTGAACAAAACATCTGCCGGGTAACAATAGCGCGCTCGGGTTGGGGCGCTCGGGTAGGTTCGGGTATAGGTACAAAAATCCGGCAGGTATAAAAATACTCATAACTTCGTCAATTTTGCTCCAATTGACTTGAAATTTTGATACAATATTCTTCAGATATTACGGATTCAATTTCGAAAATAAAAAAAAATGCAAACAAAAAAAAATTAAATACCTTACCCCCCCCTTAAGAAGTCCATCGTTAGTAACTATTTTATAACACAAAAATTTTCGTTTGTAACCTAACCTATGATGGAAAAATGACACCCCCAAAATGCGAAGTTAGCACCCACTTTTTCGAAAATGATGATTTTTTTTTTGCATTCGTTAGTAACTCGTTAGTAACTATTTGTAACACCAAAATTTTCGTTTGTACCTCAAGAAAACTGGTAGAAAAAAATTGTTATCCACAAGAGTTTCAACTTCACGGACACCCACTTTTAGATTTTTCTCGGAAAAAAATATTCAGTTAAGAAGTCCATCGTTAGTAACTATTTGTAACTCAAAAATTTTCGTTTTAACCTAACCTATAAAGGAAAAATGACACCCCCAAAATGCGAAGTTGGCACCCACTTTTTCGAAAATGATAATTTTTATTTTTGCATTCGTTAGTAACTCGTTAGTAACTATTTGTAACACCAAAATTTTCGTTTGTAACCTAACCTATGATGGAAAAATGACACCCTCAAAATGCGAAGTTAGCACCCACATTTTCGAAAATGAAGAAATTTTTTTTCGCATTCGTTAGTAAATCGTTAGTACATGTTTGTAACACCAAAATTTTCGTTTGTAACCTAACCTATGATAGAATAATGACACCCCCAAAATGCGAAGTTAGCACCCACATTTTCGAAAATAAAGAAATATTTTTTTGCATTGGTTAGTAACTCATTATTAACTATTTGTGACACAAAAAAGAATCGTCTGTAACAGAATCCAGAAAGACAAAATTGCACCCCTATAATGCGAAGCTAGCACGCACATCTATAAAAATTTTCTATTTTTTTCCCAATATTACCTATTATATTATATTATACTTTCTTTTGAAACACCTCTAAAATGCGAAGTGATCACCCACACTGTCCAAATTTCTATGTGTCGTTTATTTCTGATAATACATATTTCATTTGTAACTATTTCTTAGACTAAAAATTCCGTATATAAAGTGAAGATACCGCCGACATTTTCATAAATTTTATATTTATTTTTTGCTTCGGACAGTGCTTCATTATAAATAGCATTCTACTCTTTGAAAGTTATCTCAATTACATTACTTCTAAAAGTATTTACATAACTGTGAGACATTTGTTACACGTAACGTAAAAGTCAACCTTCACTTCAGAGTTTCAATTGATGAAAAATCTCACATACTCAGATGTTTACCGCCATTTTCAGTGTGAATTAGTAAATCTATTCGATCTAAATTCATGTTCAACTCAAATCCAAACATAAATGGATTAGATATTATACGTTTTAGTGATCACTATTAACATACAATGAATTCTTAATGTTTTTCATGAATCTCATTACATGTCTAGTATTAATTCCCCTTTATTTTCATCAGATTCAAAACTCATATAATACGTTCCATATTTCAAAGTTTCTCATTGAACTGAAGGCTTTTCCAATGCGCATGATAAATCGTTGTTAAATTAAGCTGTCCGAACTTTTACGAGACCGGCGTACTTCAAATTCAGAAGCCATTTTGTCATGCGCAGTTGATCTGTCTATATCACAATTGGTAAATGAACTCTTAACAAGCACTACGCAGGCCCTGCTTTATGGCATCGAGTATTAGAAGACATGAGATGGGAACACATGAGAGATGAGAACACAAGAGGAACAGCTGATAGTTTTCTAACTGCGTAAACATAACCTGAAAATATACGTAACAAATAGTGCCGAAGCGAAAATAATATCTTTCACCGAGTTAATATTACTATTCGTTCATCAAAACCGAAGGTAAGTTAGTATTATTAGCTTTATTCGATCTTACTGGATTCGAATTCAATTTTAGATGCCACGAAGTGCTGCAATTGATCCTGAAGAATTACTCAAAATTTTGCAAGAACATAAGACAGAAATTCAACAGTCTCTAGGTAAAACGACAGCAAATATTTGGAAACGTTTGAGTAAATTGAGTGGCGATAAAATTTCCCCTAGAGCAATCTATACTGTTGTCAAATGTAAAAGATACAATTGCCGAGATCTCATAGAAATTAAGGAACAAGTTGTTGAATCTGAAGATCGGAAATCTCTTGAACACGATAATGTTCTCGTAGATGATGAGTACCTATCTGAAAATTATTTTTCAGTACCTGCCAATTTATGGCAAAAATGTTTTGATGAGATCCGATTGTCTCTCAGACCTGTATGGACTGACATATTTTTTGAACTGATAACCAAAAACCTGGACACTGAATGTATATGGATGTTCAAAAAACACAAAATTGGTAGCGAGAATATTTTTTTTAAATTCGAAGCTTATTGTGCGGAGTGTAAAGGTTCATTTAAGGGTTGGTGTGTCGATCCCTCAAATAAAACCAATGAACTAGAACTGAAATTTTTTTATGAAATGAGTAATGTAAAACTCATCCAACATAACTATCAAATGAAAAGACCATTGAAGGGCACTAGAAGAAATGAAATCGGTAAAACTTTGAGCGAAGGAAAATTCGCTATAAATTGGAGAAGGGAACAAGCTATCAATGGAAATGCTAAGCGGAATAGAACATTATACTCCTTAAATGTCTTGCGGAAGACTAGAGAACAGTTCAAGAAAAAAAATGAGTTCTCTAATATTTTTCGAGAAGCTGTAAGTATTCCTGAATCTTTTCAATATTTGAAATATGAAAACACATTAAATTCAGCAATTCGTAAGATAGGTTTGGATGATTTTTTCGTCATGTATTGGACACCTTCTCAAACAATCACCTTCAATAATTATGTAAAAAAAAGAAGTACAGTTTATATAGACGCTACCGGTTCATTGGTGAAAAAGATTCCGAAGCCTCACGGACAAACATCGGGTAATTTATTTCTATATCAGTGTGTTATACACATGGGAACGGAAGGTGGACAAATTCCTGTTTGCCAGATGCTATCTGAGTGCCACAATACTAACCATATTAGCTACTGGTTGACAGAATGGATGACGGAGTGTAAAACTCCATTCTGTGTGATATCTGATCATTCTTTGGCCTTATTAGGTGCAATCGCTAGAAGTATTGCCAAAGAGGCTAGTCTTTCTGACTATATCAACAAATCTTTCCAAATTATTACAATTTCACAACTGTCTCACCAAAAACCAGAGCTAGGAACTTATATACGCGTCGATTATGCTCACTTGATGAAGTTCGTCAGTAGATGGGACTGTTTTAAGAATAAACCTCCTCAGTTTAAACGCTTCTATTTGAAACTTTTGGCTCGACTGGTTAAATGCCGCAATTTCAGTGATGCAAATAGGATTATTTCGAATATTTTCATTGTATCAAATAGTTTTTACGAGGGTTCCGACTCAAATAACTCTCCATTGAAGAGCGAAATTGCCAAAATTTATCTTAAAAATCTAATAGCAGATATAAATGTAGACCTCGCGGATGAAGAAGAAAAAATAGAATCAAATGATTGTGAGACCAATAATACGGACTGTAAACTTGTCGAAACATGGATTCGGGACATCTTCAATGGAGCAAAAGAGTCTTTCATCGATAATGTTATTGAGCCTGAGTCTTCAAGTGTTCGGGAGAATTTCCATTACTCTTTAGAATTCTCTAATTCTTTCAGAAAGCTCCTAAAGACATATACCTTGTGGTCAGCCATATTAACCCATCATTTCGGCGTATGTGAAGCTACTGCTAGTTCAGCGCCAGTAGAAAGTTATTTTAATGACCTGAAAAATCGAACCTTTCACGGTTGTTTACCGTTGAATGCGGATAAATTTGTTGTCAGACATATAAAAGAAATTGAGTCTATGATAGTATTGGCAAATGAGAGATCTGAAAGACCATCTGCTGAACACTCCGATACCCAAACTGCTGAATTGTACAACAAAAACACTGATGCTGAGAAAAATGTATACGAGACTAATATTGTAAGTATTACTGCTGAAAGCCCTCCTAATGAGGATGATAGTTATGCATTATCTGCTGATTCATGCCAAGGTGCTGAGATAGATGAGGAAGACGTAGAAGAAGTTCTTATCGTAGAAAACTGGAAAGGACTAGGAAACCCAAAAAAGAAAAAAACAAGATCATCATTTTACGCTGCGCCTTGTCCAGAAATTTTAGTTCTCGAAGACCATAGAAGGATGGAGCTTCCACTTATAAAAAACGGGAATATTGTCAATAAGACGACAACAACAAAAGTATCTGATGGGGTCTCCATTCTTCTAGGAAATACTTGTCCATTTGATACAATTTTGCAATGTATTTTATCAGCTTATTGTGATAGTATTGGTTTTCAACAAAAAATCAATGAGAATAAGGAAGATGTGAAAATATTCAACCTACTCAGTACAGTAGCTACCAAAGGGGCAGGCAGTCAATTTCGTAAAGAAAGAGCTGTTTTTCTTAATGAAATCTACAAACAACAAAAACTAGCGATCAACAGTAAAATTTTAAGAGTAGACTGTCAAGATAATGTAATATCTGCTCTTCAGAAAACTGGACAGGGATTGAATAGTCTTACAGAAATACATAAATGCATGAAGTGCTCTTACGAAAAGAGGATTTCAAGGATTTACAAAACCATTCAAATCACGGATTATAGCAATGAAAACTTTGAGTTCGCTGCAAGGACAGTTCAAATGCCAGATGTGTTCAAATAAGGTGATAGTGGAAACTATATTCAGCACTCATTTGTTTATAGACACTAGTGAAGCTGAAAATATTAATATTGAAAAACTCCCTGTGACTTTGAAATGCGGTGGACAACAGTTGATATTAAGAGGTTTGGTTGCTTACCAGAAGTCTCTTACCAGACAAAGTCTAGGACACTACATTTCCATCTGTCGAAGAAATGATGGAGCTCTAGAATTGTACGATGATATGGCAAAGAAAGTAAAGATTGTAGAAAAAACATTAGAGCTTAACATCCACTTACTACTGTATAGTATTTAAATGAAATTTTGAATTAACTATGTTGAAGTTCATTTCAATAAATAATTTTATAATACATTTGAGACTACTGCATTAATGAAATCTACCTCACAAAAAACAGTGACAGATTTATCACGTATAGGGAAATTCATCTATTACATTATTCAGTATACAATATCGGAAACTCAAAAGTGCACCTCTCTTGGAGCGATTCTCTCATAGGTTAGGTTACAAATGAAAATTTTGGTGTTACAAACATGTACTAACGATTTACTAACGAATACAAAAAAAAATCATCATTTTCGAAAAAGTGAGTGCTAACTTCGCATTTTGGGGGTGTCATTTTTCCATCATAGGTTCGGTTACAAACGAAAATTTTTGTGTTATAAATAGTTACTAACGATGGACTTCTTAACTGAATATTTTTTTCCGAGAAAAATCTAAAAGTGGTTGTCCGTGAAGTTGGAACTCTTGTGGATAACAATTTTTTTCTACCAGTTTTCTTGAGGTACAAACGAAAATTTTGGTGATACAAATAGTTACTAACGAGTTACTAACGAATGCAAAAAAAAAATTCATCATTTTCGAAAAAGTGGGTGCTAACTTCGCATTTTGGGGGTGTCATTTTTTCACCATAGGTTAGGTTACAATCGAAAATTTTGGTGTTACAAATAGTTACTAACGAGTTACTAACGAATGCAAAAAAAAATTCATCATTTTCGAAAAAGTGGGTGCTAACTTCGCATTTTGGGGGTGTCATTTTTCCATCATAGGTTAGGTTACAAACGAAAAGTTTTGTGTTATAAATAGTTACTAACGATGGACTTCTTAACTGAATATTTTTTTCCGATAAAAATCTAAAAGTGGGTGTGCGTGAAGTTGAAACTCTTGTGGATAACAATTTTTTTCTACCAGTTTTCTTGAGGTACAAACGAAAATTTTTGTGTTACAAATAGTTACTAACGAGTTACTAACGAATGCAAAAGTAAAAATCATCATTTTCGAAAAAGTGGGTGCCAACTTCGCATTTTGGGGGTGTCATTTTTCCATTATAGGTTAGGTTACAAACGAAAATTTTTGTGTTACAAATAGTTACTAACGATGGACTTCCTAACTGAATATTTTTTTCCGAGAAAAATCAAAGAGTGGGTGCCCGTGAAGTTGGCACCCTTGCGGAATGCGATGTTTTCTACCAGTATCGTTGAGGTACAAACGAAAATTTTTGTGTTACAAATAGTTACTAACGAGTTATTAACGAACGCAAAAAAAAAATTCTTCATTTTCGAAAAAGTGGGTGCTAACTTCACGGACACGTAACGGGGTACCATACAATTCTGCGTATGATACAAGAGCTTAGGGAAAAACCTCAGCAAAAAACCCTGTCTCCCCGTGAGTGTTGTGATTTGTAACTATTGTTCACAAAAATTTGCTGAAGTTTAGAAATATTGATAGGCATTTATTTCTTCAATATGGACTCCTTCGTCTAAAAACGGAGAGGTTTCTCCAAGGTACCCGAAACTCAACCTGAAAAGTGAAAAGACAAGAGGAAAAGAACGAACAAACTAAAAATAATACATAACCTTTCAAAAGTCTCCTCTCACAAATATACTCTTCTGTTGGCGCATGGGATCTCTTGGAGAAGAAACGCCTCCGCTAGTTCTCAAAGATATTGATCTTAGAAATCCCTTCAATATTTGAATTCAAAAAGGAAATTGTTACTCGTATAAGGCCAGGAGGGTCTCTTTCAAAACCAGATCTGGCCAGTCCAAGTGATGATTATTCAGAACTTCAGATGTTGAAGACCGCTACAGGGCCCATAGGGCTATCATCTCCCATAGATGCATGTTTTCACTTTGTAATGTGAAATAATGAAAAAATGAGCATCTGTGTAGTAGTTATATGGAACCCATGTATGTCAAGGATAATGGAGATATTCTTTCCAAGGATCACAAAAATCAATTTTTTTTTTAAACTACCAAAGCTGTATTTAGATGTAGCAGCAATCCAAAGTATTCCTCTTTCAAAACCGAGGGAGTATCATCTACGGAACTTGATCACTTTCTCAAGACATGTCAATCATTTTATATAGAATTGGTCAGTGAAATAAAAAAAAGGTTTGATTTCTCTGATCCAATATTTAATATTATTGCAGTAGTGGATCCTAGAGTAGCTCAAAGTTTTCGAGTGAATTCACTTGTGCCAGTTGCAAATCGATTTCCAGTACTCAAAGATGTAATCGATTTGCAGGAATTGGACAATGAATGGAGAAACCATTCATTACTGAATATAATTTGTCAATTTCATCACCAACCGATGAATACTGGAAGAGAGTATTTGAAATGGAATATGAGGTCGGGAGTCCTAGGTTTCCTAATCTAAAAAAGGTAATGACCCTTCTCCTGGTGCTGCCATTTTCGAACGCAGGTACTGAACGCATTTTTAGTTCCTTGAAAATAATAAAAACAGAACACAGGAACAATTTAAATACAGAAACAGTGTCAGCCATCATTGCCACAAAAAATGGAATAATGGAAAAGGGAGCCCCCTCAAATTCAGCCCAACAAAAGAAATGATAAGAGCACATATATGGCAGAAGATATCAACACCCAGATTGTAATTGTTACTTATTCGTAGTTCCTCATAAACTTTTTATACCTACTTATTTATCATTTCAGTTAACATTAAGAAAGATAAGTTATTTATGTTTCTTTTTGTTATTTTCTTCTTCCTCCGTTTTGATACCCAAAGGGGTGCGCAAGCGCTCAGATTCAAAGTTATTGGCGAGTGGCTACCAATGGAGACATTTTGTGACGTCATACTGCATATACCGCTGTTCGGGGAAAATCGGGAGTTTTCAGTTGCCATGCTAGGAAATTTCAGTCGAAGCCTCTGGCAACACTGTGGACGTTTCAACCCTGTTCATTCCGGTCTACTAGTACATAGTGCAAGGAGCTCGTATATCTATTTCAAATCATTACTATGATAAACGAGTGCAGAATATGTGTACTTCTGAAGAAGAAATGGATTGGGATGATGATTTCCATGATTTCGCCAGTTGAGATGAATCGGATTGTGAATCTGAGTATAGCAGCGACAGTGACGAAAGCAAAGACTCGAGAGAAGATGACATAAATGACGAAAGTTTCGAAATGCCGTGGACTTCCGATGCGATTCCCCGGCCAATTTATCCTTTTACAGGAAACAGTGACGTACAGGTGAATGATTTGAACGGCATATTGGAAATCTTTGAAAATTTTCTTGATATTAATATAATCAATATATTGGACAAAACTCTGAAAACATGAAAAAGCAGTCTAGAGTAAAGAAACGAATGACGATGAAATAAGAACACTAATAGGATTATTGATACTGCAGGGTATATGTTCTAAACGTGAATATAAAATATATTTCTCTCGCCAAGAAAGTATAGAAACCCCATTCTTTCCACGGTTTATAAATGAAAAAAAAAAGTTAAGATATAGCCAAACACGAAACTCTTATAGGTTGGAAAGGGAGATTAGGATGGAAACTATGTATTCCGTCATAACGAAAGAGATTCGTTATCAAACTGTTTGCGTTGTGTGAAAGCAATTCAGGATATATTTTCAATTTTATAATTTATACTGGTGGTGATTACCGATTACGGAACAAAATATACCGAAGAACCAATAACTTCTAGAATAGTTTTATTCTTGGTGGATCCTTCGCTTGACAATGCTCATAAACTCTTTTCAGACAACTACAATACTAGCATTGAATTGGTTGACAAATTAGTAAAGAAAAAAACAGATTGTGTAGGGACAATGCGCATAAAAAAAGGCATTCCAAAATACATGAAAACGAACTGAGTAAGGAAGAAAGAATAGCGAGATATAGAAGAAAAGTAATGATTCTAAAATGGCGAGACGAGAAGGACATCCTGATGATAAGCACCTACTATTCATGACGAAAGTATTGAAAAAGTTATGACAAAAACAGGAGAAACTGAGAAGCCAACATGTGTCTCAGAATATAATGACAACATGGATGGAGTGGACTTGGCGGATAACTACCTTCACATTTACGGAACAGCAAGAAATAGGGTAAAAAATACTACATGAATGTATTCTGTCATTTTTTGAGTGTGACTACACTAAACAGCTGCATTATTCATAAAAAAAATTGTGGAAGAAAAACTGACTGAATTTTCTAACGGAAATAGAAGAAAAACTCATTGATAAATACAGCAAACCACTGCATCAAGTGCAAAGAAGTTCAAGGACGTCAATGCCATCAAGATTGATAGAACGGCATTTTCCATCGTTAATTACACCTACAACCAAAGAAAATTCCACGAAAAGGTAATTTCAACTCATTTTCACTACAATTTTCTCATTTTCTAGGTGTGTCATATGCACAGAACCAAAAAAAAAAGGAATGTAAGTCGGAACTGGTGGCGAGAGAGCCACACCGGATTATGTACATATTATTATGCAATATGTATCTTGGCATTCCTCAATATAGGAGTAAATGCCCTCAGTCTTAATTCAAGGC
This sequence comes from Halyzia sedecimguttata, assembly GCA_937662695.2. Classification (NCBI taxonomy): domain Eukaryota; kingdom Metazoa; phylum Arthropoda; class Insecta; order Coleoptera; family Coccinellidae; genus Halyzia; species Halyzia sedecimguttata. The sequence goes on from OW569417.2 coordinate 78,241,599, forward strand.
CTTCCTAGAAGCGCCGCTCGACTCTGAGTACTTTTGTGCAGTCAGCATTTTCATTCCAGTTTCCCGGCTTTCTGATTTAATAGAATATAATTCCAATTCATTATTGTATTAACCAGCTCAGAATAAACTTGCTTCTGAATAAATATTTGTTTTTTTAAAAAGGTGATTCAAAAGAGTAAATTTATAAATGGCGACGAGGATGGGATTGTTGCTAGTATAACGAAAAAAAAAATAAGTATACGTGAATTTCAATTCTTCGAGCAACATTCCAAAAACCCGAGTTTCGAAAAGTGCGACGATAAGTTCGAAGTAAAGTTCCGACCACGAGAAGCTCAAACGACTGCAGTAGAGATAAGCCACGAAGGTGTGTTGAATCCCCGAAAACAGAGTAAGGAGAACCATTCCCGACTTGATCTCAACTGCAACCCTTGAGAATCACCCTGAGGAGGTTTGGAGGTAGCAGCCCGGACACCAGGTTTAAAACGAGAAGTAAGTTGAGGCTATCCCTTACAATAATCCCAGTTTTTCCTATCCCTGGCCCAAAGGATATTTTCAATTTAATTTGCAACTCATTTTTTCATATCACCGATAGTGTAAACAAGCACATCGAAATCTTTCAAAATAGAGTCCTTATTGGAAAAATTCAATTCATTGAATATCAACGTAAATAATAAAAACTTCAATATGACTTCTAATGGAGAACATTCCAATCGCATGGTAATAGATTTAAGCACAGTTAAATATTTCGGTGAGTTATTACCAAGATTTAATGGTAACTCACAAGAACTACAAACCTTTTTAATGGAAACTGAAAATTTCATAGATCGATTTGGCACAACTGATAATGATTTAATAAATCAATATTGCTTTGCAACAGTAAAATCGAAATTAATTGATCAAGCGAGAACTATCGTGTATTCTGGACCATGTTGCAATTCATGGCCTGAATTAAAAAGATTATTGAACAGTAAATTCGGTTTTAAAATTAACTTTGATGTTCTACAAAGTGAATATCAATATATGAGGAGAAAAACGAAGGAATCACTTTCTGAATTTATTGAAAGAATCAAAGAAACTAAATTACAATATGATTACCAAATACAATTATTAGGATTATCGCCCCCAGAACTGAATGTTTATCGAAACCTTTCAGAGAAAATTGGCATAACCGTCTTATATAATAATGTTGACGAAAATTCTAGGAATTTACTTGATCTCCAACCAAAATCTTTCGATGACACTTGTAAAATGCTAGAAAACCGAGAAATAAAGAGACAACAGCTTTATTTACAACCACCAACAATACCGACACCTAGGACAACGTACTCCCAAAATTTAAATTCCCAACCTACTGTTAGAAGAATTTATACAGACCCACAATTTCCATCAACTAGTAGACAATTTCCTGCAAACAGACAATTCAATTCGAATAGTGGAGAATTCCCTTCACAACCGGTACATTTGAAATTTAATAATAAAATACCAGAAACTAAATTTGCGACAAGCAGTCAAGTATTCGGAAAACCGCAAGACGTATTTAAGCCCAATCCAAATCATCGTTTGGTTCAACCCAAACCTGAACCTATGTCGGTCCGAACAAGAATACACCCTGTAAAAAGACCAGCTAGCAGTCAAATCCGACAAGAACCACCCAATATTAGACAAAATTACAGAAGAAACGGACCTAATGACTTTATATTTGAAGAACTCACTAATACAGAACAAATTGAACAAGAATTAGGAGAGGAAGAAGAATTTTATTATGAATCCGAAAATATAGATGACTCTAAATTAATTGAGGAATTTGATGAAAATTTTCAGAGAATCTCCGAAGACAAAGACATGACCTAAACTTTACACAGGAACATCTAGCATCATTACCATATATAGTATTAGATTATCCACCCTGCAAATTATTGATAGACAGCGGAAGTTCCATGAGCATTATTGATCCATCTGTAGCATATAATTTACTATCAGAAAACATTTACGAAGAAAAAACCTATTTTAAAACTGCACTAGGTAAAGATTTCAGCACGAATAAAGTTTCATTTCCTTTAAATTCTTTTGGCTATAATACAACATACCCCTTTGTGATCTATAAATTTCATACACAATATGATGGTGTAATAGGATCCAACCTTTTAAGATATTTAAAATTAAATTTCAATTGGGAAAGTCATGAATTAGGAAATACCATCAGAACACATAAATTCTTTTTACAAGAAACCAGTCCTAATGAACCCCTACCCATTAAATTAGACCATTTGGACAAAAATTTTCGAAACCAACTTACAAAAATTATTCAAAGTCACAAACAAGCCTTTCATCTATCAAATCAACCTTTGAATGCCTCAAACAGAGTTAAACATAATATTAGGACCATAGATGAAAATCCCGTGTATATTAGACGATACAGATATCCTGAGGTACACAAACAAGAGGTAAAGAATCAAGTACAAGATTTATTAAGTAAAAACATTATAAGACCAAGTATTTCTCCCTGGTCATTCCCTATAGTAATCGTTCCCAAAAAAACGGACCAATCAGGTAACAAAAAATGGAGAATAGCTATCGACTATAGAAAACTGAACGACAAAACAATTGATGACAAATTTCCGATCCCCAATATTGACGAACTTTTGGATCAACTGAATAAAGCAAAATATTTTAGCGCCCTTGATTTAGCAAGTGGTTTCCATCAAATAGAACTAGACGAGCAATCAATAGAAAAAACTGCTTTCGCAACCGACGAAGGACATTTCGAATTTTTAAGAATGCCCTTTGGATTGAAAAATGCCCCTTCAACATTCCAACGTTTCATGAATAGAGTCTTAAAACCGATCATTAATAAAATATGCATAGTATACATGGATGATATTCTCATTTTTTCAGAAACACCCGAAAAACATTTGGCAGACATTCAGACAGTTCTTCAACTCTTAGAAAAAGAAAATCTCAAAATTCAACTAGACAAGTCATACTTCTTTCAGACCGAAATTGTATTTTTAGGCTACAAAATATCTGAAAAAGGTATAGAACCGAATCCTGAAAAAATTGAAGTCGTAAAAAACTTTCCCATTCCTAAAACTATTAAAGAAATTAAATCTTATCTCGGAATGATAGGCTACTATAGAAAATTTATTCCTAATTTTTCAAAATTAACGAAACCCATGACTAAATACCTGAAAAAAGATGTTAAATTGAATATTAATGACAAAGAATATGTAGATGCATTTCATGCCAGCAGAAACATACTCATTAATTATCCGATTCTCCAACATCCGGACTTTAACAGACCATTCGTACTTACAACCGACGCATCACAATATGCTATAGGCGCAATTTTATCGCAAGGGACACCCCCAAACGATCTACCTATCGCTTATGCGAGCCGAACATTGAACGAAGCTGAAATAAAATATTCAACTATCGAAAAAGAACTTCTAGCCGTTGTATGGGCTACAAAATATTTTAGACCTTACTTATTTGGTCAGAAATTTACGATCTACACGGATCATAGACCCTTGACGTGGTTATTTTCTTTGAAAGATGCATCATCTCGACTAATGAGATGGCGAATCAAATTAGAAGAGTTTAATTTCGAAATAAAATACAGGAAAGGAGCGTACAATAACGCAGATGCAGTATCCCGCATAAAATTTGACGAATTAAATTTAAATGAAAATTCAGATGACGATCTAGACTCAATAATTCCCCAAATTACTCATGAAGATCTGGAAATATCTCAAAAGGAACTAGAAGATATTACGAAATCGTGTACGGAGGAACAAGCAAATCCATCTTCTTCCCAAACTATTCATAGTAATGTCGAAAACCCTATATTAGAGATACCATATTCAGAACGCTCTCTGAACACATCAATCCATCAAATAATTTTCCAAAAAGCTAATGTGTTTAAAGTAGAAAAATTAAAACTACATAAGAACAGTCGATTTAGACTCATAGTTTCTATAAAAGAACCAGACGACTTCACAAAATTTTTAAAGGAATACGTCAAACCAAATAATCATTACGGCATATATTTCAAAAATAAAGATTTGGAAATACCATTTTTGAATCTATCACAGAATCTCTTCAAAGCTAACGCTTTTTCATTCAAAATTTCAAATACATTTTTAGAAGATATCGAAACGGAAGACGACCAACAACAGAAAATTAAATTATTTCACGAGACCAAGACCAGACACCGAGGTTTCCAGGAAAACTTAGAAAGTATTAAAAGACGTTTTTATTGGCCGAACATGAATAAACATATTCAGTCCTATATTAACTCCTGCGAAATTTGCCAGAGTCAAAAATATGAACGACAACCTACTAAATTAATATTTAAACCGAATCCAACAGGTGACAAACCATTTTCCCACTTGTATATCGATACAATAGTCATGAATAGAACACCCTGTTTGACTATAATTGACTCCTTCTCAAGACATGGACAATGTTACATTCTAAATAGTAAAACTTCAACAGAAATTGCAAATCAATTAACTCAATATTTTTCAAACCACGGTATACCACAAAAAATAACCTTCGATAATGGAACAGAGTTCAAAAATCAAATTATTCAAGATTTAGGCGATACCCATAAAATTTCCCTTCATTATATCACAAATTACAACCCTACCTCCAATGCACTAGTGGAGAGATTCCACTCTACCCTTATTGAGCAAATTAGAGTAATTGATGACAAGAATATATCTTTGTCAGAAAAGATGAATAGAGCGCTTTTGAGTTATAATAACTCAATTCACTCGTCAACTTCCTACACACCCTTACAAGTTATAAAATCGGATCTAAATTACAATACGCCAGTCGAACAGTCTACTCATGAAAAAATTTCGCAATATATTAAAGAATATCGCGAAAACATGAAGGAAATCTCAGACCATCTAAATTCACAGAAGGAAAGACAAAAAGAGAAACTAGATAAACTCAATCAGACACGACAAGAAGACAAAAAACTCGACGAATCTAAACCATCTTATATTGCCATACCAAAAAAGGCAAAACTTGACCCAAAATTTAAGAAAACCAATATCAAAATTATAGATAATATATTGATAAGGAACCCTGACTCCCAAAAAGTATATCATAAAAATAAAATTAAACAGAGAAAGTAATAATCTTTAATTTTCTCTTTTCAGAACACAAAAAAAAATGACGAGAATCCTATTGCTATTTCTCAATCTAATTTTCGTCCCAGCTTTGCATTCATTAAAATTTAAGGAGATCAAACACAATATTCTTCCCTTTTTCGTAGAGAAAACATACATCAGTGTATCAAAGCATGTATTGATGTACCACTATAATTTAACCGATATTGATAAAATTTTACATGATCATTTTGTTTTAGTTGATCAATTAAATTCGGTCAGTTCCAACGTTATGGTTTCAAACTATGTTGGATCGATCAAAATCCAATTGAGACAAAATGAAATGCTTCTCAATAACTTATACACTACCCGACAAAAACGAGGTTTATTAAATATAGGCGGACATATAGCAAAAACACTATTCGGAACTCTTGATAGTGAGGATGAAACACTTTACTTGAAATATTTTGAATCTTTTAAGAATGAAATGCAATCGGTAAAAACCGAACAAAATCAAATGATCAGTATCCTGAGATCTATGACATCAAAGTATTCCAATGTCACTAGTCACATTATACAAAATTATAATAAGTATCGATTGACACAAAATGATATTAATCGACTTATTCTTATAGAATTTGAACAGTTAACAATAAATAGAATTCTAAATGAAGTCAATACAGCCATCAGCTTTGCAAGGCTTCATCTTTTGCATGAAAGTATTTTACCCTTAAATATATTCCATGATTTTGTTAATAACACCGATTTCATGAAACACCTCTATCATTTAAAAGACTTTTATTCCATTTGCTACACTTCTGTAAAGTCCAGAAATAATGAGGTGATCTTTATCATTGAAGTACCCTTAACATCCCCAAATTCCCTAGACACATATTATGTCCACTATATCCCGTACCAAAACGTTACCCTCACCCAACAGCCCAAATACTTATTGGCTAAAGAAGAACAAATCTTGTGGTCCATTGATCAAGAATGCCCAAAGGTAGAAGATTGGTGGATCTGCCCACAGAATTTGCTACGACCAGCACCCAGCTGCATGAAGGACTTAATTTCCCACAAGAAAGAAAATTGTGAAAGACAAAGTGCACAGTGTAGTGACGATCTACTGAAACTATCATCGAGAAAATTTTTATCAATCGGTAGTGTACAAATTGGGGAACTATGTAATGACCATACAGAGTATTACAAACTCAATGGAATTTTCCTGATTGAAACCTTTTGTAACATTACCAATAGCTTTAAGTATTTTTATAAGGAAGAAATATCCACAATTTTTCATAATGTTCCTCTCCCGAATATGAAACCTGAAATAATTGAAAACTTAACCATTTCCAATTTTTTACTTGATAATTTTACTGTTCAAGAAACAATCTTTAATTGGAAAATCCACCCTAACCATGTATCATCAATCTATTTTATACTAAGTCTCACCATTATAACCATATTTGCCTGTTTGTTGTATAAAATATTCATTTTAAAATTCACAAATATCGTGAAGAGTTATAAAAATAATTCAGCCTCTTCAGCCGAAGTTATTTCTTAAAAAATGGGGAGGTATTATGCAATATGTATCTTGGCATTCCTCAATATAGGAGTAAATGCCCTCAGTCTTAATTCAAGGCCTTCCTAGAAGCGCCGCTCGACTCTGAGTACTTTTGTGCAGTCAGCATTTTCATTCCAGTTTCCCGGCTTTCTGATTTAATAGAATATAATTCCAATTCATTATTGTATTAACCAGCTCAGAATAAACTTGCTTCTGAATAAATATTTGTTTTTTTAAAAAGGTGATTCAAAAGAGTAAATTTATAAATATATACATGCTTCGGAGTATACCATAGCAAGTAGTGATTTCCTATATTCATGTTATTTTCTATTTTAATAACATTTTTTTTCTTTACAATTTTTTAGTTGTGAATTTTATTCGATTTGAATTATATTTTGCATTCAATTTTTGGGAAACATGGTGTATTTTGAATAAATTGCCCTTTTCTTGATGTTCTTGTCGAATATAGGCGCACAATATCATGGGCTACGGGCGTTGACGAATATATTCGTCAGAGATAATAGGCTGTTGACGATGACGAATATTTCCGCATGCGACAAAATCAAGAGGCATCTGGGATTGAGTAACTGGTCCTGCAGATTAGGAGGACACGTCTGGCGCTGAGAACACTCTTTATCTTCGGCAGCGTACGGCTTCACATCTAAGTCGGCTGCTAAATGGGCCGTACACTGTTGTCAGAGTGGTGTCGCCTGTGGTCTACGACCTCAAAGACACGTCCGGAAGGTACCTTCGTAATATCAACATCAAGAATTTGAAACCGTACCGAGGAGGTGAGAATCGCGACGAACCGCTATCGAGCGGGAATACTCCGTGAACTGTCGATATCGAGAGAGCATATTAACCGGTACCACCGTCCGTTACATTACACCTTTAATTCCTCTCTTACAGAATTTGACCGAGCCATTGGTGGTGATCTCTTCCACTTCCTCGGAGGACGCGTTGCCCCCAGGAGCGGTGGAAGAACCGTTCCGTCCATTCCGGATCGTTCGTTGCCTGGGCGAGGGAGGATTCGGACGAGTGTTCGAAGTGGTCCGGAGGAACAGAGGGGAGAATTTCGCCCTGAAAATTGCCCCCCATCGGCAAACTTGCTCTGACAGAGCAGAATCTCCTCCGCCGTTTCAGGCACCCCAACATTGTCAGGCTAGTCACCAGTTATGTGGATGGCGACACATTCGCCATAGGGCTGGAACTGATGGCCGAAGACCTGAATGGCCTCGTGCAGATAGAGGGTTCGTTGACAGGAGAGAGGAGTCGGGAGGTGCTTGGTCAGGCGTTTGCAGGTCTGGCTGCCTGTCATGCCATGGGAGTAGTACACCGAGACGTCAAACCAGAGAACCTATTGCTCAGAGGGTAAAGGGTTTGCCTGGGAGACCTCCCCGGATAACCCGACCACTATCCAGTCAGCGGTAAGCATCCCCTATGGTACACTCGTCGATGTTTGGTGCATGGAAATGGTGGTCCTTTATGTGACAACAGGGGTGGTGCCGTTTTTAGCAGCAAAGCTCGAGGACATTGCCTCCAGCCAGAACCAGTACTGGGACAGTGAGATGCTGAGCTTGCCACCGTGGTGGATGGAAACTGTCAGCCGACTACTGATGTTGGACCCGGCGGAGCGACCCTCCGCAGAAGAATGCAAAGATAAGTTCCGACGTGAAGTTGTAGTAGGTGATCCGACCGCGGCGGAAACCGTGGAGTCTAGAGAACCACGCGTTGGCAGCCCCGGAGTAGCTGATCCAAACGGCCCGGACAACCCCGAAGTGGTGGGGGTTATCTTCCAGGAGGCTCTAGCCCTTCAGCCACCAGTTAAGTGGACGTTTTGTGTTCTGTGGTGGACGGTCAGTTTCAGTCGCAGCCTGATGAGATATCGACCGCCAGAAGACAACCGGAGAAGGCGATGGGTGTTTCAGCTTCGGCACGCGAAGAAACTGTGCCCGTCCCGGAAGTAACCGTCCGTCCGCACGTCGAGGCACCCCGAACACGCAGGTTGGCCCCGCCGTAAATTGACAGACGTCATTTCATGTCTCTAAATTTTGTTAGTTTTCAGAATGGAATGTCCCTATTAGAGTGGGAAATCATCGACGCCAGCTTCGTAGAATCGTCACCAGCGAGCTGTGATGACCTGGTGGAGCCGGAATACGCCAATTCGATGGAGAAATGGCGCGAGGAACGAGACGCCTTGAAAGACCAGAGAGCTCCCCCAGGGCCTGGACAGGTAACCGAACTTGCACCTTCGAAACAGGATGCCCGCACGAAGGACCTATTCCAGAACCGCCGCGCAATGCAGTCAATAGAAAGGAATTCGCGAGCTAAGATTCTATGAGTTCGTCGAGATGACCAGGTGCCTGTGACGAACAGAGCCCACACCGACAACCGGATCGCCAGAAGATCTAAGGGGAGAACCCAAGGAAGGTGGAGGAAAGCCAACCGCCCACTGAGAGAACCCCAGTACGTACAGGGTGATTCACTTATCTTGGTAACCCCAATTTTCTCGAAAACGGTCGATTTTTTTTGTAATCTTTGAACGGCGTTTTGTACAAGCTAATGTTAACTTGAGATGCGTGTAAAAGTAGGCGAAAAAAATAGACATGGCAAGCGTCGCGACGCAGTCAATTTTTTTTTTCCAGAAGCACATATGTTTTATTATGCCATTCGAAGGACGATTTCAGTCTGAACTTTTTTTATGAATACCATTTTCTTCCATTTTAAACCGTAAGCGATCTGCAGCGTGTTTTATGTTAATTCAATTTAATTTATTTTTTCTGTATTGTGACAATATGCCTGGATTTGGAGACATAGATATCATTTATTAAGAACTAATTCGATTCGATCTCAACAATACATCTTATTTTGTCATCTATAACTCTCCCCGAGTATCGTTCAGTCTTACTAAAGAAGTAGTGGATGAAGCACTACATAATTCATGTCAACGTCGATTTGAACAAAATTAACAGACACATCAATTTGTTTACTTCTTGGGATTTGCAGTGTGTAACTCCGAAAAATATTCGAACTTATGGAGGAACTAATATTGATTGGTATTTCTCTAATACATCTAATGTACAAATAATGTTGTCTGGTTCAACGTTTAGTTACCACAAGCCACTTCGTATAACGTTCACAAATACAAAATCCGCATCGATCAAAGATCGAAATTTGGTTGATAACCGCAAATTGAGCGTAAAGCACAATACAGAACAGGATTCGGAAACGATATCTCATTAGAACAAGAAAGTGACAACACCACTACTAAATCGTTAATCGTAATCATAAGTCGAATATGAATAATCCCAAACAAAATCAAAATGTAAACGCAAATGATGAATATTTTGTAATTTCTGATGTAATATCTCAAAACTACAATAATGAAGATATACATGATGGCTCATACAATATAGACGGAGTTTCATGTTATTCGAATTCTGCTGTAGAATGTCTACACTCTCTATCGGAATTTAGAAAATCAGTTGATAAAAGGAATTCTGATATAAATCGAAATAAATTTTTAGTTATGGCTAAAATGTCCAGAACTACAGAAATTATAACAGCTTCTGTTAATTATATATTCAGCGAACCATTTCAACAGGACGTTAAAGAATTTTTACAATTTCCTTTCAATTCCAAACTTGAAAGAAATATCGATCAATGATTTATTGGAATGTCAAGAACATACTACATACTGTAACACTTGTAACAGAATTATGTTCAGAAAAAACTGCAATGTGTGAACAAATACGTTTTTTTGGTTCTTTCGAGAATTGTTCAGATCGGAGGATCTGTGGTCAAATTGAAAACAAAAATGAGAGAACTAAACTCAAATATGGTTGAAATCGATGATTACATATTAAAAATTAAAGGTATAATTAAACATCAAGGGGAAGACAATATGGTCATTATATATCTGTTATAAGACAAAGAGAAAATCATTGGATAGAATGCAATGATGAAGAAATTAACACATTGTCTATCTTCAATTCTTCTTTGGACGAAGAGTATATAATTATTCTAGAAAAATATTGCTAGAATTAATGTCATATTTGAATAACCAAAGTAAAGAAAATTATAAGTTTAGTTACTAACATATTGAATAAAATTCAATTGAATTTCAGAAATGATCAATGACTTATCTCTAACTATTGAATGCCCATTAATAGATCTAAACGTGTTGAGGTTAAGCATAAAGATATATTCTCCTTAGTAGTAAAAATAAATGGTCTAAAATGCCTCTCTACCCATCACGAGATATAATATCGACAAATGCGCCTCTCACCTCAGAAGATCAGAACAGTATGGCTCATTTAAATGAGAACATAAAAATATTTTGATTGAATCAAGCATGTCAGTGACTCAACTTTTATAAAACATAATGATATTCGTAATTTCATCATTATTTCATCAGCAAAAGTCACAAGAATCATTGAAATAAGCCGTGGGCTATTAATAAAGATATTATTATTATAGATACATATTGTCAGCTAAGAACCATCATCGCATAAATTAATTTTTGGCTTAAGTATGAAATGTTCGGTTGGTTCCTGAAAAAGCGGTAGATTTTCAGGCACCAGAACAACCCAAGAATTTTCGGTTTGTTATTGCTTGGATGTCATAAGAGTTCTGTGAGCTTAAGTTTTAAATGGTTTTTTAGTTTTAGGTTATATTTTAGATTAAAAAAAAAGCACTGATGTGTAGTCAGTACTCTTTGGCGCGCGTGTTCACGGTGGCTAATTTGAATTGAATGATGAGTACTTCAAGCTCAGTAGATAGAGCGAGCCGAAGATCTACCCAAAGGATAGTGGACACCATTCCCTGTCGGTTCAAAAATTAACAGTGCTGTATCTAAGCTGCCATCAGGATAGATTAACAAAGTTGGAAAAGAACACAAGTGACTCTCCTTAGTCGCACAAGCTCCTAGAAGATTTGGGAGGGTCAGTATAATCCTAATCATGTTAATCGCACGCGCGCCAAAGCAGATTGACTTTTTACACTTTTTCTTTCATTGTTGAGTCAATCTGCTTTTGCGCGCGTGCGATTAACATGATTAGGATTATACTGACACTCCCAAATCTTCTAGGAGCTTGTGCGACTAAGGAGAGTCACTTGTGTTCTTTTCCAACTTTGTTAATCTATCCTGATGGCAGCTTAGATACAGCACTGTTAATTTTTGAACCGACAGTGAATGGTGTCCACTATCCTTTAGGTAGATCTTCGGCTCGCTCTATCTACTGAGCTTGAAGTACTCATCATTCAATTCAAATTAGCCACCGTGAACACGCGCGCCAAAGAGTACTGACTACACGTCAGTGCTTTTTTTTTTTTTCAAGTTCCTTTAACAAATATAGCTATCAATACAGTTTGGCTGTTAGCTTTACCGTAGATCGAAAAAAAATGCGGTTGTGGGACCTCCGTTTGGAACGCAATTGCCTCTTCTCCAAATCCGAACGTATTTTAATATAGATCTACCGAATATAGTTATTTATAAATTCGCCTCAGGGCCACCATACAGACATTTCAACTCGGAAACAACGCTATTTCCCCCAAACTGACTTGTGTCCGTGCACTGAATTGACATGAATATTCTTTTAAAACCTCACAATATCGGCTCATTGCTTCCAACATAACCCAAACAACCCAAAACCATTCACTTCTCATCTGCGCAAGCGCAATATACTCGTGGCTGCAAGTCCTCCCAAAATTACACACCTCACAAAAAACTCCGATTCTCCAACACTAGTGGTTCAGGAGATATCGCTTCTTGAATCCACGCATGCGCAGACCCTCACCAGGGGATTCTATAGAGGAATAGCATCCGCCACCCCAAAATCCCAATCCTCTCTGACGAAAGCACCAGCAGTTAAATCACTGATGGTCTGCTCATGCGCATAACGAAAAATGCCCGTAAGGGGTAACATCAATTTCGAAATTAGCCCCAGGGCCACGATATGGACACTTTAACTCGGAAACAACGCTACATCCCCCAATCTGACTTGTCCTTGCACTGAATTGCCATGAATATTCTTTTAAAACCTCACAATATCGGGTCAGCACTCCCAACATAACCCATACAACCCAAAAACAGTCACTTCTCTTCTGCGCATGCGCAATCTACTTGCGGCTGAAAGTCCTCCCAAAATCACACACCTTACATAAAACTCCGATTCTCCAACACTAGTGGTTCAGGAGATATTGCCTCTTGAATCCACGCATGCGCAGACCCTCACCAGGGGATTCTGTAGAGGAATAGCATCCGCCACCCCAAAACCCCAATCCTCTCTGACGAAAACTTCAGCAGTTAAATCACTGATGGTCTGCTCATGCGCATAACGAAAAATGCCCGTAAGGGGTAACATCAATTTCAAAATTGGTCCCAGGGCCACGGTATGCACACTTCAACTCGGAAACAACGGTATTTCCCCCAAACTGACTAGTGTCCGAGCACTGAATTGCTATGAATATTCTTTTAAAACCTCACAATATCGACTCAGCACTCCCAACATAACCCATCCAACCCAAAAACAGTCACTTCTCTTCTGCGCATGCGCAATCTACTCGCTGCTAAAAGTCCTTTCAAAATAACACACCTTACAAAAAACTCCGATTCTCCAACACTAGTGGTTCGGAAGATATCGCATCTTTAATCTACGCATGCGCAGACCCTCATCAGGGATCTGAATTCTATGGAGGAATAGCATCCGCCACCCCAAAACCCCAATCCTCTCTGACGAAAACTACTGCAGTTAAATGACTGCTCATCTGCGCATGCGCACAACGAAAAATGTCCGGAAAGGGCAGCATGAACCTCAAAAAATGGGTTCAAGCCCTGTGGACAGGAGCTTTCTGGCGCTCTAGTTCAAACAGACAAATTACATCTCCAAAAGTATTGGTTTCTCAGAGTTGGGAATTATATCAATGTATACATATGATAGAACTGCATCCTAAAGGAAATTCAATTCAAATAATAGTTTATTAATCAAGATTAAATGAGCAATCATGAGAATGAGAACTGCACCATGGAAGAAATCAAATTAAATCTGGCCAATTTTGCCCAATAACGAAATTAACCGAGATATTCATCTCCCTAAACTACTCTGAAAATTACGAGTGTGAAACTAGCAACAGTTTTCCAGCAACACTTTTACGGCGTGCACCGTAACTGGCGGTCCCAGAAAATGAAATCTTATTGAAGGATAGGGGTTCGAATATGGGTTTGGAAACGAGGGAATTGACAGATTATATTCAAACTCTCAATTATGATAATCGTAATCATTCGTTATCGATTAAAAAACATTGACGATACAAGGTAACTTTGAAATTACCTAGTAGTGAATATTTTGAACTTCTACGAATTATGAAAACGTCGCTGTCGGAAATCGAGGGTTGCATATTTGTAATACGTATGATACCAATTAGATATTACCATTGTCGGGCTTCAGGGGGGGTTGAAGGTGACTTTGAAAATACCTACTAGTGATTAATTTGAACCTCTACAAATGATGAAAACGGCCCTGTCGGAAATCAAGGACTGAATATTTGTAATATGTATGATACCAATTAGATATTATAATGAGCGAAATCCATTGTCGGGCTTCAGGGGGGGTAGAAGGTGACTTTGAAAATACCTACTAGTGAATATTTTGAACCTCTACAAATTATGAAAACGGCGCTGTCGGAAATCGATGACTGCATATTTGTACTATGTATGATACCAATTAGATATTATAATGACCAAAATCCATTGTCATGCTTCAGGGGGGTAGAAGGTGACTTTGAAAATACCTACTAGTGAATATTTTGAACCTCTACAAATTAATGAACATAATTATCCAATCAGGAAGCCGTTATTAAATATTCTTGATGATATTCATTTATTAATCCATATTATATTTTGATTTAGTTTTTGCATCACAGCAGAGCTGTTTTACAGAGAGCGCAGAATTTGCAAAATATGCCAGTAACTGGATAAGGCTCAGCTCTTTGAGACATAAAAGACAGAAGTGAAGAAAGAGTATGCATTATTTTATTTTTATATACATTAATCTTTTTGAAAGTATGTACAAATAAATTTGGAAATAATTTTTTTTCATTGTTTATTTATTTGTTAATGCATTTTATTATTTATTCGTCATGTGCCATCTATTATTTTGAACAAAAATAAATATTAATATTATTTGTTTAACAGATATGGCATATATCCAAAACACCAAAAATCAACATGCAAGCCGGAGAATACAATAGAGGGTGTTTTCAAAGGTTTTTTTAACAGAAGGTAGAACTCATGAAATTAAATCATTTCACAAAAAATGGCATATATAAAAAATGCATGATAGGGGTGCTATCCACCCACGAAGTCGTATGCAACTTCGAGGGTGTATCGCGGCCCTATCATGCATATTATATATTTATTTATGCCATTTTT
This sequence comes from Halyzia sedecimguttata, assembly GCA_937662695.2. NCBI lineage: Eukaryota > Metazoa > Arthropoda > Insecta > Coleoptera > Coccinellidae > Halyzia > Halyzia sedecimguttata. The sequence continues at coordinate 78,256,711 of OW569417.2, forward strand.
GGTGAAATCATTTATTTTGATGAGTTCTAACTTCTGTTAAAAACTAATAGTCGCCTTCGAAAACACCCTGTATAATAATCTAATAGAAGTTCATAATAATCCCTAGTAGGTATTTTCAAAGTCACCTTCTACCCCCTCTGAAGCCCGACAATGGATTTCTGTCATTAGAATATCTAATTGGTATCAAACATATTACAAATATGCAGTCCTCGATTTCCAACAGCGCCGTTTTCATAATTTGTAGAGGTTCAAAATAATCACTAGTAGGTATTTTCAAAGTTAACTTCTACCCCCCCTGAAGCCCGACAATGGATTTCTGTCATGAGAATATCTAATTGGTATCATACATATTACAAATATGCAGTCCTCGATTTCCGACAGCGCCGTTTTCACAATTTGTAGAGGTTCAAATTAATCACTAGTAGGTATTTCCAAAGTCACCTTTTACCCCCCCTGAAGCCCGACAATGGATTTCTGTCATGAGAATATCTAATTGGTATCATACATATTACAAATATGCAGTCCTCGATTTCCGACAGCGCCGATTTCATAATTTGTAGAGGTTCAAAATAATCACTAGTAGGTATTTTCAAAGTCACCTTCTACCCCCCCTGAAGCCCGACAATGGATTTCTGTCATTATAATATCTAATTGGTATCATACATATTACAAATATGCAGTCCTCGATTTCCGACAGCGCCGTTTTCATAATTTGTAGAGGTTCAAAATAATCACTAGTAGGTATTTTCAAAGTCACCTTCTACCCCCCCCGAAGCCCCACAATGGGTTTTGGTCATTAGAATATCTAATTGGTATCATACATATTACAAATATGCAGTCCTCGATTTCCGACAGCGCCGTTTTCACAATTTGTAGAGGTTCAAATTAATCACTAGTAGGTATTTCCAAAGTCACCTTTTACCCCCCCTGAAGCCTGACAATGGATTTTGGTCATTAGAATATCTAATTGGTATCATACATATTACAAATATGCAGTCCTCGATTTCCGACAGCGCCGTTTTCACAATTTGTAGAGGTTCAAATTAATCACTAGTAGGTATTTCCAAAGTCACCTTTTACCCCCCCTGAAGCCCGACAATGGATTTCTGTCATGAGAATATCTAATTGGTATCATACATATTACAAATATGCAGTCCTCGATTTCCGACAGCGCCGATTTCATAATTTGTAGAGGTTCAAAATAATCACTAGTAGGTATTTTCAAAGTCACCTTCTACCCCCCCTGAAGCCCGACAATGGATTTCTGTCATTATAATATCTAATTGGTATCATACATATTACAAATATGCAGTCCTCGATTTCCGACAGCGCCGTTTTCATAATTTGTAGAGGTTCAAAATAATCACTAGTAGGTATTTTCAAAGTCACCTTCTACCCCCCCCGAAGCCCCACAATGGGTTTTGGTCATTAGAATATCTAATTGGTATCATACATATTACAAATATGCAGTCCTCGATTTCCGACAGCGCCGATTTCATGATTTGTAGAGGTTCAAAATAATCATTAGTAGGTATTTTCAAAGTCACCTTCTACCCCTCCTGAAGCCCGACAATGGATTTCGGTCATTATAATATCTAATTGATATCATACATATTACAAATATGCAACCCTCGATTTCCGACAGCGCCGTTTTTATAATTCGTAGAAGTTCCAAAATAATCACTAGTAGGTATTTTCAAAGTCACCTTCTACCCCCCCTGAAGCCCGACAATGGATTTCGCTCATTATAATCTCTAATTGGTATCATACATATTACAAATATGCAGTCCTTGATTTCCGACAGGGCCGTTTTCATAATTTGTAGAGGTTCAAATTAATCACTAGTAGGTATTTTCAAAGTCACCTTCTACCCCCCCTGAAGCCCTACAATGGATTTCGGTCATCATAATATCCAATTGGTATCATACGTATTACAAATATGCAACCCTCGATTTCCGACAGTGCCGTTTTTATAATTCGTAGAAGTTCCAAAATAATCACTAGTAGGTATTTTCAAAGTCACCTTCTACCCCCCCTGAAGCCCGACAATGGATTTCGCTCATTATAATATCTAATTGGTATCATACATATTACAAATATGCAGTCCTTGATTTCCGACAGGGCCGTTTTCATAATTTGTAGAGGTTCAAATTAATCACTAGTAGGTATTTTCAAAGTCACCTTCTACCCCCCCTGAAGCCCTACAATGGATTTCGGTCATCATAATATCCAATTGGTATCATACGTATTACAAATATGCAACCCTCGATTTCCGACAGTGCCGTTTTTATAATTCGTAGAAGTTCCAAAATAATCACTAGTAGGTATTTTCAAAGTCACCTTCTACCCCCCCTGAAGCCCGACAATGGATTTCGCTCATTATAATATCTAATTGGTATCATACATATTACAAATATGCAGTCCTTGATTTCCGACAGGGCCGTTTTCATAATTTGTAGAGGTTCAAATTAATCACTAGTAGGTATTTTCAAAGTCACCTTCTACCCCCCCTGAAGCCCGACAATGGATTTCGGTCATTATAATATCTAATTGGTATCATACATATTACAAATATGCAACCCTCGATTTCCGACAGTGCCGTTTTTATAATTCGTAGAAGTTCCAAAATAATCACTAGTAGGTATTTTCAAAGTCACCTTCTACCCCCCCTGAAGCCCGACAATGGATTTCGGTCATTATAATATCTAATTGGTATCATACATATTACAAATATGCAACCCTCGATTTCCGACAGCGCCGTTTTTATAATTCGTAGAAGTTCCAAAATAATCACTAGTAGATATTTTCAAAGTCACCTTCTCCCCCCCCTGAAGCCCGACAATGGATTTCGATCATTATAATATTTAATTGGTATCATACATATTACAAATATGCAACCCTCGATTTCCGACAGCGCCGTTTATATAATTCGTAGGAGTTCCAAAATAATCACTAGTAGGTATTTTCAAAGTCACCTTCTACCCCCCCTGAAGCCCGACAATGGATTTCGGTCATTATAATATCTAATTGGTATCATACATATTACAAATATGCAACCCTCGATTTCCGACAGCGCCGTTTTTATAATTCGTAGAAGTTCCAAAATAATCACTAGTAGGTATTTTCAAAGTCACCTTCTACCCCCCCTGAAGCCCGACAATGGATTTCGGTCATTATAATATCTAAGTGGTATTATACATATTACAAAGATGCAACCCTCGATTTCCGACAGCGCCGTTTATATAATTCGTAGGAGTTCCAAAATAATCACTAGTAGGTATTTTCAAAGTCACCTTCTACCCCCCCTGAAGCCCGACAATGGATTTCGGTCATTATAATATCTAACTGGTATCATACATATTACAAATATGCAACCCTCGATTTCCGACAGCACCGTTTTTATAATTCGTAGAAGTTCCAAAATAATCACTAGTAGGTATTTTCAAAGTCACCTTCTACCCCCTCGGAAGCCCGACAATGGATTTCGGTCATTATAATATCTAACTGGTATCATACATATTACAAATATGCAACCCTCGATTTCCGACAGCACCGTTTTTATAATTCGTAGAAGTTCCAAAATAATCACTAGTAGGTATTTTCAAAGTCACCTTCTACCCCCTCGGAAGCCCGACAATGGATTTCGGTCATTATAATATCTAATTGGTATCATACATATTACAAATATGCAACCCTCGATTTCCGACAGCGCCGTTTTTATAATTCGTAGAAGTTCCAAAATAATCACTAGAAGGTATTTTCAAAGTCACCTTCTACCCCCCCGGAAGCCCGACAATGGATTTCGGTCATTATAATATCTAATTGGTATCATACATATTACAAATATGCAACCCTCGATTTCCGACAGCGCCGTTTTTATAATTCGTAGAAGTTCCAAAATAATCACTAGTAGGTATTTTCAAAGTCACCTTCTACCCCCCCTGAAGCCCGACAATGGATTTCGGTCATTATAATATCTAATTGGTATCATACATATTACAAATATGCAACCCTCGATTTCCGACAGCGCCGTTTTTATAATTCGTAGAAGTTCCAAAATAATCACTAGAAGGTATTTTCAAAGTCACCTTCTACCCCCCCGGAAGCCCGACAATGGATTTCGGTCATTATAATATCTAATTGGTATCATACATATTACAAATATGCAACCCTCGATTTCCGACAGCGCCGTTTTTATAATTCGTAGAAGTTCCAAAATAATCACTAGTAGGTATTTTCAAAGTCACCTTCTACCCCCCCTGAAGCCCGACAATGGATTTCGGTCATTATAATATCTAAGTGGTATTATACATATTACAAAGATGCAACCCTCGATTTCCGACAGCGCCGTTTATATAATTCGTAGGAGTTCCAAAATAATCACTAGTAGGTATTTTCAAAGTCACCTTCTACCCCCTCGGAAGCCCGACAATGGATTTCGGTCATTATAATATCTAATTGGTATCATACATATTACAAATATGCAACCCTCGATTTCCGACAGCGCCGTTTTTATAATTCGTAGAAGTTCCAAAATAATCACTAGTAGGTATTTTCAAAGTCACCTTCTACCCCCCCTGAAGCCCGACAATGGATTTCGGTCATTATAATATCTAATTGGTATCATACATATTACAAATATGCAACCCTCGATTTCCGACAGCGCCGTTTTTATAATTCGTAGAAGTTCCAAAATAATCACTAGAAGGTATTTTCAAAGTCACCTTCTACCCCCCCGGAAGCCCGACAATGGATTTCGGTCATTATAATATCTAATTGGTATCATACATATTACAAATATGCAACCCTCGATTTCCGACAGCGCCGTTTTTATAATTCGTAGAAGTTCCAAAATAATCACTAGTAGGTATTTTCAAAGTCACCTTCTACCCCCCCTGAAGCCCGACAATGGATTTCGGTCATTATAATATCTAAGTGGTATTATACATATTACAAAGATGCAACCCTCGATTTCCGACAGCGCCGTTTATATAATTCGTAGGAGTTCCAAAATAATCACTAGTAGGTATTTTCAAAGTCACCTTCTACCCCCCCTGAAGCCCGACAATGGATTTCGGTCATTATAATATCTAACTGGTATCATACATATTACAAATATGCAACCCTCGATTTCCGACAGCACCGTTTTTATAATTCGTAGAAGTTCCAAAATAATCACTAGTAGGTATTTTCAAAGTCACCTTCTACCCCCTCGGAAGCCCGACAATGGATATCGGTCATTATAATATCTAATTGGTATCATACATATTACAAATATGCAACCCTCGATTTCCGACAGCGCCGTTTTTATAATTCGTAGAAGTTCCAAAATAATCACTAGAAGGTATTTTCAAAGTCACCTTCTACCCCCCCGGAAGCCCGACAATGGATTTCGGTCATTATAATATCTAATTGGTATCATACATATTACAAATATGCAACCCTCGATTTCCGACAGCGCCGTTTTTATAATTCGTAGAAGTTCCAAAATAATCACTAGTAGGTATTTTCAAAGTCACCTTCTACCCCCCCTGAAGCCCGACAATGGATTTCGGTCATTATAATATCTAATTGGTATCATACATATTACAAATATGCAACCCTCGATTTCCGACAGCGCCGTTTTTATAATTCGTAGAAGTTCCAAAATAATCACTAGAAGGTATTTTCAAAGTCACCTTCTACCCCCCCGGAAGCCCGACAATGGATTTCGGTCATTATAATATCTAATTGGTATCATACATATTACAAATATGCAACCCTCGATTTCCGACAGCGCCGTTTTTATAATTCGTAGAAGTTCCAAAATAATCACTAGTAGGTATTTTCAAAGTCACCTTCTACCCCCCCTGAAGCCCGACAATGGATTTCGGTCATTATAATATCTAAGTGGTATTATACATATTACAAAGATGCAACCCTCGATTTCCGACAGCGCCGTTTATATAATTCGTAGGAGTTCCAAAATAATCACTAGTAGGTATTTTCAAAGTCACCTTCTACCCCCCCTGAAGCCCGACAATGGATTTCGGTCATTATAATATCTAACTGGTATCATACATATTACAAATATGCAACCCTCGATTTCCGACAGCACCGTTTTTATAATTCGTAGAAGTTCCAAAATAATCACTAGTAGGTATTTTCAAAGTCACCTTCTACCCCCCCTGAAGCCCGACAATGGATTTCGGTCATTATAATATCTAACTGGTATCATACATATTACAAATATGCAACCCTCGATTTCCGACAGCACCGTTTTTATAATTCGTAGAAGTTCCAAAATAATCACTAGTAGGTATTTTCAAAGTCACCTTCTACCCCCCCTGAAGCCCGACAATGGATTTCGGTCATTATAATATCTAACTGGTATCATACATATTACAAATATGCAACCCTCGATTTCCGACAGCACCGTTTTTATAATTCGTAGAAGTTCCAAAATAATCACTAGTAGATATTTTCAAAGTCACCTTCTACCCCCCCCCTGAAGCCCGACAATGGATTTCGGTCATTATAATATCTGATTGGTATAATACATATTACAAATATGCAACCCTCGATTGCCGACAGCGCCGTTTTAATAATTCGTAGAAGATCAATATAATCACTTATAGGTATTTTCAAAGTCACCTTCTACCCCCCCAGAAGCCCGACAATGGATTTCAGTCATTATAATATCTAATTGATATCATACATATTACAAATATGCAACCCTCGATTTCCGACGGCGCCGTTTTTATAATTCGTAGAAGTTCCAAAATAATCACTAGTAGATATTTTCAAAGTCACCTTCTACCCCCCCCCTGAAGCCCGACAATGGATTTCGGTCATTATAATATCTGATTGGTATCATACATATTACAAATATGCAACCCTCGATTGCCGACAGCGCCGTTTTAATAATTCGTAGAAGATCAATATAATCACTTATAGGTATTTTCAAAGTCACCTTCTACCCCCCCTGAAGCCCGACAATGGATTTCAGTCATTATAATATCTAATTGATATCATACATATTACAAATATGCAACCCTCGATTTCCGACGGCGCCGTTTTTATAATTCGTAGAAGTTCCAAAATAGTCACTAGTAGGTATTTTCAAAGTCACCTTCAACCCCCCCTGAAGCCCGACAATGGATTTCGGTCGTAATAATATTTAATTGGTATCATACATATTACAAATATGCAACCCTCGATTTCCGACAGCGCCGTTTCTATAATTCGTAGAAGTTCCAAAATAATCACTAGTAGATATTTTCAAAGTCACCTTCTACCCCCCCCCTGAAGCCCGACAATGGATTTCGGTCATTATAATATCTGATTGGTATCATACATATTACAAATATGCAACCCTCGATTGCCGACAGCGCCGTTTTAATAATTCGTAGAAGATCAATATAATCACTTATAGGTATTTTCAAAGTCACCTTCTACCCCCCCTGAAGCCCGACAATGGATTTCAGTCATTATAATATCTAATTGATATCATACATATTACAAATATGCAACCCTCGATTTCCGACGGCGCCGTTTTTATAATTCGTAGAAGTTCCAAAATAGTCACTAGTAGGTATTTTCAAAGTCACCTTCAACCCCCCCTGAAGCCCGACAATGGATTTCGGTCGTAATAATATTTAATTGGTATCATACATATTACAAATATGCAACCCTCGATTTCCGACAGCGCCGTTTATATAATTCGTAGGAGTTCCAAAATAATCACTAGTAGGTATTTTCAAAGTCACCTTCTACCCCCCCTGAAGCCCGACAATGGATCTCGGTCATTACAATATCTAATTGGTATCATACATATTACAAATATGCAACCCTCGATTTCCGACAGCGCCGTTTTTATAATTCGTAGAAGTTCCAAAATAATCACTAGTAGGTATTTTCAAAGTCACCTTCTACCCCCCCTGAAGCCCGACAATGGATTTCGGTCATTATAATATCTAATTGGTATCATACATATTACAAATATGCAACCCTCGATTTCCGACAGCGCCGTTTTTATAATTCGTAGAAGTTCCAAAATAATCACTAGTAGGTATTTTCAAAGTCACCTTCTACCCCCCCTGAAGCCCGACAATGGATTTCGGTCATTATAATATCTAATTGGTATGATACATATTACAAATATGCAACCCTCGATTTCCGACAGCGCCGTTTTTATAATTCGTAGAAGTTCCAAAATAATCACTAGTAGGTATTTTCAAAGTCACCTTCTACCCCCCCGGAAGCCCGACAATGGATTTCGGTCATTATAATATCTAATTGGTATGATACATATTACAAATATGCAACCCTCGATTTCCGACAGCGCCGTTTTTATAATTCGTAGAAGTTCCAAAATAATCACTAGTAGGTATTTTCAAAGTCACCTTCTACCCCCCCGGAAGCCCGACAATGGATTTCGGTCATTATAATATCTAATTGGTATGATACATATTACAAATATGCAACCCTCGATTTCCGACAGCGCCGTTTTTATAATTCGTAGAAGTTCCAAAATAATCACTAGTAGATATTTTCAATGTCACCTTCTACCCCCCCTGAAGCCCGACAATGGATTTCGGTCATTATAATATCTAATTGGTATCATACATATTACAAATATGCAACCCTCGATTTCCGACAGCGCCGTTTTTATAATTCGTAGAAGTTCCAAAATAATCACTAGTAGGTATTTTCAAAGTCACCTTCTACCCCCCCTGAAGCCCGACAATGGATTTCGGTCATTACAATATCTAATTGGTATCATACATATTACAAATATGCAACCCTCGATTTCCGACAGCGCCGTTTTTATAATTCGTAGAAGTTCCAAAATAATCACTAGTAGGTATTTTCAAAGTCACCTTCTACCCCCCCTGAAGCCCGACAATGGATTTCGGTCATTATAATATCTAATTGGTATCATACATATTACAAATATGCAACCCTCGATTTCCGACAGCGCCGTTTTTATAATTCGTAGAAGTTCCAAAATAATCACTAGTAGGTATTTTCAAAGTCACCTTCTACCCCCCCTGAAGCCCGACAATGGATTTCGGTCATTATAATATCTAATTGGTATCATACATATTACAAATATGCAACCCTCGATTTCCGACAGCGCCGTTTTTATAATTCGTAGAAGTTCCAAAATAATCACTAGTAGGTATTTTCAAAGTCACCTTCTACCCCCCCTGAAGCCCGACAATGGATTTCGGTCATTATAATATCTAATTGGTATCATACATATTACAAATATGCAACCCTCGATTTCCGACAGCGCCGTTTTTATAATTCGTATAAGTTCCAAAATAATCACTAGTACCTAGATATTTTCAATGTCACCTTCTACCCCCGCTGAAGCCCGACAATGGATTTCGGTCATTATAATATCTAATTGCTGTCATAAATATTACAAATATCCACTCCTCGATTTCCGACAGCGACGTTTTCATAATTCGTAGAAGTTCAAAATATTCACTACTAGGTAATTTCAAAGTTACCTTGTATCGTCAATGTTTTTTAATCGATAACGAATGATTACGATTATCATAATTGAGAGTTTGAATATAATCTGTCAATTCCCTCGTTTCCAAACCCATATTCGAACCCCTATCCTTCAATAAGATTTCATTTTCTGGGACCGCCAGTTACTGTGCACGCCGTAAAAGTGTTGCTGGAAAACTGTTGCTAGTTTCACACTCGTCTGAAAATTTCAACTACCTACCTCATTCCGTTCGAGAGTTATATCTATGTCTATGGATGAAAAGCAGTCTCACTACTCTCAGATCTCTTACTTCATGTTCAGTTCCGAAATGTAAGAATTTTCTGAGAAAAACTAATTTCGGAACTTCGCTCACAATTCTTCGATTGATTAGGTAATGTCTCAGGAACATCATTTGACATTATGACAATTCATAGAATAATATCATTCTGTGACAACGTTGAAATACGATATATTATTGAAATTTTGAAAAATCATATCTTCGAAAGTATTAGCTTGTTGGAGTTAAAAATGATATGAATGGATTCTTATGATAAAACTTCTTATTAAAAAAAATTTAATTTGGAATTTGTTTCGTAAAAAAAAAAATTTTTTTTTTGTTACTCCGAAACCATCTGTCCGTTTTTGCCCAATAACGAACTTAGCCGAGATATTTATTCCCCAAACCTACTCTGAAAATTTCAACTCTCTAACTCATTCCGTTCGAGAGTTATCGTGCCTACGGCCGGCCGGACCGGCCGGCCGGACCGGCAGGACAGAATGAATTTCGACCACGGATTCTTGATCAGTGAGTCGAACCAAATCGTTTAAGACCATTTTCATCCAAATATTCGAAAATTACAGACATTTGGGCAAATTGATAAGCACTCAGTTCCGAGGAACTAGAGCGCCAAAAAATAGGTGTCGGCATTTTAAGCAAAGTATTTCGCAAAATAGTAGTAATTTTTTTATTTTTTTCATGTCACGTGATCTTCACGAAATTTTGCAAAAGTGTTTGCATTGGTCTTTTGCATCTAACTACTGAGTTTCAATTTAATCAGATCAGTATTTTTCGAGTTATCCTGAAAACAAAATTTTAAAATTTTTGAAATTTTTTTTTGCCACTTTAGGGCCGTCCGATCAAAACAAAACTTCGCAGGCATATAAAGGTCATGATTCTACAATTTGCTGCCAAATTTCAGAAAGATCGAGTGATTGGTTCCGGAAATATTCATTAAAAACGTTTTGACTAAAAACGGCCTTAACTCCGAAACCGCTCGGTGGATTTCGCCCGTTAACGAACTTGTCCGAGATATTTACGCTACAAAGCTAACCTGCAAATTTCAACGCTCTAAGTCGTTGCGTTCGAGAGTTATCGTGCTAACGGCCGGTCGGCCAGAATTGAATATGACCTCGAATTCTTCATCAGGAAGTCGAACCTAATCGTTTGAGACTATTTTCGAAAAAAAATCCTAAAAATACAGACATTGTGACGAAATGATAGCACGCTGTTCCTTGCGGAACACGCGCGCAAAAAGAACAAATTTTTTTGCAATTATAATGGATTCGTTAATTGAGGTAGATTAAATATTATTTGTTCCACTTCAAGTTGATGATTTCCTTTTTATTTAAGGCAATACATCTATCGCTTGTGCCTACTGCTCGCAGAATCTCGGGACTTTGTCGGCTATAATAAAAAATCAGAACCTTGGAGAACATGATTGCCTCAAAGGTTCTGTAAATGTTAATTTTGATTACGAAACAGGAAAGATTTATGTTGCCTATTCTGGTGAATGAGCAATTGCATCTGCATTCACCTCCACTGAACAAGAGTCCGATAATGTAGCATCAACTATTTTAATTGAATTCTCATCATCTTCACACGACATGTGGACAGATGATTCTGTTAAACTACTCATCACAATTTATAAGAAATATAAAAATAAGTTCGACTCGCCCAGCTTCATGAAAAAAAAGTCTGGGAATTGATCAGCTCCAAATATAACCAATTTGGTTATTACAAATCTGGAGTGAAGTGTGATGAGAAGTGGAGAAATTTGACGAAAACGTATGATAAAGTGAGGAGAGAGTTGAATAAAACGGACAACTCCAAAATAACATGGAAGTTTTATGAAGAGTTCCAGGATATACAGTGTGGAACAGCCAAATGGAATAAATTCGATAACGGATAAATGAGAGCGTGTTTGGAAAAACGCTTGGACACGTCGATTTGTATTTTTAACTGAGCATTTTTTTCAAAAAAAAAAAATTATATAGGGTGCGTCATGTGACAGTGGCCAATACCCACTTTCTTATTTTAAATGCAAGCCCCTGTATATTATTAATTTTTTGGATTCTTCAGAGAATTCTAGACATAAATAATGTCCTATACCTATCTTCAACTGTTTCGGAAATATTAAGTGTTTTCAGATTTATTACAAAAATTAACATTAAAAAATTTTTTTATTTCACAAATTCGCTACATTACACTAACAACCTAATAATTAATACTGATTATTTCTTAATAATTAAAAAAAAAACAAAAAAATATTAATGTCAATGTAGTAAATGTTCAAAATGCTCGCCGCGAACGTCTGAAAACACTTAATATTTCCGAAACAGTTGAAGATAGGTATAGGACATTGTACATGATTTATGTCTAGAATTCTCTGAAGAATCCAAAAAATTAATAATATACAGGGGCTTGCATTTAAAATAAGAAAGTGGGTATTGGCCACTGTCACATGACGCACGCTATATATTTTTTTTTTTTGAAAAAAATGCTCAGTTAAAAATACAAATCGACGTGTCCAAGCGTTTTTCCAAACACGCTCTCATTTATCCGTTATCGAATTTATTCCATTTGGCTGTTCCACACTGTATACTGGAAAGATCCACATTTAACACCCATTGCTACTGCCTCCAGTACAGGAAGTTACGTTAGAACACCAAGGTGCATATTACATTTTTTCGACCTCTACATACTTTTCAGGAATTTCGGAGTTCTCAGATAATTTCAAAACAGTAAATAACAGTTATTCTCACGGGCGCTTATGTGAACAATAGTTACAAATCACGACACTCACGGGGAGACAGGGTTTTTGGCGCTCTAGTTCCTCGGAACTGAGTGCTTATCAATTTGCCCAAATGTCTGTAATTTTCGAATATTTCGATGAAAATGGTCTTAAACGATTTGGTTCGGCTCACTGATCAAGAATCCGTGGTAGAAATTCATTCTGTCCGGCCGTCCGGCCGGCCGGTCCGGCCGGCCGGTCCGGCCGGCCGGTCCGGCCGTAGGCACGATAACTCTCGAACGGAATGAGCTAGAGAGTTGAAATTTTCAGAGTAGGTTTGGGGGATAAATATCTCGGCTAAGTTCGTTATTGGGCAAAATCGGACAGATGGTTTCGGAGTAACAAAAAAAAAATTTTTTTTTTACGAAACAAATTCCAAATTAATTTTTTTTGATAAGAAGTTTTATCATAAGAATCCACTCATATTATTTTTAACTCTAATAAGCTAATACTTTCGGAGATATGATTTTTCAAAATTTCAATAATAAATCGTATTTCAACGTTGTCACAGAATGATATTATTCTATGTATGAATATGAATTGTCATAATGTCAAATGATGTTCCTACATTATCGAAGAATTGTGAGCGAAGTGAGAAAAATCTCAGTTGTTTGCTCCGAAATTAGTTTTTCTCAGAAAATTCTTACATTTCGGAACTGAACATGAAGTAAGAGATCTGAGAGTAGTGAGACTGCTTTTCATCCATAGACATAGATATAACTCTCGAACGGAATGAGGTAGGTAGTTGAAATTTTCAGTGTAGTTTAGGGAGATGAATATCTCGGTTAAGTTCGTTATTGGGCAAAATAAGCCAGATTTAATTTGATTTCTTCCATGGTGCTTTTCTCATTCTCATGATTGCTCATTTAATCTTGATAAATAAACTATTATTTGAATTGAATTTCATTTAGGATGCATTTCTATTATATGAATACATTGATATAATTCCCAACTCTGAGAAACCAATACTTTCGGAGATATAATTTGTCTGTTTGAACTAGAGCGCCAGAAAGCTCCTGTCCACAGGGCTTGAACCCATTTTTTTGCTGAGGTTTTTCCCTAAGCTCTTGTATCATACGTCGAATTGTATGGTACCCCGTTACACCAACCTCTGCTAACACATATACAGCTCTCAGTCAAAAGAATATATATATATGTTAGTATGGAATCGTATCATGCTGTATCCCAGGGCCGTCGCTACCGGGGGGGGGGGGAGCCTCCCCCCCCGGATCATATCTCAAAGGGCGCCAAATTGACCGCGGATAGTTGGAAAACTATAGAAAAAGGACATAATAGAAACAGATTTATTTGAACTACTACTTGAATAAGATGATTATCATTATAGACAGCATTGTAGAAAGCTTTGTTGCTGCTAGAGACTAGATGGCAGGACTGAGGAATTCCCGGCCTTCCCCGGGTATACATCAAAATCGTTCAATAGAAAGAAACATAACCTTGTACTTCTTATATAAATTATTCGTGAATAGTGAATTAGTGAATCTGAATATTGATTGAAATTTAAAACCGAATACGGATTATGGATCCTTGCCAAAAAAAGTTCAAACCGTCTGGAGCGGAATTCAGAAGGAGAGCGCAGAAAAGAAACATTGAAACGGAAAAAGCAGCAAATGATGGCTAGAGTCGGGTTATTCAAAATATAGGTTCAAGCACTGATGTGAAGTCAGGAGCTTTTGCGCGCATGTTCTATTGCCCATTCTCCTATATTTGACACTCTTAATCAAATTTACCGATTATGAACCAATTTTTTTTTCGTAATTTTTTTAAAATTTTCTAGGGATACGGTTATCACTAAATTTTACACCCATCCTTATGTCGATATTCTACAACTAGTTACCAAGCTTCAAATCGATATAGTCTATGTTTTTTGAGTTATCGAGCAAATAATATTCCAGGTGGGTAATACCCCGAAACCGTTGGGCCGATTATGCCCATGAACGAACTTAACTCTCCCATTCGGATGCGCACCCTACCATGAAAATTGCAAGTCCCAATCAGTTATCGAGGCAACGGTCACCCATCCAGCTACTGAACTCACACAGGGCGGCTCGGATCTCCAACACTATAGATCCTATCGTGTTCAAACTTGGAACTTGGCAGTAGAGTTGAGTTCTGAAGGCTCTCGCAAAATTTCACCGATGTCAAAGGAATTGTTTCTGATATATAGAATTTTTTAATGATTTTTCAAAAATTTAGTGATACGATCCTCACGAAATTTCGCAAGGTTTCGCGTTGACTACAAAAATGTTTGGCCGATTATGCCTATAAACAAACTCATGTCGCATCAAGATGCACAATCTAACCTGAAAATTTCAATTCGCTATCTCTTTCCGTTCTCAGGTTATCGTGACAAAAATAATATTTTTTAATTATTTATTTAAAATTTTCTAGTGATACGATTCTCACAAAATTTCAGCAACGTCCTTAAGTTCATATTCTACCTACTACTCACCAAGTTCCAATTTGATCGGATTTGTATTGGTTGAAAACAAAAATATTTCTCAGAAACCATTGGGCCGATTATGCCCATCATTAACGAACTTGTCCGTAGTATTGGGACGCGCCACCTACCCAGAAAATTTCGAGTTGCTATCTCTTTCCGTTCTCAAGTTATAGTTGCAATGGCCGGCCGGCCGGACAGAATCAACTTTGACCTCGAATTCTCCATTAGAGCCAAATTGTTGAGACCATTTTCGTCAAAAAATTCGAAAATTACAGACATTTGGGCAAAATGATAACGCGATATTACCCAGAACATGCGCGCAAAAAAGAGGACTGTATTTTCGAATAGAGCTAAAAGCGTAAGTTTTGGCGATTGCTGACACATAGTTTTCAAGGAAAGTAGCACCTTGTGAATCTCCATTCAACAACAGCACTGACAGATTGAACTATAAAACTAGATAGGTATTAGTATTTTTGGCGCTCTAGTTCCTCGGAACTGAGTGCTTATCAATTTGCCCAAATGTCTGTAATTTTCGAATATTTCGATGAAAATGGTCTTAAACGATTTGGTTCGACTCACTGATCAAGAATCCGTGGTCGAAATTCATTCTGTCCGGCCGGTCCGGCCGGCCGTAGGCACGATAACTCTCGAACGGAATGAGCTAGAGAGTTGAAATTTTCAGAGTAGGTTTGGGGGATAAATATCTCGGCTAAGTTCGTTATTGGGCAAAATCGGACAAATGGTTTCGGAGTAACAAAAAAAAAATTTTTTTTTTACGAAACAAATTCCAAATTAAATTTTTTTTAATAAAAAGTTTTATCATGAGAATCCAATCATATCATTTTTAACTCTAACAAGCTAATACTTTCGGAGATATGATTTTTCAAATTTCAATAATAAATCGTATTTCAACGTTGTCACAGAATAATATTATTCTATGTATGAATATGAATTGTCATAATGTCAAATGATGTTCCTGAGACTAATCAATCGAAGAATTGTGAGCGAAGTGAGAAAAATCTCAGATATGATTTTTCAAAATTTCAATAATAAATCGTATTTCAACGTTGTCACAGAATGATATTATTCTATGTATGAATATGAATTGTCATAATGTCAAATGATGTTCCTGAGACTAATTAATCGAAGAATTGTGAGCGAAGTGAGTTAAATCTCAGTTGTTTGCTCCGATATTAGTTTTTCTCAGAAAATTCTTACATTTCGGAACTGAACATGAAGTAAGAGATCTGAGAGTAGTGAGACTGCTTTTCATCCATAGACATAGATATAACTCTCGAACGGAATGAGGTAGGTAGTTGAAATTTTCAGAGTAGTTTAGGGAGATGAATATCTCGGTTAAGTTCGTTATTGGGCAAAATTGGCCAGATTTAATTTGATTTCTTCCATGGTGCTTTTCTCATTCTCATGATTGCTCATTTAATCTTGATAAATAAACTATTATTTGAATTGAATTTCCTTTAGGATGCAGTTCTATTATATGAATACATTGATATAATTCCCAACTCTGAGAAACCAATACTTTCGGAGATATAATTTGTCTGTTTGAACTAGAGCGCCAGAAAGCTCCTGTCCACAGGGCTTGAACCCATTTTTTTCGTGTAATTTTCGATTGTGACATTGACGATTTAATTTTCTATATACATACATACTACAAAAATTTTCAGGGTGATGAGTACAAAAATATTGCTTCAATTCACGAATTACATAAACTCATTCAATATTTCAAATAGCAGATATTCTCGAAGAATTGATGGAACATTCCACTCTAGATAGCAGCAGGGTAACATATGACAATATTGCTATATCATTTTTCGAAAGTTTTCGTTTTAATATTTGTGAACTCTTCAGATTATTCTTATCATCTCGAAAGCTTGATGTATATATTTATTTTTGTCAAATACAATTCTTTTTTGGTCCTGGATCTTTTGAGAGATGCAACAATTTTTTTCACTCAAAAACACAAATACAGAACGTAGTCTCAATATAGTTATGTACACTTTATCCATATTTTTGTGTTTTTCGATTTTTGTATATTTTTCAAACTAGGGGCGCCAAAAGCCGTTTCTCCCCCCTGGGAAAATCTCTTAGCTACGGCCCTGCCGTATCCATACAAACCAGAGCGGACAAAAACAGTTTAAGGACGAATAAATAGTCGTTTTTTCTGTTGTTTATTTGTATGTTTTATGTAATTTTTTGTAGAAATCGTCGAAAAAATATAATTCTTATTATTATTATATCCATTAACTTGTCGCTCGTATTGGGATGCGCCACCTACGCTGAAAATTTCAAGTCGCTATCTTTTTCCTTTCTCAAGTTATCCTGGCAACAGACGGCCGGACAGAATAGAATTTTATCTCAAATTCTTCATCAGTAAGTTGAACCTAGTCGTTTGAGACAATCCTCGGCAAAAAATTTTAAAATTACAGACATTTGGGCAAAATGATAACGCGATGTTCCCCAGAACATACGCACAAAAACAATTCAATGTTATGAAAGCACTGACGCCGAGAAAGCAGCTTAATGGCACTAGTAATCTTATATTCATAAAAGAAAGTCGTGTTAGTCACTCCACTTATAACTCAAGAACGGCTATACCGATTTGGCTGAAAATTGGTGGGGAGGTAGCTTAGAACCAGGAGACGGACATAGGATACTTTTTTGTGTTATACAGGGTGTTTTTCTTTTAATGTCAATTACTACTTGCTGTTTTTCCTGCCATAATCGTACAATTTTAGTCATGTGTGTTTAAAAATAAACTTTTGAGGCATACATCATTGAAAATAAACCATTACTACTTTTTTCTCATGGCACAATTGTACGTGATTGAAGTGATTTGTGTCACAAACAAAGCATTAACTAAATAGGTACCTTGGATGGATTCTCAAAATGTATTTGTCCGAAATCTCCATACAGGGTGTTCTTCTTTTAACGTCAATTGCAGCTTGCTGTTTTCCATGCCACAATCGTACAATTTCATTCATTTGTGTTAAAAAATAAACTTTAGAGGGATACATCATTGGAAATAAATAATTAGTATACAGGGTGTTCTTTTTATCATTGCACAATTGTACGCGATTGAAGTGATTTTTGTCACAAACAGAGCATTAACTAAATAGGTACCTTGGATGGATTTTCATAATGTATTTGTTCAAAATCTTCATACAGGGTGTTTTTTTAACGTCAATTTCAACGTGCTATTTTTCACGTCATCATCGTACAATTTCATTCATTTGTGTTAAAGAATATATTTTCGAGACGTACATCGTTGAAAATAAACCATTACTGTACAGGGAGCAGTACACCATGCATTTAAGGCGGAACAGAGTTCGCTGGGTCAGCTAGTGATCAATATATTTGACCTATATAGAACACCATAAACTACTGAAATTTCTGGTTATAAGAGATTCGTTACATCAAGGAAACAATATTCAAGAGCCATTGATTATTCGAGTACCGTCCATTTTTATGTTTAATTTGTACCATAGTTGACAAGAATGTAAAATGAAACAGAAAAACTCTCTTAAATTAAGCATGATACATACATGTTCCGGATATTATGTCCTAATAATTCTCAAATAGAATGATTCTCTTAACATACGTTATTAACTTCATTATAACCCCATTCTAAGCAAATTCTTTCTTGAAGTATGCCTAATGTTTAATTATTTCCACTATAACTCAAAAAATATAAACTCGATCGAATTGAAGCTTGGTAACTAGTCGTAGAATATCAACATGAAGACAAGTGTGAAATTTTGTGAGCACCCTGCACATAAAAAATTCTTAAAAAATAACGAAAAACAAAATTGGTTCAAACACTGACGTGAAGTCAGGAGCTTGTTCTGTTGTCCATTCTCCTGTATTGGACACTCTTAATGGAATTTACCATGGTAAACTCAATTAAGAGTGACCAATACAGAACAATGGACAATATAACAAACGTGCAAAAACCCCTAGACTTCACGTCAGTGCCCGAATCAATTTTTATGGTTAACTTGTAACATATTTGAAAAGAATGTAAAATTAATCGGAAAAATTCTCTTAGATTAAGCATGATACATACGTTTTCTAGACCTAACATTTGTTACTAACTTCATTGTAACATCATGCTGAGCAAAATCTTTCCTGAAATACGCATAATGACTACATATAAATTTCCTGAGGTTTGTCTGCATATAATATATCCCGATAACTATCAATTGAAAATTTTCTGATAGGGTTCGTGAAATGTCAGATGTAGAAGAATTCTAGATATAATTCCACGTTTCTCTATATTTTCCAAAAGAAAATTATGTAATCCGTAATGTTTAGGGTCGTTTTCAGTGACGTAATGTCAAGTTTGGAGACACTTGTCAACTTTGAGGTCCGTCCTCAAACTTTTTCTGGAGTTGGCTTAATGAATAGTTTGAGGACATTGTTCAAAAATTCCTATATTCTATTGTAAAATCAACAATTTTCATCATGAAATGGCAATTGTTACTTCAAAGTGTCATTATTTGTATACGCAATTTATGGACTTTAGTATGAGTATACACACATTTCTACCAAATTAATTTCTATAAAATTCTACGCAAATGTTTCATATTTGCGATCCATTTCTGAGAAAACGAAATATCTTCTTAAAATTGAAGGTGCTTGAAGCCTAATATTCTCTTATTAAGATCTCATAAGATTTATCATTCAACAGTGAATTATTTGAAAGGCGGTAGGAATTCTGGTGTACAAGAAAGTAGAATCCCATTGAATTCCAATGGAATTCTTATTGAATTTCTGGAATTCATGTTGAATTCCGTGGAATTGCTATTGAATACCGTGGAATTTCTATTGAATTCCGCAGAATTCCTATTGAATTCCGCAGAATTCCTATCGAATTATAAAGAATTCCTATTGTTGTTAGAGTGCGATACCTATCGGACAATCATGTAAACAACTCCAAATAGACAGTTTTAACCGAATTTTAGCAGTTAGAAGTGGATGGTTTTCCCTCTGTTTTTCCTAACCCACAAAAATATACTTGGCAGTACAGACAAATTTATGTATTATTGAATACGGTGAGTATATTACAATATTCTTCAATTCTTGCAGTTTTAAATATTTCATATCTGATAAAGATCCAGTAAAAAGCTTTCAATAGATATTCTGGTGAATTTTTCATTCTGTGTGAGTCTGTCTCTATGTTGGTTGGATGGTGATAATTCTCTCATTTGTATGATTTAATATATTTTAATACATCCCTGCAGATGCTATTGATACCTCAAGAGATTGAGCGAGTTAGGAGAATCAGTTGTTTTTTGTGTAGGCTTCGTTGCTGTGTCCTGGTGTCACCTTAGGCACAGCACTGTTAATTTTCAACCCAACAGTGAATGGTGGCCTAGAAAATTTGTTATCCAGCCCCGGGATTGATCTCGGGACCTCCGTTTTAACCACTGAGCCAATCAGGCTGCAATTGGTGAAATATTCTAGCCTATGTTAGGTATCAAACAAAGGTAGGGGATACCAGGTATGAAAGTAACGCGGGATGAACGTAACAAATGAGTTCCCGAACGAATTATGTTGGCTGCATTGACGGCCGTAACGCCAATATGCACGATTTTGACCCCCCACTTGCCTCAGTTGCGCTCACGGTGCTGAGCTGTCAGGTTGTGGACGTAGCGAGTCAATGCCGAAAAAATAACAACATAGTAAGTTTTGATCGTATTTTTCAAGTGTGATTTTTTTTTATTGTGGCTACCTTAAGCTGACATTTTATGTGTTAAAATTATAGTATAACTGTCCATCTTACTATCTTGGTGTTTGAAATGGTATCTGTCTAACAATTTTTTAAGGTTAATAGCATGTGTTTGTCCATTTTGGGAAAATTTTAAGATAGGGATGAAAGTAACAACTTGTTACTTTCATCCCTATTATGATTGTGGTATCTTAAAGTTCATCTTATTGTATTTATTTGTATTTCAAAGTATTATAGATTCATTTTCTCCTTCCAGAATGCCTAATATACACAAACGAACGACTGATAGAGGCTTAGTCACTCAAGAAATAATGGATTTGGCTGCGGAAGAAGTACTTCTCAGAAAAGTACCGTTTCGAGACGCTGCGAAGTCATATCAGCTATGTCATGTAACTTTGTATAGATATGTACAAAAGAAGAAAAAAATGCAAGAAGAAGGTTCTACTAGTCTTCCAAAAGTAGGCTACGTATCAAAGATGCGAGTTTTTAATGATGAGGAAGAAAAAATACTGGCTGAGTATTTACTTCATTGTTCCCAAATTAATTACGGGTTGTCAACCAAAGAAGTGAGAACATTGGCGTTTCAATTGGCCATCAAATATAACAAAGAAATTCCCGCTTCGTGGAATTCAAATAAATGTGCTGGTGATGACTGGTTCAGGTTATTTATGCGCCGTAATCCAAGATTGTCCATAAGAGCCCCGCAAGCTACAAGTATTGCTAGAGCTACGAGCTTCAATAGAAATAATGTTGAACTGTTTTTTAAAAATTATACTGAAATTCTAGGACGAGACAATTATACAGCATCAGCCATATGGAATATGGATGAAACTGGCATAACAACGGTGCAAAAACCTAACAGAGTTGTAGCAGGAAGAGGCACCAAGCAAGTAAGCTCAGTTACATCTGCAGAGCGTGGTGTTTTGGTAACAGTGGCTACTGCAGTTAATGCCATTGGAAATAGTATCCCTCCTATGTTCATATTCCCTCGAAAGAGGTTTCAGGATCATTTCATTCGTGATGCCCCGCAAGGGTCAGTTGGAAGTGCGAATGGAAGTGGTTGGATGCAAGAAGATGACTTCAATATATTTTTGACGCATTTCAAGGCTCACGCGAGGCCATCTAAAGAAAATAAATGCATCCTTGTTTTGGACAACCACAGCTCCCATATAGCATTGAAGAACATTGATTTTTGTAGAGACGCTGGTATAATCCTTTTGACTTTCCCTCCGCACTGCACACATAAGATGCAGCCGCTTGATCGAAGTGTATTTGGACCTCTGAAAAAAGCCGTCAACGCATGCTGTGACAACTGGATGAGATCAAACCCTGGAAAAGTTATGACGATTTACGACATACCGAGTATTGTCCGAGACTCTTTTCCGATTGCAGTAACACCGCGAAACATACAGGCGGGTTTTGCGAGTACAGGGATATGGCCCGTCAATACACAAGTATTTTCCGACATTGACTTCTTGCCCAGCTCCGTTACTGATAGACCATTGGAAGGTATTACAGTCCCCAGTGTAAACGCAGACCCGACTCCATCAACAAGCCGACAGGTTGAAGCAACGCTCACTTCATCATCACCGTCCATTCAAACAATGTCTACAGAAGATTTGCTACCTTTACAACGTGACCTAAACACACCAACACCACCTCCAAAATCACCCTTGTTAGCGTCACCTGTTATGCCAATACCGCCGAGAAATCCTCCTAAATTAATCATGGCACCAATGGCTTCGCCATCAACAACGGTTTCGGAAGCCGATGTGGTTATTCCGTCGACATCGTCTGATAATTTACCAATTCCATCAACCTCTTCAGCCAGTATTCAGGACGTCACAACAACGTCGTTTAGCCCCTACGTAGTCAAGCCTTTGCCAAAGGCAGGACCCAGGAAGAATAATGGAACGAGAAGAAAAGGTAGAAAAACAGCAATAATGACTGACACACCAAACAAACTAGAGATTCAAAACGAAAAAGAAAGAAAGATAAGATCTAAAGTGGTTAAGAAATCAATTTTTCAAATTGCTAAAGAGACAAGAAAGGGTGAGCCTTCAGTTGTCAAGAAAACTATCAAAAAGACAGTTCAAAAGAAGAAAAATAGGGCTACGATTGCCACAAATAGTGGTGATTCAGACGATGAAGATTGCTTTTGTTTAGTTTGTGTGGAATCTTTTTCAAACAGCAGGCCAAACGAAAAATGGGTGCAATGCCTAGAGTGTAAACGATGGGCCCATGTAGACTGCACTAAAAACGAATTAAGTTATGTGTGCCATAATTGTTTGTCCGATTAGATCGCATTTTCAAACTATGTTGATTAATTAAGAAGATTGCTATGTTTCTTAGAAATAACTATTATTTTTGATGATTGTGATATTAATGTAAGTCCTAAAAGGCTGATAATGAATAAATATGTTGATTATGAAACTATATTTGGTTTTGTTTGCAGTGTTACAATCATCCCTTTGTACTGTTACAACCAAACCTAGGGGTAGGGATGGTTGTAACAGATTCCAGTCTTTTTCTATGATCCCTTTTATCAAAATATATAATAACTGTCGCATTTATTCTAAAGCTAAAATATAACTGAAAGACCAACTTATCTGGTATATCAATTGAGATTTCGAAATTCCGAAATGTATGTGAGATATTAGGTAAAATATGGAAATTGTTACGTTCATCCCTAGTCTCCATCAGGACAAAGATTCTTCGACCGAAAGTTTTCTACGGAGCTTTATTAAATATCCTAAGGCGAAGTGTTTTAACTTCACTTTTTCGAGTGTTTTTCCGTTCCGTTTTAAAAAAATTTAAATACTGTCATGAGGCCAGTCTTCATTGGGGCGGTTGTTCATGTTGACCGATTCGAGTAGAATGTGAACAAGTGCGCTGGAGCAGACTGAATTCACGTCAGTGCTTCTTTGATTTTTTCTCATTTAATAGCCATTGCATAATTAAATACCAAATATCAATATATCAAACAAGCATTGCCAAGGACAGAAGGAAAATAACATGGAATTTACTATTAGAATTTTTTTCTGCGTTTGAAGATCTCATCGCTACAACATTCTGAAGGTATTACAAGGGTATCTATCATTTCACACCTACAAGTAAAATTTCAAGGACAGTCGAAGTGAATTCTCGAAAATAAAAAAAAAAATAATTTTATTCGAAATTTCACTAGTCATTCGATAATTTCGAAATCAAATGTGTCAAATATTCATCAGTCAGTCTTAAGTAATGGGTTTTTGTGCAATTCCGTTGGTTTTCCTTAGATTCCAAAAGAATTCCAATAGAAACACAATAGAATTCCTATAGAATTCCAGTGAAATTCTGCTTGAATTGGAATTCTGGTGTACAATGTTTTGTGAGCGGTTTCCCCCTCGCAATCGACTAAGCATTCGCGTTCGCACCTACAGAGGACTTTTAATGTGTCTTGCAAGATGTAAAAAAAAAAAGCACTGACGTGAAGTCAGTACTCTTTGGCGCGCGTGTTCACGGTGGCTAATTTGAATTGAATGATTCAAAAATTAACAGTGGTGTATCTAAGCTGCCATCAGGATAGAGTAACAAAGTTGGAAAAGAACACAAGTGACTCTCCTTGGTCGCACAAGCTCCTAGAAGATTTGGGAGGGTCAGTATAATCCTAATCATGTTTATAGCACGCGCGCCAAAGCAGATTGACTTTTTACACTTTTTCTTTCATTGTTAAGTCAATCTGCTTTTGCGCGCGTGCTATAAACATGATTAGGATTATACTGACCCTCCCAAATCTTCTAGGAGCTTGTGCGACCAAGGAGAGTCACTTGTGTTCTTTTCCAACTTTGTTACTCTATCCTGATGGCAGCTTAGATACACCACTGTTAATTTTTGAATCATTCAATTCAAATTAGCCACCGTGAACACGCGCGCCAAAGAGTACTGACTTCACGTCAGTGCTTTTTTTTTTTTTTCAAGTTCCTTTAACAAATATAGCTATCAATACAGTTTGGCTGTTAGTTTTACCGTAGATCAGAAAAAAATTCGGTTGTGGGTCTTCCGTTAGGGACGAAATTGCATCTTCTCCAAATCCGAACGCATTTTAATATAGATCTACCGAATATAGTTATTTATAAATTCGCCTCAGGGCCGCCATACAGACCATTCAAATCGGAAACAACGCTATTTCCCCCAAACTGACTTGTGTCCGTGCACTGAATTGACATGAATATTCTTTTAAAACCTCACAATATCGGCTCATTACTCCCAACATAACCCAAACAACCCAAAACCATTCACTTCTCGTCTGCGCAAGCGCAGTATACTCGTGGCTGCAAGTCCTCCCAAAATTACACACCTCACAAAAAACTCCGATTCTCCAACACTAGTGGTTCAGGAGATATCGCTTCTTGAATCCACGCATGCGCAGACCCTCACCAGGGGATTCTATAGCGGAAAAGCACCCGCCACCCCAAAACCCCAATCCTCTCTGACGAAAGCACCACCAGTTAAATCACTGATGGTCTGCTCATGCGCACAACGAAAAATGCCCGTAAGGGGTTACATCCATTTCGAAATTAGCCCCAGGGCCACGGTACGGACACTTTAACTCTGAAACAACGCTACAGCCCCCAAACTGACTTGTCCTTGCACTGAATTGCTATGAATATTCTTTTAAAACCTCATAATATCGTCTCAGCACTCCCAACATAACCCATCCAACCCAAAAACAGTCACTTCTCTTCTGCGCATGCGCAATCTACTCGCTGCTAAAAGTCCTCTCAAAATAACACACCTTACAAAAAACTCCGATTCTCCAACACTAGTGGTTCAGGAGATATCACATCTTTAATCCACGCATGCGCAGACCCTCAACGAGGGATTCTATAGAGGAATAGCATCCGCCACCCCAAAACCCTAATCCTCTCTGATGAAAACACCACCAGTTAAATCACTGATGGTCTGCTCATGCGCATAACGAAAAATGCCTGTAAGGGGTAACATCAATTTCAAAATTAGCCCCAGGGCCACGGTACGGACACTTTAACTCGGAAACAACGCTACATCCCCCAAACTGACCTGTCCTTGCACTGAATTGCTATGAATATTCTTTTAAAACCTCATAATATCGACTCAGCACTCCCAACATAACCCATCCAACCCAAAAACAGTCACTTCTCTTCTGCGCATGCGCATTCTACTCGCGGCTAAAAGTCCTCTCAAAATAACACACCTTACAAGAAACTCCGATTCTCCAACACTAGTGGTTCAGGAGATATCACATCTTTAATCCACGCATGCGCAGACCCTCAACAGGGGATTCTATGGAGGAATAGCATCCGCCACCCTAAAACCCTAATCCTCTCAGACGAAAACACCACCAGTTAAATCACTGATGATCTGCTCATGCGCATAACGAAAAATGCCTGTAAGCGGTAACATCAATTTCAAAATTAGCCCCAGGGCCACGGTACGGACACTTTAACTCGGAAACAACGCTACATCCCCCAAACTGACTTGTCCTTGCACTGAATTGCTATGAATATTCTTTTAAAACCTCATAATATCGACTCAGCCCTCCCAACATAACCCATCCAACCCAAAAACAGTCACTTCTCTTCTGCGCATGCGCAATCTACTCGCGGCTAAAAGTCCTCTCAAAATAACACACCTTACAAAAAACAACGATTCTCCAACACTAGTGGTTCAGGAGATATCACATCTTTAATCCACGCATGCGCAGACCCTCAACGAGGGATTCTATAGAGGAATAGCATCCGCCATCCCAAAACCCTAATCCTCTCTGATGAAAACACCACCAGTTAAATCACTGATGGTCTGCTCATGCGCATAACGAAAAATGCCTGTAAGGGGTAACATCAATTTCAAAATTAGCCCCAGGGCCACGGTACGGACACTTTAACTCGGAAACAACGCTACATCCCCCAAACTGACTTGTCCTTGCACTGAATTGCTATGAATATTCTTTCAAAACCTCATAATATCGACTCAGCACTCCCAACATAACCCATCCAACCCAAAAATAGTCACTTCACTTCTGCGCATGCGCAATCTACTGGCGGCTAAAAGTCCTCTCAAAATAACACAACTTACAAAAAACTCCGATTCTCCAACACTAGTGGTTCGGAAGATATCGCATCTTTAATCTACGCATGCGCAGACCCTCATCAGGGATCTGAATTCTATGGAGGAATAGCATCCGCCACCCCAAAACCCCAATCCTCTCTGACGAAAACTACAGCAGTTAAAGGACTTCTCATCTGCGCATGCGCAATACGGAAAATGCCCGGAAAGGGCAGCATGAACCTCAAAAACATATGTTTCGGCATTAAAAGCAAAGTATTCCGCAAAATAGTAGTAATTTTTTTATTTTTTTCATGTCACGTGATCTTCACGAAATTTTGCAAAAGTGTTTGCTTTGGTCTTTTGCATCTAACTACTGAGTTTCAATTTAATCAGATCAGATTTTTCGAGTTATCGTGAAAACAAAATTTTCAAATTTTCAAAAAATTTTTTTGCCACTTTAGGGCCGTCCGTTCAACACAAAACTTCGCAGGCATATAAAGGTCATGATTCTACAATCTGATGCCAAATTTCAAAAAGATCGAGTGATCGGTTCCGGAAATATTCATAAAAAACGTTTTTATTAAAAACGGCCTTAACTCCGAAACCGCTCGGTCGATTTAGCCCGTTAACGAACTTGTCCGAGATATTTACGCTACGAAACTACCCTGCAAATTTCAACGCTCTAAGTCGTTCCGTTCGAGAGTTATCGTGCTAACGGCCGGACCGGCCGGCCGGACGGACAGAATTGAATTTGACCTCGAATTCTTCATCAGGGAGTCGAACCCAATCGTTTGAGACCATTTTCGAAAAAAAATTCGAAAAATACAGACATTGTGACGAAATGATAGCACGCTGTTCCTTGCGGAACACGCGCGCAAAAACCATTATAACTGTCCAGCTATTGAGTTAACAATTTTTTATATCTCAAGTAACATATTATGCATATGGATTTCAATTTAGAATCAGAAAAACTCCCTCAGTGGTTATATGCGTATGGATTTCAATATACAACCAGAAATTTATTTTACATATTTCAGATAACTCATTTTATCTTTGCCCTCTATGTGCATACAAATAGCGAATTCTGGTTTTTGATGTAGTGATTTTTTTTTTAAAGAAAATTTTTCCGCTTCTCGTGATACGTTGCTCATGAAATTTCGCATTGGCCTTGAATTCGTGATTTCAAACCTTGATAAAGATATTGCGACCTTATAATTTCATATTATTACTTCTCAGAAACCATAAGACGAATTATGCCTATGCACGCAGTGGACCGGCGATTTCGACATGTAACCTGTCCTGCGAAATTCGAATTACTTCTGTCAAGAAGTTTCGACATTAAAATCTTTCAATTTCACATTCGATTCACGTCCGAGAATCCCAAGAATACAAATCTTGCTGCAAATTGCCAATTTATAGCTAGATTTTTGATTGAAATAGAATTTTGCCATAAATATCCATCGTTAGTTCAATTTCAACGCCAGTTAATTATTTTCTATGATCACAGATGTGAAAATTCTAACAAATGTCGAAAAACTAAGTTTGTACAAAATTTTCTATACTTTCCATGCTGCCACTAATATTGTCTAATCCTCTAAAGAAATTCCGTTCTAAACTAAACTTTCAAAAGAGTTATCAGGAAAAAAAAAATATTTTTTTACGTTTTCCGACCCGAATTTTGCAAATCGATCCAAATTTTAATTTCAAACAAGTTTACTTAGATCGTTTCATACAAAAAAGTTCAAATTTTCCAAGATATTAGACATTTTTTTTTTAAAAATGGCGATTTCCCCTCAGTTTTTTTAATTATTTCATTTCGGATTTTATCTGATTATGTGTTTGTTAGTAGATGGACATGATAATATTTCGCTACAACGATGGTAACTTCAGGTTCGAATCCTGCACGAGCGGTGTATCCTAAAATTGATTTATCATGACCTAAGTTGGGTGATAGAAATGAATCGCTCATTTTGGCAAAGCCCACATTTCATCCGAATATCAATATCTTTATAAATTCTGGAAAAACTGTTTTACAAAACCTACATGAATATCTCTCGTAACAAGTACTTCGATACAGATTATATGGAAGTACTTGTACATACTCATAGATAATCAAGTCTTTAAAAAAAATTGGTTCAAGCCCTGTGTACAGGAGCTTTTTGGCGCTCTTGTTCAAACAGACAAATTATATCTCCGTAAGTATTGGTTTCTCAGAGTTGAAAATTATATCAGTGGATTCCTATGATAGAAATGCATCACGAAATAAATTAAATTTAAAAAAAGTGTCGTTCGATAAAAATGCTTCAAAAATTATCTTATAAAAATTGGTTCAAGCACTGACGTGAAGTTAGAAGCTTTTGCGCGTATGTTCTATTGTCCATTCTTCTGTATTGGACACCCTTAATCGAATTTACCATGGTAAATTAAGTTGTCCATTCTCCTGTATTGGACACTTAATTCTAATTTACCATGGTAAATTAGAATTAAGAGTGTCCAATACAGGAGAATGGACAACATAATTTACCATGGTAAATTCGATTAAGGGTGTCCAATACAGAAGAATGGACAATAGAACATACGCGCAAAAGCTTCTGACTTCACGTCAGTGCTTGAACCAATTTTTTTTATGTAATCTATTCCATATTTAATAATGAAAAATTGGTTCAAGCACTGACGTGAAGTCAGAAGCTTTTGCGCGTATGTTCTATTGTCCATTCTTCTGTATTGGACACCCTTAATCGAATTTACCATGGTCAATTATGTTGTCCATTCTCCTGTATTGGACACTCAATTCGAATTTACCATGGTAAATTCGAATTAGTGTCCAATACAGGAGAATGGACAACATAATTTACCATGGTAAATTCGATTAAGGGTGTCCAATACAGAAGAATGGACAACATAATTGACCATGGTAAATTCGATTGAGGGTGTCCAATACAGAAGAATGGACAATAGAACATACGCGCAAAAGCTTCTGACTTCACGTCAGTGCTTGAACCAATTTTTGTTAGTATGTTCTGGGAAACATCGCGTTATCATTTGGCCCAAATGTTTGTAATTTTCGAATTTTTCGCCGAAAATGGTCTCAAACGATTGGGTTCGACATTCGACTCCCTGATCAAGAATTCGAGGTCAAATTTGATTCTGTCCGTCCGGCCGGCCGTCCGGCCGGCCGTTGCCACGATAACTTGAGAACGGAAAGAGATAGCGACTTGAAATTTTCAGGGTAGTTGGCGCATCCCAATAGGACGGACAAGTTCGTTAATGGGCATAATCGGCGCAATGGTTTCCGAGTAATAATTTTGTCTACAACCAATACTAATCCGATCGAATTGAAACTTGGTGAATAGTTGTTGAATATAAGCCTAGGCACGTTTGTCAAATTTTGTGAACATCGTATTGCTAGAAAATTTTTAAAAAATTATTGAAAAATAATATTTACGTCATGATAACCTAAGAACGGAAAGAGATAGCGACTTGATATTTTCAGGTTAGGTTGAGAATCTGAATGCGCCATTCGATTTTGTTTATATGCATAATCAGCAAAACGGTTTTGGAGTTATACCCATCTGAAATTTGGTTGTTATTTCCTCAATAACTCTAAAAATATAAAACCGATCCAATTCAAACGTGGGTATTACTTGTAGAATGGCAACGCGAAAATTCTTGCAAAATTTTGTGAGGATCGTATCTATAACTAGAACATTTTTCAAAAATCATTGCAAAAAATTCTATATATCAAAAACTATTCGTCCGATATCGCTGAAACTTTGCGAGAGCCTTCAGAACCTAACTCTACAACCAAGTTCCAAGTTTGAACATGATCGGATCTATATTGTTGGAGATCCGAGCAGCTTTGTGTGAGTTCAGTAGCTGGATGCTACATCATGCTACATGACAGTGTAAACAATTAGAAGTGAAATTGTGTCAGAGTTACATATCTATCTAGGAAGGTTACTCATAAAAAATTCCTCGACGCTATATGGTTCCATTTCCAGTAGCATTTTATAGATCCTTTTTTTGTATACTTTAATATTAGTTTCTGTTCGGATTTCTATTGGGCAGTGGTTGAAATATTTTATTGACTGATATTGTGGCCCCTTTTCCGTTATTGTAAGCCGGTGTGCTGGGTATAAAATCTGTGAAGTTCTTGTATTGTAGTGTTGAGTTCTATTTTCAGTATAATAATGTCTGTTGTTGAAAAGAAAAAGTAGATTCGCTTGTATGTGAATAGCAATTGTTGTTAAAAGGCCGTTCTGCTTGAATTTACTTCTGCAAGAATCCTTCGACTTCATGCCGAGAATGATTCGTAGTGCTCTTTTTTGTATCTTGAAAATATCACTTATGTTTGAACTCGCTCCATAAAATAGAATTATTCCATGTCTTAATTTCGATTCGAAAGAGGTTTAATAGATTATTTTTAAAGATTTTAAGTCTAAATACTGTTTTATTACCCTTAGCAGATGACAAGCTATTGAAAGATTTTTTGATAACTCTTGAATATGTTCTGTCCAGTTTAAATTTTCATTTATGCATAATCCAAGGAGTTTTGTTGATTTATTAAATTGAATCTTTTAGTTTGACAATTTGAGATATTCTGGGGTGTCA
Source organism: Halyzia sedecimguttata (assembly GCA_937662695.2). Classification (NCBI taxonomy): domain Eukaryota; kingdom Metazoa; phylum Arthropoda; class Insecta; order Coleoptera; family Coccinellidae; genus Halyzia; species Halyzia sedecimguttata. Next base: position 78,288,156 of record OW569417.2, read on the forward strand.
TATCCGGCATGATTAGTTTTGAAAAGGATGATGCTTGTCTTGTCTACATTCATGCTCAATTTGTTTTTGGTAAACCAATTTTCTGTTCGATTCAGAACTGCTTCTGCCATGATGGTCATTTCAGGAAAGTTATTTGCTTTTAATAATATATTTGTATCGTCGGCATAATTGAGGACATATCCTCAATATGACCTTCATATCATATGAGAGTAGGAGTTCACAGAAGGCCTGTTTGTTTCTGCAACCATTGTTGAGTAGATCTATATTGAAATCTCCACATAACACCACCTCACATTTCTTACTTCTTATATCAATCTGATCCAAAACCTCTTCCAATTTCTGCAGAAATTGTTCACTGTCTCCTGGGGGTCTGTATATCGATATTATAGTTACTTTCCTTTTATTGATGTTGATTTCAGCTGCTGCTATCTCTATGATATTTATAATTGATTCTCCAACAAGGTCTTTTCTCTCCACATACTTTATTCCTCTTCGTATAAACACGGCACTTCCACCATGTTTATTGCTCAACCTGCAGTAAGAACTGGCCAGGACAAAGTTTTGGATCCCAATATGAAGAATTTCTTCTTTTGTTTTCCAATGTTCGGTAACACAGCACACATTTATGTTTTGTATGCTGTTAATCAAGGCTTCTAATTGATTAATTGAATTTCCTATGGATTGGACATTCTGATGTAGTACCAAAAAGTGGTAGCAGGATCTTTCTGTTTCTTTTGTTGAATTTGTATGTTTTATTTCTTTTGAATGTATGTTAAACCCTAAGTCTATAGGGACACATTCTCTAAAAAATGTTTGCCTATTATGAAGTTGAATGTTGAAAATAGGACTCCACTAGGCCAAAATTCACTATTATATATCTCTTCTTTTATATCTGTTGGCATTCCTACCATAAAACTTTTGTATTGGGTTTTCGTATTTGGTATTTCCAGATCGTTAACAACTATGTGTTCGACGCTTATACTGTTCTTGTCTGATAGGTATTCCTTGATATCTGTAGCTTTAACTGTGTTTTTCACCCTTGATACAAATAACCAGAGTTTCTTATCGTTGTTTGGATTGATTGATTCGAAATTATATATGTTTTGGTTATGTCTCTCTCTCATTCTCGAACAAACAGTGCCCCAAAATAGTAACCCCCTATTTGGGGAGGTTTGAACATGGGCTCAGCTGCGTGGCTATGTACCCAATCTCAGTAAATCTTAGTAGTATATCCTGGTGTCCCTGGGGCCAACGGGAGTCTCGGAAAAGCCGATCACCAGGAATGTAACAACCTCGTGTACATTCACTTTTCAACAATCACAACAAATCCGTACAATCTTTCCAAACTTTTCACAAATTATAATTACACTTTTCACATTTATTAATCTTAGTCGTTCTTTATATATATTTTTCAATTTATATTAAATTTTGGAGCTCCAAACTGGGACGCGGGGAAAGTAGACATCCCGCCGTAACGACCATTTTGGAACTCCTCAATGTTTTGGTTATGTGATTTATCAAAATTTAGATTAATTAATTTACTCATAGATTGGACTTGATCAGAATTTAGGTTATCAGTCTGTCTTCTATGAAACTCTTTGCTATTTCTGTGTTCTTCTTCTTTCTTCATATGTTGCTGTAGTTTAGATGTTTCTCTAACCTCATTTGACACTTGGCTTGTAGTTCTTTGAAGAGCCATTTTATTACTTGACCTACTAGTAGGGTTGCCAACCGTCCTTTATTTCAAAGGACAGTCCTTTATTTTAAAACTATGTCCTTTGTCCTTTTGAAAGGTGTCAAAGGTCTGCAAATGTCCTTTGAAATCACCCGAAAATATAAATAAAAATATTTTCAAAATTATTTCAAAAAAATCCACACCATGATACGCCATCCAAAACATAAATACTCAATTTTCACGCTAAATGTTAATAAAATGTAAAAAAATTCGATTAAGGGTGTCCAATACAGAAGAATGGACAATAGAACATACGCGCAAAAGCTTCTGACTTCACGTCAGTGCTTGAACCAATTTTTTTTATGTAATCTATTCCATATTTAATAATGAAAAATGGCGATACACGAATGATGTACAAGACATTCATGAATATTTGCGTCCTTATCGAATTAACCATGGTAAATTCGATTAAGGGTGTCCAATACAGAAGAATGGACAATAGAACATACGCGCAAAAGCTTCTGACTTCACGTCAGTGCTTGAACCAATTTTTTTTATGTAATCTATTCCATATTTAATAATGAAAAATGGCGATACACGAATGATGTACAAGACATTCATGAATATTTGCGTCCTTATCGAATTTACCATGGTAAATTCGATTAAGGGTGTCCAATACAGAAGAATGGACAATAGAACATACGCGCAAAAGCTTCTGACTTCACGTCAGTGCTTGAACCAATTTTTTTTATGTAATCTATTCCATATTTAATAATGAAAAATGGCGATACCGTTGTTAAAAATCAACAAGTTAAGAGCGTTCCTGCTAATCGGGTCCTTCATGAATGGCTTCGTATAATAAATATACTTGTGCATATATTTCACAAATCAAATAGACCCCAGAGGGTTCATTGATCTACCGAGAAAGCAAGAGCAGACGCGTTTCTGGCTTCTTGGCCTTCATCAGTACCCTGTAGCTTTCCCGACAAATTCAACTAAACTGACCCGGGTTAAGCCTTTCAGAGCCGGCTCGGTCGATCATTATAATCAATATAATAAAGTATATTTATTATACGAAGCCATTCATGAAGGACCCGATTAGCAGGAACGCTCTTAACTTGTTGATTTTTATTCCATATTTACAAAAATCAAGAACTATTCATCACATCTATCACAATACCAGGGAACATCAGGAGTGTCTACAAGTTCCACACAATCAAAATGAAACCATTCTATTTGGCAGTCATCCCCATCGCATTTTATCATTGCACGTCCATCATCAACGCCATTGCAAATACAGTAGTGAATCAATTCAGCTGCACCCTCTTCTGATGTGAAATATTTCGCCCTTAGCTCTGGCATAATAACCTGTGAATGAAAATGTTTAGCAGTTTCTAAGTTCCTTTTCCACATCTGGTAGGATTCGTTCTTTGAAAAAAATATTTGGAGACCATATAACGGAATCACAATAATGTGACTGTGAGATAAACAGTTGCATTTGTATTTGGTAGTAATAACTGTGAGTTTTTTTCAAAGTGATTATTCCATCATATGCTACCAAACATGAACTCTTCATACGCAAATATTCATGAATGTCTTGTACATCATTCGTGTATAATAAATAGGGGCATTTTACTTCCAGACACCCTCTTGAACAACATTCACAATACACCAATCGGTCAGGAGTGGCACCGAATTGGGGCCACTTACTGTTGATGATCAATCCCACTTCATTTAATTGAAATCCTTCATGATTTTCTCCTTTCATACTGGTTGCATATTCTTCCACGGCATTATTCTCATGATGTATACCCCATGAAGTTGCTTTGGAATGGAATATCATTTTTGTCGGGTAACAAATTGATTTTATTAAAGACAAAGAAGGTTTGCACTGATTTGTTTTGCAAACCGATTTGAATTTAGACGCTGTTATTCTACCAGCTCTCTGAATGTACCAGTTGTTATTTTCTGATTGCTTTCTAGTAGCTACCTCTATAGAATTGACCTGTTCTTCTGACAATGAAATATTTAAAACTTTCGCCATTTTCATAAGTTCAGGATAACTTTTTTGTATATTATTTGGGTCAAAAATATTGAACACTGAAGGTAAAACTATGGATTCTTTTTGAGCAAGCTGAGTGGCATAAGGCTGTACTATCCTCATAAGAGGACAACTGTAACCCAACTCAGAAATCATATTCATTATATCGGCAAACTCATGTTCCGACGTCAGTGGTACCCCTATATCATGGCTTGAACTGGCTCGTTGGTGTCCTGAAGACTTTCCCCAATTCATTTCATGTACTGGAACAATTGGGACTTTCTGTGTCATTGATGGCATTGGCCACACAGCTCCTACGTCTGTACATGACCTTTCTATCTTTCTAGTGTTTGCATAATCTGCAGCGAATAATATGGCACCAACATGACTACAAACTTCACCGAGTCCAGCCATACAAGTACAGTGGGCTGTACAAACACTTCCGTCTTTAGCAATGATGCACCACACATCTAACGGTTTCTCATTTGATCTCTGTGAATGTTTGACCTGAAAATAATTTATTACACTTATAATGTATTGTAAGAATCTCTCAGAAACATTAAAATATATACTGAATCACTCTTGATCAAAAAAGATGTTATGAATAGTCACAAGCATAGCTAATGGTGGATTAACATAAACAGTTTCACAAGTACGGTTTCTTGGATATATTAACTGTCATAGGAAAGTTAATATAAGGCTAGTAAAGAAAAAAGCTCACCTGTCCAACCAGAATGTATACATTATTCTCCACCTTTGTTCCCACCTTCACGAAGCCAGATTCAAAATATTTATAAGACTCTAAACTTTTATAGGCCTTCATCTGAACATTGGAGTAATAGCTGTGGGTAAAAACCATGTAGGATGCAATATCCATATATGTGACTGGAGGAAGACCATCGATTGATTCATCCAGATCAGAAAAATTCAATGTAAAAGGATCTAATCCATTAATTAATCCCAATTTCATTATATATCTGTAATAGGAAGAAATGTAAACACATGATGAAGGTGCTTTTTTTCGAACTTACGGTTCAGCAACGTCTCTGTTGTTTAACAATAGTCTTTTCAGATATTCACTCTCCATTTTAATATAATTTAAACAGCACAAAAGCTCCGGAATAACTGAAAAAACACTCTACAATAACCAACGACCAGAACACGTTAATTGTTTGTGTGCCAACGACCGCCACATTGGGTCACGTGGTTTGGATTGCCTAATTAAAAATAATACATAACCTTTCAAAAGTCCCCTCTCGCAAATATACTCCTCTGAAGGCACATGGATCTCTTGAAGAAGAATCGCCTTCTCTATTTCGCAAAGATATTCACTCTTGTTCATAGAAATCCCTTCAATATTTAGTTGCCTCCTCCTAAGGAGGATCTCTTTCAAAACCAGGTCTGACCACTAATGTAGGGCTATCATCTCCCATAGATTTGTGATGAAATAAGACGATTTTCCCATAATATACGAGCGGAAATATGTCATCATGACATTCATATATTTATTTTTGAAGCTTCTCGCAAAAATACGACCATAGACTACATATTATCATACGACGATTCCCATCCGCTACACGCTACACTTGGCTACCACTACGCTACCGAACTCACAAAAGGCTGCCCGGTTCTCCAACAATATAGATCCGATCATGTTCAAACTTGGAATTCTGCAGTAGAGTTAGGTTCTGAAGGCTGTTCCAAAATTTCAGCCATGCCGGACGAATAGTTTATGATATATAGATTTGTTTTCAATAATTTTCAACTATTTTTTTTTAAATTTTCTAGTTATACCATCCTCACGAAATTCTGCGAGAATTTTCGCGTTGGCATTCTTCAACTAATAGCAATGTTTGAATTCAATCGGTTTTGTATTCTTCGAGTTAATGAGGAACAAAAAACTACCAAATTTCAGAAAATTTTAGATGGCTATAACTCTAAAACCGTTTGGACGATTATGCTCATAAACAAACTCAAATGTCGCATTCAGATGCACAACCTAACCTAAAATTTTCAAGCCACTATCTCCTTCCGTTCTCAGGTTATCGTGACAACAAAAATATTTTTTAATAATTTTTTAATAATTTTCTAGCAATACGATTCTCACAAAATTTCACGAACGTGCTTAGGTCTATATTCTACAACTCTTCACCAAGTTTAAATTCGATCGGATTTATTTTGGTTGAAAACAAAATTATTACTCGGAAACCATTGGGCCGATTATACCCATTAACGAACTTGTCCGTCGTATTGGGATGCGCAACCCACCCTGAAAATTTCAAGTCGCTGGCTCTTTTCGTTCTCAAGTTATCGTGGCAACGGCCGGACGGCCGGACGGCACCACAGAATTAAATTTCACATTTGGGCAAAACTATAACGCGTATGTTCCCCAGAACATACGCGCAAAAAATAGAGCAATCTACAATGCTTCAATGCCTTAATGCTTCAGAAATTGCCATTAAGTTTATTTATCAAGATTAAATGAGCAACCTGCAATGATTCAACCTCGTGGAATGGGTTGTTGCAACTTACACTCGGTGCATAGTTTTCACAACTCGAAATACCTAAGGAAAGTATCATCGAAATGTCTAGAGCAAGGCTGGAGACAATCATAGCAGATTTTTCATTTATTCCTGTTATGTGAGTAGGTAGTGGATTACGAATAAATTTTAATAGTTCTGTAACGTTAAGTGTCAAAGAAGAAAAAGAAAACAACTCTGTGACAGTTATTATGTATTTCTATGGACGCTCGAGGCGGGAGAGTTTGTAGGTTAGCGTCAGGGGGCTCCTCAGTCTTGCAGACTCCAGTTATGACTTATGTGTTATGTTATGTGTTAAGTTAATATTACGTGATGAACTTATGAAGCTAGCAATAAACTAATACTTATTTATCAACGATTTATTTACCGATCGCCAATCAGAAAAAGGACTACAGTTCAAAATATATTAATAAAATACTATCCTCTTTTCATAATTTAAAATTTAATAGTTCATACCACTAACACATTCTTTTCTGTATCATGAACCTTATCTCAAGAAAAAATGATTGATACACAAATGTAGATCCATATTTAAGTATTCCTTTGCTACCAACATTATGAAAATACTGTATATAGGAACATGTCTCAGTACTTAGGGAAGTAAAAAGTAATATTAACCTCAGTGGCCAACGAACAGTAATTTCTTTTGATGATTCCGTTATGATCTTCTTTCCTATTGCCTCCATAAACTACATCAAAACAGTCTTGTATATATATTCATAAATTCAGGAGTCGAATTTTGCTTTCCAAGAGAAAATAACAACTATGATTTGACAATCTCTTATAGCTAGAAAAGATGACATTGATGAATAGTGATCACAGACAGATTCTGTGTTCACATTCTGTGAATACATAGAACTTACGATGAATTATTGAAACTTTGAAACATCTTATCTCCGAAAGTAGTAGCTTGTTAGAGTTGAAAATGATAACAATTGATTCTTATGATGAAACTGCATCTTTAAAAAATTTGAATTCAAAAGTTGTAATGTAAAAAAATATTTTATTCTATACTCCGAAACTATTAGACCGATTTTGCCCAATAACGAACTTAACCGAGATATTTATCCCTCAAACTTACTCTGCAAATTTCAACTGTCTAGCTCATTCCGTTCGAGAGTTATCGTGTTAACGGCCGGACAGAATCGATTTCGAACACGGATTATTGATCAGTGTGTCGAACCAAATCAAATAAGACCATTTTCAGCCAATAATTCGAAAATTACAGACATTTGGGCAAATTGATAAGCACTCTGATCCGAGGACAAGAGCGCCAAAAAACCGTTCTACAGATTTTCTCAAGATACTGATTTTTGGACATACGGTGTTTTTCAAATGAGCAATTCAAATGAAATGCAAGCCCAATCTCGAGGAGCATACCTCACTGATTAGAAAAAAATTCTAATTTGATAACAAGATAATATTTTATTGTTATTTGATTTTAATCAAACATACCTGCCCGTTTTGAAATAATTATCACGTTAAATGCAGATGAAAATACGTAAATATCTGAAAAATAATAACACTCCAGCCTATTGATATACTGAAACATAACTCGTGACCGACCGAAAGTTCGGTTTCGGTTTCGGCTAAGAAATCCAGTTTCGGCCTTAGTTTCGGTTTCGGCCCAAAATGGCCGAAACTTTCGGCCGAAACGGCCGAAACTTTAATGTTCGTGAATTATCCTGGTCGTTTGGCCAGGAGTTATAAGTAGGAATACATAATTGTCGTACGAGTTATTGTGATCAATCTTTGTTAAGACTGAGAATTCACTTCAATGATTATTAATTAGATTACATAGGGTGATTCCAAATAAGACGTGAAACTTGGAGTATGACTCATTAGCTGTTGTTTAATCCATATTTATTAATAACCGAAAATCAACGGTTTTTGGAGTTCGGGTGATTTTTAAAAGATTTCTGAACTTATAGTATACACATTTCGTCCATTTTTTCTACGTTGACCAAATTTGGTGATAATTTTGGTTTATTTTTTATTGGAAAAGAATATGTTATGCACGAAAAAAGCAAAACTATGCTGTATAAGAGGTTGAAAAAGAATTAGTATGATTTGAAATGTGGTATATGAATAAAGGAAAAATCAATTTCTAATATCAATTTGTCAGCAACTTTCAAATTTCACAATTTTGTATGCCAAAATTATTTTAAAACCTTACCAAATTCCTTCTTCATTCTCTAAAAGATTTCGTTAGATTGCTTAACTAGTTTCGTTTCAGCTGATTTTTTATAAGCAACCTTTTGAATGTCCGGCATTTAAAATAGTAAATTTGTATCAAAAGACAGCGTGAGTAAATTTCAGACGGAAAATAACAACTGAAGACATCAGAAAGACGTCACGTGCTAGCCTATGGAATAGTGGAACATAATTTATGAATACATTTTCTAATGTAATGTCGAGCTTAGTTGCAACAAAAAAATATTGAATTTATTATTTTCCTCTATTTGCTTCTTATATCCCCTTTCAAATCATACTAATCCTTTATCAACAGAACCAGTACTCAAATATCTCGGAAACCGTTGATTTTTGGTCCTCAATAAAAATGGCAAAAACCACAGCAAATGATCCATACTAACACCTCCTCTAAGGTTCACGTCTGATTGAAATCACCCTGTATACTTCGACTGATTATTTTGATAACTTGGTAATACCAAAATAATAAATAAAGATCTAAAAAAATGTCTTTTTATTTTATTTAACGCTCCTTTACTATTTTTATGTGTATGCGAATGAAATTGTAAAAAATACAGTAGATTTCAGTATGAAATATAAAGTTTCGGTTTCGGTTTCGGCCGAAACTGAGACCCTGGCCGAAAGTTCGGTTTCGGTTTCGGCTGAAATACCAGTTTCGGTCGGACACTAATAATAACACATAATGAAATATAAAAATATATATTTTAAACTTAATCAAACTTCTTTCTAATAATATATCACTTGTAATATAACAATATACATTTTAAACTAAAAAAACCTTATTTAAATAATATTATATACTCAAACCTAAAAAAAAAATTATATTCTTCCACGTTTTCGGATTTGATTATGAATCCAGGTCTTTATCTGGGGCGAAGATCTTTGATTCAACACAGCTGATTTCGATCTCACAACCTGGATTTCTTTGAAAGACGGCAATTTCCTAGATTCAATATGCTCTGAAAATGATTTCAAAGCAGTTGCGGTTTCGGCAGCACTCCATATCCGCCTTTTAACGGATCCATATGGTGATGCTGGAAAAGAATATTAGATAATAGATCAGATAATACATGATATTATACTGAAAATCCTAGGGCTTCCGAAGAGACCCCTCATAAGCTCTTAATAGCTTGTGCGAGTTAGGAGTATTAGTTTTGTTCTGTGCAAGCTTTGATACTGTCTCCTTACGCCATCATAGACACTGATAGTTTTTGAGCTAACAGTGAATATTGGCCGCAACTGTCTTTTGTGCTTATGTTCTGGAGAACATCGCGTTATCATTTTGCCCAAATGTCTGTAATTTTCGTTTTTTTTGCCGAGTATGATCTCAAAGTACTAGGTTCAACTCACTGATGAAGAATTCGAGGTCAAATTTCATTCTGTCCGGCCGGCCGTTACCACGACAACTTGAGAACGAAAAGAGATAGCAACTTGAAATTTTCAGGATAGGTGGCATATCTAAATACGAAGGACGAGTTCGATAATAGGCATAATTGGCCCAACGGTTTCTGAGTAATAATTTTGTCATCAACCAATACAGATCCGATCGAATTGAAACTTGGTGAGTAATTGTAGAATACAAATGCGAAGATGTTTGTGAAATTTTGTGAGAATCATGTCACTAGATAATTAAAAAAAATTGGTTCAAGCCCTGTGGACAGGAGCTTACTGGCGCTCTTGTTCAAACAGACAAATTATATCTCTGAAAGTATTGGTTTTTCAGAGTTGGGAATTATATCAATGTATTCTTATGATAGAACTGCATCATAAAGGACATTCAATTCAAATAATAGTTCATTTATCAAGATTAAATGAGCAATCTGAGAATGAGAACTGCACCATGGAAGAATGCAAATTAAAATAGCTGAAATGAGTTTGACTCTCTCTTATAGAACAGGATGACATGTACGAGTATGAACTCAGATCATATAATAAATCATAGATAGAATAATTATAGCATTCTGTGAAAACATAGAAGTACGATTCATTATTGTATTTCGAAAAATCATATCTCCGAAAGTTTTAGCTTGTTGGAGTTGAAAATGATATCAATGGATTTTTATGGTGAAACTGCATCTTAAAAAATTGGTTCAAGCACTGACGTGAAGTCAGAAGCTTTTGCGCGTATGTTCTATTGTCCATTCTCCTGTATTGGACACTCTTCTTAATCGAATTTACCATGATGAATTCTATTGTCTATTCTCCTGTATTGGACACTCTTCTCAATCGAATTCACCATGATGAATTCTATTGTCCATTCTCCTGTATTGGAGACTCTTCTTAATCGAATTTGCCATGATGAATTCTATTGTCCAGAATGGACAATAGAAATTGCAAGTCCCTATCTCCTTTCGTTCGAAAGTTATCGAGGCAACGGTCACCCATCTACTGAACTCACACAAGAATGCTCGAATCTCCAACAATATTTAACCGATCGTATTAAAACTTGAAAATTGTCAGTATAGTTAGGTTATGAAGGTTCTTGCGAAATTTCAGCAATTTCGAACGATTAGTTACTGATATATAGAACTTTTTTTTTTTTATTTTCAAAGATTTATTTAAAATTTTCTACAAATGCTATCCTCACCAAATTTTGCAAACGTTTCCGCATTGGCATTCTACAACTAACAACCATGTTTGAATTTAATCGGTTCAGTATTTTTCGAGTTAATGAGGAACAAAAACCACAAAATTTCATAAAATTTCAGATGGCTATAACTCTAAAACCGTTTGGCCGATTAGGCTCATAATCAAACTGAAATGTCGCGTTGTGGTGTACATCCTAACCTGAAAACTTGAGGCCGCTATCTCTCTCAGTTCTCAAGTTATCGTGACAACAAAAATATTTTTTAATAATTTTGTAGCCATACGATTCGCACAAAATTTCACAAACGTGCTTAGGTTCATATTCTACAACTACTCACCAAGTTTCAATTCGATCGGATTCATATTGGTTGAAAACAAAATTATTACTCGGAAACCACTGGGCCGATTATGCCCATTAACGAACTTGTCCGTCGTATTGGGATGCGCCACCTACCCTGAAAATTTCAAGTCGCTAGCTCTTTTCGTTCTCAAGTTATCGTGGCAACGGCCGGACGGCCGTACGGCCGGACGGCCGGCCGGACAGAATCAAATTTGACCTCGAATTCTTCATTGGGGAGTCGAACTTAATCGTTTGAGACCATTTTTTTCAAAAAATTCGAAAGTTACAGACATTTGGGCAAAACTATAACGCGTATGTTCCCCAGAACATACGCGCAAAAAAATTAATTCGAAATTTGTTTGTTAAAAAAAAAAATTTTTTCGTTACTCGAAACCATCTGGCTTATTTTGCCCAACAACGAATTTAACCGAGATATTCATCTCCCTAACCTACTATGCAAATTTCAACTGCCTAGCTCATTCCGTTCGAAAGTAATTGTAGAAATTTCAAATTTTTTTTTACACTTTACGGTAACCTGATCAATACAAAACTTCACATGCGTATAAAGGTCATGATTCTACAATTTGACGCTAAATTGCATATAGATCGAGTTATCGGTTTCGGAAATATTCATAAAAAATGTTTTTAATAAAAACGGCCATAAATCCGAAACCACTTGATGGATTTCGCCCATTAACGAACGCCTCCGAGATATTTACGCTCCAAAACCACCTTGCAAATTTCAATCCTCTAACTCCTTTCGTTCGACAGTTATCGTGTTAACAGCCGGACAGAATCGATTTCGACCTAGGATTCTTGATCGTTTGAGACCATTTTCAGCCAAACATTACAGAAATTTGGGCAAATTGATAAGCTCTCTGTTCCGAGGAACAAGAGCGCCAAAAATTATAAAAAAATACTGTTTACGTCACGATAACCCGAGAACCGAAAGAGATAGCGACTTGCAATTTTTAGGGTAGGTTGTGCCTCTGAATGCGACATTTGCGTTTATTTATAGGCATAATCAGCTAAATGGTTTTGGAGTTATACCCATCTTCAAACTTGGTTAAGATTGTAGAATGCCGGCTCGAAAATTCTTGCGAATTGTATTACTATAAAATTTTAAAAAATAGTCGAAAATCATTGAAAAAATTGTTAATATAAGAAATTATTCGCCCGACATCACTGTAATTTTGCGACAGCCCTCAAAACCTAACTCTACTACCAAACGAAAAGAGGTAGGGAGTTGAAATGTTCAGGCTTGGTTGCGCATCCGAATGGGAGGGTCAAGTTCGACTTTGGGCATAATCGGTCCATCGGTTTCGGAGTTATACCAACCTGGAATATTATTTCCTTGAAACTCAAAAAATTTAGACTCGATTGGCGTGGTAACTAGTTGTAGAATATCGACATAAAGACGTGTGTAAAATTTAGTAAGAAACGTACCCCAGAAAATTTAAAAAAAAATTACGAAAAGAAAAATTGGTTCAAGCACTGACGTGAAGTCAGGAGCTTTTGCGTGTACGTTCTATTGTCCATTCTCCTGTATTGGACACTCTTAATCGAATTTAACATGGTAAATACATACGCGCAAAAGCTCCTGACCTTACGTCAGTGCTGGTACCAATTTTTTTCCTAGCCCCGGAATTTTACTCGGGACCTTCGGGTCCGAGTCAAACGCTTAAACCACGGAGCTAGAGATACTCATTGAAATACTACTTTGATTGTATCTTACTTGATCTTTTCGTCCTTGTACTCTGTACTGGTTGTTCCATTGTACTTTCATCACTGCTGCTCTCTTTGTCATCATCGATTCTTCCTTGTGCAGCTTCGAGTAACCGCGATACTCGCAGAATATCCCTTGAAGCTACCGGCTGTCTATATATCTCCCTATGTATTTTCATCGTGGCCCATGAAATTAGCCAGGTCCTTAACTTCGTCATCTTCTAAATTAAGTTGGATGCACGTCGTCGCGACGTGTTTCCTCAAATTGGTCCCCCTTAGGGCCGGTATTATAAAACTATTTTGACAGATATCTCGAAGTTAACTTGTGGAATGACGTCACCGTCAAAGTTAACTTCCCATTTCACGAGTTAACTTTATTGGGTGGATGGGGTATCGGTTAAAGTTAAAGTTAAAGTTAACTTTGTAGAAAATGGCGATTTTCGACAGTTCAATGTAAATAATAATATGGCATATAACCTAAGTATTTGATATAATTCTAATTTTATTGTTTGATTTTCAGCAGCGATATATCCAATTTATTTTTGAGGAACTTTTAACTGAAGATGAAGAAGATGCTTTGAATTTTGTTGAAGGCTCTAGGCGAGAAAGGTTATTTAGAAATCGTTTAGACCATTTCACCATGTAACGAAACGGAATATAAAAGCAGATTTGGATTATCAAAAGAGTCTGTACTAGTGTTAATGGGTCACATTGAAGCAAATGGTATTACCAAGCAAATTTACAAAGACCAGCTACCTAATAGGTTTGTATTTCTAGCATCTATTTTAATATCTAGTGTAAAGTATAATTATTTTCAGACTGTACTCAAGTGATTTATACAATTAATAAACTTTTAGGGGGAAATGAAACTGAAAATTATCGGAACAGAAGAGGATACTTCTCATATAATGTCCAAACCGTTGCTGATAGTCATTTACGTATTAGAGATAACGTAGCACGGTGGCCGGGAGCCACACATGACAATATAATATTTTCGCATTCTAGACTCAAGGCACGATTTGAAGAAGGCACCTTTGGTAATAGTTTTTTGGTGAGCGATTCAGGATATACATAGTCCGAGTATATGATGATTCCTCTGGAAGACCCACAAAATCAACCCCAGAGACGCTACAATGAATCTCGAATAAGAACTAGAATTGTTGTAGAAAGGCAGTACGTTGTATGGAAAATAATATTTCCCATACTGCCATTGACGATTCGATTAAAGAGAGAAACTACCATGACTGTTATCGTAGCAACTGCAGTGCTTCATGATATCGCAGTAAATATGAGGGAAGAAGAACCTGATCAAAATGTGGCTGTAGGATTGGAAAATTTCAATCAACATATGCCACACAATCAGAATCGTAATTTGATGCGACAAGAATTGATTGAAGAATACTTCCAAACTTTATAAATACATTATATATAAAAAATTTAATCATTTCATTTCAATTCCTATGCCCGAAATTTTTCTTTTATAGATCTTATGACATATCCAACACTTTTTTTTTGCTCATTTGCCCGGTTCTCCAACAATATAGATCCGATCATGTTCAAACTTGGAATTCTGCAGTAGAGTTAGGTTCTGAAGGCTGTTCCAAAATTTCAGCCATGCCGGACGAATAGTTTATGATATATAGATTTGTTTTCAATAATTTTCAACTATTTTTATTTAATTTTCTAGTTATACCATCCTTACGAAATTCTGTAAGAATTTTCGCGTTGGCATTCTTCAACTAATAACAATGTTTGAATTCAATCGGTTTTGTATTCTTCGAGTTAATGAGGAACAAAAAACTACCAAATTTCAGAAAATTTCAGATGGCTATAACTCTAAAACCGTTTGGACGACTATGCTCATAAACAAACTCAAATGTCGCATTCAGGTGCACAACCTAACCTGAAATTTTCAAGCCGCTATCTCCTTCCGTTCTCAGGTTATCGTGACAACAAAAATATTTTTTAATAATTTTTGCGCGTATGTTCTGGGGACCATCGCGTTATAGTTTTGCCCAAATGTGAAATTTAATTCTGTGGTGCCGTACGGCCGTCCGGCCGTTGCCACGATAATTTGCGAACGGAAAGAGCTAGCGATTTGAAATTTTCAGGGTAGGTGGCGCATCTCAATACGACGGACAAGTTCGTTAATGGGTATAATCGGCCCAATGGTTTCCGAGTAATAATTTTGTTTTCAACCAAAATAAATCCAATCGAATTTAAACTTGGTGAATAGTTGTAGAATATAGACCTAAGCACGTTTGTGAAATTTTGTGAGAATCGTATCGCTAGAAAATTATTAAAAAATTATTAAAAAATATTTTTGTTGTCACGATAACCTGAGAACGGAAGGAGATAGCGGCTTGAAAAGTTCAGGTTAGGTTGTGCACCTGAATGCGACATTTGAGTTTGTTTATGAGCATAATCGTCCAAACGGTTTTAGAGTTATAGCCATCTGAAATTTTCTGAAATTTGGTAGTTTTTTGTTCCTCATTAACTCGAAGAATACAAAACCGATTGAATTCAAACATTGTTATTAGTTGAAGAATGCCAACGCGAAAATTCTTGCAGAATTTCGTGAGGATGGTATAACTAGAAAATTAAATAAAAATAGTTGAAAATTATTGAAAACAAATCTATATATCATAAACTATTCGTCCGGCATGGCTGAAATTTTGGAACAGCCTTCAGAACCTAACTCTACTGCAGAATTCCAAGTTTGAACATGATCGGATCTATATTGTTGGAGAACCGGGCAGCCTTTTGTGAGTTCGGTAGCGTAGTGGTAGCCAAGTGTAGCGGATGGGAATCGTCGTATGATGATATGTAGTCTATGGTCGTATTTTTGCGAGAAACTTCAAAAATAAAAATATGAATGTCATGATGACATATTTTCGCTCGTATATTATGGGAAAATCGTCTTATTTCATCACGAATCTATGGGAGATGATAGCCCTACATTAGTGGTCAGACCTGGTTTTGAAAGAGATACTCCTTAGGAGGAGGCAACTAAATATTGAAGGGATTTCTATGAACAAGAGTGAATATCTTTGCGAAATAGAGAAGGCGATTCTTCTTCAAGAGATCCATGTGCCTTCAGAGGAGTATATTTGCGAGAGGGGACTTTTGAAAGGTTATATATGTATTATTTTTAATATGATATCGCTGAAATTTTGCTGAAGGCTTCTGATCTTGTAAGGTGAGAGGCTCATTTGTGGATATTTTAAATCTTGTGATGGGTAGAGAGGAATTTTAGGCCATGTAGGCCACTAAGGTCCACTTGCACGAATGCGGGTTATCTAATTAAATCCGGATTAACTCTAAACCTAGGGTTAAATTGATAATAGGTCTTGCACCTTCAAGATTTAGAGCCTAACCCTGGGTTAAAACTATAAAAATTTAACCCGGCAAAATAGCAGGGTTAAATGGCTAAGTCCGGGTTAGTCATGTAAAAATTGACATTTCTAATTTAAATAGTTTCGATTTGTGATGAATTTCTGGTAAATAATAAATATTAGCAGTGATCGGTAACTTGCTTGTGTGGTATTTTTGAGAAAATGATTAATTGATATACTACAAACTACATTCTGATCTACTCATGCGCCCCGTTTTAACCTCAACATCGAATCTGAATCTGATCAAAACACAAAACATAAACAAAATATTCTCAATCCACGAAGTACGAACGAGTATTCCTTCCGTTGAAAATAATCGAGATTACCTTGTATTTGAAGATTGGAGGAATCTAGAAATATTGTTTACGTATGTGAAAGAAATTCCAAATTATGGAGAACTGTGGAAAAGTTGTTCAGAAAGAAGATATCTGGTATATGTCCTTCAGGATTTCTGGCTAAAAATCAGCAGTAAGTAATAGAAGTGAATTGAATGAATTACTTTACTCAGAAAAATCCAAGTCTTAATATTTCCTTTCAGGTTGGAATGAATTAAGGTCCAGTTGACGTAGAGCAAAAAAGTAATGCTTTTCGACAAATAGAATGCATGAGTTACTCTTGGAGTTACTGCAGATAGAATTCTTAAAAACAAGGTATATGGAACTTAGTCGATTGAATATTTGTGAAGATTAAGTATATCTCATGAGAAAATTTAATATTGATAAGAGACAACCAAGATGACATGAACACTAAAATTTTTAAAGTTCAAGAGTGGAATAGCCAAGAAGAAAATCTAGTGTTTCTATTCAAACAAATTGGTGGTGGTTCTCATATCGTTGAAATGACAAAGGGACGTATCTGCAATAAGCAAGTTTCAAGATATTCTCGTTTTGAAATTCGAGAGTGAACGATAAATCAGGGAGTGAACGAAATAAACCGTAAATGTTCGATTCAAGGTGCATTTAAATATGTTCCGCAATCTACTAAGGAAGTGGTTGTTATGAGTAGGCTATGACTATAAAAAATAAAGCCAACTCAAAATTTTACATTTTACACTTAATTCTGTTTTGTCATTTTGCCGAAGCTATATATATTATGGGATAAGTATTCTATTCATCATGTACTTAGGTGAAAACCACCCAGTGACTTGCCTAAGCTGTCGTAAGGATACATTAATAAAATATATACAGAACAAAACTGACTCTCCTAGGAGCTTCTGTGGGATTTCCTTAGGGAAGACCTAGAATGGTTAGTATAATCATAAACATGTCATTAGCAAGCAAAACTGCATGAATTACATTTCAAATGACTTCTGCATCTACCCTATTATTCAGATTTGGCCACTTTTACCTGTTTACACATAACATTTGCATAATACTATTGCACAAAAAAAAAACAGTTGAATTACGCTTAGACCAGTGAATTTTGAACAATTTTCTGTTTTCCTGAAATCATGGGTCTCTTACGATCCATCATCAGGGTGTTTGGATGCCAGCGTGTACCTATATAATAGGCATTTTTTAAACGAAACATTTTTATTTTTCTAATTGCAGAATATTTTAAAATATAGGAGTAGAAGGTGATGCAATATAACATGTGTGTAGGTATATATTATGTATATTGTTTTCCCGTGGAACTTCAGGTATATGTTTCTTAAATGCTTGTTGCTTAGCATGCTTAACAATGAATACCTCTGAAGAACAGATTTTACTAATATTATAATAGAATGGCTTGATAATTCAACGCTAACTTTGAAAATGATGTATCCTAGTGTTGCGGAGGAAAATCCAAGTATATTTTACAACGAGAAGTAGTATATAAGGAAACGGAGAAAGTCAGTTATCATATTTTAATAATAATCTATATACAAGTATTTATCCTCCCTGCAGTGTTTCACGAATCCTCCATGATTATGTGGGCAGCAGTGGTCCAAAAACGAAAAAATGTATTGCATGCTGCTTGATGTAGTATTGAATTTTCAAAATGAATGTTATTCTTGATCTCTCTTGAAGTAAATAATCGAATATGTTAATAGAGTTTTATTCGAAATTATTTCCTTTGTTTGTATTACGGCTTCAGTGAGGTATACAATTTTTTTGTTCACTGAGGGCTGATATATTTTACGACTTGTAAACTGTCAAGTAGCCTTACCGAAAGGAAAGTAATCTGTAAATGTTCACTTTAAAGGGGATCAGTAAATTCAACGAGCACATAGTTGACGAATACTCTACGGAGAGGTTGAATAAATCGGCCCTTAGTAGATAGTATAAAACAATATATAGATTGGTATCTAAATAAATGAATCTTATTTTCACAATAACTCTTTTCCCCTAACCCATGAAAACAAATTTTCACAGACAATTTACATGAATCATTAGCTTCAAACGTTCATTATCTTGAAATACAAATGAATAAGTGGAAATTTAATTTTAATATTTCAATATTGAATGGAATATTTAGAGTTTATCTATAATTTCAGATATCTCATCTCATCAACGAGTGACAAAAGTATTGAAATTGATTATGCATTAAACGATGTGTTCAAATGTCAAATTATTACCATATTCCATATCGACAGACATTCTTGCAATGATTATGAAGAATTAAAAAGGTTTTTTTATTAAATATTTAAAACTGTAATTAGTTCTTTGAAATACCATTGAATGAAGAAATTCTTGTAAGTTAACAAAATATCTTTATTTGAACAATAAAAATGTATCATTTTATTAAAATGATAGTTTGACTATCCAATTGCTTATTTTCTTTATAATATTTTTGCTGTAAGTCAGTATAGCTTAGAACTTTCAAAGTAAAGTCTAACAATATTAATTTAAATGATATTATAAATAATAAAACAATATATTTCAATTCAACAATGTTTCTTGAATTATAGACTTTACAGAATAAAATAGGTAGGTATACTTCTAATAGCTTAGAACTTTCAAAGTAACGTCCAACAATATTAATTTAAATGATATTATAAATAAAAAAAAAATTGGTTCAAGCACTGACGTGAAGTCAGGAGCTTTTGCGCGTATGTTCTATTGTCCATACTCCTGTAATGAACACTCTTCTTAATCGAATTTACCATGATGAATTCTATTGTCCATTCTCCTGTATTGGACACTCTTCTTAATCGAATTCACCATGATGAATTCTATTGTCCATTCTCCTGTATTGGAGACTCTTCTTAATCGAATTTGCCATGATGAATTCTATTGTCCAGAATGGACAATAGAATTCATCTTGGTAAATTCGATTAAGAAGAGTCTCCAATACAGGAGAATGGACAATAGAATTCATCATGGTGAATTCGATTAAGAAGAGTGTCCAATACAGGAGAATAGACAATAAAAATCATCATGGTAAATTCGATTAAGAAGAGTGTTCATTACAGGAGTATGGACAATAGAACATACGCGCAAAAGCTCCTGACTTCACGTCAGTGCTTGAACCAATTTTTTTTAATAATTTTCTAGCAATACGATTCTCACAAAATTTCACAAACGTGCTTAGGTCTATATTCTACAACTATTCACCAAGTTTAAATTCGATCGGATTTATTTTGGTTGAAAACAAAATTATTACTCGGAAACCATTGGGCCGATTATACCCATCAACGAACTTGTCCATCGTATTGAGTTGCGCCACCTACCCTGAAAATTTCAAGTCGCTAGCTCTTTCCGTTCTCAAGTTATCGTGGCAACGGCCGGACGGCCGTACGGCACCACAGAATTAAATTTCACATTTGGGCAAAACTATAACGCGATGTTCCCCAGAACATACGCGCAAAAAAAATTAAGAAGAATTGGACAGTTCAAAATATGTATCGAACACCACCGATGGCTGGACTTCAAGAGCAACAACTTCTTACCAAGCTGTAACAGCCCATTATGTATTGAATGGTTAGTTGAAGTCTGCTTCACTAGGATGTTTTAAATGTCATGAGCGACACACGGCCCAATATATTAAAAATAAGCTGTACAGGTTGTTCTTCCATTGGAACCTACAAACTAAAATACTTGTCTGCGTTACAGTATAACGGTATACAACCCCGTCACTCTTTTTAACATTATCTTTTTAGTTTATTTCAATCATACAGGTAGGACATTCTAGATTCGTCTCTCGTAATTCAATATACCCCTTGTTTACGAGTTTCGTAGTATTGCAACCAGTGATGAATTGAAATTGAATTTCTTGTCATATCCTAGTTGAAATCGTTGATTTGTTTTCAATCCCAATTATAAATGTTTTAACTTCACGAAAACCCATTTTGTCAATATAATGATTGAGGGGAAAGTCCAATAAATCACACGATTTTTTAGAGACCTTTATTGTATTTTATCGGCTGACATGTTTCGGCTTAATAGCCATCTTCGGAGCCATAGGCTGTAAGAATAAAAACAGGTTTATTTAGAACATTGGTGCTATTAGGTTGCCTGAACGGTCTTATAGTTAATTAAGTATAAATCAAAATCACCTATTAAAAATTCTAATTGAATTGAATGATAAAAGTTTGAGCTTAAGGCTGATACACAGAGATACGTAGTCGACTGAAAACCATTACAAAATATACGTTCTCTCAGGTAAATCTGAGGTATACTGTAACCTGAAAGTAACCTGGAGCGAATACAGCGCTCTGCAACCAGGATTCCTTTTGGGCGAGTGTTCCGGTTGAGCAGTTTTCATGATCGTCGTGTGCGCGGAGACCTAATTGTGACATATCGTATCTTGAACCATTTTATTGGTGGTATTCTCGAGGAAAATTTCACGATGAACAACAGTCATCTTCGTGGCCACCGATATAAGTTGTACCATGAGGTGTATCGGACCCGTGCAAGAGAGTTTTTCCTTCCGAACAGGGTATTTAGCAGGTGGAACTCGTTACCGGAGAGTGTCGTGGGTGCCGGGAGTGTGAATACTTTTAAAAATAGACTAGACTCCATATTTCCTTAGAAAGCTTTTTTTGTTTTTTTGTTCTCTTTTGTCTTCTGAAGTGTCCTTTTTTATTTTTCCCGTATGAGATTCATAGGCCATTTGGCCTCATCTCAATATCTGTACATAATAATGATAATAAAATAATATATACCAAGATATAGGAATTGATTCCGGTTTGCTGAAATCTCTGAAAAACTCTAAAAAACTCCACATGTAAAACTTTAAAATTGACAAATCAAAGTGAAACTTCACCATAAAATCAAAATTTAAAACCTTTAAAAAACCAACGCAACGTTTAGAAACTTCGAAAATGTAACGGACGCGTAGCGATATTTAGGATATTTAGGAAGCCTATCCAAACAGACCACGCAATCAATGATCTCTCTTGCCATTTCATTGGTCATAAATTGGCTGCTTTCAAAACTTACATTCATAGAATGTTCCAGATCCCACTAGATGATGTCACTTTGAGAAAGGAAACTTCAACTCTGAAACACCTAGCTGAGGTCAATGGCCACGACCCGAAAATAATTAGCACTTTAATAAGTACAATTAATACAAATCAAAGCATATTCAAAACATTGGAGGTAACAACTCGTCTGTCCCCATAAATCAAGGCAATGAAGATCTCAATAGTCCAACTAAATACATTAGTATTCCATACTACGGGAAAATGTGATTATAGGTAGCTAACATATTGAGCAACTACAACAACTTTAAAGTATATTTTAAATAAACAAATACATTGTATCAGAACCTGGTCAGAAGCAAAGACCCCACCTCTCTGTTGTCCAAATCAGGGGTTTACCTATTGGAGTGTGGTGATCCAGATTGTAATACAGCCTATGTGGGGAGAAGTGATAGAAGCATAGAGACTCGAACTAAGGACCATCTAGCTAGCCAAAGAAATGCGAATGATAATAAGTCTGTGTTTGGTTGCCATTTAAGAGAAACATCTCACCAATTTGATATAAAAGGAAATGTCAAACTACTTCATCACTGTAAATTTGGGAAAAAACTTGAAGTCTTGGAGGAAGTCGAGATTTATAAACACATTAAGAAGGATGGCTTAAATACCCTGAACAAATTCCAGGACACCTATAGGTTGTTAAAGTAACAAAGGATAACAACAAATATAAATAAAAAAGAAGAACCATCAAGTTACATGCATTGACGTTGTCCCTACTCTGTGATCTCAAATGTATCACTACTACTTCTTGTGTCATCCGTCGTTTTCAGTCAGCTGTCTGTTTTAAACGATATAACAATCATTTTTTAGCGAGGATACCGCTTATAACCCGGTTATTAACAACGGTTTGTCATCAATGTCAAAATTTGTTCCCCCACCACATGACCGCGAAAGGTTGTATTTGTTTTCACTAAAACGTCAACGGTTAACCGTAGTCCTAGTACACAGTTTTTATTATGCAAGCCTTACTTATTCTAACGTTTGATAAACAATTAACATGAATTACATGCAAATGTTGAATTTATTTGACGAAATGCTATTCACTAACGAGAATTATTGTGTCTTATTGGAATTTCTCAACAGTGTATTACATCCAAATAATAGTCCCACTTCCCAGTACTGATAGCACTATTCAAATTATGGATAATGCACTTCAGGCTACACCTAGGAGATATCTGGCTTGAAATATATACTGAATTTATTTGTATTTTTTCAATTGTTTCGAATGAAAAAAGAAACCTTCCATAATTAAATTTGTTGTTGTTGTTTGTTGATGAAATTATAGAAAATGATTCTTACCACCTAATTAAGAAAAAGTAAAGAGGTGGGTACTAACCAGTACAACAAGAACGTAGTCTTCTAGTCTTTTTGTGCTATATATCCAAGCCAGATTGCCTTCATTCTATTACCGTTTAATAAAAGATTCTCTATTTGGCGGTCTGTAATGACGAAGTGTTTCCCACTCCTTGGTTGTTTAGAGTATATTTAAAAAATTCCACGCTTTCCTTTGCCACAGCCGTTTTAATTGCTTTCAACAGTTTCAAACTTTCAATACTTTTGACAATTTCAAACTTTCAACAAATGTCAACCGCTAGTAACCCACCTCATGGACCCGGTTATAAATTTTGATACCCGTATCAAATGTCAAAATGACAGCTTTGGAGGGGAACTTCCGTTACCGCTTGTAACCACTCTCGCTAAAATGTAGAAATTATAACCGTTTGATACCGGTATTAAGCGGTAACGTCGCTAAAAATCGATTAACGTCTTTTTCATTGAACCCCATTTTTTTTATTTGATTTAGATCTCTTAGGAGACTAACTTTTGCTGTTGTTAACTCTGTGACTGCTGGAGTCCTAATTGGGATTCTGGCTGATCTTTGCATCATGGATTTCTTCATATTTGACCAGAGACTTAATTTTAGTGAGTATAACCTCGGAATCGCTACGCGTCCGTTACATTTTCGATGTTTCTGAACGTTGGTTTTTTAAAGGTTTTAAATTTTGATTTTATGGTGAATTTTTACTTTGGTTTGTCAATTTTAAAGTTTGACATGTGGAGTTTTTTAGAGATTTCAGCAAACTGGGATCAATTCCTATATCTTGGTATATAGTTTCAGGTTACAGTATACCTCAGATTTACCTGAGAGAACGTATATTTTGTAATGGTTTTCAGTCGACTACTTATGTCTGTGTATCAGCCTTAAGCTCAAAATTTTATCATTCAATTCAATTAGAATTTGTAATAGGTGATTTTGATTTATACTTTATTAACTATAAGACCATTCAGGCAGCCTACTAGCACCAATGTACTAAATTAACCTGTATTTATACTTACAGCCTATGGCTCAGAAGATGGCTATTAAGCCGAAACATGTCAGCCGATAAAATACAATAAAGGTCGCAAAAAATCGTGTGAGTTATTAGACTTTCCCCTCAATCATAGAAATGTTTTGTCTCCTGAATCCCAATTGATTTTCCACAGTTCATTTTTCAATATATTATACAGATTATTTCAGAACGGTGAATTTATCGTTTTGATGTGTACGCCAACGGATTTATAGTTTTCTGTGGTCATACCGGCGTAGTGTGCCGCAACAATGACGAAAATGTACGTCAAAGATTGGTGTAAGTTTCTTTTGTAATATGATTTTTGGTACTAAGATCTTTTGTTATTGATTTATGAATTTACCCCAAATATGCTTCCATTATTCATAGTTTTTGGCTAGGAGCGAAGCTTTATCTTACATATCTTGAGTTGAAGCTATTTATGGGTTTGGACCTTACCCTATATCCCAGGAAGCATGAATATATCGTTGATCTCCCAGCTAGTCGGGCGAACAATTTAAAAGGGGGAACGTTATCACAGATAACGCAGCGAACATGAATGCGGCTATACAATTATCAAATTTTGAACATTTACCGTGTATCGCTCACACCCTTAATTTAGTCGTGTGAGCAGGACTCCAGGAGTGTGGACTAGGTGAGCTGGTAAAAAAAATAAAAGCAATTGTGGAACATTTTCACAAGAGCCGATAGCTACCAACAAACTAATTGCAATACAGGAGCAGCTGAGCCCTAATCAAAAACCATTGAAGGTAAAAATGGACGTAGTGACCAGATGGAACAGAGGATTTGTTCACTTCAAGAACCTTTAGAAGCGTCTCTTGAAATCCTACACAACACGGTAGAAGATCTTTCCTCAAAACCGAAAATTCTCTGCCGACCAGCTGTAGCGGAGTCAACCCAGCGGATCTCGTTTCCATTTGCGGAAGAGGAAATCAAGATGCACCGTGACATGGGATCCAACCGAGAGCTCGATAGCGCGGGAATTGGTCCTGAACGAGTGCGAAGTGTCCGGAAAGAAACCGCTTCAGTAGCTGAAGAGATTCCCAGTTCTTATGAAGACCCCACGGATCATGGCAGACCGGAAAATACCGCAAACTCAGTGAACTGGCCCGAATGCGATGTATACCAGAAAGGGATGCCATCCCGGAGACCGACCGTAAATGGGACTACCATTGCCAGTTCTCAGTGGAACTGCCCTTCAACCCCCGTATACAAGTGGAACGCGCACTTCGCTGGATCAGGTGGCGTGAATTTCTTCCAGGAGGAAGTAGAGCAGTTGGCCGAAACTTGGAGAATATCACACCAACAGCCAATTCGAGTCAATGTTCGAACTGCTCTGGAAAAATTTTACGCACACAATTTGCTGTTGAGTGAATGATATACCGCCGTATTCACAAAGCATTGTTAAGTGTTTAAATCTCCGTTAAGTCCTAACTGAGGTCCTCAGTTAAGGATAAATTTGAATAAAAATGAATACTTTTCGATTGAGAGACTACTCACTTTTGCAAAAGAACATTTGGAATATAACGCTGGACGTACAACACTTTTTAAAATTATAAAATCAATGAATTACAAATACAAAAAAATTGGTTCAAGCACTGACGTGAAGTCAGAAGCTTTTGCGCGTAAGTTCTATTGTCCATTCTTCTGTATTGCTCACCCTTAATCGAATTTACCATGGTAAATTAACCATGGTAAATTCGAATATTTTTTAATAATTTTTTAATAATTTTCTAGCGATACGATTCTCCCAAAATTTCACAAACGTGCTTAGGTTTATATTCTACAACTATTCACCAAGTTTCAATTCGATCGGATCCATATTGGTTGAAAACAAAATTATTACTCGGAAACCACTGGGCCGATTATGCCCATTAACGAACTTGTCCGTCGTATTGAGATGCGCCACCTACCCTGAAAATTTTAAGTCGCTAGCTCTTTTCGTTCTCAAGTTATCGTGGCAACGGCCGGACGGCCGGCCGGACAGAATCAAATTTGACCTCGAATTCTTCATTGGGGAGTCGAACAGAATCGTTTGAGACCATTTTCGTAAAAAAATTACAGACATTTGGGCAAAATGATAACGCGATGTTCCCCATAACATACGCGCAAAAAGGGTAAATGAACGCAATATTTTGTGTGAACAAAAACATGTTGTTGGAGCGAAAATTATTTTCCTGCGAAAATTTCTACAGTATAAATGCTTGGATGAAAATATCAGATTTGTGTTTCTAGATGAAACTTGGATTTACCAAAACGGTTCTTCAGTTCGTCGATGGACACATGAGTCTGTTATGATGCTTTTTCCAGCAAAAAAAGTGAGATGCAGGATTGGTTGATTTTAAACATAAATTCCACTAAGAAACAACTTTGGAATTTGATATTACCTCTTCGAACTGACAGACAGAGACGATATGTAGTTGATGACCTTTTGTAGGAGCATGGACGTGAGGTTCGTACCCAACTAGCAATTTTATATTTTATAATAGTTGTGGAAACGTTTTCAACCAAAATCTTATAAAACATTCTTAGTCGCTGAATTGTTTTCAATACGTCTATACAACATATATAAACCCAAAATTGGCACATTTTATAAAATAATTTTTCATTCGAAACATTTTATAAAGCTCTTCATAAACAGTACAAGACTATTTCATAAACATTCTGGCGCCATCTAAAAAACTGTTTTATAATAGCTTTATAAGGTTTTTCATATGAAAGTTGTGAAAGAAAAATGTTACATAGAATGATATCTATAAAATTAATAGATTTTCCGCCCTATTCACAAAGCATTCAATCTCCGTTAAGTCCTAACTGGCGTTCTCAGTTAAGGATAAATAAGAATCGCAACCTCAGTTAACGTATGTAACGGTGCTTAAACAGGCCTGTTTCACGTTAATTTTCACTTAAACTTAGTTTGCGATTCTTATTTATCCTTAACTGAGGACCTCAGTTAGGACTTAACAGAGATTCAAACACTCAACAATGCCTTGTGAATACGGCGGTTTAAGTTGCTAATGGTAATCCTGAATTATAACAACACAGAGAATATAGATGTCATATATGTGTCATTATTGTTAACACGAAGCCACTTTATTTATATATACTTCTGCACTTACAGACATATTGTTGGATACACACAACGAAATTCTCAATGCAAATGAAATTTCTTCGTGAAATGAAGCACTAAAATGACATATTTTAAAAGCGCCCCCTTGTTTCGAATGTTTCACATAGAAAAATTGAACAAAACAAAAGTGTCGCTTGTCAATCTAATCCTTTGTACGAAAATGCATTCCAATTTGTTCTACAGATTATTTTTGAGTCATTTTATATTCTGGATGGTTAAAATATCTACACATTGGTGATTTTTAGTGTGTTTAAAACACTCCCCACTCTGGGGGCCGGTTTCTCAATTGCGAGTTAACCCGACGTTGCGGGTAACCTGAGTGTTACGCATTCATGAATATCGCTAAATACATGCGTCAACTCGCAACCTCGAGTTAACTCGCAATTGAGAAACCGGCCCTGAGCCATCACAAATGACGCCATGTGTAATGCCGTTCTCTTATAAAATTTGCAGTTTAACGCCCCCTAAACGATTTTCAAAATATTATGTTTATATAATCTACATGATGTTGATATACCACAGTTTCAATTTTGGCACTGGCAAATGAGTATTTTTCGAGAAAATTCAAAATGAAAGTTTCACGCAAACCATCATTTAAAGCATATCTTACCCTAATGCGAACCTGATATCACAAGCCGATTGAAACCGAGAAATTGCATTGCCTTTTGTTAAGAATGATTTGGAATTGATGAAGGGTGGAGTTCCTAAACTTTGTTTTGTTGGAGAAACTATTGAGGATTGAATGTAATATGCAGTTTGGAAATTGAAAATTAGAATTGTAAAATATCTAGGAACAGCTTAGAAATATCAAAATTATAGTTGTTATGTTGATAGATTTATTGAAAATATAAAATTATGAAGTAGTTTATGGAAGAGAAACCGAGGTAACGGAGAAATAAATGAAATTATCGAGTTTGAAATAAGTCAGAGTGCACAAAAGAAGAATATTAAAGGCTCCTAAAGAAATATAGAGTTGAAATTGGTATCAAGTTAAAGAGGATATTATTCCAGACAAAACAATACAAGGAGAAACAAGTTATATAGAGATATCTCAGTTTTTTGAAAGGGAGAAGATTTTGAGACAGAAATCGAAGGAGGATACAACGATTTTATTAGAATAAAGGGAGATAATAAGAGAGAAAACGCAAGAAAGAAATTGAAGGTGGATTCAAGGAAAATATTAGGTTAGTTAAAGATACTAGAATCATATTAGGTTCAATATATATATATATATATATATATATACATGGTCTTTCACGAGGAACCTCACCCATATTTATACGGGAAACTACTGAACGTAAATTCATGAAATTCAGCACTTATAAGTACTTCACGATGCTGATGAAATCTAAAATATTTTCAAGGCATGAGCACCTCCGGTTTTTCCGGAAATGACGTCAACTTCCGTTTTTCAAATTAGAACACCATATTTTCATTGCTGAAATAGATTCCTTAGAAAATTTCAAGTTATTTTGATGTAACATTTTTCAGTTTTGGTTGGAAAATTCTCTCTGAGCGGGAAAATTCGAAAAAAAATCGAAAATAGAGCTCCGCTGAAACAAGAATAACTTCGAGGTTTTTGGATGGAAAATTTTCATTTTTGGGATTTTTCAAGATGTAAGATTGATGTATCCACTTTAAGAATCGAAATCGCGATTCATGATACAGGGGGTGAAAAAATCGCTTTCAAAGTTAGGGATGACAAAATCGTGAAAAATCAATTTTTTCAAATTAGAACCCCATTTTTTTATGGCAGATATTGAATCTACGTTAAAAAATAATGTGAGTGTATGCATCACACCCTTGCCCTAAAGTGGATATTTTCTGAGTTATTCACAAAAAACTGTTTTTCGTCTTGAATTTTCAGCTATTTCTTTTCCCTTCACGCCAAAAAGATGAAATTTTCAGGAACTGTTACTTAAACCATGTTTTAGATTTTACTACCCTAATATGCAAGAGAAAAAAGTTACAGGTTGTTCCTAAATAGATGGCGAATTTGATTCGAATTTGTATCGGAAACCTCTTTATTTCAACTAATCGGCCATCGGTTTTCTCTCCAGTGATAAATAAATAATTCCTTATGAACCATATGCAAAAACTTACCATTACATTCTTTTTTTTTAATGATAGATATCATTAATTACATCTGCCAAATTCAGTAGCATTTTGTGTTTACTATTAATTTGGTGATAATTCGTATTAAGTTATAAAATCGATCACTATGCCTAATTTTATCAATGAAGATTATTTAAATCTCATTCTACTTCATGGAGAATGTAATAAAGTTGTAGATAGAACGATTCGACTGTTCATTGAGAGGTTTCCTGACCGACCCAGACCAACGAGAGATACCATTAACAGAACCATGACAAACTTGAGAAATGTCGGATCTTTCGTTAAGAAAACTATACACAGAGAAAAAAGTGTAGTAGAAGATGAGAACAACGAAATTACAGTTCTTGCATATTTTCGTGTGAATCCTCAAAATTCTCTCAAAGATGCCGAGATTGATCTGGGATTATCTCAATCGAGTGTTTGGAGAATATTAAAAAAACATAAAATGCACCCATATAAATTCAATAGGGTACAGCATTTGAAGGAAACTGATTTCGTCAGGAGAACAGAGTTTTGCGAAGCTATGATGATTCGATTTCAATGTTTTTTGCGCCATAAAAAATAATGCAATTCTCGATGTTCACATTTATGATGGGACTTTAACTGGTAAGATAGAACACTACACATGTTTGCATTATTTAAAGAATGTTCTCCCTTAGGAGATAGATATTCTGACATATTGACTCAAATAATTGAGCCGCTAGTATAGAACCATAATGACTTATGGTATCAACAAGATGGCGCGCCTCCACACAATTCACTCAATGTGTCAAATATCCTCTACAGGCTATTTGAAGATCGATGGTTGGCGAACAATGGTCCACATCTTTGGCCACCACGTTCTCCCGATTTAACTCCTTTAGACTATTATGTTTGGGTTAGGATAAAAAATATTGTCTACTCAACTCCCCTGACTGATAAAGAGGACTGCATAGAACGATGTAGAAATGCGTTCAGGTTTGTTCAGATTTTTAGATTCATAGTTTTGAAACTCAATTTGGTTTTTAAACACTTTTGCAGATCTCTTCCTCCCGATGAAATAAGAAGAGCAACGCACGAAGCATTCCTGAGACGTATAAATAAATGTCTAGAAATTAACGGTCAAAACTTTGAGCATCTTCTCTAGTTATAACTGCGAGAGTTTGCCATGGTTCTCCTAATAGTAACTCGAAGTCGGTTTCAAGAAGGGTTAAAAATCAACAGCATGGTTCAAATAACAGTTCCCGAAAATTTCATCTTTTTGGCGTGAAGGGAAAAGAAATAGCTGAAAATTCAAGACGAAAAACAGTTTTTTGTGAATAACTCAGTAATATCCATTTTAGGGCAAGGGTGTGATGCATACACTCACATTATTTTTTAACGTAGATTCAATATCTGCCATAAATAATAGTTTATTTATGAAGATTAAATGAGCAATCATGAGAATGAGAACTGCACCACATTTTCAAATTTTTTTTTTTACACTTTGCGGTAATCCGGTCAATACAAAACTTCACATGCGTATAAAGGTCATGATTCTACAATTTGGTGCTAAATTTCAGATAGATCGAATGATCGGTTTCGGAAATATTCATAAAAAATATTTTTACTAAAATCGGCCATAACTCCGAAACCCCTTGATGGTTTTCGCCCATTAACGAACTTGTCCGAGATATTTGTATATATTGTACGCAACACGCCCGAAAAAGGTTTTTTTGGACTCATAGACTTCTAGGACTCGCTTACGCTCGTCCTAGAATTTTGTCTATTCGTCCAAAAAAACCCTATTTTCCGGACTTGTTACGTAAATTACTATTTCACGATTTTGTCATCCCTAACTTTGAAAGCGATTTTTTCACCCCCTGTATCATGAATCGCGATTTCGATTTTTAAAGTGGATACATCAATCTTACATCTTGAAAAATCCCAAAAATGAAAATTTTCCATCCAAAAACCTCGAAGTTATTCTTGTTTCAGCGGAGCTCTATTTTCGATTTTTTTTTCGAATTTTCCCGCTCAGAGAGAATTTTCCAACCAAAACTGAAAAATGTTACATCAAAATAACTTGAAATTTTCTAAGGAATCTATTGCTGCAATAAAAAAATGGTGTTCTAATTTGAAAAACGGAAGTTGACGTCATTTCCGGAAAAACCGGAGGTGCTCATGCCTTGAAAATATTTTAGATTTCATCAGCATCGTGAAATACTTATAAGTGCTGAATTTCATGAAAATACGTTCAGTAGTTTCCCGTATAAATATGGGTGAGGTTCCTCGTGAAATACCCTGTATATACATGCTAAATATATCCAAATGAGCTTTTGTGGCAACCGGTTTTGTCCATTTATCTGTATTATGATAGACACTAAGAAACGTAAGCCCAAACTGGCAGCCATGTTAGTTTTAACTGTTTCCAGGCCCGGCTTTAGAGACGCATTTCGCTTTTCATTATTTCGTAAAAAAATTGTATGTTGAAGTGAATTTTGATGATTTTTAATAGTGGCAAAATAGTCCATTTGCTGGAATCTAAACGGGAGGGGAAGTGAACGGGAGTGCTGGGAGGGGTATTATATTCAATACGATGAATTTTTTTCTCATTTTATTAGCCAAAAATTTGAAAATTCTAAGCTATCCTATTGAATTTATTACCCCACCCAGCACCCCAATTCACTCCCCATCCCGTTAGATTGCTCCAAAATAACTGATTTGCCACTATTGAAAATGATCAAAAATCACTGTACAATGCATATTTTCTTCGAAAAACTCAAAAAAGTCGAAATTTACGAGGGGGCGGTAAACTGCAAATTAACCTGATTTTGCATCAGTTGTAAGCATTTAGTGGTAATTTAGCTACTTTACAACTACTATAAAACATGTTATTATGTTCTACCTCGTGTAAGTCAACATAACCTGCAAAATCAGTGAAACAGTTTACGTTTTCCTGTGGAATATCTGATAAATACATATTTTTGCAAGGACATTCAAAAGAAGATATAACAGGTAATCTGATGAATCTTATTAATAAGTAGATATTTTAAACACAAACAAGATTGTGGTGATAATTATGCACCTACAGAAAATTGTCTTCAGCAGTAGCATATAGCTGTATATATAATTCCAAACTAAAAAACAACGATATGTTATTATTGTACCTTGATTAACTGCGAAGTAAAAAAGTTATGGATAGATAAGGCATTTGTGCTTTTAGGTAGAAAACTGATATGCATTTCCTTCATTTCATTCATGGTAATCATAACTTTTTTAGAAACGTTCAAGATCGTGCAGACAGTTGAGAAAGGAATAAAACACTTTTAGTGTGTGAACAGAATGATCAGCTGCTTTTGGATGATATTGTCATGGAAATTGAATACTACAAAATAGTTATGAAGTGGTTACCGAAACGACAATTTACTTCTGGAAGCAAAATTGTAACTAAAAGCACTTCTATATAACTGTTTTATGAGGTTATACGAAACATCTTTGAAATAGTTCTTTAATATATTTAAAATACAATTATAAATATTCCCAGAATTAATAAAGAAACCATTAAAAAGCAATTCAGTTTTATAAGTAGAATTGTTTTATAAGTTAGTTATAAACCTCTTAACAAATGGTTAAGTAGCAGTTTTATAATATATTTCATAATTCTGCTGTATAGACGTTTTCAGGATAAATTTATAAAGTATTTCGATTATCCACAACAGAATGATGTTTATGTAGCTTTAATATAAGGAATTGATATTTCGGAAGCACTAAAATGATACTTATGAAATATATTAGTCGCGAATCATTGGAGATATAAGACAACTTTGCTGGTTGGGTAGATTACCCCCCTAACATTGTCAGTATAATCCTATTTTATTTATATTGGGCGTTTTGAAGGAATTTTTATACCACCACCTATATATGTTTATGATGTGTCTAACTATAAGGATTTGATAGCAAGCTTAACAACAGCGACCCCTCCTGAATCATATGTCGTTAAAACCATGGCAAACAATATAATGAAAGTCAACCCAGTCAATTCGGAAACGTATCAGAAATTAAAACATCACCTAAGATCTAAAAAAATCCTACATCAAATGTACTGGTTATTGAACAAAAGATCCCTCGGAATTAAAATGACAATCTTTAAATGTATCCTTGAACCAGTATGGAAATAGGGAATAGAACTATGGGGATGTTTTAAGCCGCCCCACAAAGAATATTCGAGTCATTCCAATCAAAAACACTCCCTATGATAGCAAGAGCACCTTGGCATGCTTACAAAATGATCTGCGAATAAAATCTATAACAGATAAAATAAAGCCAAGAATCAAGTACCGACCGAAAGACTACGACCAGTCAGAGAAACAACGAGGATACGGCAGGTGAGTTATACTTACGCTATTGGCATGTAAAAAATCAATGCAGAAGAACCTATAGGTGTATAACTTGTGGGAGTTCACAATAACTTGAATCACCATGTAATGATTGCCCTAGTTGCGTATTTTGTCATTCCTCCCATTTATCAAATGATAAGAATTGAAGTGAATATACATAACGTAGGATGCGTGAAATCATAGCTATACATAATCTATCATTATATTTGCCTTCTAGATTGCGAGGTATGCTTATTGAGGTGTGTGGTGTTTGTAAAGGCTGCTTATACAGGTATGGTAAAAAGGGTCGGAAAGATAGGAAATTGAACGTAATCTGGACGATGGCCAGGATCCAGTGGAGCAGTGGAACAGTTAAAACTTCAGCGCGATGCGATAACGAATAAACGACTGTTCTCTCTCTTTAGCTCAAGTGGTGGGGATGCTACACTACGATACGATTCTCGGGTATCCAGGACTCCAGGACACGATCTATCTTTTTATCTGCCGGCGCTGATCAGTCGCACTCTAAACTTGGGATGCGCAAGACCATATTGGTTGAGAATAAAATAGATTCCTCTTGAAGCAATGTTTAGTGTAGAAGAAAAAATACAAATTATAGAATGGTACTCTGCTGGTTAATCAATTGGAGACACAATACATTTATTTATTGTTGCCTTTGAAGATAGGCCGATACCTTCAAGTTCGGCTATTTCCAAAATAATCAAAAAATTTGAGAACATGCAGGTAGATCAGGGTTAATAAACCAGCAAATACCATATGTGAAAATCGTCTTAAGAATGAGGTAGATGTGTTTGCTGCTGTTGAAACCAGTGCACCTTGTTCGAGTAACAAAATTGCCGAATAAGTCGATATTAGCGATAGAACTGTTCGGAATATTTTGAAAAGGAATGGTTCCGCTGCTACAAGGTTAAAACAAGTCAGCAAATTTTTCCAGAAGACCATATCAGACGAATGGAATTTTGTGAAACCATGATGCAAAAAGAGAATGAAATTAGTTCTTTCCTAAGCAATATCTTATTCAATGATGAGTCATAAATCACAACACTAACGGGGAGATAGGGTTTTTTTGCTGAAGTTTTTTCCCTACGCTCTAGTATCATATGTTGAGTGTAACGCTAAAATTAGTAAAAGAAAGAATGACAGTTTAGTTGGTTGTATTTCTATGATTGTATATGTGTCTGTGATATAGCAGATGAACATACAATAATATAGAAGAGAAGTGTGCTAAAGTAAAGTAGTTGTATGGAGGTTAATGAAATAAAACGTGTTAAAAACTAAAGTATTATTATTAAATATTCCACAAGGTACGAAAATATCACTGCGAGAAACTCAAATAAGAACATTAAAAACAAATAATAACAAAATCATATATCAAATTATATGGTACCCGTTACACTAGCCTCTGCACACTTTTTTCATACACATGCTTTATTGTTAGATAAAAAACAAATTGTAATGCTCAAGTTCAAAAGAATATATACAGGGTGACTGGTGACGTAAGGGACAACGGCTAAGTGGAGATAGAGGACCTCAAACTGAATGAGAATTTGGGTTTCAAATGACCCATAAGAGTATTCGTTTCGGAGATATAGGGTGATTTATGAAAAAATGCTAAATCTATGAACTCCCATATCTTCGTTAATATGATATGTTTTTCGCTGATATTTTACATGTTTGTTCATACAGGCATTATCTGTCAGCATAAGAAAAAAAAATTGAAAAAATTGCTGGCCCGTACTCAAAATTTGCAATTTACATGTCAAGTGAGAAATATCACACGGTATATGAGATAAAATAAAATCAAATAGAAATTTGGAAAGAGGGAAAAAAAACTGATGAAATATCTGTTTTTTGTTTGAATGGCACAAATTTTTTTTCGTTTTTATGATATGTTGAAGTAAGAATATTACAATATTTTTATATTCCCATCACGAAAAATAATATTCTTGATAAAACAAAAACAATAATAGTTGATATTCAGGAAGGGGTTACATCTCACGGCGCCCTCAAGGTCTATTTTTGCCCTCTTTGAAAGCCGGACGGGCCTACGGCCACACACTGTACACTATACAGCCAACCGGAGCGTGTATGGCTGGCATAACAGAGCTGTTCTCACCACGCCCTGCACATGTCGCCAAAGATAAATAAAATGCAGACAACTACATAGAGTAGGCATGTTTCAAAAAATTGGTTCAAGCCCTGTGGACAGGAGCTATTGGGCGCATGTTCATCTTCCTTGTGGCCCGTACTGACCAGTAAAGAAAAAAAGCAGTATCATGTTGAATACCTTAATATTATTGGTTATTATATAATAATCGATGAAAATACTGAGAGAGACCCAGGAAATTTGACACATTTTGTCTTATATCTCCAGAAATTGAAATCGTATAGAGCCAAAATTTTGCACAATGTTGCAAAATACTACAATTGACGTTAGTACAAGTTTTTGTTGCAATCTGATGAATAGTTCACGTTAAAAATTTTTTTTTTCGAAAAAATTTAAAGAAATATTTTTTTAAAAATTACCAACATTTCGATCATAACAGAATTTTGCCAAAAGTTGCGCGTTTATATCCTCAAACTGACTACCAAGTTTCGATTCAACATCTTCTTTAGTTCCTGAAATATCAGGGAAATAACCTCAAAATTTTAAATGTCTATAACTCCTAAACCGTCCGGCCGATTTTGCCCGTTAACGAACTTAACCGTCGCATTTTGATCAGAAACCTACCCTGAAAGTTTGAAGTCGATAGGACCTTCGGTGCTCCTGTTATCGTGCCTACGGCCGGAAGGCCGGCCGTCCGGCCGGCCGGCAGGCCGGACGGCACCCAAAAATCTGACACCGGATTCGTGATCAGGGAGTCCGAATTAGTCTATTAGCCAATTTTCAGCTCGAAATTCGAAAATTACAGACATTTGGACGAAATGATAGGACGAAGCCCAAAAATAACGTTTATATTTATACATTACCTAATTGTTTATGAATTGTTAGAAACAGTTTTGAAAGTCTATCAATTAAAAAATGCCTTCAGTATTTACAAATGAAGAATACGTGGATATGATGCTTGTATACGGATTCTGTAATATGAATGGAAGAGCTGCTGAAAGAGAGTACCGCAGGCGTTTTCCAAATCGTCGTGTGCCAAGTCACAAGATTTTCCAAAATCTTGTCTTTTTTGCCAGAAGAAATGGAAAATTTCCAAATATGACAGTTCCTGAGAGGCCACAGCAGATCAGAAGACGTGTAGTCGACAATATTGTTAATACAATAAATGAAAATCCTAATGCGAGTACTCGACGAGTGGCACATGGATTAGGCTTATCTCAATGGTCTGTGTGGAATACGATGAAGAAAGAAAAATACCATCCTTTCCAGTCGCAATTAGTACAGCACTTAGAACCGGGAGATGAAGAACATCGACTTGTTTTTTGTAGATGGGTAGTGAGCCATAGAAGAGATCTTCAGCGTATCCTCTTCACAGATGAATCTCAATTCACCCGAGATGGAATAAATAATTTGAGAAACAACCACATTTTGTCCCGAAATAATCCTCATCTCAAAAGAGAAAGAAACAATCAAAGACGTTTTAGTGTCCACGTTTGGTGTGGCATTTATAATGGACATTTGATCGGTCCACATTTCTTTGAATCAAGAATAACTGGGGCTGTTTATTTGGATTTCTTGCAGAATGTTTTACCTCATCTTTTAGAAAATATTAATCAGAGAGGTATGATTTTTCAACATAATGGTGCACCTCCTCATTTTGCAAATGAAGTAAAGAATTTTCTGAATAGGGAGTTTCCTGACAGGCGGATTGGTCGGGGAGGTTCTAGGAATTAGCCTGCTAGATCACCCGATCTAACTCCTCTGGATTATTGCCTATGGTGTCATCTTAAGGATACGGTGTATAAAGAAACAATAACAAGCCGTGAACATTTGAAGAGCAGAATAACTGAAGCATGCGAAGAGCTAAAACAAATATTACTCTGATTAAAAAAGCTGTGCTTCATTTGTTCAAGAGAGCCAATAAATGTATGGAGGTGAACGGCTCTCATTTCGAACATTTGCTTACATGATTTTTTTATGAATTATATTTGCGACTTTTTCTATTTTTGTGTTTGAGTATCCAACTCTTTCATCACCCCATCTACAACAAATTTTATTTTGAAATTTTATATGGCATCGAAATATTAATTGATAAAAATAGATTTCAAGATTTGAAGGAATATTTTGAAGCCAGGCTCATTCTAGCGCCTCGAATACAAGGTTTTTTCTATCAGTAGTACTAATTTTCATGATATGACTACAAAAATATTGTAATATTCTTACTTCAACATATCATAAAAACGAAAAAAAATTTGTGCCATTCAAACAAAAAACAGATATTTCATCAGTTTTTTTCCCTCTTTCCAAATTTCTATTTGATTTTATTTTATCTCATATACCGTGTGATATTTCTCACTTGACATGTAAATTGAAATTTTTGAGTACGGGCCAGCAATTTTTTCAATTTTTTTTTCTTATGCTGACAGAGAATGCCTGTATGAACAAACATGTAAAATATCAGCGAAAAACATATCATATTAACGAAGATATGGGAGTTCATAGATTTAGCATTTTTTCATAAATCACCCTATATCTCCGAAACGAATACCCTTATGGGTCATTCGAAACCCAAATTCTCATTCAGTTTGAGGTCCTCTATCTCCACTTAGCCGTTGTCCCTTACGTCACCAGTCACCCTGTATATCGTTTTCCTTGAATACAAGCATAACCCATCAGTAATAAGATATTGGTCTAGGAAGAATAAGCATCTAAGTATTCCTGTGCGTACCCAATATCCTCAAAAACTTAATGTTTGGACAGGAACACTGGGGAATTACGTCATAGGGCCATTTTTCATCGATGGTAACCTAAACGCTGGCAAATATCTGGGGCTTTTAAAGAATCAAATTGTTCCGACAGTTCTACAGCTACGAATCAATTTCGATGATGTCTGGTTCCAACAGGATGGTTGTCCAAGTCACAACGCAAGAGAAGTAACACAATATCTCTGGACGACTTTTTCGGACCGTGTCATTTCTAGAAATGGCACGATCAAATGACCCCCCAAATCACCAGATGTATCTCCCAATGATTTTTTCTTTGGTGATATCTGAAAAATATGATTTATGGGCATGAAATTGATAGAGCGACAAATATCAATGAATTAAGGTCCAAAATAATCCAACTTTGTGCCAAAATAGCAACTACGCCGAATCTGCTCAAAGATATGAGATTATCTCTTTATAATAGATTTGGCTACTGTTTGGCTCAACATGATGGATTATTTAAACATTTAATTCAAATTTGTCGACCTTCGATTTTTTAGAATTTGTTTTTATTTTCCTATTTCATACTTTCGTAGAATCTATTTTATTTTCATACCAGTTATGGCGAAAAAGATCCAAGTACTCATTTTCTCCGAGGAAATTAATTATCATTCATTGTGGCAAATAAGTTTCTCACATACAATGGAATAAAATTGTCGTATTTATGTTCAACCGATATGGTATAACGGATCTCACGTTTGGAGTGCTACTGAACGGCAGACTGCAGACCGAGATCCCCGAGAATCGTATCGTAGCATCCCCACCCGAGACCAACTGAGCCACATAGTCACACCGCGCTCAATTTGTGACTGTTCCACTGCTCCACTGAACCGTAAACATCGTCTTGATTAACGTTGAATTTCCTATCTTTCTGACTGTTTTAACTATACCTGTATGTGCCACCGGATATTAGATTACTGCCTAATCAGTTGAATGAAATTGTCTCTATGATATCCCTCTCTTTGGTCCTTATAGGTGATGTTAATGCTCAGAATCTCAATGGGACATCAGTACTTATAATGGGAACTCAGTTGAACTTTTTTGCAGGATACTGACTGTGTTCTTCCGAATAATGCTACTCCCACCCGACCGAAAAATTGAAATCAAAGTGCTCCAGACCTGGCCTTTTGCTCCCTTAAGCGCTGTTCTGTGATTGGTGGGTTGTCCCTGATTGTGGACAAAGCGATCACTTCCCTACTATGGTGGATGGAAAATGGAAAATTGCGGTAGTTTTCATTTGAATGATACTTATATGTTTTCTGTAGGAATTTGTGATTAACCTAGTTTTGATATTTTTCCTGCATTTTCAAGCAAATGTTGCTAAGTAATGGGCATAATTCTTCCTAAATTGCTGGATGATTCAAGATACGGTTTCTGAAAAGACATTCATAGAGAATATAACCAAAAATTTTATAAAAATATATTGCAAGTGTGATTTGGGAGGGTCAGTATAATCCTAATCATGTTAATCGCAAAGCAGATTGACTTTTTACACTTTTTCTTTCATTGTTAAGTCAATCTGCTTTTGCGCGCGTGCGATTAACATGATTAGGATTATACTGACCCTCCCAAATCTTCTAGGAGCTTGTGCGACTAAGGAGAGTCACTTGTGTTCTTTTCCAACTTTGTTAATCTATCCTGATGGCAGCTTAGATACAGCACTCTTAATTTTTGAACCGACAGTGAATGGTGTCCACTATCCTTTGGGTAGATCTTCGGCTCGCTCTAACTACTGAGCTTGAAGTACTCATCATTCAATTCAAATTAGCCACCGTGAACACGCGCGCCAAAGAGTACTGACTACACGTCAGTGCTTTTTTTTTTTTTTCAAGTTCCTTTAACAAATATAGCTATCAATACAGTTTGGCTGTTAGCTCTACCGTAGATCGAAAAAAAATGCGGTTGTGGGACCTCCGTTTGGAACGCAATTGCCTCTTCTCCAAATCCGAACGTATTTCAATATAGATCTACCGAATATAGTTATTTATAAATTCGCCTCAGGGCCACCATACATACATTTCAACTCGGAAACAACGCTATTTCCCCCAAACTGACTTGTGTCCGTGCACTGAATTGACATGAATATTCTTTTAAAACCTCACAATATCGGTTCATTGCTTCCAACATAACCCAAACAACCCAAAACCATTCACTTCTCATCTGCTCAAGCGCAATATACTCGTGCCTGCAAGTCCTCCCAAAATTACACACCTCACAAAAAACTCCGATTCTCCAACACTAGTGGTTCAGGAGATATCGCTTCTTGAATCCACGCATGCGCAGACCCTCACCAGGAGATTCTATAGAGGAATAGCATCCGCCAACCCAAAATCCCAATCCTCTCTGACGAAAGCACCAGCAGTTAAATCACTGATGGTCTGCTCATGCGCATAACGAAAAATGCCCGTAAGGGGTTACATCAATTTCGAAATTAGCCCCAGGGCCACGATACGGACACTTTAACTCGGAAACAACGCTACATCCCCCAATCTGACTTGTCCTTGCACTGAATTGCCATGAATATTCTTTTAAAACCTCACAATATCGGGTCAGCACTCCCAACATAACCCATACAACCCAAAAACAGTCACTTCTCTTCTGCGCATGCGCAATCTACTTGCGGCTGAAAATCCTCCCAAAATCACACACCATACAGAAAACTCCGATTCTCCAACACTAGTGGTTCAGGAGATATCGCCTCTTGAATCCACGCATGCGCAGACCCTCCCCAGGGGATTCTGTAGAGGAATAGCATCCGCCACCCCAAAACCCCAATCCTCTCTTACGAAAACTTCAGCAGTTAAATCACTGATGGTCTGCTCATGCGCATAACGAAAACTGCCCGTAAGGAGTAACATCAATTTCAAAATTGGCCCCAGGGCCACGGTATGCACACTTCAACTCGGAAACAACGGTATTTCCCCCAAACTGACTAGTGTCCGAGCACTGAATTGCTATGAATATTCTTTTAAAACCTCACAATATCGAATCAGCACTCCCAACATAACCCATCCAACCCAAAAACAGACACTTCTCTTCTGCGCATGCGCAATCTACTCGCGGCTAAAAGTCCTTTCAAAATAACACACCTTACAAAAAACTCCGATTCTCCAACACCAGTGGTTCGGAAGATATCACATCTTTAATCTACGCATGCGCAGACCCTCATCAAGGGTCTGGATTCTATGGAGGAATAGCATCCGCCACCCCAAAACCCCAATCCTCTCTGACGAAAACTACAGCAGTTAAATGACTTCTCATCTGCGCATGCGCACAACGAAAAATGTCCGGAAAGGGCAGCATGAACCTCAAAAAAATAGGTTTCGCCATTTTAAGCAAAGTATTTCGCAAAATAGTAGTAATTTTTTTATTTTTTTCATGTCACGTGATCTTCACGAAATTTTGCAAAAGTGTTTGCATTGGTCTTTTGCATCTAACTACTGAGTTTCAATTTAATCAGATCAGTATTTTTCGAGTTATCCTGAAAACAAAATTTTAAAATTTTTGAAATTTTTTTTTGCTACTTTAGGGCCGTCCGATCAAAACAAAACTTCGCTGGCATATAAAGGTCATGATTCTACAATTGGCTGCCAAATTTCAGAAAGATCGAGTGATTGGTTCCGGAAATATTCATTAAAAACGTTTTGACTAAAAACGGACTTAACTCCGAAACCGCTCGGTGGATTTCGCCCGTTAACGAACTTGTCCGAGATATTTACGCTACAAAGCTACCCTGCAAATTTCAACGCTCTAAGTCGTTCCGTTCGAGAGTTATCGTGCTAACGGCCGGCCGGACCGGACGGAATGAATTGAATTTGACCTCGGATTCTTCATCAGGAAGTCGAACCTAATCGTTTGAGACCATTTTCGAAAAAAAATTCGAAAAATACAGACATTGTGACGAAATGATAGCACGCTGTTCCTTGCGGAACACGCGCGCAAAAATATAAAACATAAATGCTGTGATCTGTAAAATAGCCTGATAATATTGAAAATTATTACCTTAGTATTCTTTTCTTTTTCTGATACATCTTGTAAGACTGATTTCTGTGATTAAATGTACTATATGTCTCAAATTGTTTTTTAACCAACACAAACATTTCACCTATAGTTATAATTATCAACGAATGAATCATTTATGTTTCCTCGGAATTTCACTCAGAAATCGAAACATACAACATCCTATATAACAGATGCTGTTCAACCCAATATGGCGTGGTAATCTGGTAATACAGAATGAAAAAATCATCACTCAAAGTTTATGATTATTTTCAATTTTTTTGGGAGAAAACTTCGAATCACACACCAAAATACAGACAACCCCTCCTATCCACCTTCGGTTTTTAGGAGTTTAAAAAAAAATTTTATACCAAGAAATCACTACAATGACGGGAAGACAGGGTCTTTTTGCTGTTGTTTTTCCCCAGTTCTTGTATCATACGCCGAATTGTATGGCACCCCGTTACACTAACCTCTGCTTACACTTTTTTAACTAAAACACATGCTATATTGTTTGATACAAGATAGAGTGAGTCCCAGTTCAGAAAAAAATATATATATATAATAAAATAATAATATAAGGAAAGGAAGTAATCGCCAAGATTTATTTATTGACACTTAAAATTCACCGCGCACCCTTATCCTGAATTTTAAGTTTCAGTAGCCCGATAACATTTGGAGTTCCACAAGGAAGTGTTTTAGGCCCCCTACTGTATCTGTTATACACAGCAGATCTTCCTTCCAATCCACGCACGATAATGGATACATTTGCAGACGACACCGCTATTTTAGCTAGCCACTAGGACCCAGTAGAAGCTTCGCACTTGTTACAGAACCATCTGATTCAAATACATGGTTGCAAAAATGGAGAATCAAGATCAACGAGACTAAATCTGTACAAGTCAACTTCACATTGCGAAAGGGAGAATGTCCGCCAGTACACATTAATCAAGTCCGAATACCTGTAGCTCCAACAGTTAAAGACCTGAGCATACACATTGACAAAAAACTAACATGGAAAAAACATGTCATGAAGAAGCGGACACAAATTGATCTAAAAGTTAAATAATTGCACTGACTCCTTGGTAGGAAATCAAAATTAAAAAATGTGGGAAGGCCCTGTGGACAGGAGCTTTGGCGCTGTTGTTTAGACTTTGAAAAGTTATATCTCCGAAAGTATTGGTTTCTTAAAGTT
This sequence comes from Halyzia sedecimguttata, assembly GCA_937662695.2. Lineage (NCBI taxonomy): Eukaryota > Metazoa > Arthropoda > Insecta > Coleoptera > Coccinellidae > Halyzia > Halyzia sedecimguttata. The sequence goes on from OW569417.2 coordinate 78,332,090, forward strand.
GGGAATGATATCAATGGAATCTTATGAACTGCATCATAAAATAAAATAAATTAAATGATAATCCATTGATATCATTCCCAACTCGGAGAAACCAATACTTTCGGAGTTATGATTTGTCAATGTTTGAACAAGAGCGCCGAAGCTCCTATCCACAGGGCTTTCCCACTTCTTCAATTTGGCTTCTGTGCCTCAATTCTCAAGAATTTTCGTAATTAAATTCAAAACGTAGGTCTATGACTCATCTCATGTAGGATTTATATACATCAGGAAATTATAATTAGAGTTTTGTATGAAATCATATAAAAGTGAGGATAATTATTGAAATTTTGAAAAATCATACCTCCGCAAGTATTAGTTTGTTAGAGTTAAGAATGACATCAGAAGATTCTTATGATGAAACTGCATCTTAAAAAAAATTAAATTTGAAATTTGTAATGTAGAAAAATTTTTGTTTTGTTACTCCGAAACCACTTGGCCGATTTTGCCCAATAACGAACTAAACCGAGATATGTATCTCCTAAACCTACTCTGAAAATTTCAACTGTCTAGCTCATTCCGTTCGAGAGTTATCGTGTTAACGGCCGGACAGAATCGATTTTGACCATGGATTCTTGATCAGTGATGTCACATACCATCTTAATAATTAGACGTTGTGTTGTAAACTGAAGATTTATTCAATATGTGAAATACATAAAAAACAATGCGTTCGATCGACTCTGGCTTATCTGTAGTTCAGTGGCGTCGACGTGAATACATAACATCTCTTTTCCTTTAAAAAGAAATTATAATAATTATTAAAACTATTAGGTGTACATTAATCTTTCAGGTTTTCTGATTATTCTACCAGATGATGTCTGTCATAGTTCAAATTTGTTTCATTCAAAGGCTCTTTGGAAACATTCGTATTTTTAACTGTTTGCTCGGAGGGAGTCTTTAAATTCGTATTATTTACAGCTTGATTTTCATAGTCGTCCGGCAGCACTTCTATAAATCTGCGATTTCTAGTTAAATGGGAACCATCATCGGTTTCAACTACATAAGAACGTTCTCTCGGTTTATTTTTAATTTTGCCGAACGACCACGAAGATCCTAAATTTCTTAGGTATCTTACTTTGCTATTTACAGGTATAGATTCTTGTTTTCGACTATTTTTATTGTATTCATGTTTTTGTTTTTCCCTCATTTTTTCCAATTTTTTATCATAAAAATCAAAATCAATTTTAAGAGGTTTTAATTCTCTACTAGAGCTAGGCAGAATATCTCTGAGATTTCGTGACATCATCAAATGGGACGGTGAGAAACCACTTTCATTTGGAGTGTTTCTATACAACAGTAAAATCAATTCAATATCTTTTTTTTCTTCTAATGCTTTACGCAAAATTTTTTTCATTGTTTGTTTGGTTCTCTCTACCATTCCATTTGACTGAGGGTAACAAGGACTAGATATTGTATGGGTGAAAAACCACTGTTCTGAAAATTTTTTAAAGTTTCCTGAACTGAACTGTGGACCCCCATCAGAAACCAATATTGCAGGAATTCCCCATCGTGCAAATAAACTCTTAAGATGACCTATTACTGTATCTGAGTGGGCATCTGTATTCAAATACACTAATTCCACCCACTTGGTATAATAGTCCACTACAAGCAAATACATCAATCTACCCAAATATAAAACATCACATCCTATTTTATACCATGGCACTTTGGGAATCTCGTGCAATATTAATTCTTCTTTTTTATTCGACACCCTGTATTTAAGACAAACTTTACATTTAAGTACCTGATTCTCAATTTCTTTACACATTTTTGGCCAGAAAAATGATTGTTTTGCCCTATTTTTACATTTAACTACACCAAAATGACCATAATGTATTCTTTCAATGAGTTCTGACCTCATTTTTCTTGATGTGATCGTGGATCGCTAGTTAATTGATTTAGTAAAACACTTTATTAGTTTTGATTTATTTATTACTTCCACTAGTACAATTACTCTTCGACTTCTCAACTTCAACTCTTGTAGTTCACAGTTCACACTGAATCTCAAATGTCATCAAAGAATACAAGAATGCCATCTATACTCGAGGTACAGTAAATATATACGGAATTGACAGAAACCTCCTATACTCCCCCGCAATTCTGTATAACGAAATCTTTCATTCCAAACAAGTACAAAATTTAAAAAATTAAATCTACATTCACAAATATGAAGCAGTACAACAAGGTTTATTCTTTTATTGCAACAATATTTAAACAACTTATGAAATACTGAAACTTTTGATTTGGCAAAGCTTTAGTTAAAATATCTGCCTGTTGACTTTCTGTTGGTACATATTTTAAAATAATTTTCTCTTGCATAACACATTCACGCACAAAATGGTGTCTTACATCTATGTGTTTTGTACGTTTTGTTTCCATTGTTGAAGCCATCTTAATACATGATTGGTTGTCCTCATATACAGTAATTGGAAATAAATTTGTATTCAACAACTCAGACAATAGTTGTCCTTGAAAAAGACACTCAGTAATACATGCTGACAAAGATAAGTATTCTGACTCTGCACTTGATAGTGCAACAACATTTTGTTTTCTGGTTTTCCATTCTATCACATTATTATTTATTTTGATCAAAAATCCTGTAATACTTTTTCTATCCAAACTATTGTTTGCGAAATCTGAGTCTGCATAAGCAACAATATTAATTTCTGAGCTTTTACTTTTAGTAAACATTAATCCAAAATTCTGTGTTTTATTAAGATACCTCAATGTATTTTTCAGATATTTCCAATGATTAAGTGTGTAACAATTTTGGTACTGACTAAAATAACATACAAAAACTCAAATCTGGTCTAGTACCAACCATTACGTACATTAATGAACCAATCAACTCTTTATACGGTAAATTTTTGTCACAAATACTTAATTTCTCATCAGTTTCAATTTGAATCTTTGATTGCATTGGCAAATCAAACGGTTTACACTCAGTCATGTTAAACTTTTTCAAAATTTTCTTTATTAAGTCAGTTTGCTTAATATAAAGAACATCCTTAAATTTTGTTATCTCCAAACCTAAGAAATGTATAACATCACCTTGAAAATCTTTCATTTTAAAACTTTTAGACAAATAATCCTTGATAAAAAGTAAATCTTCCTTACTTTTTGAAAACATAATTATATCATCTACATGTATTAAGAGATATGTGGTCTCTGTGAAATATAAACATGGATCTTTCTTAGAACGTTTAAAACCAAAATTAAGTAATTTTTCATTGAAAATTGAATTCCAACATCTTGGTGATTGGCGTAGACCATAGAGAGCTTTCTCTAATTGACAAACTAAATTCTGATCTTCAACATTAAGTCCTTCAGGAGGATACATAAAAACAACATCTTTCAAGGTTCCATTAAGGAAAGCAGATTTTACATCCATTTGACATACCTCCAAGTCCAATTCGACATATAATGTTAAAAGTATTCTGATGCTTGCCATCCTAGCTACTGGAGCATAAACATCATCATTCATAACACTTTGCTTGAATCCTCTAGCCACCAGTCTAGCTTTTTTCTTCACCTGTCCTCCTACCATCCTCTCACTGAACACCCACTTGGAATCGATTATTTCAGCGTCTCTTGGTGGTACTACCAACTTCCAGGTCTTATTCTCTTCTAGAGCACTCAACTCTTCCTTAATTGCACTCTTCCATCCATGACCTTGTTCTAATGCTTCTGTATAGGACTTTGGAACATCAGCAAACAAATCTCCAGCTGTAAGTGCTGAAAAAAAAATTCATATCATCATCAAGTTCATAATCATGTAAATACCTAGGTGTATTTCTCTTTCTACGACTTCTTCTTTGTCTATCATTCTCAAGATCTTCCTGTCTCTCCATTTCTTCATTTTCATTCTTGTCCGCTTCCTTGTCTTCACTTTCTTCCTTCTTTTCAGGTTCACTTTTCTCATACTCTATAGTTATAGGCATATACTTTATTTCCGGTTTCTTCTCGTCGAAAATAATATTCCTTCCATGCACAATCCTTCGCTCTTTTTCGTTCCATAATCTATACCCATTATCGGCATATCCAACCATTATCATCTTCTCTGACCTGGGATCTAACTTCGACTTTCTCATTTCTTTCGGTATTAAATTATATGCTTTACAACCAAATATCTTTATTTTCTTCAAATTGGGTTTTTCATTAAACCAAACTTCTGCTGGGGTCTTGTGGTTTTCTAAAGCTCTAGTCTCTGTTCTATTTATTAAATATGCACTAGTTCGTACAGCTTCTCCCCACATTTCCTTTTCCAATTCGGCATCAAAAATCAGACATCTCGCCTTTTCCATTATGGTTCTATTGAACCTCTCGGCTACCCCATTCTGTTCTGGGTTGTGTGGCACTGTATATTGCAATTTAATTCCCTTTGTGACACAAAACTCTTTGAATTCTTTAGAAACATACTCTCCTCCGTTATCGCATCTTAATTTTTCTATTTTTCTATCGAATTTTGCTTCCACCATTGAAACATAATATTTAAATTTTTGAAGAGCTTCACTCTTGTTACTCAATAGATAAACAGTACAGAAATGGGAATAATGATCAATCACCGTCATGAAATATGACTTACCATCATGTGTAACTGGTTTTATTGGTCCGCAAATGTCTGTCGAGAGAGTTTCCAATATTCTTGTAGGTTTTCGTTCTTTCTTAAGTTCTTCATAAGGCAACTTGGTTTGTTTGGCCTTCACACATACATCACATAAACCTGGTGCTGGGAACTTTGACGAATGACCCATTCTTCTATGCAGTAACATATTTTCTTCGTCACAAGTCAAACCTGCATATGCATTTCTATTCAGTTTGAAATTAACAACATATAATTTTCCTTTCATAGTTCCTTCTAAGATACATACATTATTTTTCATTATGACAACTTTTCCTTTGAAAAATTTTACTTCTAGACCATTTTCTTCCAATTTTCTAATCGACAATAGATTGTGAAGTAAATTTTCACATACCCATACATCCTTGATTGTTACCGTTCTTCCAGTCTTTGTTTGTAATTCTAAATTTCCCTGTCTTTTTGCTATGATTGATTGCCCTTCTTTTGCAACGTTTATCCTTTGTTGAATATTACTGGAACTCAGTAAATATTTACCTAAATCTTTTCTAATCAAGTGATTTGTTGCTCCACTGTCTACAACGAAGGTTATATTTGTTTCATTCATAGTACTTACTGAGTTTTCACTTGTGAAAAATGAGACATGTCCTTCCTCATCTTCCTGTGCACTCTGACAATTATTTCTTCCCTGAAATTTTCCTTGATAACCTCCGTTATATCCACCTCCTCTTCCATGATTTTTGGGACATTCTGCTCGTTTATGGCCAACTTTATGACATAAATAACATTTGAAAGGAAAGTTTTCTGTATTCTTATTTTCCGATTTCTTTTCCATCTTTGAACTTCCACCTCTGTATGTTCCAGGTTTCCTCCAATTACCTCTAAAGTTTCTTGACATGAATGCCGTTCCTGGGTTTTCTTCTTGTTTAACTTTCGTCTGTCTTGCTTCTTCCATCAATAGTTTGTTTTTCACAAAATCCAAATCAATAGCATTCTGGTTTTGACAAAACATTACGTCAATTGCTGTGGTAACACTTTGATAAGATTCAGGCATTGTTGAAAGTAACTGCAATATTAACTCAGCCTCGTCAATTTTTCCACCTGCTGCCTTTAACTCACAGATCGTATTATCAAATTCTGACAGAAATGTGCTTAATGGAGTTCCCTCTGTGTACTTCAGGTCTCTAAGCTTTTTCTGAAGCATAACTTGAGTTGAAATACGTTTCCTGGAATAAGTATTTTCCAAACTTCCCATGATATCTCCTGCAGTCAATTTTGTTTTCACAGATTCCAGAATATTATCTGATAAACACTGTACAATCAGCGATCTGGCCTTTACATCATCCTTTTTCCATTTTGATAGTTCAACCACTTTTGTTTCGTCAGGTCGTGGAGTCTGTAAAACTTTCAAAACTTCATGTTGTTCCAGCAATAATTTCATTCTGAATTGCCAGTTTGAGAAGGCATTTCCGTCAAAAGGTTTTACATTGTGACTTTGCCCTTTGTCCACCATTTTTCCTTCCAGAAATTTCCACCTCGTGCTTTTCCTAACCAAACTTTTTTATTTCCTGCTAATTCCGCAGTTATTCCGTGAATACTCTTTTTCCTCAATTAACTAGGTTCGTCTCTGGGCCCATAACCTCTTGATGTGATCGTGGATCGCTAGTTAATTGATTTAGTAAAACACTTTATTAGTTTTGAATTTATTTATTACTTCCACTAGTACAATTACTCTTCGACTTCTCAACTTCAACTCTTGTAGTTCACAGTTCACACTGAATCTCAAATGTCATCAAAGAATACAAGAATGCCATCTATACTCGAGGTACAGTAAATATATACGGAATTGACAGAAACCTCCTATAATTTTATCGGGAATTAAAATTTGATTTCCCTTGAACATCAAACCATTACCCTCAACTATTTCATGTCTGTACTTAAAATAAGGTTTTATGATATCTGGAACCTTTTTAATCGTCTTTGGCCAACCATTTTCTAAAAAATTTTTCAAAAGTTTTAATTCATCGTCCTCTCTTGTTAACATCACTAACTCCAAGTATTTTTGATTTGTTATTTTACAATTATTTTCTATTATACAAACATCTAATTCATTTTCGAATCTGTACTCCGGACTATTTTGACTTACCGCTCGAGACAGCGCATCTGATATAAACAAATCCTTGCCCGGTTTGAATACTAGTTTGAAATCAAATTATTGCAATTGCAAAACCATTCTTTGTAATCTTGCTGGGCATAATACCAGAGGTTTTTTGAATACACCCAGAAGGGGCCGGTGATCCGTTTCAACTAGAAATTCTCGGCCATAAATATATTCATAAAATTTTTCACAACCGAATAATATAGCCGCTAATTCCTTTTCTATCTGGGCCCATCGCTGCTGGATTTCAGACAATGCCTGCGATGCGTAAGCTACCGGTAAATTATTTTGAAGCAAACAAGCTCCTAAACCGTTCTTACTAGCATCTACTGAAATCACAACTGGCTTATTGACATCATAATATTGCAGTACAGGCCTTTCCATCAATTTTCTTTTCAATTCCTCGAAGGATTTCGTTTGTTTCTCGGTCCAATCATAACAATTATCTTTTTTGATTAATTCTCTCGATAAAATGAGGTCAGAACTCATTGAAAGAATACATTATGGTCATTTTTTAGTACTATTTCCTCATAAGTATTTTTGCCATTAAAATTAACATTATCTACCCTTCTAATCAAATTCAATCTTTCACATCCCTCAAGTCCCAATAAACTATCATAATTCGATTCTACTACGTAAAATTCTAAAATGCTTTCGATTTTTTCATGCTTGCAGGTCAAAAAACACTTTCCTAGAACCGGCAAAGAATCGTTTGTATAAGATTTCAGAGAAATATCTGCCTCGATTATAAATTTTCGAGGTACATTTATGAGTTTCAAATTATCTAAAGAAATTAAATTTGCCTGAGCACCTGTATCAAGTTTGAATTCAATAAAAGATTTATTGTTTACTAAAATATTAGCATACCAAGATGAACGAACCTTGTTTACTTTGCTTCCTATACTATAAATAAATACAGATTTTTCTTCATTTTCAGATTCGTTTGAATCTATTTCTACCTGATTAATTGTTTTCTTCTTGCACACTTTCGCGAAATGTCCAAACAAACTACATTTTCGGCACTGTTTTCCGTACGCTGGACACTGATTTTTTTCGTGAACGTTTCCGCACCTGAAACAAGCACTGTTGCTTCTTGCTGTTGTTCCTCTCGAGCCCCCTGTATTTGTACGATGATGATAGCTGGAGAAATTTCCATACCTTCGAGTGTCATTTTTCTGCGCTTGATTTTTTCTCTGATTTTTATAACTCACAGTTTGCACCTCTTCTCTCGAACATGCCATTTGGCTTGACTGTTCTCTTGATTTTTCAACTGTCAAACACATTTTCACGGCATTTTCCAAACTGATTTCATTTTCTTGAAGGAGTTTTTCTTTGAGATTTTGACTTAATAGTCCACCATCATAATATCTTTGATAAGGCTGTCCTTGAGATCTCCAAACTCACATGTCCTAGCCTTGTTTTTCAAATCAGTGACGAATTGTTCTATACTTTCATTCTCACGTTGCTTCCTTGTAAAAAACATGAACCTCACATATGACAAATTCTTCTTCGGGAGAAAATGATCTTCGAATTTACTAAGAATAGTCTGCAGTGATTCCTTGTTATCATCTATGCAAAACGTGAACGTATTGTATATTGAAATACCTTCTTCCCCTATATAATGAAGAAGTTGAGCAATCTGAACTTTTTCATCCTTCTTATTCGCTTCAGAGGCTACCAGGTAATTCTCAAATTTCTGTCGCCATAACTTCCAATTCTCAGCCACATTTCCGCTGAAATTCAACTGGGATATACCTCGATAATCTCCCATTGTAACTGTTATTTCTCACTTTCAATTTCAATTATTTACCAACTTATTTCGACTACCGACTGCGCCATGTCACATACCATCTTAATAATTAGACGTTGTGTTGTAAACTGAAGATTTATTCAATATGTGAAATACATAAAAAACAATGCGTTCGATCGACACTGGCTTATCTGTAGTTCAGTGGCGTCGACGTGAATACATAACAAGTGAGTCGGACCAAATCGTTTAAGACCATTTTCAGCTAAAATTTTGAAAATAACAGACATTTGGGCAAATTGATAAGCACTCTGTTCCGAGGAACAAGAGCGCCAAAAACAACAAAGTTTTTTTAGCATTTCTGAAGATTGATTTTTGGAGTAGGGTTTCAAGTACCTGTTACCGCTATTAATGAGCTTTGAGGGTAAATCACATACCTGAAATTCGTTTCTTAATTTCGTTCAAAGGAAAGCTTATTTATACTGTGTCGCCACTAACAAAACTGTCAGGAAGATCCTGGGAATAGCAGAGATCACATCGCTAGGGCAATGAAAATGAGACACCCCAGGAATTCTTTAAAAAGAAGTTGATAAAAACCTACACTGCCTATTTATCATTTCCAACATTGGTTATGGGCCCAGCAGTGCATAAGGTTTGGTAAATATTTGCATTAGTTAAATATTGCAAATACAAATCAACAAGTTTCCCGTAACGGCGAAAACCACGTGCGATTTTCAAGTTGCAAGTCCTTTATCCTTTATCAATATGGAAGGAAATCAAAATATATCTATTGAAAAACTCAAAGGAAGAGAAAACTTCAGGGAATGGAAATTTCAAATGAAGAATTGCCTTGTCCACGACAATTTATGGTATTGCATCACAGGTTACCCTGCTGAAGATAAAACTGATGACCATGTCCGCAGCAGAAGAGATGAAAAAGCTTTGGCTAAAATAAATTTAAGCCTAGATAAATCTGCTTTTCCTCATGTTATGTCATGCAAGACAGCGAAAGAAGCCTGGAATGCCTTGGAAAGTGCATATGAAGACAAAGGACTAAATCGTCGTCTTCGGCTACTCAGAATGCTTTGCTTGATACGATTAGAGAAGTTTGATTCTATGGAAACGTATGTGAACGAAATTCTAAGTTTATCTGAACAATTAACTGCAATTGATAAACCTCTAGATGATGAATTCTTGGCAGTTATTATGTTAGCAGGATTGCCAGAATCTTACGAACCAATGATAATGGCTCTGGAAAATTCCAATACACACGTTTCAAGTGATTTAATTAAAATGAAACTATTGCAAGATTGCAAATATAATAGTTCAACTAGTACTGACAAAGCTCTATTAACTGATCACAAACATAAAAAACCACACTGTTATTTTTGCAAGAAGCCTGGTCACTATAAAAATCAGACCGGCTTGAAGATAGCTGACATTTCACAGCTGACAATCTGACCCAACTCCTATAAATTTCTCACATTGTTGCCAAATTTATCCGTTTCAAATCCATGATTCCACTGAACAGATAATGCTTTTATCGCCGATTAACTAAGATTGGACTGTTTTCTTGCCTAAGATTCCCACTATTGAAATCCCTTCACATTATAAACATAAAAAATTGAACTGCTGCAGAAGTAATCCTGGATGCAGAGTGTTTGTCGTATAAATTCAGCTCACAATCAAATAACGCACACGTACGATACGACTGATTTTTGGCGTATCGGTTACTCTCTACATCCTAAAACATCCAACGAAAAATAAAGTGTTGCACGAGAAAAACCACTGCTCTACAGGGTGTTATTCGTAAAATGTCAGCTGATCATATCAACTAACGCACACGTACGATTCACTGATTTTTGGCATATCGGTTACTCTCCACTTCCTCAAACATCCAGGGAAAAATAAACTATTGCACGAGAAAAACCACTGCTCTACAGGGTGTTATTCGTAAAATGTCAGCTGATCATATCAACTAACGCACACGTACGATTCGACTGATTTTTGGCATATCGGTTACTCTCAACATCCTAAAACATCCAGCGAAAAATAAAGTGTTGCACGAGAAAAACCACTGCTCTACAGGGTGTTATTCGTAAAATGTCAGCTGATCATATCAACTAACGCACACGTACGATTCGACTGATTTTTGGCAATGTGGTTACTCTCAATATCCTAAAACATCCAGCAAAAAATAAACTATTGCACGAGAAAAACCCCTGCTATACAGGGTGGTATTCGTAAAATGTCAGCTGATCATATCAACTAATGCACACGTACGATTCGAATGATTTTTGGCATATAGGTTACTCTCAACATCTCTAAACATCCAGCAAAAAATAAACTGTTGCACGAAAAAAACCACTGCTATACAGGGTGGTATTCGTAAAATGTCAGTTGATCATATCAACTAACGCACACGTACGATTCGACTGATTTTTGGCATATCGGTTACTTTCAACATCCTAAAACATCCAGCCAAAACTAAAGCGTTGCACGAGAAAAACCACTGCTCTACAGGGTGTTATTCGTAAAATGTCAGCTGATGATATCAACTAACGCACACGTACGATTCGACTAATTTTTGGCTTATCGATTACTCTCAACATCTCTAAACATTCAGCAAAAAAAATGTTACACGAGAAAAACCACTGCTCTACAGGGTGTTATTTGTAAAATGTCAGCTGATCATATCAACTAACGCATACGTACGATTCGACTGATTTTTGGCATATCGGTTACTCTCCACATCCTCAAACATCCAGGGAAAAATAAACTGTTGCACGAGAAGAACCACTGCTCTACAGGGTGTTATTTGTAAAATGTCAGCTGATCATATCAACTAACGCACACGTACGATTCGACTAATTTTTGGCATATCGATTACTCTCAACATCTCTAAACAACATTCAGCAAAAAATAAACTGTTGCACGAGAAAAACCCACTGCTCTACAGGGTGTTATTTGTAAAATGTCAGCTGATCATATCAACTAACGCGCACGTACGATTCGACTGATTTTTTGCATATCGGTTACTCTCCACATCATCAAACATCCAGGGAAAAATAAACTGTTGCACGAGAAAAACCACTGCTATACAGGGTGGTATTCGTAAAATGCCAGTTGATCATATCAACTACCGCACACGTACGATTCGACTGATTTTTGGCATATCGGTTACTCTCACATCCTAAAACATCCAGCGAAAAATAAAGTGTTGCACGAGAAAAACCACTGCTCTACAGGGTGTTATTCGTAAAATGTCAGCTGATCATATCAACTAACGCACACGTACGATTCGATTAATTTTTGTCTTATCGATTACTCTCAACATCTCTAAACATTCAGCAAAAAATAAACTGTTGCACGAGAAAAACCACTGCTCTATAGGGTGTTATTTGTAAAATGTCAGCTGATCATATCAACTAACGCATACGTACGATTCGACTGATTTTTGGCATATCGGTTACTCTCCACATCCTCAAACATCCAGGGAAAAATAAACTGTTGCACGAGAAGAACCACTGCTCTACAGGGTGTTATTTGTAAAATGTCAGCTGATCATATCAACTAACGCACACGTACGATTCGACTAATTTTTGGCATATCGATTACTCTCAACATCTCTAAACAACATTCAGCAAAAAATAAACTGTTGCACGAGAAAAACCACTGCTCTACAGGGTGTTATTTGTAAAATGTCAGCTGATCATATCAACTAACACACACGTACGATTCGACTAATTTTTGGCATATCGATTACCCTCAACATCTCTAAACAACATTCAGCAAAAAATAAACTGTTGCACGAGAAAAACCACTGCTCTACAGGGTGTTATTTGTAAAATGTCAGCTGATCATATCAACTAACGCACACGTACGATTCGACTAATTTTTGGCATATCGATTACTCTCAACATCTCTAAACAACATTCAGCAAAAAATAAACAGTTGCACGAGAAAAACCACTGCTCTACAGGGTGTTATTCGTAAAATGTCAGCTGATCATATCAACTAACGCACACGTACGATTCGACTAATTTTTGGCATATCGATTACCCTCAACATCTCTAAACAACATTCAGCAAAAAATAAACTGTTGCACGAGAAAAACCACTGCTCTACAGGGTGTTATTTGTAAAATGTCAGCTGATCATATCAACTAACGCACACGTACGATTCGACTAATTTTTGGCATATCGACTACCCTCAACATCTCTAAACAACATTCAGCAAAAAATAAACTGTTGCACGAGAAGAACCACTGCTCTACAGGGTGTTATTTGTAAAATGTCAGCTGATCATATCAACTAACGCACACGTACGATTCGACTAATTTTTGGCATATCGATTACTCTCAACATCTCTAAACAACATTCAGCAAAAAATAAAGTATTGCACGAGAAAAACTACTGCTCTACAGGGTGTTATTTGTAAAATGTCAGCTGATCATATCAACTAACGCACACGTACGATTCGACTGATTTTTTGCATATCGGTTACTCTCCACATGATCAAACATCCAGGGAAAAATAAACTGTTGCACGAGAAAAACCGCTGCTCTACAGGGTGTTATTTGTAAAATGTCAGCTGATCATATCAACTAACACACACGTACGATTCGACTAGTTTTTGGAATATCGATTACTCTCAACATCTCTAAACAACATTCAGCAAAAAATAAACTGTTGCACGAGAAAAACCACTGCTCTACAGTGTGTTATTTGTAAAATGTCAGCTGATCATATCAACTAACGCACACGTACGATTCGACTGATTTTTTGCATATCGGTTACTCTCCACTTCTTCAAACATCCAGTGAAAAATAAACTGTTGCACGAGAAAAACCACTGCTCTACAGGGTGTTATTTGTAAAATGTCAGCTGATCATATCAACTAACGCACACGTACGATTCGACTGATTTTTGGCATATCGGTTACTCTCAACATCCTCAAACATCCAGGGAAAAATAAACTATTGCGCGAGAAAAACCACTGCTCTACAGGGTGTTATTTGTAAAATGTCAGCTGATCATATCAACTAACGTACACGTACGATTCGACTGATTTTTGGCATATAGGTTACTCTCAACATCTCTAAACATCCAGCAAAAAATAAACTGTTGCACGAGAAAAACCACTGCTCTACAGGGTGTTATTTGTAAAATGTCAGCTGATCATATCAACTAACGCACACGTACGATTCGACTGATTTTTGGCTTATCGATTACTCTCAACATCTCTAAAAATTCAGCAAAAAATAAACTGTTGCACGAGAAAAACTATTGCTATACAGGGTGGTATTCGTAAAATGTCAGCTGATCATATCAACTAACGTACACGTACGATTCGACTGATTTTTGGCATATAGGTTACTCTCAACATCTCTAAACATCCAGCAAAAAATAAACTGTTGCACGAGAAAAAACACTGCTATACAGGGTGGTATTCGTAAAATGTCAGCTGATCATATCAACTAACGTACACGTACGATTCGACTGATTTTTGGCATATAGGTTACTCTCAACATCTCTAAACATCCAGCAAAAAATAAACTGTTGCACGAGAAAAAACACTGCTCTACAGGGTGTTATTTGTAAAATGTCAGCTGATCATATCAACTAACGCACACGTACGATTCACTGATTTTTGGCATATCGGTTACTCTCCACATCCTCAAACATCCAGGGAAAAAAAAACTGTTGCACGAGAAGAACCACTGCTCTACAGGGTGTTATTTGTAAAATGTCAGCTGATCATATCAACTAACGCACACGTACGATTCGACTAATTTTTGGCATATCGATTACTCTCAACATCTCTAAACATTCAGCAAAAAATAAACTGTTGCACGAGAAAAACCACTGCTATACAGGGTGGTATTCGTAAAATGTCAGCTGATCATATCAACTAATGCCCACGTACGATTAGACTGATTTTTGGCATATAGGTTACTCTCAACATTTCTAAACATCCAGCAAAAAATAAACTGTTGCACGAAAAAAACCACTGCTATACAGGGTGGTATTCGTAAAATGTCGGTTGATCATATCAACTAACGCACACGTACGATTCGACTGATTTTTGGCATATCAGTTACTCTCCACATCCTCAAACATACAGGGAAAAATAAGCTGTTGCACAAGAAAAACCACTGCTCTACAGGGTGTTATTTGTAAAATGTCAGCTGATCATATCAACTAACGCACACGTACGATTAGACTGATTTTTGGCAATGTGGTTACTCCCAATATCCTAAAACATCAAGCAAAAAATAAACTGTTGCACGAGAAAAACCACTGCTCTACAGGGTGTTATTTGTAAAATGTCAGCTGATCATATCGACTAACGCACTCGTACGATTCGACTGATTTTTGGCATATAGGTTACTCTCAACATCTCTAAACATCCAGCAAAAAATAAACTGTTGCACGAAAAAAACCACTGCTATACAGGGTGGTATTCGTAAAATGTCGGTTGATCATATCAACTAACGCACACGTACGATTCGACTGATTTTTGGCATATCGGTTACTCTCCACATCCTCAAACATCCAGTGATAAATAAACTGTTGCACGAGAAAAACCACTGCTCTACAGGGTGTTATTTGTAAAATGTCAGCTGATCATATCAACTAACGCACTCGTACGATTCGACTGATTTTTGGCATATAGGTTACTCTCAACATCTCTAAACATCCAGCAAAAAATAAACTGTTGCACGAAAAAAACCACTGCTATACAGGGTGGTATTCGTGAAATGTCGGTTGATCATATCAACTAACGCACACGTACGAATCGACTGATTTTTGGCATATCGGTTACTCTCCACATCCTCAAACATCCAGTGATAAATAAACTGTTGCACGAGAAAAACCACTGCTCTACAGGGTGTTATTCGTAAAATGTCAGCTGATCATATCAACTAACGCACACGTACGAGTCGACTGATTTTTGGCATACCGGACACTGGTTACTCTCAACTCTGATAAATGATTATTAGTTGGTTATATGAACCTGCGCAGAAGATATTGTTTAAGATGTTAATCGTGTATTAGTATATGTTGACTAGGTAATAGGTATGTGATGAGTGGAAGAAGATTGTAATCGACACAAATAGTATAATGAAATAGTTAAACCGGATGCTTAGTGTCTTATTGAGTAATTTTGAACACCACAAAAGCATATCTCAAAAATGAAGTGTTGCGGTCCGTATTCGAAAGTTATAATACACAGAGATTATTTCAGTACGAATATTATCATGGATGTTATTTATAATAGATTATTATTCCAAACCTATTAAAAAAAATCTGTAGCATAGAAAACATACGCCTAATAATAATAATATGTCCTTCTTCGCAACATGTATCTGAATGAAATAACCTTTTACAATAGGTACATCGAATGGTTTCAGATATTGTTGTTTCTCTGTCGCAAATGAAACATTTTTGTTTCATATCTCCTGATATGCCTCTAGGATAAGGAGCTTCAATCGATCTCTATAAATATCAATTTCTATCTCGTCCTGAAAAGTGTGCCCCTGAAAAAATTTATCGAAAAAATAACAAATCCAAACGCCACAATTGTAAACATCCGATTGTGACGTGTGTACAGGAAACTCGAAAGTCCACTCCATTGTTCTAAGTGATGTTTCATTCGTTTCATCATAAGCTTCTAAGAACTTTAAAAAGTTCTCGAAATAAATAGCCACTGCTTCGTCACACTCATAACCATCAAAATTTTTTAAAGGATCTAGAAATTTTACTGACTTATTTTGGAAACTAACTATGAACAAACACCAATGACCGTAATTTGACTTGAATTTTTGGGTCAGTAAAGGACATACTAATGTTTTATGTCCAGGAATATCAATTGTATTCACCATATACTCGAAAATAGGTCCTCCCGATGAGCCTAAAATTTCGCCACTCCAATGACAAGGAATAATTTGAAAATTATTGCAACCCAAAATGTGAAGAATTATTTCAATAATTGAATCTGTTAGCCAGTTTTCCTCATAAAGGGAATGAAAGTCTGAAAAACTTAAAGCGACAGTGTTGAAATAGGATGGGAACGTGGCAATTGTGTAGGATTTTCTATTTGGAAGCATTTGGTAGTAGGTAATGTGGCCAACAAGACAATTTTCAAAAATGTTCAGTGCCTTTGAAAAACTTGAAATAATTCTCGTATTACAAAATAATAGCTGTTGAAATGAAAAATAAAATGTTTCTAAAAGGGGAAAGATTTTTTGGAAAATTGAAGGATTTTCAGAAATTCTTTGTATTTCGAACTGGTCTTTATCAGATGTACAAATAACATCACACCATCGTCGATCACATATTTTGAGCATTCCTTGAATTTCCAAAATAATTTCACGTGTTGCTCCAGATACTTTTTTCTTATCGAAAACATCGAATGCAGAGTACGAAAGTTTAAAATTTACAAATTTAATGAGTCCATCATGTCTTATGAAACCATCGGGGTAACATGCCAGAAATTTATGATATTTGTGTATGAATGGTTTATGCAATATCCTTACACTATTGCCAGATATATTTTCGTATAGATCAATAAAGGTTTTTGAAGGATTTTGTAGTGAAGTATTATTATTTATGAAGGAAGTCGCTAATTTTTTAAGCTTCTGAAGGTTTCCTGATCCTTCAAAAATATTTCCAAGATTGTGAGCAAATATTAAAAACCCCTGATCAAATGTATTGTACATTTCTGAGGAATGAGAATTCTCAGAAGAACTTTGAACTGGTTTGCTATTTCTGAGACATAATTTACAAACAAATGATGCCAAAGAACATGATGCACTATTTGTGATACAGGATTTGTGTACCCATTCTTCACATTTCTCACACTGAATCCAATCAATCCATTCTTCATTCGCCAATAAAGAATGGGGGCTTACAGTTTCTTTACAGTAAATGCATTTGTAGTCGCATTCTTCATATCGCACATAATTACAAACAGTTGTTTTTAGTTGTGAGCGATCCTGAATAGATTCTTCACGAAACACATGTTGAGGTTCAATATTTGCTGTAAGATTTGTTTCTTTTTCTTTCAATATGTTTGTTGATTGTGCTTTGATGAAACGTCCAGTGAAATAAGTATTGGAGGGTTTATTTTTTTTTTCCATGTTTCTACACAAGCTGTATCTGATACTAGCTCATCCTTTGGTAACAGCGGATATTTTTTAGATGTGAGAGCCTTTTTTGTTATTTTTAAATGACTCTCTGTATGGTAACTATCAACCAAATCTTTGAGTTCCCTAATGAATCTTGATACCCTGAGATTTCTTTCTTTATTGAGTAAAATATTCTTAATGAAAGAAAAATGGCCTTCTACAATTCCATTGCTTACTCTGTCACAAGTTTGCCCCGTTATTTTCAGCATTGCTGCCGTAATGAGTGGTGTGAAAGGTATATATTTCTGTAAAAGAAATTTACTGAAGCTCTCATTGAAAAAAATATTTGAGACCTCATCATTATCATTGGTAGTTTTGATATTTTCTAATATTCTTTGGCTTTTTTCCGAAAAATATTTGAAAAATGGACTCTGACTATATAGGGCTTTCTCATTAGTTTTACCTAATATGTCTTTCAAATCATTATCAGTGATATCGTCGTGGAAGTTGAATTCGACATTAACGGATCCTGACATAATTAAACTCAATGAAAAATTATATACGATTTACACTTATTTATTCAATATTGTGACGCGTTTCGTCGACACAGCGACTTCATCAGACTACATCATACTAAATTCGTAACGAGTTATTATCTCCCTATACCTAGATGACATGGACACAGAATCATTTAAAACTAATTACATGAGAAACTTATTTAAAACAAATCACATAATAGACTTATTTAAAACTAATTACATGAGATTTCACTGCTGGTTTCTTTGTACACATTAACAATAATTCATTCCTAATGCTTTTATAAATTGGTTCTCTATTTGAATAAATAAGTGTAAATCGTATATAATTTTTCATTGAGTTAATATGGATTTGCATCAAGTAAAAGCCACAAGCACTAAATTTTTTATAATTAAACTTTTCATTATTGAGATCGAATTCAATACATCTTCATTTTGAAAGGGCGAATTGAAAATAATAACCATGGCTTGGAACCAATTCGCAATTTCCTCGAAACAAGTAAGCGTAATGAATGCGGCCATCGATTCCTTAAAGAAAACAGCTTGCTTCTGTGATGTTATCTTCATGTCTGGGCTAATAGACTCCTTCAGTTTTTCCTTAATGTTCCTACACACCATCGCCATGAAATGTGAGCAGCATAGATTAATGGTGTGGAAATTCTCTGGTAACCTGCTGTTATTATGCATAATTTCGAAAGATATATGCAAATATGCTAATAATGGCATCATGTTGAAAGCTTTGGAAGCTGCATGTAAATGTGCAAAACTGAAATCAGTAACTATACCTGAGAAGATAGGCCATTTCTTTTTACCCTCACAAACAGCTCGGAATGAGACAAACAAGTAAAAAATTTTTTTGCTTGTATGGACATTTGAAATGTCATTAAAAATTGGTATTGTCCGTGATCCATTCGATGCGACAGCGGAATATAAAAAAGTTGGACAATTGTTTTTTTCTGGATTTGCTACAACACTTCCTGTAGCATCGAAATGGAAAAGCGGGTGTATTCCATCTTTCCTCGAATGAAACCACATAGATATTTGTTTGTCACAAAATAACTTCACATTAAACGGAAAGCAGATTTCTTGTTTATATTCAGGGTGTTTTTTTTGCATCAGCAAGATGTCAGTTATAGGATCCTCGCTCCGATCCAAATGTCTTTTAGCCTCCCACCTTATTTTTTGTAATACGGCATCTGATTTTATTTTTTGTAGGTTGCCCATTTCAGCAGGCATTTTTTTTTGTTTTACGAAGTATTTGCCGCTTCAAAACAGAAGGATTTTGCAACAATAGTTTTTCTTTGAATAGCGATCTTTCCACTCCTTTCACATAGCTTGTTAGTTTCTCATAATGACAAAAATCTAGCGATGTACTAAAAACATTAACTATGTACTGCTCTTGAATATGATAATGATTCTTTATTAATATTTTGAATTTCTTGCAGTTTCCTTTATTGTGTATGCATGCAGCTCGTATTTCAATATAATTTTTTCTATATTTTGTGTAATCCATCTTAAGAACACAAATATTATTCACTTCCTTGGCTATTCTGTTCCTCATATACGTCGGATATATATGAGATAGAAGTTTTCCTTCCTTCATATCAAATATTTGATCGAAATCTAACTTTTTTATCGAAAATGAACCTTCTAGAACATTGCAATCTTTATAGAATAATGTTTGTGCTCTATTACCAACATTCGTTGAATTCGCAAGTAGAGGATCATTTCCTATAGAGCTGGATAATTCTAACTGATCAGGTATTCCAAAATTATGTTCTGATATTGGCGGAGATATTGAGTGTTGTTGGGTTCTAATTGTAGCGGTTTTTCCCAACGAAGACCCATCTAGTGTATCCAAATTTTCTTTTGGAGTTAGGAGAATATTAGATAAAACTTTGGATTCCTTAGGTACATTCAATTCTCTAGGAGTGAACAAGTTATGTTGCATCATTAGAGTAGGGGATCGACTGGAGGTATTTGAGTTATTTTCTTCAAACGGACCATCTGAAGCATGATTCAGATTTTCGTCCAATTTTTCCAATGCGTTCTCACAAAATTCTGCTTCGGAGCACCTGGGTGTTGACGAATATATGAGATTTTTTTTTTGGTGAAATTCTGATTGAAATAAACACGATTATTCAGGATTTCTCCGTATGATACGAAGAAACGTGCTCGGATGCATTTTTTTGCCGTATTTCCTAGAGACAGTACTACACACATCCTTTAAAATAGAATTACCGTCTGTCATATTTAGATCACTCAATTTAAAACATGGCATTTTTTCGTGTAATTTATTCACAATATTGAAGACTAACCTATTATGATGCTCTTTTTTGAACGACATGTTGAGTATATATAAGTCTCAATAAAAGATGAAAACAAACAAAAATTCTACAACAAGCAGAACAATTCCAAATAAAAAGTTCCTAAGATTTAAAATCCAATTCGGTGGAGCTAAATATTCGAACGAAATATGCTTCGAATTTAAAATATAACAAAAAAAGTTTTATTAAAAAAAAATACACTCTTATAAGAGGATGACTTAAAACAGAAAATAAAAATTCAAATGAATTAGGAATAGATATAGATATATAAGTAAAACAGTACAAATCAATAGAGATCTCTAAACAATGAAAATCCAAGAAGAAGAAAACAAAATATTCAACAGAAATGCCCTACTTTCGTATTTGATATGAAAGAAAAGTACTATTCTAAACGAAACAAAAAAAACCCTGATAAAAAGAGGAATTTTAAATGAAAAATAGTAATACGAATTTATCACTAATAATCACTGTTCAAAAATTCAAACAAATGACTCGTCTAACCATCTAACGATACCCACTCTAACAGCAATAATTCCTTACGTCCGATTCCTAGCGCTATTCAAGATAGATTGAATCCAGTACATAGACAAGGGATATATGATCCAGTATATCTTGTCTATGATTGAATCTATGTGAAGGAGCTTGATGTGCCGACTGCCGATGCCGATTTAACACGTAAACTCGATTCGCATCGGAGGCGATCGGAAATCGTTCATATCTCAGTAAATATAACTGCAAATTTAGCGAAATTTGGAATTTGTTTGTAAAAAAGGGTTCTTCCACTTATGATTAATCCAAAAAATTTTCAGATGAGTTTTGAGAAATTTTTGATTAGAACACTTCGAGTTTGGGGGGAAAATTTCAAAATCTATTCTCTGAAATGTACCAAATATTATTTCATTCTGATCTCCAAAAATTCTTACCAATTTATTCGCAGACTCTTGAGTTAAGTAGGATCTAATGATTTATTACATATAATGATAAGAAATGTCTTTTTTCAGCCTTTTCCTCAGTGCTTCAATCGATGTGGTTATTAGATAAATTTGTACCTACCCTCGAACTCCTCAGAGTGCATTCAACTTATTAATTAGAAGAATTGAAATGTTCTTTTCAGATCTATTAAGTCTTCTTCATTTCTTCTTAATTTTTGGTAGGTGGCATGGAGAATAATGATGTTCTCCGTATAAATTGCTATACGGAGTTTGCTATTTTGAAGTTTTATCGGTAGAAAATTAAAAAAAAAATTATGAAAAAATATTATGTATCTCACGATAACTTGAGAACGGAAAGAGATAGCAATTTTCAGTGTAGGTAGCACATCCAAATGCGACATTTGAGTTCGGCAATAGGCCAAATGATTTTGAAGTTATGCTTTCATATTTTCAGATGTGTATTGTATTGTATTGTTGTTATTCATACTATAACTGAAAACATATAAATCCGATCCAATTTAAACTCGGTAATTATTTGTGGAATGCCGACGCGTTAATTTTCGCGAAATTTCGTGAATATCGTATCCTTGTATTATTTTTGAAGTAAGTTTTTCCGTGAATTATTGGACATTTAATCAATTGCCATTCCGATAGAATACATATGTCCGAATTCAGAATTTGAAATGTATTCATATCTTTTAAAAGCTGAGAAAATGGTTTATATCGATGGTAAATTCGATTGAGAGGGTCCAATAGAGGTCAATAAAACATTATTAACAGAAATTTAGTCGGTTTGAGTTGAAAATAATTTTTTTTCCAGCTATCTCGAAAAAAAAATTATTTCAGAAACTATGTAGACAATGGAACATGCGCGCAAAAGCTCCTGACTTCAAGTCAGTGCTTGAACCAATTATCAAAACTTAGCATTTTGAATCTATGTTGATCATCCGCATAGTCATGATCTATTATTTGAAAGTTAAATCGGTACGACATGAATTTTACAAATTTGTGTTGTACGCTCTCTAACCATTTTATGTGACATCCATAATGAAGTGTCCAAAATGACGATGCAAAGTTTACTTTACTGAAGACAAAACAATAGTATGGTGTCTGTAATCTTTTATTAGTCCTGAGAAGTTTTCAAGCATTTTATTTGAAGACGAGATGACACCAACTATGGTGTTCAATAAAAGTTAGCTTAGCAACCAAAATCACGCCCAAATCACTATCACTAACAAACAGCCCTGTCCAACCGAGTGTGATCTTTGAGTTATGGAAATTGAAAATATTTGTAATCACGGGAACGAAATCTCGCGGCATTTAATCAAATTGAGAAAAAGTTTTTCCTGCAGTAATCATAAAAACAATCTAAGTCCTCCTGAAGGAAGGCGCAGTCTTCCAATATTTTGAGATACGCAGTAGTACAGAATGAACAACCTTATCGAACGCTCTATCATCTTGTGTATCATATAAGATGCTTCGGTCATATTTATTTAAGAGGTCATTAACAATTCAATTCCGTTCTATCACGGTAGATGTATCACACTATCACACTCAAAAATCAGTCGAATCGTACGTGTGCGTTATTTGATATGATCAGCTGACATTTTACGAATAACACCCTGTAGAGCAGTGGTTTTTCTCGTGCAACAGTTTATTTTTTGCTGGATGTTTAGAGATGTTGAGAGTAATCGATATGCCAAAAATTAGTCGAAACGTACGTGTGCGTTAGTTGATATGATCAGCTGACATTTTACGAATAACACCCTGTAGAGCAGTGGTTTTTCTCGTGCAACAGTTTATTTTTTGCTGGATGTTTAGAGATGTTGAGAGTAATCGATATGCCAAAAATTAGTCGAATCGTACGTGTGCGTTAGTTGATATGATCAGCTGACATTTTACGAATAACACCCTGTAGAGCAGTGGTTTTTCTCGTGCAACAGTTTATTTTTTGCTGGATGTTTAGAGATGTTGAGAGTAATCGATATGCCAAAAATTAGTCGAATCGTACGTGTGCGTTAGTTGATATGATCAGCTGACATTTTACGAATAACACCCTGTAGAGCAGTGGTTTTTCTCGTGCAACAGTTTATTTTTCACTGGATGTTTGAGGATGTTGAGAGTAACCGATATGCCAAAAATCAGTCGAATCGTACGTGTGCGTTAGTTGATATGATCAGCTGACATTTTACGAATAACACCCTGTAGAGCAGTGGTTTTTCTCGTGCAACAGTTTATTTTTTGCTGAATGTTTAGAGATGTTGAGAGTAATCGATATGCCAAAAATTAGTCGAATCGTACGTGTGCGTTAGTTGATATGATCAGCTGGCATTTTACGAATAACACCCTGTAGAGCAGTGGTTTTTCTCGTGCAACAGTTTATTTTTCGCTGGATGTTTTAGGATGTTGAGAGTAACCGATATGCCAAAAATCAGTCGAATCGTACGTGTGCGTTAGTTGATATGATCAGCTGACATTTTACGAATAACACCCTGTAGAGCAGTGGTTTTTCTCGTGCAAAAGTTTATTTTTTGCTGAATGTTTAGAGATGTTGAGAGTAATCGATATGCCAAAAATTAGTCGAATCGTACGTGTGCGTTAGTTGATATGATCAGCTGGCATTTTACGAATAACACCCTGTAGAGCAGTGGTTTTTCTCGTGCAACAGTTTATTTTTCGCTGGATGTTTTAGGATGTTGAGAGTAACCGATATGCCAAAAATCAGTCGAATCGTACGTGTGCGTTAGTTGATATGATCAGCTGACATTTTACGAATAACACCCTGTAGAGCAGTGGTTTTTCTCGTGCAACAGTTTATTTTTTGCTGGATGTTTTAGGATGTTGAGAGTAACCGATATGCCAAAAATCAGTCGAATCGTACGTGTGCGTTAGTTGATATGATCAGCTGACATTTTACGAATAACACCCTGTAGAGCAGTGGTTTTTCTCGTGCAACAGTTTATTTTTCGCTGGATGTTTTAGGATGTTGAGAGTAACCGATATGCCAAAAATCAGTCGAATCGTACGTGTGCGTTAGTTGATATGATCAGCTGACATTTTACGAATAACACCCTGTAGAGCAGTGGTTTTTCTCGTGCAACAGTTTATTTTTCGCTGAATGTTTTAGGATGTTGAGAGTAACCGATATGCCAAAAATCAGTCGAATCGTACGTGTGCGTTAGTTGATATGATCAGCTGACATTTTACGAATAACACCCTGTAGAGCAGTGGTTTTTCTCGTGCAACAGTTTATTTTTTGCTGGATGTTTAGAGATGTTGAGAGTAATCGATATGCCAAAAATTAGTCGAATCGTACGTGTGCGTTAGTTGATATGATCAGCTGACATTTTACGAATAACACCCTGTAGAGCAGTGGTTTTTCTCGTGCAACAGTTTATTTTTCACTGGATGTTTGAGGATGTTGAGAGTAACCGATATGCCAAAAATCAGTCGAATCGTACGTGTGCGTTAGTTGATATGATCAGCTGACATTTTACGAATAACACCCTGTAGAGCAGTGGTTTTTCTCGTGCAACAGTTTATTTTTTGCTGAATGTTTAGAGATGTTGAGAGTAATCGATATGCCAAAAATTAGTCGAATCGTACGTGTGCGTTAGTTGATATGATCAGCTGACATTTTACGAATAACACCCTGTAGAGCAGTGGTTTTTCTCGTGCAACAGTTTATTTTTCACTGGATGTTTGAGGATGTTGAGAGTAACCGATATGCCAAAAATCAGTCGAATCGTACGTGTGCGTTAGTTGATATGATCAGCTGACATTTTACGAATAACACACGTAGAGCAGTGGTTTTTCTCGTGCAACAGTTTATTTTTTGCTGAATGTTTAGAGATGTTGAGAGTAATCGATATGCCAAAAATTAGTCGAATCGTACGTGTGCGTTAGTTGATATGATCAGCTGACATTTTACGAATAACACCCTGTAGAGCAGTGGTTTTTCTCGTGCAACAGTTTATTTTTCACTGGATGTTTGAGGATGTTGAGAGTAACCGATATGCCAAAAATCAGTCGAATCGTACGTGTGCGTTAGTTGATATGATCAGCTGACATTTTACGAATAACACCCTGTAGAGCAGTGGTTTTTCTCGTGCAACAGTTTATTTTTTGCTGAATGTTTAGAGATGTTGAGAGTAATCGATATGCCAAAAATTAGTCGAATCGTACGTGTGCGTTAGTTGATATGATCAGCTGACATTTTACGAATAACACCCTGTAGAGCAGTGGTTTTTCTCGTGCAACAGTTTATTTTTCACTGGATGTTTGAGGATGTTGAGAGTAACCGATATGCCAAAAATCAGTCGAATCGTACGTGTGCGTTAGTTGATATGATCAGCTGACATTTTACGAATAACACCCTGTAGAGCAGTGGTTTTTCTTGTGCAACAGTTTATTTTTCACTGGATGTTTGAGGATGTTGAGAGTAACCGATATGCCAAAAATCAGTCGAATCGTACGTGTGCGTTAGTTGATATGATCAGCTGACATTTTACGAATAACACCCTGTAGAGCAGTGGTTTTTCTCGTGCAACATTTTATTTTTCGCTGGATGTTTTAGGATGTTGAGAGTAACCGATATGCCAAAAATCAGTCTAATCGTACGTGTGCGTTAGTTGATATGATCAGCTGACATTTTACGAATAACACCCTGTAGAGCAGTGGTTTTTCTCGTGCAACACTTTATTTTTTGCTGGATGTTTTAGGATGTTGAGAATATCCGATATGCCACAAATCAGTCGAATCGTACGTGTGCGTTAGTTGATATGATCAGCTGACATTTTACAAATAACACCCTGTAGAGCAGTGGTTTTTCTCGTGCAACAGTTTATTTTTCGCTGGATGTTTTAGGATGTTGAGAGTAACCGATATGCCAAATATCATTCGAATCGTACGTGTGCGTTAGTTGATATGATCAGCTGACATTTTACGAATAACACCCTGTAGAGCAGTGGTTTTTCTCGTGCAACACTTTATTTTTTGCTGGATGTTTTAGGATGTTGAGAGTATCCGATATGCCACAAATCAGTCTAATCGTACGTGTGCGTTAGTTGATATGATCAGCGGACATTTTACGAATACCACCCTGTATAGCAGTGGTTTTTCTCGTGCAACAGTTTATTTTTTGCTGAATGTTTAGAGATGTTGTTTGTAATCGGTATGCCAAAAATCAGTCGAATCGTACGTGTGCGTTAGTTGATATGATCAGCTGACATTTTACAAATAACACCCTGTAGAGCAGTGGTTTTTCTCGTGCAACAATCTATTTTTCACTGCATGTTTCAGGATGTTGAGAGTAACCGATATGCCAAAAATCAGTCGAATCGTACGTGTGCGTTAGTTGATATGATCAGCTGACATTT
Organism: Halyzia sedecimguttata; assembly: GCA_937662695.2. NCBI lineage: Eukaryota > Metazoa > Arthropoda > Insecta > Coleoptera > Coccinellidae > Halyzia > Halyzia sedecimguttata. The sequence goes on from OW569417.2 coordinate 78,358,916, forward strand.
TACAAATAACACCCTGTAGAGCAGTGGGTTTTCTCGTGCAACAGTCTATTTTTCACTGGATGTTTGAGGATGTTGAGAGTAACCGATATGCCAAAAATCAGTCGAATCGTACGTGTGCGTTAGTTGATATGATCAGCTGACATTTTACAAATAACACCCTGTAGAGCAGTAGTTTTTCTTGTGCATCAGTTTATTTTTCCCTAGATGTTTTAGGATATTGGGAGTAACCACATTGCCAAAAATCAGTCTAATCGTACGTGTGCGTTAGTTGATATGATCAGCTGACATTTTACGAATACCACCCTGTATAGCAGTGGTTTTTCTCGTGCAACAGTTTATTTTTCACTGGATGTTTGAGGATGTTGAGAGTAACCGATATGCCAAAAATCAGTCGAATCGTACGTGTGCGTTAGTTGATATGATCAGCTGACATTTTACAAATAACACCCTGTAGAGCAGTGGTTTTTCTCGTGCAACAGTTTATTTTTCACTGGATGTTTGAGGATGTTGAGAGTAAGCGATATGCCAAAAATCAGTCGAATCGTACGTGTGCGATAGTTGATATGATCAGCTGACATTTTACGAATACCACCCTGTAGAGCAGTGGTTTTTCTCGTGCAACAGTTTATTTTTCCCTGGATGTTTGAGGATGTGGAGAGTAACCGATATGCCAAAAATCAGTCGAATCGTACGTGAGCGTTAGTTGATATGATCAGCTGACATTTTACAAATAACACCCTGTAGAGCAGTGGTTTTTCTCGTGCAACAGTTTATTTTTCACTGGATGTTTGAGGATGTTGAGAGTAACCGATATGCCAAAAATCAGTCGAATCGTACGTGTGCGTTAGTTGATATGATCAGCTGACATTTTACGAATAACAACCTGTATAGCAGTGGTATTTTTTATTTTCTGCTTGATGCTCAAGAATGTGAGAATAACCTGCATGCCAAAAGTCAGTCAAATCGTACGTGTGGGTCAATTGATAATGCGAGCTTACATTGCACGTAAGACAACCTGTATAGCAGTAGATTTTCTTGTGCAATTATCTGTCTACACCATTTAATTCCACATTAATCAAGCATCCTAGTATTTCAGAGAATTTGGGATACGTGGCAACAGCGCTATAATTTCTATCGATTGTCAGCTGTGAAATGTCAGCTACCTTCAAGCCGGTAAAAATCAGTGCATTCCCTTCAAGAAACAAAATAAAACTAACATCAAACAGAATATGGATCCGAAGTCCAAGAAGGACAGAGCATTACTTGTAAGTACTAATAATTCCTGTATTTCTGAAGAATGGTTTCTGGATAGTGGAGCTAGTTGCCACATGACTGGCAAAAAGGAATTATTTTCTAACCTTCAATCAGCGCATTACACTGTCAAGGTGTCGGTGACATAAAAGCCATTTTGGAGGGCAAAGAGAGAACAATCTCTAAAGTCATGTATGTTCCTAATCTTTCTGCAAACCTACTTTCTGTTAGTTCCCTGGTTAAGAAAGGATTTAAGGTTGTCTTCAACGATAATGGTGCTGACATAATGGACAATAGAAGTTTGACTGAAGACAGAGTTGCAACTGCTTTTTTGAAAAATGGCTTATATGTTTTAAATGGTTACACAGAATCTGCGTTTGTAGCTGTTAAGGAAGAGACACAAGAACTTTGGCATAAACGTCTTGGTCATCTGAACCATGTGAGTATGAAACTACTCAGCCAAGGACTTGTCAAAGGGATTAATTATTCAAATAATGAATTCGAGAAATGTATTACTTGTGTTACAGCCAAACATGCTAAAAAACCATTCAAGTCATCCAATAGAAAACTCGCAAATGGCAAACTGGAGCTGCTTCATACTGATCTATGTGGACCTTTACCTGTAGATTCACTTAGTGGTGCAAGATACATGTTCACAATTATTGATGATCATACAAGAAAAATATTTTGCTATTTTCTACGAACAAAAGGTGAAGTTGCAGAGGTTTTTGAAGAATTCAAAGCTGAAGTCGAGAATGAATGTGATTGCAAAATTAAAGCAATACGTTCAGACAATGGAAGAGAATACGTAAATGATCGTATGAAAAATTTCCTTAAAGTTAATGGAATCAAGCATCAACTAACTATTCCATATAATCCCCAACAAAATGGTGTGGCAGAACGCTATAACAGAACGATAATGGAGAAGGTTCGAGCTATGCTTGAAGAAACTGGATGTAGTCAACGATTATGGGCAGAAGCAGCGAATACTGCTGTGTATTTGATTAATCGTTCACCTACTAAGAAAATTCCTGGATCTACTCCTGAAGAAAAATGGTCTGGAGTTAAACCACATCTTGGACATTTAAGAGTGTTTGGTTGCTAAGCTTATGTTAAAATTCCTGATTCCCAAAGAAGAAAACTAGATCCAAAAAGTGAAGAATATATGTTCGTTGGATATAATGGTAATAATGGTTACAGGTTGCTCGCTAAAGACACCTACAAGTTGAAGTTAGCCAGGGATGTCATATTCTTCGAACATAAATCAGTCAAGTCTCAAGAAAATGTTGCAGTTACATCATATATGGACCAGATAATTCCTGATGTTGGTGAACATGATGGGTCAGAGGAGAATCTTCATCCTGAAGGTGATGAATCATGTACTGAAGAAATCTGTTCTCAACCAGATGATGACAATGGACCTGAAGAAGAAGAAGATGAACCACAGTCTTCATCATCACAAGAACGCAGGTACCCCTTAAGAGATAGAAAACCTGAAACTTTTTCTGATTATGAAACAGGAGATTTTTCTGATTGGGAACTTCCAAAACTCTGGTGGCGAGATTCGGCAACTAACCAAGCTAGTAATGAGCCACGTGCTCGAGTTTAATTGTTCAGTATTCGTCAATAAACTTTTGTTTGAAAGAAAAATTCAAGTTGAAATAGTGAATATTATCCTGCCTTATATGTCTTCGACCAGAAACGACTATTGTTGTGTGCCTCAATGCAATTCATGGGCGAAAAAAATGCCAAAATGAATAGGTTTGAGTTTTCACTTCTTACCTCCGGAAAAGCATATATAAATATTGGAAATGCGTTAGAAGGATAACTAATAGAGAAACTGCGTAAACACTAGTGGCGCCTCTTTCGGTAATTTCGTAAGTTCATAGGTGATGTTGAACTGTCACTTAACGTAGAAATCCAAACATGTAAAATTATAATTGAGTGATAATGATTGGAAATAAAGTTAAAAACAAATTCAGATCTGGTAACACAAGTTGTTGTGTTGTATCATGTCATATAATACTTATGGAACTTATGGAAGACTGATACAAATATAACATTTTATTCAAAACCAACTTTGTTAGAACGTCAACAAAAGTGAATGAAAGCCGTACACGTACATCGTATCAAGTAAGTGTAAAAGTGTTGAAATTATCTCTATTACCACATTAATTTTTTTAGTGCCGATGGTACCCCATGGCTATCTACGAACAACTCAAGAATATGCAGTAATCATTTCATTGGCGGAAACACCAGGTCATCCAGCAAATCATACGACAATTTTTCAAACTATGGAATTTAGATTTAAAGAGCGTTAAACATTCAATGTAGATCGTTTTAATCGTTGGAAAAAAAGAAAATTAGTATCTGAAGTGAAGTGTCATGTGATGAAAGTGAAGAAATTAATAAATGATTAATCGGAAGGTGTTCAGTTAGCTACAAGGATCAATGCAACAGTGGATAAATCGATTCCAGTGGTGCCATTTGAGCACATAAATGATGACTTTGTTTTTTCATGTGACTTAGATCGTGAGTCAAACAGTGTTTTGTGGACCTAAACATACCAATTTCATTATCTAGATTTCGAGGATGTACTTCTATAAAAAATGAGAAACAACTTTTGGCTATTACCGCTGTAAGGGGAAAAGTTTTTAAATTATTATTAGATCTGTAAATACTCATCAAAATCCAACAAAATATCTCTGGAAACAGATTATTAATTTTTATACTTGAAATCAAGACAGGTCTATTTTTTTATGGTACTTAATTTTATGTATATCCAACATGTAGATCTAGATTCACTAGCACAGAAAACAAAAAATATGTATTTTCTGGCCTAGAAAAGAGAATATGTAAGAACTTGTGCCACTACCACTATCATTTACAGTATATTACATTGATCTTGAGCTACACTTTGCCGATATAATTATTCATATATTCTGTGTACTAGTAAACTTACAAAAACCTATTTTCAAAATACTAAAATAGAATTAAATGTATTTTGACAAGGTCATATCTTTATTTGTTATTTTAAATGATATTAATAAATAATAATAATCAAATGTTGTTTAATAGTAGTTTGTCTTCCATTCTTATACATTTTCCGCATGGTTACTTCTGAATACATTTTCATCTTTTTTGTTTGATAACCTCTTTTAATAATTAAAACGTTTGAAATTTTTCAAAATTCATAATTACCATAGACTAGATATAATTCTTATTAATAATAACTAATAATTACTTTGTATGGCAATCAGTACAAAATCTTATTCCTCTCACCTAATAAATGCTAAATTTCGCCACCATGAGCGCTAGTGTCGAATCTCAAGGTCACGCAGGTTCTCTATAGACCGAAGAGTACTTAACCTGGAACTACATCCAGATAATCTTTATTATACCTCAAACATTACACTTATTGTTAATAATTCTTTTCACATAATATATGTATCATATTTTGAAAAAATCATTTCAATTATTGGTAACTGTTTTACAAAAGCTTTATCTGGTTCAATTTGACACTATATTCTCATAAATAAACTAGAACATCATGCACCTGAACTTTAATTAATACATCAGTAATATGTTTACACCTCCTCCGTGCTCCGACTTTACAAGAATATACCATACCTTCTATTTTAAGTTTACCATTCTCCACATTAATGGGCCATCAATTTTATGTGTATAGAACAAATGTCTATAAAACTGGGACCACAATTTGTTTTGTCACACACGATTACATGATCTACATTTAGAACCTCTTCTCCTTCTACAAGGACTCTAGAATTAGAAGTTGAAGCTCCTATGTACTCCAGAAATTCTAATCAACTGAGTCCCTTCTTAATCATTCGCAAATAGTAACTGAAAGAACTTTTAAATATAATGTAAGTTTGACAAACATATATGAATATACTTTCTGGTTGTAGTCTTTATATCAATCAAGTGCCATAAAATTAGTTATATAATGATCAATATTTGTATCTATATCACAAAGTAATCCAACAATGATCTCAAACAATTATAATTTAATTTTTCCATGAAAATTTCGGTCAAACTTCGTCGACTGACCTGTCCAACACGAGATTGTTTACATTTATTACTAGCGTGGTTAGTTGCCGAATCCCGCCACCAGAGTTTTGGAAGTTCCCAATACTGAATATGCTATGGTATCTTGTGTAGATTATAGAGAACCAAGTTCAATTTCTGAAGCTTTGAGTAGTGTAGATTCCAAAAATTGGAAAGCAGCTATCAAGTCTGAATTAGAGGCTTTTAAAATCAATGATGCTTGGGATCTCGTTGATAAACCTTTAGGTAAAAATATCATTAAAAATAGGTGGGTTTTCAAATCAAAAACAGACACACAAGGTAACATAGTCAAATATAAAGCTCGACTTGTAGCTAAGGGATGTTCCCAAAAATATGGAACAGACTATACAGAAACATTTTCTCCTGTAGTACGTCATAGTACCATTAGATTTTTATTGGCTTTTTCTGTCAAGAATAGTTTAATGATAGATCACTTAGATGTTGATACTGCCTTTCTCAATGGTGACCTATTAGAGGAAGTTTACATGACCCAACCAGAAGGTTTTCCCATAGGGGATGAAAATAAAGTTTGTCGTCTTAAGAAAGCTATTTATGGCCTGAAACAAGCTTCGCGGTCATGGTATAATAAAGCTAAAAATGTATTGTTAAATTTAGGTTTCAATCAAAGTGAATATGAACCATGTGTATTTTTGAAAATTTCCACTAATTCTATAGTCATAATAGCACTATATGTTGACGATTTCTTTATCTTTTATAATGATGTTAATTTTGTCAATCAGTTGAAGAATCAACTGAAAAGTAATTTCAAGATGAAAGATTTGGGCCCACTTAAGAATTGTTTGGGCATTAATATATCTTATGATAGGAAATCTAAAATATTGAAGTTGGATCAGGAGAAGTATATTTCAAGATTTCTTTCTAGATTTCAGATGCAAGATTGTAAAGTTGCTAAAACTCCTCTTGAGCCAGGTTTAAAATTTTCTGAAAATAATGATTTTTATGATTGTCCATATCAAGAACTAATAGGATCCTTGATATATCTCAGTGTCACTACTCGACCAGATATTTCCTTTGCTACTACATTTTTAAGTCAATTTAATGTTAATCATTCAAGAGAAAACTGGCTTGCTGCAAAGCATGTTTTAAGATATTTAAAAGGTACCTTAAAAAGTGGCATTACCTATAGTTTTTGTGAGGATAAATTAACAGGTTATGTTGATTCAGATTGGGGAGGAGGTCATCAAGATAATAAGTCATTTTCTGGATATGCCTTTTTATATTGTGGGACAGCAATATCTTGGGAATGCAAAAAACAAAAATGTGTAGCCCTATCATCTACAGAGGCCGAATATATTGGTATTAATGAAGCCTGTAGAGAGGCTGTTTATTTGAAAGGGTTGATTTTTGATTTATTTGGAAAGAAAAATAGATTTGATATTTTTGATAATAGTTCAGGCATTGAAATTTTTAATGATAACCAAAGGCACAAAAATTAGCACTCAACGCTGTGAACCATAAAAGAACTAAACACATTTGTATCAAATCTTAATATATATATTTCTTGTGTGCGTGTGTATGTGACTGAACTCCTCCTAAACGACTGGACCGATTTTGATGAAATTTTTTGTGTGTGTTCGTGGAGATTCGAGAATGGTTTAGATTTACTAAAAATGACGGGGAGAACCAAAGTTTTCATTGCTCACCATAATTATCCTTTCTTTGATGGTATACCTGGCACCTCCGCCAATTTGCAACGCGATGTGTAACTTCGACTAGACCGATTTTGATGAAATTTGATGTTCGTGGAGATTCGAGAATGGTTTAGATTTACAATTTGGTCTACTGGAAAATGTTTTTTCAATTAATTTCTTATTTATAAGGAGTTGTTGATTTTGGAATGTTTTACATTAGATCCGGCGGACGGCGCTATCATCGCATTCAATTTTAGTTTGTCCCGACAGATGGTGCTACGATTAATTTGTTATTCAATTCATGTGCTGATTAAAATATTAAATGTAATTATTTTTTAAAGAGTTTTGAAGTGTGTATAAATAATTTTGTGAATTCAGATGTTTTTTTTTTGTAAGGAGTTTTTGATTTTGGAATGTTTTACATCAGATTCGACGGATGGCGCTATCATCGCATTCAATATTAGTTTGTCCCGACAGATAGTGCTACGATCAATTTGAAAAAGTATTTCGTTATTTTGTGTTATAATTGTGTTATTCAAGTGAAGTTGCTATTTAGTTTTCGAAGAGTTCTGAAGTGTATATAAATAACTTATACATTTTGTAAATTTAGTGAGTATATTTTTTATAAATTATCTTTTTTAATTTACACGTGCGTTTATTAACAACCAACATTACCTTCAAGTTTATTTGTGTAGTTAGTGGATTGAATTTTTTTAATTATTTTTATTGACAATTAATTCATTTTTGGAGATATTAAATAAAAAAACTCACAAAATGCGATTACATGTTCTTTATCTAAAATTTGTCATAATAAATCTTTTGAGTTAATTAATTAAAAATTCATTATCAATAACTAACTCATCTTAATATATATATATTTCTTGTGTGCGTGTGTATGTGACTGAACTCCTCCTAAACGACTGGACCGATTTTGATGAAATTTTTTGTGTGTGTTCGTGGAGATTCGAGAATGGTTTAGATTTACAATTTGGTCTACTGGAAAATGTTTTTGGCGTTGGAGTTTGAGTTGGCGTTGAAGTTGGCGTTGGGGTTGGAGTTGAAGTTGGAGTAGGTATTGTGGTTGGCATTGGTTATGGAGTTGGCGTTGTAGTTGGAGTTGGCGTTGTAGTTGGAGTTGTAGTAGTTGTAGTTGGATTGGAGTTGGAGGTGGAGATGGAGGTGGAAATGGAGATGGAGGTGGAAATGGAGATGGAGGTGGAAATGGAGATGGAGGTGGAAATGGAGTCGGAGTCGGTGTCGGAGTCGGAGTCGGAGTCGGATTCGGAGTCGTCGGAGTCGGAGTCGGAGTCGGAGTAGGAGTCGGAGTAGGAGTCGGAGTAGGAGTCGGAGTCGTAGTTGGAGATGGAGTTGGAGTTAGAGTTGGATTTGGATTTGGAGCTGGCGTTGGCGTTGGCGTTGGGCAGGCGTTGAGGAGGCAGTACGAAGTCTGCCGGGCCAGCTAGTATAGTTATATTAAGGAAAAGTTAGAGAATAACGAAATTTGTTTGAATTATTTGTCAACTGATAGAATGTTGTCTGATATTTTTACAAAGGCTCTTAGTTGTAATAAACATGAGTTTTGTGTAAGGGCTCTTGGTATATCAAATGAATAGACTAGTTGTTTGAATTTTTTTTTAATTTTTATTTTCACACGATGTATTAAGGTAGAGTGTTAGATATAATACATCGTTATGACATTTGAACTAATGTTTATTCTATGATGGTTGTTAATTTCTATGTACATATGTCATTATGTCAATATGAAGATGTTCTTAACTGTTTTTGCTGCATTGTTGTAATTAATCGTACTTAATCCAAATTCATCGTAATAATTAAAGTTGATAAAAACCTACACTGCCTATTTATCATTTCCAACAGCGACAAATGTTTAATCGAATTCAGGATCGAGTATCCCAATGTTACTGTGGATTATCAATCTTTCCAAAGCACTGTTTCGCCATGTGTTAGCGTTTTCCGTGAAACAGGTAGTGTTCAAAGAAAAAAATGGGTTCAAGCCCTGTGGACAGGAGCTTTCTGGCGCTCTTGTTCAAACAGACAAATTATATCTCCGAAAGTATTGGTTTCTCAGAGTTGGGAGTGATATCAATGGATTCTTATGATAGAACTGCATCATAAAGGAAATTCAATTCGAATAATAGTTTATTTATCAAGATTAAATTAGCAATCTGAGAATGGAATGGAATGGAATGGAATGGAAGAAATCAAATTAAAATAGCTGAAATGAATTTGACTCTCTCCTATAGAACAGGATGACATGTACGAGTATGAACACAGATCATATAATAAAGCTTAGATAAAATAAATATAGCATTCTGTGAAAACATAGACGTACGATTCATTATTGAAATTTAGAAAAATCATATCTCCGAAAGTATTAGCTTGTTGGAGTTGAAATTGATATCGATGGATTTTTATGGTGAAACTGCATCTTAAATAAAAATTGAATTTGAAATTTGTTATTTAAAAAAAATTTTTTTTTCGTTACTCCGAAACCATCTGGCCTATTTTGCCCAATAACGAACTCAACCGAGATATTCATCTCCCTAACCTACTCTGAAAATTTCAACTGCCTAGCTCATTCCGTTCGACAGTTATTGTTGAAATTTTTTTTTTTTAATTTTCAATTTTTTTTTTTTTTTATTTCAAAATTTTTTTTTTTTACACTTTGCGGTAACCTAGTCAATACAAAACTTCACATGCGTATAAAGGTCATGATTCTACAATTTGATGCTAAATTTCAGATAGATCGAATGATCGGTTTCCGAAATATTCATAAAAAATGTTTTTACTTAAAACGGCCATAACTCCGAAACCGCTTGATGGTTTTGGCCCAATAACGAAATCGTCCGAGATATTTACGCTCCAAACCCACCTTGCAAATTTCAATCCTCTAACTCCTTTCGTTCGAGAGTTATCGTGCCTACGGCCGGCCGGTCTGACAGAATCGATTTCGACCTCGGATTCTTGATCAGTGAGTCGAACCAAATCATTTGAGACCATTTTCAGCCAAAAATTCGAAAATTACAGACATTTGGGCAAATTGATGAACACTCTGTTCCGAGGAAAAAGAGCGCCAAAAAGGAAGTGGTAGACCAAAAAAGAGAACCCCAGAATTAATCAGCAATGTTGAAAATGTCATGACAGAAGCTCCACGAACCTCCATTCAAGTTTTATCTCAACAGACTGGAGTATCCTTCGGTACATGTCACACGATATTGAAAGAAGACAGCAATTTATTTCCCTATAGATTAACGCGCTTTAAAAAATTTGAAGCAGTTTATTACCCCCGTAGGGTGGCTTTCTGCCAGTGGTTTCTCAACCAACTCATCCAGAAATTGGTTAAAAAAAAATTTCCGATGAAGTCTGGTTCCATCTCTCGGGATATGTCAACTCTCAAAATATGAGGATGTGGAGGAGCCAAAAACCAGACAATTTCTGCATTGAGACAACACTTCATTCTCAAAAAATGGGTTCAAGCCCTGTGGACAGGAGCTTTCTGGCGCTCTAGTTCAAACAGACAAATTATATCTCCGAAAGTATTGGTTTCTCAGAGTTGGGAATTATATCAATGTATTATTATGATAGAACTGCATCATAAAGGAAATTCAATTCAAATAATAGTTTATTTATCAAGATTAAATGAGCAATCTGAGAATGAGAACTGCACCATGGAAGAAACCAAATTAAAATAGCTGAAATGAATTTGACTCTCTCTTATAGAACAGGATGACATGTACGAGTATGAACACAGATCATATAATAAAGCTTAGATAGAATAATAATAGCATTCTGTGAAAACATAAAAGTACGATTCATTATTGAAATTTAGAACTTCATCTTAGCAGGAATTGAATTCAAACATCATAGAAGAATTTAAATGCAACTAGAGTGCCAAAAATTATAAATCCAAAACCAATAGACAAATTCTACCCAACAACGAACTCATCCGAGATATTCATTCTTCAATTCTATGATGAACGATAATATATATCTTTGCTCAAATCTAATCCAATACACCAATATTCCAGTTTTGTTTTTAGTGGAGATATTCTGAACTCAATATTATTAACTTACCATTACCATTCCCATAGTCATATGAATTGACCATCGGCATGAAAATATCAACCAACAAAAAGTATGATATTATATTATCATTCTCATATTTATACGATTGCTGGAATTAATGACAATGAGACAACGTCATGTCTCAGGAAAATAAGATGACATTATAACAATTCATAGAATACCCACAGAATAATTCTATCATTCTGTGAAAACGTAGAAATACGATTTACATTGAAATTTTGAAAAATCATATCTCCGAAAGTATTAGCTTTTTAGAGTTAAAAATGATATGAATGGATTCTTATGATAAAACTGCTTATTGTAAAAAATTTAATTTGGAATTTGTGTTGTAAAAAAATTTTTTTTTTTTGTACTCCGAAACCATCCGTCCGATTTTGCCCAATAACGAACTTAGCCGAGATCTTTATCCCCCAAACCTACTCTGAAAATTTCAACTGTCTAGCTCATTCCGTTCGAGAGTTATCGTGCCTACGGCCGGCCGGACAGAATGAATTTCGACCACGGATTCTTGATCAGTGAGTCGGACCAAATCGTTTGAGACCATTTTCATCGAAAAATTAGAAAATTACAGACATTTAGGCAAATTGATAAGCACTCAGTTCCGAGGAACTAGAGCGCCAAAAATTGGTTTGGTGTGCTATCAGTCGAAGACGAATTGTGGGGCCTATTTTCTTTGATGGAACTTTAACATCATTTCGTTATAGAGAAGAAATTATCATGCCGTTTGTAGCTGAATTGACTTTCGATGAATGGTCCAATTCTTATTTCTAACAAGATCGAGCCAGAGCACACACAGCTACAGAAACCATTGCAACCCTAAGGAATATTTTTCATGATCGACTATACCTCAATACCGAACATGAATTTCCACCAAGATTGTGTTATCTCACACCATGTGACTTTCAAGTACCTATTTCTGATTTGGACCAACTAAAGATTAGAATCATTAAAAAATTCATCAAATTAACGATGATCCTTTTATTTTGAATAATGTATTTGATTCTGTCAAAAGAAGATGTGAGAGGAGGACATTTCCAGCATCTACTTTAATTTAAGAGAACTTTGAATCCTGAGAGCCATTGTAATGAAATCCTGTTATTTCAGTTCAGTTATGCCTTTTTATGATGTAATGGTCCCATCAATTCAACATTTATTGAGAATTAAACATATTGAGATTCTCACTGTGATTTATTTACATTATTGAATACAACCTTTTTGCATAATTCAAAGTATCAAAAATATTCAACCGGTTCACTCAAGATTCAGGTCTTCGACATATGAGAATCATGTATGGTTAAACCTTAGCAATCGTTTGGCCTTCTGTAATCAAATTCTATGAAATAAATTCCTTTTGCACGTAGGAAGAAATCATTATTCAATCTGGTAGTAACTATTTCTGAAAAAGTGCTTTTTCATACATAATTACGATATAGAGCAATATAGAGGTTGATGTCATCAATGTTTACATTTTGGGAACATGGAGTGATTCAAGTAAAGAAATACGTCCAGTCACAGAAAATTAACACTTAAAATTCCAATGCCTACTTGACCCCGATTTTCTTTGAACGCATGTGATATAATTATTTTCCATAATTGTTAATATTACATATTTTGAAATCAAAACTACTGAAGGATCTTGGTCGATGGCCTTTTGGATCTTGTTCCAACAAATGTCTTTTTGGTTAATTGATTCAATGTGTACCTTTAGAGTGTTCAAGATATCCTATCATAAGATACAATTATGGTTTAGTTGATATTTTTCTCTCATATATTAGTTTACTATAAGCTGTTTGACGAATGAAAATAAATGAAATAAATTATTCCATTATGACCTCAAAATAGAAAAATAGAGATTGATTTTGTGAGTTATTCTAAGTTCATTTTTCAAATAAGTGCGACATGAGTGTAAGTTACATGTATAACCGTATATATCCAAGCGCACACAGCTTGAGTCTTTCAACATCGTTTATATTGAATCAAGTACCTGTTAGCGCTATTAATGAGCTTTGAGGGTAAATCACACACCAGAAATTCGTTTCTTAATTTCAAATGGAAGCACTCAAGATACAGGTTGAGATGCTAATCCTCCCCCTATCATGCTACTAGCAGAAGTGGCGCTTATGTTGCTTCAGTTCCAAATGAACACAATCTATGTGGCTCCTGAGATAATTTTTATAATTATGCTTCTTTTTTAACAGCATACAGAGCTGGTTGACTTAACAGTTTCAGGATAAAGATTTTGACAGATTGGCATATTATTCAATAGTAGAAACGTAATATTGAAACATGTGAATTCAAATGTTTCTCAGCTGGGCTACAAGTGTCTTCTTGTGATAGGATTGATTAAAATATGTGATGACGTGAACAAAGCCAAAAGATGGCGAAAACTGACTAAAATATACACTGTAGTTGCCAAGTCATTGTCAAATCTCTCTCTAGCTCAAGCTCTAAAATTTGTTACAAATGGAACTAGCATTTGATGATTTGGCAACTCTGTCCTAGGCTCTCCGGTTTCTGCCTCATTCGATAGTTAAAATTCCATAATTCTTTATGACTTTTCCCATCAATTTAAACTTGTTAAATTGACCAAAAAAAAATCCTATTGTGAAAATTACTGTTAAGACTGATCGACACATCTTTTAGGATATTTTCCATAAGTGACACTTGTGCTGGTTCAAATTAAAGTTAATGGAATCAAAGTAAACCTTAATTTTTTTTATCTTAGCATGCAGAATTTCCTCATGAGTGACACCTACGTTTATTCCAATTAAACTGAAAATAACCTACATGTTTTTTTATATATCCCTTTTACCAATAGGTCTTGAAATTGATGAGTATTTGCTTAGGTGTCACTGATGTTGCTTCAATTTTTCAATGAGCATTACTACGATAATCTATTTCCACTTGTGTCATATCACACAAGTAACATTGAATAGTATATATTTATAAATAATCTATATCCCAAGGACACCAATCGGTGTCTGTGTTAAACAAGTAAATAGTTCTAAATTTAAATGCACAGTACCTATTTGCGTCTTGAATATGTGTAGTAGTCGCACAAATATCGTTGCTGTACCTTTGCAGTGCCTGTTTGGTCCCAGATTGGTTTTTGTTGAACTCCTCCTTGAAATCCTCCAAATCTGCATCATCCTCAGTCTTGAAATCATGGACAATTTTCCATCCACCATTTATCCATAAGTCCAGATGCATCAAAAATTACTTGAGAACCGTAACGGAGATTGATGACATCAACCGCAAATCTTCTAAATATTAGTGAACAATTTTTTTTTCCAATTTTCGCTTTCTCTTGATGCATTGTTGTTAAGTAAATGCTTGTTTTGCATGTAGAGAACTCCCATAAGGTTTTTGGAGAGTAAAATGTTTATTCATTTACTTTATTATGTTATGTATCTATAACTGTGTGTACTATTGCAATTACTTTTCATAATTTCATTTTTCTCAGACTCTTGAAATATTTCTTGAATCGGAATTTGTGTGTGATGATGTATGCTTAACCTGCTGTATTCTAACTTGAATAAACTTATTATTATTATTATTATCAGATGATTTGAACTGGGCGTTGTTGATTTCTTGTCTTGGTGTTGGGTAGATTGCCAGTCACTAGCAGGGGCAGACTTACACTCACAGTACTGCAGACTAGGAGACTTATTGCGAATATCCTAGTGATCTGTTATATGAATAGGTAATGTGTCTACATGGGCCCTTTCACTGGGTTCCATTTGGTGGTCCTTTCATCACAATTGTCGATTCCTGGGTTGTTTTGTCTCCAACAGTATGTGACTTCACGTTTGAAGGTGATATGGAAGGCTGTCTTTCTCCTCATTGCACAACCTTCACTGAAGATGCCAATAATGTGCACATGTGTTCCTAGATTGCAGCGACTGGTTATTAGTCCAGTGACAGATCTTATTTGATCCTCTGCTCAGTCTGAGGAGATCTTCGGTAGGTGAGAAGTTGTTCACTCTCAGTATTTCCTTACTGTGTCTCAGGCATTAGGAAAGATTTCAGATATTTCCTCGTCCACTCAGACACATATCCTGTAGCAGCATATTGGGTATTGTGAGAGGTTCATCTTTGACTTTAATTTCTTTGCAAAACATTATGCCTCTCATTTATGATTTCATTTTTCAAGGTCCTTCTTATTACCCTCAATTTACCCTGCAGTGTCAATGTCCATAATTGACAATTTCCATAAAAGGTCAGCTGAAAGCAAATTCATCAGTTAAACCAGATTGCATAGAATGAATACATGGAGTAGTTAAGCAGAAAGAATCCAACCCACAAATTGTAGTTTTGAGGAATTTCAACATGTATATGAATATATACACTATTTCATATCTAATTTTATTTGTACAATTGATCCAACCCTCTAGAGACTGTCCTACCATTTATTATTAGGCAACGTATATTTTACATAAAACCCATTCAAATTACATCAACGTAATGCACTAATAAAAATTCAAGTTAGCTCATATGTGACTTAGCATTACAGCACATATATTCAAACTGTGAAGGGATTTCTTTGGGGCGTTTTCTGCAAATGGTTAAAAAGTTGATTTTACAACAGATTGTATATAAAACTCATTTTTGACAATTTGTGGGTTGGACGTTTTCTGCTTAACGACGTTCACATGATTCCATTCCCAAGAATTTTTCGACCAAAATATGGTCATATAGGGGCTCTTTCTATGCATTCCCGTTAGATGGGGAAACCAGAATATAAGCAAACATGCCAAATTCAATGCTTTGGCATTGATCTCTCTGATTACACCGTTTTGGACTATTTCGTAATATTCAAATATATAGTGTGTTGAAAAACAACTGCGAAAGATTTCAGGAGGTGATTCTTTCGCAGTTGTTTTTTAACACCCTATATATTCATAAATAAAAGATCATAAAACAGTGTGTTTTTAAAGATGAGTAGTTTTACTAAACAGCAGATAACTAACTGTACGCAGCACAGTATTGTAAATTGTGATAAAGAAGTATTGTACGATTTAGTTAAAAATATATTATTACCTACAGTGACACACGATGAAGATAGTGTTTAAAATTATTCTGATACAAAATTTCAGATTTTCATATTACACAGACTGGTGCAGTTTTCGTTTTGGAAAATTAAGATAAAGATGAAGACTCGAGAAATATCCGGAACTGCTTCGTTACTAACAATAATATTTATTGACGGACAAAAAATCTATTTTTCATACAATCTAGAGACAAAATCTCCTATACAAATATTTTACATAAATAAATACTTAAAACTGAGGTCAAACCTTAACATAGACAACAGGACACTTACGGATAACGAACTGAAACAACTCGAGGCAACTGGCCAAGGAACCTTTATCCATGCAAAAGAAATCCAATTCAGGAAATTTGTTGGCTAATGACATGGTTCTAGGGAAAAATGTACCCTTACTATGTCTAAGGCTAGGAGATCTTCAATTGGCACTAAAAGATTCATGCAAATTCCTAAGTATACACCTGGATGACAAACTAACATGGAAAAAGCATATTTCAGAATTGTGCATTCAGCTGAGTTCTATAGGCTATTCCTTAAGGGTTCTAAGCAAGTATCTGGACAAGAAAACTATGAAGATTATTTATCAGTCTGTATGAGGCCAAAATTAGGTATGGAATCGTTTTCTATGGAGGTGTCTCGGACTTGGATAGGGTTACCTGACTTCAAAAAAGAGCAATATGTATTGTATTAAAAATGACTTTTCATGAATCTTTTAGAGGGAAATTCAGAGAAGAGGGCATTCAAACAGCAGTTGCTATTCATATCCAAGAGTGTCTGCTATTCTTATTCAAAAACAAAAATAGGTTTGAAGAAAACAAAAACTCTGCTTAAAACACCCGCACATTGAACATGGACTTTCCTATTCACAGGATGGCAAATTGGAACAAGGACCTGTAAACTGCTGTATAAAATATTTCAATCAACTAACACACTACAGGGTGTCCCAAGTTCTAGTGCCTATTATAGACGTTTCTGGAAAACTGTACATATTTGAAATCTGAAAAATATTTTCGAAGCCGGTTTCGGTTATACAGGGAGTGAAAATAAATTTAATGAAAAAAATTGTTTTTCAGGTTTTGCATTCCTGGTATGATGAAATATTCAATGCTGAATACATTTCTGTTAAAACCATTGTATTAATTCGAATAGTTTTCAAAATATCGAAAAAAAATCCGAAAAAAAAGTCAAATATGTTTAGACAATATTATGTTCATTATTCTCATTTTGAACATCCTGAGCGTGAACCGTTTTTACAACATCGAAGAGGAAGAATGTGAAAAGGTCATGCATCTTTTGAATTTCTGAAATATCTTCACAGGGTGAATATCATAATCCCAATTTTCAGATTTCAAATATGCCCAGTTCTCCAAAAACGTCTAATAGGCACTTGAACTTGGGACACCCTGTACATTAAAGATGAAAAAGTTTCAACAAATACAAGTCTGATTTTTATAAATATCTTATCAAAATTGAGCCATACAATGTAGCTGAAATCATGTTGTACAGAGGCCAAATGTAATTGTATATTTACTGACCCTATTTCGATTTCTAATATATGTTTTGTGATTTCTCTCCCAATTTGTTGGAAGACTGTGACATGTGCTGTATCTCGAAATAATGCTCACTATTTATTTATTTATTTTATTTTACTATAGTTTGTGCGACAAAACGGTACATGAAAAGGCTGATGGCTGCAGTTCTGACTTAAGAAATACTCAGAGTCGCTCTACTAGTCAGCTGTGGACAATCGACCATTGAGTTCAAAATTTTAAAAATGCCGCAGATTAACAATATGACAAAGGGTAATTAATTTTTGCGCTTTCCTACCAAGGCCCTATCCTAGCGCTAATGTTTCTATTTTGATCTCAAAACGGTCTCAAAACATTACATCAGACCTACTACTGGAAATGTTAGATTTAACATCTTAACTTAAATATGATACGTTTAAAGAGCTCTCTCGTGGTAAAGAAATAGAGAACTTTCTTACAGAGAGGATTTGTGTTCAACTCATTAGCCAATTCTAAAGAAAATCTACTTACCTAATTTTTTTTCAGTATTTTTCAACTTCTCGAACAACGAAATTCTATAATATACTTTTTCTCATATTCAATATAATAATAGCCTTTCGTATTGATAGGAAGATCTAGGAGGGTCAGTATAATAATATCAATATTAGGTACAGATTCCCATTGCTTGGCATCTTAGAAATTACTCTTAGCAAGATGAACAGATATTCCCATCAAGCATTCCTACAAAGAGGTATAAGGTATAAATGTAAAATCGATTAATCTTATTCTATCATCACAAGAGCACCCTTCATTTAACTTGTGAAATCTTACCTTTGCAACAATATGTATACTCGAGAAAAATAAACTCTTATAAGAACTTTGACGAATTGGTAAAAAGTTATTTTACAGATATTCTGTAATTTCGGCACTTTACTACTTGTGAATTCATGGTAGGTAACTGATAATATAGGAGAATTAAAATAAAATTTCCAGTTCACACATTGGTAACGTATGAAAATAAAAGCCCATGAAAAACAAATCAAGCAAACTGCAAAACTAAACCTACTTGATTACTTGGTAAAAAAAAAATATAACCTTGGAAATTTCAAATATTTAACACCATAGAATAGAGGCGATCTAAAACGACAGTGCTGCTACTTCTTGGGAACTAGAGGAATTGGGATAAAAATATCTCGTATCATACGTACTCAATTAACTTAAATATTTGTAATTGTATGTCTCGCTTGTTTCACAAATTTCACGTTTGTATTAGTGATGGAGAGTAAAAAGAAATCGAACAGGTATTACTTAGTACCTCAATGTTCAAACAAAGCGAAGGAAAATAAAACGTTTTCTTTCATTATTAAAAAAAAATAAGGCGGCTGCGAAATGGAAGAGTGCCTCGCATCGAAACCCTGTACCTATCGAAAATTATGAATGCGTGCAGCTAGCTGCTAACCTGTATTTTTTGCGCACATGTTCTGGGGAACATCGCGTTATTATTTTGCTGAAATGTCTGTAGCTTTCGATTTTTTTGGCCAAAATGTTCCCAAACGATTGGTTCCACTCCCTGATGGAGAATTCGAGGTAAAATTTGATTCCCTCTTTGAAATATCTCCTCAAAATCTCGACACGTGCCGCACAAACCGAGCTTATAAATTGGCTGTGCTCGGCGATTTGGGGCATTAATCCCGATATAGTTTTCGCAGCATTAGTTTTCTGATTAATTTCGAGATATATTCCAATACAGCTTTCTAATTGTTTCCGATATTAATTCCGATAGATTTTTGCGCTTAATTCCGATATTGTTTTCGCAGCATTAGTTTGCAATTAATTCATCTTAATTCCTATATAGTTTTCGAGTTAGTTTTCACTTTGAGCTTTCCAATATTTTCAATCCCGAAATTATTATTCTGAACATTCCGCTTTTTCACCGAAATTAAATTCCACTCTCCGTTTGGTTTTGAAGAAACATTTTTTAGTTTTCGTCTCTCATCGAAGAATTGTTGCGATTGTAATTTGTGGGGGAGTGTTAATATCTGATGAGTACACTGTGGCGGGTCTGAATATCCGTATATTCGACAACATATGTGTTCCGATCTGAAATAGTTCTTTCCCGTACTATATAATAGTTGTATAGGTACCGTGAGGCATGCGCCAAAAAGTGTTTCATTTGATGAGGGGAATATATGGTAAAAATGTTAAAGTTAATATACAACTGAAATACTCACCCCGTATATTATCTAATACGAATTTACAAGAGAGGATGAATGAAGGGTATTTCATGGTCCGATGATGGAAGACAATGAATTATCCTATGATCTTTGTTCTGTGAGAAATATCTTAAGGTGGTACTAAACCGAACATGAAATCTATCGAATAGTGAATTTTTTCATAGTTCAATTAATTTGCGCATTTGTTCCAACGCATTGTTTAAACTGTAGTTGAATATGGCCATTTAAAACTGAGAATCTCCACCAGAGAAATATTTCTCTGATCTCCATTACAGATTACAGATTACAGTGACTATATTCCTGAGAATATAGTCACTGTAATCTCCATCAATTCCTCTGAAAAGATAGTTGGAACAAACCTAATAACTAGAGAGAGAGAGAGAGAGAGAGAGAAGCATTGACCAGAGAAATAGAAGGATATCTATTTCTCTGGCATTGACTCTGATATTAGAGTGGGTGAGTGGGATGACAGGGATATGTAAGGATGGAAATCGGCTGATGTAGGGCAAAACATTATTGAGTTTTGAAAGTGTTTACTTAGATAATATTTTCTTCAGATTTTCCATTTTCCTCCGATTAATAGATATCTAACATTATTGTGTTTTGAAAGTGTTTACTTAGATAATATTTTCTTCAGATTTTCCATTTTCCTCCGATTAATAGATATCTAACAATGGTCTACGAATGTACGAATACATATACAAATAAACATATGCACATTTATGTGCATAGTCGAATTTAAGCGAATAACCGGAACTGTGCGGTTAAGACCAATCCCTTGCTATTAAACCGATCGGTTATGTTTAGCAAGAGATTGGTCTTAACCGCTCTGCTCCGGTTACTCGCTTAAATTCGACTCATGTGTTGAGGATTGAAATTTGCAGCATATAATTTCGCGCCCCTTTTCAAATTGTTGGTTCAACATGTGTTCGGTTCGTTTGAGATCATTGCATTTAAAAAAATATCTGTATGGTTAAAAAATCTAAATACTGATTATTACGGACTAAATAAGTGGAAATGGGAACGATGATGTGTGACTAGAAGTTATGGAAAAGAGTTGAATCATGTTGAGCTGGGATGAAGGATGAAGGGGATGTCATGCTGATCAGGAATCACAGTAACTAACTGCTCATTGTCCATTTTATATTTCCTTTACTGATGCTTTACTGTTATACCCATAACTTGCCATGAAATAGGTAGATTATAATCAAGAACTAATATACATTAGTATATATGAATATACAGGTATACCCAATTGTTCCTTGTGATATAGCTCAAATAGTCAATCACTCAAATTATCTAGGACGAATTTCTAAAAATGAAATAAATTGGTAGATCATCATTTCGCTAGTGATTCAAGGTTACTTTTTTCCAGGAAATGTATCGAAGATTTGTATTGGTTCAAAGTTTATCTGAGGAGCTCATTTGAATTTATCAGCAGTTTCTAAATAAACCTTACAAGTTTTTGTGGTTTGATAAACCGATATCTGAATGCATTAACACCTTCAATCCGACTGTCCACTTTTTTTTTATACTGGAGACATGTTTCAGTAAACCAAAATAAGTGTAAGAATGAGAAACATTCCTGAAACCATAACTACTCCATTTGAAATGTCTCTTCGTTTGGCTAAGATACATTATAGAAATATATCACCAAATGACCTGGGTGTGTAATGTTTCACATGGAATATAACTACTTATGAACTCATCCTCAAGCTCAAATATTTCAGAAAAATTGTATAAGAAACAGATTATAAACCTGTACTATGTGTTATCAAACATTTCATATGATAGTAGTAATTCCACTATGGGCCGGTTTCTCAATTTCGAGTTAACTCGAGGTTGCGAGTTACGCATGTATTTAGCGATATTCATGAACGCGTAACACTCGGGTTACCCGCAACCTCGAGTTAACTTGCAATTGAGAAACCGGCCCTAAATTGAACAAATAAACTTATTGTATCTCATTCGAAAAAGCTGTGATTCCAAAAATATAGCAAGAAGTTAAAGTCATTGATAGAAATCATGAATTTCTGGTCATAGAATTATTTTTTTCATTACTTGTACTATGCAACAGCGTTGATCTTTTGTAAATGAAAAATTATATGGTTCACAAGCATTAAATATGATTGCCATAACTGCTAGGATATTGTGGTTTCAATGTCCACAGAAACCATTATGTTCCTGAAAATGAATAAAACAAGGTATGAATGAACTTCTTTACTATATTCTCTCATCTTTGATTATATATCTCTCTCTATACCGATATAATATAATATATAACATCTTGAAATGTTTAAGGCAAGAGGTTTTCCTTTTCCCTTTTGAACCTCAACTGTGCCGCTTGAATCAAAGTACCTGTGTTTTTCTCAAAATTCATGTCAGAGATTCAGGGCAATCATTTTCATGCAGCATCTGAAAAAATAATGTTTTTATTATTCGTGATATACTATATTTCGCAGATCATTGTAGTGGAATAAGAGCCCCTACCTACGCACACCTATTTCCTTACGCAAACACTGACAGGGAGTCTGGCAGACTCTTGGGGTTTCACTTTACTTTTGAATGATCTATTGATTAGAAAAGATAATTTTACTCTTCAGAAAAAAGAAAGTTACAAAATCTGTATTTTATAAAACGAAAATATTTTTTGAGAAATGACCAAACTTATCATCGAACTTAACATTTTTCAGAAAAAGATCACAATGAGTTTTATGACAACCTGTATCGAGGGTATAAAATCAAAATATTTATTCCTTTTGAAACAGAATTTTCCTATGTATGAGGAGCAAATAAAACATGAACTGAATGTTGCAAAAAAAAACTAAAAAGAACTGACAGGCCCTAAGATTAGAAAAAAAAAATTCACTCAGACTGGCTGCAAGACACTAAGCAAAGTTTTCGTGAGCATTAAAGGTAAACCGCTTTCTTATTGGTCCAAATCAATATAACTTCATATACATAAACCATCAGTAAATAATTGACTGAAAATAGCAGAAAAACTTGTTGTTTTCTATGGTTGCATGAATCTGGGGTTGGCAAACTAAATTATGTAAGTATTATTACTTTTAATAACAATAATGTTCTTCAACAAAGAAACAGAACAGAGTTCAATATATAGAACTGATAAATCTTATAAGAAAAGAACACAATGAATCTTATAAGAACACAATAGACTGCCAACGGCTTGGTACGTAACTTATCTGCTCTTTGTCTAAAACAGAACTGACATACCGCCGTTAACAATCCGGCAAGTAACCTCTGCGCATGAGGTGCACAATTGTCCGATTGCGAGGTTGCCATCACAACGAAGCCCTACTGCCACACTGGGCCAGTAGTTCTTACGTTAACACCCCCTCCCAATCTGAGAATCGGACAACTGACGACTTGTCTGCAATCTACAACTAATTTACATACTTATACATTTAGTTCTGACTGACTTGTATCTAAAACTAGATTTACATAATAAACAATATATATATACAGGGATAGTTGGTACATTTTATTAATAATTCTTATATCTAACAGGATAGTCGGTAGAACTAATAGATGGGCAGTCGTTGCTGCTGACGAGCAGAGGTTTCTCAAAGTGAACCAAACTTATAGACTGGATTAATCTGAGTACTTGCTTCCAGGGACCGAAGACCCTTCCAGCACTTTCAACTCAACAAACATGATGTTATAACGCTCCTTATGAAGCATACATAACTAATATTACCTGAGTATTTGCTCCCAGGGACCAAAGACCCTTCTCGCACTTATTTACTCAACAAGCATGTTATATTGCTCACTACTGTGACGCAGAAATAACTAATGATACCTGAGTAATTGCTTTCAGAGACCGAAGACCCTTCCTACAATTTTACTCAACTGACATGAAATTATATCGCTCACTATGAAGCAGACATAACTAATAATACCTGAGTAATTGCTTTCAGGGACCGAAGACCCTTCATACAATGTTACTCAACTGACATGAAATTATATCGCTCACTATGAAGCAGATATAACTAATAATATTGTTTACTTACGTAAAACAAACATGACCTGAGTCCTTACCTGCATTCAGGGACCGAAGACCCTTCTAGCATATAAGCTCAGCTTACAGATCTGGACCGTTGATCAGCATATCATACATATAATGTATAACATTTAATCAATGATTCCGTTTAAACAAAATTAGTGTTTATGGTTAAGTGTGACCTACCTATACCATAATGATCGCATCTCTCATCACCAGGGACCGAAGACCCTTCTAATTTGAGATACTTGTATTTGCCTAAATTATATCTCCAGGGACCGAAGACCCTTCTAATACAACCTTGACAAACACCAACAAACTAAAGACTGTAACAGTACAGTAAACTGACAAGTGCATGCATTTCTTAACTGTTAATCAGATAGTCACTAGTAACTAGACGGTCACGTAAACTACGAAACTTTGTTGCTAGCAAAGGTTTCGTGAGTATATCCGCTATCTGATCATTGGTATTAGTAGTAACAGTTTTTTATTGACTACAGTCAATGGCCATCGACCGAAGTCCTTCAGCCTGGTGGATTATACAACTTTGTGACAAAAAAAGAAGAAAAAAATTATATATATTCTACATTGCATATGAAATTTATGAATTAAGTATCTTCTATTGTAGTTCCTGAAGTCTGTCCATCACGCTTCGAATTGGGAATTTACGTGGGGGGGTGGTTACTGGCTCATTGTGCATCATACTTGCAACATCCTCTTGGTCTTTGAGTCTTTCTGAGAATTTTCTATTCAGATCCATCAGTCTTTCTTTAATTGGTTGTATATTAGCTTTTTCGTAGAGTAGCTCGTTTGGCGGATTGTGCAGTTTGTTGAGTGGGTGTCTTAATCGTGTTATTATTCTAAGTGCTGATCTTTCTCCTACTTCAATGTTTCGCAATACAGAATCTGCAACATTTATGTAGAGGGGGTGCCCATATTCGAGGATGGGTCTACATATACTTTGGTAAATTTTGATTGAGTTTTTTAAACTAATTCCTTGGTCTTTATATGTAAGGCATCTGAAGTGTTTTGCTCTGTTTATTGCTTTTTTTTTGGCGATATTTGAATTCAATTTCATGTTAGCTTTGTTGTCTACATGTATTCCCAAGTATTTAATTGAGGGTGATGGTGAAATGAAGTTGTTTTCAATCTTTAGTGTAGGTGAGTTTGGACGTATTCTATGATTGAATATTATCAAATTGGATTTGCCAGGATTTGGTTGAAGCCGCCATTTGTGAAACCAAGTAACCATATTGTCCATGTATAGTTGTAAACCTTCCATGCATTTGCTTTCGCTTTTCTCATGTGAAACGACTATTGTGTCGTCTGCGTACTGTAGATGATATTGAGCTCGGCTGGATCCGTTATATATGTCGCTGCAGTATATATTATAGAGGAATGGACTGAGTGGTGATCCCTGTGGGGTGCCCTGTTCGGGGGAAAACCAAGTGGAGATTGTCTCGTTTATTTTAACTGCTAGTATTCTCTCTTCTAAGAAGCCCTTGATTATTTCTATTAAATATTTAGGAGTGTTCAGTTTTTGGAGTTTAAAAAGCAAACCTTTATGCCATATGCTATCAAATGCCTTATTGATGTCTAAGCAAATCGCAGCTGTTTTCTTCCGATTGAGTTGTGCATTTTGGGTGTTGGAAATAAAGATGGTGATTGGGTGGATAGTCGATTTTCTGGGGCGAAATCCGAATTGTTGCTTAGGTATGACATCTTTCAGTTGTTCCTCCAGCCTCCGTTTGATGATCTTCTCAAGTAGTTTTCCCAATACTGGCAGTAGTGTTATTGGCCTATAATTTTGTACTTTGTGATGGTCTGTGTTATGTTTGGGGATGGTAATTAGGATGCCCGTTTTCCAAATCTTAGGGAATAATCCAACGTTGAGACAGTGGTCATAGATCTTAATAATTTCCGAGTGTATATCTTCATTCAACCTTTTCACAACATTCCATGGGATAGTATCCACTCCTGGAGCACTATTCTTGCTTTTGTGAAGAATTTCATAATAGACCTCCTCCTCTATTTTGAAGTTATCATTTACTGTTGTAGTTTGGTGGTTGCTAAAATAGTTGTCATACCAGTAGTTAATATGCGCTTCGTGAGTTTTGTCAAATTTAGAGTTCTTGTCGTAATTAAAGGAGCATTTGAAGTGGTCAGCAAACTTTTCTACTTTTTCTTTATCCGTGTTGTATTCTTTCCGTGAGTCCTTTAGGGTTGATATACTATTGAGTTTTTTGTATTTGGAAAGCTTGTTAACCTGCTGATAGAATGTTCTTCCCGATGTCTTATTAATTTCATTGCAAGCGTTTATCCATGTATGTTGTCTATATTGTTGAATCATTGTTTGAATGCTCTTGTTAATTTCATTGATGTTCCTTTTATAGCTCAGATTGGGTTGAAGCAAATATTCTCTGTACATTTTACGTTTCACCTTGATTAACTTTATTATGTAGGGAGGAAGTTCATGAAGAGTCGGGTTATGTTTAGCAATGGGTGAGTGCCTTGTTATGCTGTTTGATAGGGTGTTGTTGAATTCTGTGATGTAGTCTTCGTTTATATTTATGTTCTTGTTTTCATTTATGAAGTTCATCATTTCTTCATCGACTTTTTTGATGTTGCACTTGCGAAAATTGTATTTTATCATCCTAGGCACTTCTTCTGGTATTCGCATTAAATCAAGGGTAATTACCATTGCTAGGTGATTTGATCCCAGGTCTGGAACAAGTTCGACATTCATAATATTGCTCGTCAGGTTAGTGGAGTAGAGAATCAGGTCTGGAGTACTGTCAGGATTGTTATCCATAAGGAAGGTTGGATTTGTCAGACGTTTCGAGAATGTTCCGTTCTGCAAGAATTTATTTAGTTGTTTGTTTTTCTGCCTGTTAGGATTGAAATCCCCTATGATCATGGCGTATTTGTATAATGCAGCTTTTGTGAATATAGTCTCTTCAATCTCAGAGTGCGGATGTATATAAACTAAAAAAATATGTAGCTTTTCAGTTCCAATTGGTATTGTGAAGTGAATACATTCATTCAGATATTTCTTTATCACAGGTGGATTTTCCTTGCCTATTTTCAGAGATGGATGACCTTGTACAATACTTCCTCCCCTTGTGTTTTGTGTTTTGTTACCTATTTTGTTGATAACTTTCCAATCTCTGTAAGTCGCTGTATTCTCCTCTTTAAGTTTTGCCTCGACGAACATTGCACATTTTATGTCGTTGTTTTCAATAAAGTTATTAATGAGTTGTTTTTTGGGCACATAACTGTTGATGTTGTTGTACAATATTTTCACTTCAGAATTGAACTTGAATGCTGTTGTTATTAGGTTCGGTTGGTGAGGATTCGTCTGGGTTCTCCACATCAAACATCAAGATATATACCCTGTTTCCTGAAAAGACAGCAACGGTATCGATATCATACTGGTTGATGAATCTGCGTTTCAGTTTATTAATAAGTTCTTCTCTGTTGGTGTTTTTTGGTTTATTCAGTTTCCTTATATATGTGTTGACTATATCATCGTGAATGGTTATCGTGCTATGGATTCTGCTTTGTTTTTTGTGCAGTTCCTCTATATTTCTTGATTTCTTGTTGAGTGATTTGATCGAGACGTTAGGTATTCCATCAATAGGTGTTTTTGGGTGTTTTGAGCATTTAGGGGACCATGCCTGATGGTCTTCTGAGCCACAAGACCTGCATTTGGGTGGTAGGTTGGTTTTACATTGTGATTCTCTGTGTGGGCCCTGGCATTTTGTACATATGAGAGGATTTTTGCAGTTTTCGCTTTTGTGGTCAAATAATAAACACTTGCTGCAAGGCATTGGGGTAGGTTCCGGGGGATTGCTAGGGTAGATGAGATAATGTCTATTTTTGTAAAACATTCCTTCGTTCAACAGTTTTTCAAATGTCGCTTCCTCTCCAGTTATTATTCTGATATGTCCTGTTGGTGTATTTGTTGCTCTTGATGTTATTCTCTTGCAGTATCTGTGTTTTAGGTTTAGATTATTCAGATGTTGACTGATGTCTTTTTCATCAATGGATTTTTCTACGGCTGAAATAACAACGGAGAAAGTTTTTTGAGGTTCTTTTCTTTCACTATTTCTTTCGTATGATTTGGTTTCATTATAATTAGTAATAACCTTGTTAATCTTCATTTCTTCTAGAGCAGCTTTAAGTTCTTCTTTTTTACTATTTGATTTCAGTAGGTATCCCAGTTTTGTTTTAAGAATAACATCAGCTGAATTTGGGAATTTCTTATTCCATTCTTCGGACATTTGAATTCGGTCTTTTATAATGGCTTCATCCACTGACAAATAGAATAGCAGTGCATATTCAATTCTCCGGATTTCGTTCATTCTTGATGGAATCATGGTGTTTTGGTTGTGTTTACGTGGGTATGTCATTTTTTGTTGAGTGTTTATGTTTACATTTTCTCGTCTTGATTTATTCTGTTGTGTTGGGTTATCAGATGTTCCATTATCTATCTCCATACGTTCGCATTTTTTGTTGTGGTTTGGATTTGATTTCAGACTTAATAATTGTGGTTCTTTGAAAATAATTTCCGGTGATTTGCTTTCCTTATTCTTTTTTGCTGTTTGAACTGCTTTGTTTGTTTTCTTTTTCCGTTTTTTCTTGGTAACTTCTTGAAAATTTTCGCCGTCATCCGATGTTACATAATATGAAGTGCCGCTATTTTGAGACATTTCAGCGTGGAAAGCCTCAAACTCCGCGGCGCTGGTAGATATATTTCGAGAAATTTTGAAATTTCAGAATTATTTTCCGCTTATCTCCGGTTTTTAGCTTTTTCACTTGTAAGATAACAATTCGCGTTAGGATGCCAGACATGTGTTCTCCATGAAAGTCAAACACGCACTGTTGCATTGGTATTAATTTTTAATATATTGATCTTCTTCTCTCGTACATGTTGACGAATTAGAAGATATCTTCGTTCAATATATTTTAATCGACTTTTACTAGTATTAGTCAGGCAGTTTTGTCTGGCAGCTTCATTGTCTTCATATACAGGTATAGGAAAAACAACAACATCAACTGATTCTTCTAGCAACTGTGCTACAAATAAAGCTTCATTCACCGCATGTGTTAATGCAATGAATTCCGCTTCTGCTGAACTTTGTGCTATCGTAGCTTGGAGCTTCGAGCACCATACAACTGGATTACCAAAGGCAAAAATCACAAAACCAGTAGTTGACTTTTGACTTGATATATCACCTGCAAAATCCGCATCACTATAACAGGATAAACTTGGTGAGCCATTAGTGTATTTCAAACCTACCTCTGGGGTTCCTTTCAAATACCTAAAAACTCTTTTCACAAGTGTCCAGTGATACTGTTGCGGATTTGACTGAAAACGGGCAAGATAACCTACAGCAAACGAGATATCAGGTCTAGTAAATAGACTTAGATACAACAAGGAGCCTATTGCTTTCTTATACGGGAAATTCGCTTCATTCGTACCCTCAGGAGCTTTGTGTGTTCCTTGAGGTACCAATGGAGTGCTAACTGGATTTGAGTTTTCCATGCGAAACTCTTTTAACACATTCTTCACAAACTGGGTTTGATGAAGAAACAATTGATTTTCAGATTTTGTAATTTCCAAACCAAGAAACTTAGTGGGGAAACCAAACTCTCTTACATCAAAACTAGATTTCAATACATTCACTGTACCTTGAATAAGGTCATAGCTATTTCCTGTTACCAATAAATCATCGACATATATTAAAATCAGGACTATTTTATCTCCTATCTTTTTCAGATATAGACAAGGTTCACGCAGATTCGGTTCAAAACCAGATTCTCGTAAAAATGTATCAATTGTGACAAACCAACACTTTGGAGCGATTGCCAGTCCATAGAGGGCTTTACGCAACTTACAAACGAATTTCTTTTTATCAATCTCTATACCATCCGGAATAGTTACATACTTGGTCCTATCAATATTTCCATACAAGAAGGCCGTCTTAACATCGAGTTGTTCTATGTGCCAATTTTTAGCGACTGATAATGAAAATATTAATTTGACTACTGAAAGAGCAGGTGTAGGAGATGCCGTTTCTTCAGACGTATAGCTTTCTGTGTCTCTACACCCTACAACAACCAGACGAGCTTTAAAACTACCGTCATCTTTTTCTGTAAATACCCACTTCACCGGAATGACTTTCATACTGGATTCTCTTTCTATTATATCCCATACTGAATGCTCTTTAATTGAGGAAAGTTCTGACTGGATAGCTGATATCCATTTACTGCTGTTTGAGCAAGTGATAGCTTCATGATAGCTCTGAGGGGTATTACTTGTATTATAAATGTCGTCTTCATGAACGAAACCAAATTTATTTAAAATACATGTATTGACACTGATTTCTGGTAGATTTATTTCTTCACTATTCTGACTACTATCGAGTTGAGAGATTTCTTCGATTTCAATTACATTGGTATTTCGAATATTTTCTAATTCAACTTCATTAGTAATTTGACTATTTTTTTTACTGAGAAATTTCTTCTATCTCTATTTCATTTAGACTATTGCCAGACGTTTGTGGTATACAAGTGCTATGATCAATTAAATTTTCAGGTGCAATTGACTGATTTTCCGAGGTGATTTCAAGTTCTTCACTAACAACTGATAAATTACTTTTGCAGGAACTATAATTGAAGGGGTTATTGTTAGAATGTGATAAGCCATAAAACTATAATTTCAACAAATGATGACTCAATAATGTATTTAAATTTGTAAAATATTAGCAAGTGTTTTCATGGTTGTAAGATAGTCACATTCAATGATGAGGGACAGTACAACCTTTTTTCATTATGAAAAATGTATAATATCAGAATAACATAAAAATATCGCAGTGTTTTGAAAAAAACTGTGGCTTATCATAGTCTTACTGTTAGCTCAATTGAATTATTTTTAATTCACTTCACACTAAACTCAAGTCATAGAAAATGAAAAAAAATGATAAAAATCAAAATAGAAAAACATATTTGAAAATCAGAAGTTTATTTTTCTTGAACCTATACTCAAGGATGATACTAATAGGCTTTATGAAATACAAAAGAAAATCAATAATACAATGAAAAAGAGATAAATGGGTATTTCAATCTCAGGGCGGTTCCATGGAAATCCATAACTTCAATCTACGATTTCCACTTGGTCTTCTTCATTCTCCCCGTACTCCTCTTCGCGAATTTCACATTCAATGTTATTGAAGAAGGTATGATGCACTGGAGGAATATATGGCATCAACGATTTTACATTATCTAGTTTTTTCTTTGGGATTCTCAATGGTTCTGCGTATTTTTTCTTCAACGCTTGTAAGTCTGTGGCGATAGGACGCCCTTTTTTCATAATATTCCACTCTGTATACTCTCCATGGACGGTATGTTTTACATAAAATACTTTCGTATTTTCAGACTTGAAATGGAAGCTGAAAGCTCCAGAGAAATCTACGTTATCTCCATCAACAGTGCGTAAAGCTTTTTTAATATTTCTTAGAATCGGCTGGAAATCTAAGAAATCTGATTGCTGCATCACAGTCACCTTGAACGGATTTTTTTTGTTTGATTCCCTAATGATTTCGTGCCACTGTTCTGGTGAATACACTATGGGTGCATACTTCCTGTGTCGTTTTTCTATCAGTGCGAAATCTCTATCTGAAGGCAAATGTGTATAACCACTAACCAGAAAATGGTGAGTTATAGTTTTGAATTTTTTTTCTTTCACCAACTGTAGCCAAAGGGACATCATCAGCCAGTTCTTGTTCTGGCCAGGACAGTTGTCGGTGAAGATGATAAGATCATCGATGTCAGTTTTTGTGTTCAGAAATTTCAGGAGTATGGAAGCCACCTCATCGCTTCCTCTTCTCGCAATATTTTCCGTCCACAAAAACATGTGACCTTGACCATCAGTACAATCGTGAATACCCAAGTTGTACTGCCAAATTTTCCGACAATAGAATGCAGGACCTGTAGTTAACTTCGGTACAGGCATGGCTTGCTGAAGATCGAATGAAATGACGCATTTTTTGGAAGTCAACTTTGATTGCTCTGTTTCTGACATTAACAATCTTCTCATAGCGTCTGCTTTGGTTTTATGCAATGTCATTTGTGTCGTCAATTCTCTCACTTGATCTTCTTGTTTTTCCTGTACAGCTGAATTTAATCTTATATTAATTTGGTCGCAAGTCTTGCATGTGTCTGACTTTGGTATTTTAAAGCCAATATTGTATTCTGTACAGAAAATTTTACGATATGCATATTGCAAAACTGGCTCGATATCTCTTTCTTGACACCAAGGAATGTAAAACTCTTTATATAATCTGGAAATTGACATATCACAGTCGAAGTACACTTTAGTAGGATTATCATTCCTACTGTAGTGACTTTGATATTTCGGAATTTGGTTCAAGTGGTCTCGGACTGATTGCAATGAATCAGTACTCAGTTTGTGCGGCCTGTTCGAGTGTTTACCCCTATTATCTTTCATGGGAATCGATGAGCCTCTTATTTTCTTGGAAACAAGACCATCTACTCTACCACGCGAGTTTTGAAGGCCGTGGACGTTCATAAATTCTCGTTTACAAACTTGAACTGTCTCTCCTTTAATACTGAGTGTATATAGAGCATTTCCTTTTCTGGATGACTCTTGTCGTGTCTGTTTTCTGGGATAGGATCTTTTTTTCTTGACCACATTAATACAACCAAAAAGGTAACTGTTCTGCAAATCGAACGACCCTAAATCCCAAAAATTAGTGAAAATTTCATTCTCACAATGTTGCAGTTTTTCTCTGCAACGGTTTCTGCAAATGCATGGTGGTCCCTGCTGACGAGCCTTCACTATTTTTTTAGTGGTGTCACTTGTATATTCTTGGCCCAAATTCCTCCGAGTTTTTCTTTGGACTCTGCTGTATCTTCCATCATTTCTTTGTCTCCATCGACTCTTCGGTGTTTTTTCAGGAGTTGTACCTCCAGTTCTCCGTAACGAATCCTCCCTGTTCGATTCATTTTCTTCATCAGTAGAATTTTCATCCTAGAATGATATAGCAACAATATGACAAGCCGCATTATTCATCTGATTTATTTTGATTACAAGAATATGACATGCCACATTTTCAATTAAATAAATTTACCTCCTGATTATGTGTCTGAATTTCATCTTCACTGGGTACAAAATCCTTGTCCATGTCACTGTCATCGAATGTTGATTCTATTTCATCACTTGAATCACTATTTCTATCAAATAAAGCCTTTCGTGCGGAACAACACTGCTGGTCGGTCGCCATTTTTGTGTGGCTTGTCACGTTCTAACATGAAATTCCGTTTAATTTAAAGTAATGCTAGAATATGACTTAGGTATAGTGTCGCCATCTCTTGGAAAAAAGTCGAAATATTTCTGGTGTGGCTTGTCACACTATTATGGATCAAGAACCTATCAAAACCTCAATTCGATGGATATTGTGGCTTATCATATTCTAACGATAAGCCCTTCAATTGTACTTTTCATTGAACAACACATTGCATGACATGATGGTTTTATGTGTTACTGGATCATACAACATATATCCTGTATCAGTATAGCCTACCAAGTACATTGTGCTAGAACGTGGGTGCAGCTTTTTACCTTTTGGTATATTTTCAATTCTAACTTCCACTTGTGAACCAAATATCTTAATATTCTCTAGATTTGCCTGTTTACCTAATAATTTTTCATATGGGGTTAGGAAGTCAATTGCATAGTGAGGTGTGCGATTATAAAGGTAACATGCCGTTGAAAATGCAAAACCCCAAAAACTAACAGGAAAGCCTGAATCAAATAGCAATGCTCGAGCTCTTTCTTGAATGGTTCTATTAAACCTTTCAGCTGTTCCGTTATGTTCATGCTGATAAGGTTCCGCTAATTGTAATTCTATTCCAAATTTATTTAAAACTGTTTGACAAGCTTCACTAATGAACTCAGTACCATTATCGCTTCTTAATTTACTGAATTGGCCAGGTCCAGGAAAAACTGATTGTAAAAACTGACAGCCTGAACTGAGAAACTTATAAGTTTCTGATTTTTGTTTCATCAGATAAATTTGAGAATAGCGTGAATAATCATCAATAAGGATCAAAATATACTTTTTCTTATTGAACTGTGTTGGAGGATTGACACTAAGTAAATCAGCATGTAAAATTTGACAAGGTCTACTTGCTCGTTCACGTTCTTTCAGGCAGGGTTTTCTATTCATTTTTGCTTTTGAACATATTGAGCAACTGGCAGTTGTATAATTATATGTAAGTTCTTTAACTCCTAGTACTACACTTGGTAACTTTCCCAGGTAAGAAGATGATATATGACCCATTCTACGGTGCCAAACTAAACCTTCTTCATCTAACTTTTGCAACTGACTTCGTGTAAGCTTCTTTCTTAGTCTACGAATCTTTTCTCGTTTATTTTCTATAACTGGATTAAGTGTGGTACGCTTTATTTTACAGACAGATTTTTGTGAAGATTTATTAGTAACAACTGAATTTGTATTGCTTCGTACTACATTTGTTACAGTGGATTGGTGCGGTTCTTCTGCCTCTGCAGATATCAGTACAGCCAATCTATACAGTCCATCCGACACATACAGAAGAGTCAATTTTCTTCTTAACTTTCTAGACAAGATAAATCCATTATTAGAATTCATTGTAACACTCGTTTTGAATTGAGTATTAAATGCTCGAACACTAAGAACATTTTCTCTCAGACTAGGAACATATTGAACATGTACTAACTTTAAAACATGGGAACATTTTCCAAACTGTAGAAGAATTGGTAGAGTACCCTCTCCCAATGAAAAAATGTTCTCTGTTTTTGAAGCAAGATCAACAGGAATAGGCATTTCATAATCCTTATAATCAAACAGAATATTTCGTGCATTCACTACATGGTGAGATGCACCGGAATCAACAAGGAATGTTACCGAAATCACAAACTTGTTAAAATCGAACTGAAACTTACTTGATTTCAAACTTTGTAATTTCCTACAATCCTTCTTTTCATGTCCCTTCTTGTAGCAGAAGAAACATACACGGCCCTCATTTTTGCACTCGGATGCCTTATGAAACAACAGACCACATTTATTACACCTGGCCGATTTCTTTTGCTCAAGTGTCATTTTCTTCAATTTGTCTAACTGTTCTCTAGTATATTGACAGTTACTCTTATGTATTGATTTTGAAGAATTTTCAAGCTTTTCCCTTTTCTTGGGTGGTTCGCCTGAGCTTCCTTCCAATCTACTTCCTGTACAGAAATCACAATAATTAATACTGATATTATCACAATGTGAACAAGAAACTGAAACAAATGTATTGTTAGTTGAGTCACTCTCCATCGGAGAATCAAAACAAATTGAGCATATGGTGATGATGTCATCACAATCAGGCCTGAAACTATAATCTAAATCATTATTACAAACAGAACAAACAATATCAACTTCGTCTTTCTCATTGTACTTACTGTTCTCCATCTCTGAGCTGTAATTGCTACTAGCTACATCCAGAAATGTGTTCCTTGCAAACTCATAAGTCCTAGTGATCTCTGGCAGAGTAGCTATCGTTGTATAAAAGCCCATAAATGGTCGTACATGACGAACTTTATGCAGAAAATATGCAACGATAATTTTCTGGTCCAGAGGTACACCAAGCTCCTGA
Organism: Halyzia sedecimguttata; assembly: GCA_937662695.2. NCBI lineage: Eukaryota > Metazoa > Arthropoda > Insecta > Coleoptera > Coccinellidae > Halyzia > Halyzia sedecimguttata. The sequence continues at coordinate 78,394,525 of OW569417.2, forward strand.
AATTGCTGAACAGCACTTTCAAATCTTGTGATGAAAGTCACAGGATTCATCTTGGGATGTAGCACAATTTTCCCAAAATTGTCCAGGAGTTCCACCATTTTCTGGACATCATTCTTCCCAAACATCAGCTTCAGTTTTTGAAAAGCTTCTGCTGCAGTAGCCTCATTTGAGATAAGTGCTCTCGGTCCATTTTGGAGAGTGGCTTCAAGATATTGCCTCACTTGTGCATCATACATCCTCTTGTCTTCCTGTGTGAAGTTGCAGTCTTCACCGCCTAGAGGTTGATTTAGGAAGTTGGATCTTCCTAGGGCTACCAGATCTCTTTCAACCCTTTGTTTCCAAGATCGGAAATTCACATGGCCTTTTAATTTGTCGTCAAAATCTACTGACGGTACGTTGAAAGCAGGAAGTGGTACTGATTTGGGAGTGAAAACTTCCGTGATTTCACTAGTGCTTGTTTCCACGTTTAATGATGCTTGCGCGGAGTTTGGCATAATATCCTCTTTTATTTTATCTGCCAAGACCCTAATAAATTGCGGGCTTGTGAAGATGGACATTATCTCACTCGCCATGTTTCCAATAGGTGTCTCGTTCCTTTCACCAGAAGTTCCTTGAACATTGGAGTTGAATTCCTCGTCAATGACTAACTTCTCCATTTTCTTGTGGTGTTGAGATGTGAAAAAAAAACACTTTTGATCGAATTTTACAAAATGGCGTTCAAAGTGACGCTACTTGAGATTCCGCTTCTCGTACTTAGCTCTGCTACCATGTAAGTATTATTACTTTTAATAACAATAATGTTCTTCAACAAAGAAACAGAACAGAGTTCAATATATAGAACTGATAAATCTTATAAGAAAAGAACACAATGAATCTTATAAGAACACAATAGACTGCCAACGGCTTGGTACGTAACTTATCTGCTCTTTGTCTAAAACAGAACTGACATACCGCCGTTAACAATCCGGCAAGTAACCTCTGCGCATGAGGTGCACAATTGTCCGATTGCGAGGTTGCCATCACAACGAAGCCCTACTGCCACACTGGGCCAGTAGTTCTTACGTTAACAAATTATACGCAGAATGCTCAACATTTCTGGTAGCTTCTACAGCGCTTCACTCGAATTTATTGACCCGCGTGAAGTTGGCCGGTAAAGTTGGCATGTAAAACTTCCGAAAACAGCCGAACCGCCATAGGCGCCCGTCCAAGATCTGCTTGTCGACTTGAAGAAATTGTATTCGATTTCAACAGATATCGAAAACTATTCCTGAGAGAGAAAGATAAAAACACAACCGCGTATTACAAGATTATCTGCGTTGACCAAAGCTATCGAACGACCTTATTCTCATCTACGAATGCTAGGGATGAGAGGTTGAAATTCATCCCCAAAAGAGATTTTTATGATTTATTTAGCTGTTATCATATTTGGTACCAAACAATGATTAATCCTTTCTGTACGCTGGGGTTAAGACACTGAAATTCATCCTGAAAGTAATTTTTCTTATTTATTGAGCTGTTATATTATTTTCTGCAGAATAAAAACTTGCGGAAAAAATCTGCGTTGACAATAGCTATCAAATGAACCCTGTCTCATTTCCTTACGCTGGGGTTAAGAGGGTGAAATTCACCCCAAAAGTGATTTTTCTCATTTATAGGGTTATAGTATTTTCTGCAGAAAAAAAACTAGCGGAAAAAATCTGCCTTGACAATAGCTATCAAATGAACCTGGTCTCATTTTCTTACGCTGGGGTTAAGAGGGTGAAATTCAACCCAAAAGTGATTTTTCTCGTTTATAGGGTTGTTATAGTATTTTCTGCAGAAAAAAAACTAGCGAAAAAAATCTGCGTTGACAATAGCTATCAAATGAACCTGGTCTCGTTACCTTAAGCAAGGGATAAGAGGGTGAAATTCACCCCAAAAATGATTTTTCTCATTTATAGGGTTGTTATCGTATTGTCTGCAGAAAAAAGACAAGCGGAAAAAATCTGCGTTGACAATAGCTATCAAATGAACCTGGTTTCATTTCCTTACGCTGGGGTTAAGAGGGTGAAATTCACCCCAAAAGTGATTTTTCTCATTTATGGGGTTGTTATCGTATTGTCTGCAGAAAAAAAACTAGCGGAAAAAATCTGCGTTGACAATAGCTATCAAATGAACCCGGTCTCATTTCCTTACGCTGGGGTTAAGAGGGTGAGATTCACCCCAAAAGTGATTTTTCTCATTTATAGGGTTGTTATCGTAATTTCTGCAAAAAACAAACTAGCGGAAAAAATCTGCGTTGACAATAGCTATCAAATGAACCCGGTCTCATTTCCTTACGCTGGGGTTAAGAGGGTGAAATTCACCCCAAAGTGATTTTTCTCATTTATAGGGTTGTTATAGTATTTTCTGCAGAAAAAAAACTAGCGGAAAATATCTGCCTTGACAATAGCTATCAAATGAACCTGGTCTCATTTCCTTACGCTGTCAATCTGCGTTGACAATAGCTATCAAATGAACCTGGTCTCATTTTCTTACGCTGGGGTTAAGAGGGTGAAATTGAACCCAAAAGTGATTTTTCTCGTTTATAGGGTTGTTATAGTATTTTCTGCAGAAAAAAAACTAGCGGAAAAAATCTGCGTTGACAATAGCTATCAAATGAACCCGGTCTCATTTCCTTACGCTGGGATTAAGAGGGTGATATTCACCCCAAAAGTGATTTTTCTCATTTATAGGGTTGTTATAGTACTTTCTGCAGAAAAAAAACTAGCGGAAAAAATCTGCGTTGACAATAGCTATCAAATGAACCTGATCTCATTTCCTTACGCTGGGGTTAAGAGGGTGAAATTCACCCCAAAATTGATTTTTCTCATTTATAGGGTTGTTATAGTGCTTTCTGCAGAAAAAAGACTAGCGGAAAAAATCTGCGTTGACAATAGCTATCAAATGAACCCGGTCTCGTTTCCTTACGCTGGGGTTAGGAGGGTGAAATTCACCCAAAAGTGATTTTTCTCATTTATAGGGTTGTTATCGTATTGCCTGCAGAAAAAAAACTAGCGGAAAAAATCTGCCTTGACAATAGCTATCAAATGAACCTGGTCTCATTTCCTTACGCTGGGGTTAAGAGGGTGAATTTCACCCCAAAAGTGATTTTTCTCATTTATAGGGTTGTTGTAGTACTTTCTGCAGAAAAAAAGACCAGCGGAAAAAATCTACGTTGACAATAGCTATCAAATGAACCTGGTCTCATTTCCTTACGCTGGGGTTAAGAGGGTGAAATTGAACCCAACAGTGATTTTTCTCGTTTATAGGGTTGTTATAGTATTTTCTGCAGAAAAAAAACTAGCGGAAAAAATCTGCGTTGACAATAGCTATCAAATGAACCCAGTCTCATTTCCTTACGCTGGGGTTAAGAGGGTGATATTCCCCCCAAAAGTGATTTTTCTCATTTATAGGGTTGTTATAGTACTTTCTGCAGAAAAAAACTAGCGGAAAAAATCTGCGTTGACAATAGCTATCAAATGAACCTGATCTCATTTCCTTACGCTGGGGTTAAGGGGGTGAAATTCACCCCAAAATTGATTTTTCTCATTTATAGGGTTGTTATAGTGCTTTCTGCAGAATAAAGACTAGCGGAAAAAATCTGCGTTGACAATAGCTATCAAATGAACCCGGTCTCATTTCCTTACGCTGGGGTTAGGAGGGTGAAATTCACCCCAAAAGTGATTTTTCTCATTTATAGGGTTGTTATCGTATTGTCTGCAGAAAAAAAACTAGCGGAAAAAATCTGCGTTGACAATAGCTATCAAATGAACCCGGTCTCATTTCCTTACGCTGGGGTTAAGAGGGTGAAATTCACCCCAAAAGTGATTTTTCTCATTTATGGGGTTGTTATCGTATTGTCTGCAGAAAAAAAACTAGCGAAAAAAAATTGTGTTAACAATAGCTATCAAATGAACCCGGTCTCATTTCCTTACGCTGGAGTTAAGAGGGTGAAATTCACCCCAAAAGTGATTTTTCTCATTTATAGGGTTGTTATAGTACTTTCTGCAAAAAAAAAACTGGCGGAAAAAATCTGCGTTGACAATAGCTATCAAATGAACCCAGCCTCATTTCCTTACGCTGGGGTTAAGAGGGTGAAATTCACCCCGAAAGTGATTTTTCTCATTTATAGGGTTGTTATAGTATTTTCTGCAGAAAAAACTAGCGGAAAAAATCTGCCTTGACAATAGCTATCAAATGGACCTGGTCTCATTTCCTTACGCTGGGGTTAAGAGGGTGAAAGTCACCGCAAAAGTGATTTTTCTCATTTATAGGGTTGTTGTAGTACTTTCTGCAGAAAAAAGACTAGCAGAAAAAATCTGCGTTGACAATAGCTATCAAATGAACCCAGCCTCATTTCCTTACGCTGGGGTTAAGAGGGTGAAATTCACCCCAAAAGTGATTTTTCTCATTTATAGGGTTGTTATAGTATTTTCTGCAGAAAAAACTAGCGGAAAAAATCTGCCTTGACAATAGCTATCAAATGAACCTGGTCTCATTTCCTTACGCTGGGGTTAAGAGGGTGAAAGTCACCCCAAAAGAGATTTTTCTCATTTATAGGGTTGTTGTAGTACTTTCTGCAGAAAAAATCTGTGTTGACAATAGCTATCAAATGAACCTGGTCTCATTTTCTTACGCTGGGGTTAAGAGGGTGAAATTCAACCCAAAAGTGATTTTTCTCATTTATAGGGTTGTTATAGTACTTTCTGCAGAAAAAAAACTAGCGGAAAAAATCTGCTTTGACAATAGCTATCCATTGAACCCGGTCTCATTTTCTTACGCTGGGGTTAAGAGGGTGAAATTCACCCCAAAAGTGATTTTTCTCGTATATAGGGTTGTTATAGTATTTTCTGCAGAAAAGAAACTAGCGAAAAAAATCTGCGTTGACAATAGCTATCAAATGAACCCGGTCTCATTTTCTTACGCTGGGGTTAAGAGGGTGAAATTCACCCCATAAGTGATTTTTCTCGTATATAGGGTTGTTATAGTATTTTCTGCAGAAAAGAAACTAGCGAAAAAAATCTGCGTTGACAATAGCTATCAAATGAACCAGGTCTCGTTTCCTTACGCAGGGGCTAAGAGGGTGAAATTCACCCCAAAAATGATTTTTTTCTTTATTAGGTTGTTATCGTTTTTTCTGTAGGAAAAAAAACTGTTCTCACAAAAGCAATAAGTGAATGTTATTTAAACTGACTTTCTTCTTTTCAATCATAAATCACCATAACCATAAATTACGTTTTCGTTTCGGGCTGTTATAGTTTAAAGAGTTGTTATGCTTATCCCTAGTGAAACCTAATCAATCAATTTAATCTGCACAAATCACAAATACCATTCAGTGTTTTGTCACTAATTTTGTCGCCACTTTTCAATTCTTTCGTTGTCAATAAGCACTTCAAATGAATGAATCTCTGACAATTTTTACAGCGGTATTGATCGGACGTTTCGTTAGAAACATCACAGCAGCAAAATAGACACTTATGCCTCATATCATCAGAATACTCTAATAAAGTTTCTCTCAAGGTTTTTCTGAAATTATCAATGTTACATGATGTTGTTAGATCTATCTCAAAGGATAAACATTTAAAAAAATATATAACATATACACCACAATTAAAACTATCAGATTGAGCGATATGTTCTGGGGTAATAATTTCAAAATTTTTTATATTAATAGATCTATGGAGAAAAAAATTCTCCAGATTGCAAAGGTATGATTTTATTTTTGTGTTCTCATTTCCTAACGGGTCGAGAAATATAATTCGTTTTGCGCTCAGCGATAAGGAAAAGAGTACATAATGATTGTCTCTATGTACCGGTAAAATTAAATCATTTGTATCGAAATTCAAATTGATGTTGAACTTAGGATCATTTACCCTATTCGATACTACAACCGAAGCTTTTTCAACAGACACAATCTGGTAGTTTTTCTTTGATAGTTTGTTGAAAATATGGAGGCAGTGGTCAATTACGAAACTACTCAATTGATTAGAAGATTTCAATGTATGAAAATCGCTGATCAATAATTCTCTGATCGAGAATTGAACAACTTGACTTCTACAAACAACATATTCTCTTCCACTTGGCAAAGATGTGTAATAATTGGAATCCCTAACAAGTCCATTTTCATGAAATTCTATATCCATAATTGATCTCCAAATTTTACCTACAAGATCACTGGACCTCTCATTAGGCATAACGTTTTGTGGCAGAAGATAAAAAAAAAGAAATATTTCAGAACTCTCTGCATGTTTTCTCTAAAGAAAGTCCTATCCCTATAAATTTTTATTACTCTGATTCCCCTGTGAACACAATGAAATCGCACCAGATTCGGTTTGTTATTTCTAAGAGACCCTGTATCTGGAAGAAATATTCGTATGTCCGTTTCAATTGTCCGTCTTCAAAAATTTAAATTGGTGAGTAGTAACGTCTTCTTGTCTCGCAGAATATGGACATTTTATTTCTATGAGGCCGTCCTCGCCAATTAAACCGTCTGGTGATCCTGCAAAGTACTGATACTTAGGATGAATTACTAAGCCACTCATTCCGCATATTTTACCGGTCTTTTTTTCTTACAAGGCTCTTGCTACTTTTTCGTAAAGGATTCCATGTTCAATGGGAGCGGTTTTCAGTTTTTTGTTTTCACTAATATCTCTACAAATATTTCTATAGATAGTTGAGCTGTTCACTTTCCCAAATGCTCTGCATATCCTTCCGAAAAACGAGGCAGTTACTCTTATTCTCCTCTCTTGCCTCCACAATGAACTCTCTATTTGTGAAATTGTCTCTCTTTCAATTCTATTAAGCTCCATGCAGCTTCTGAAGATATTATTCAAACACTGTGAAAATGAGTCAAATACATCCGATGAGACATTTTCTGCTTGGCAGTTACCTTTAAGAGAAAATGAGCTGGAGCATAACTTACAAATGTAATCTTCCGAAAAGTTCATTTGTCGTTTCGGATCAACACATTGTTGACACATCGTTTACAGTTCAGACTACTACATTGAACCCAAAGAGCAGCCTCGTTCAGCACACCTTGACCACAATGTGTGCAGAGAGCTAGATCCTCATCTTCATCGGCATAAATGAGAGTTTCTTCTTTGGATTCGTCCTCACGAAAGTTTTTCAAATAACGGCCAATGAAATGGGAGTCATATATCTTTTTGGCGCTCTAGTTCCTCGGAACTGAGTGCTTATCAATTTGCCCAAATGTCTGTAATTTTCGAATATTTCGATGAAAATGGTCTTAAACGATTTGGTTCGACTCACTGATCAAGAATCCGTGGTCGAAATTCATTCTGTCCGGCCGGTCCGGCCGTCCGTAGGCACGATAACTCTCGAACGGAATGAGCTAGAGAGTTGAAATTTTCAGAGTAGGTTTGGGGGATAAATATCTCGGCTAAGTTCGTCATTGGGCAAAATCGGACAAATGGTTTCGGAGTAACAAAAAAAAAATTTTTTTTTTACGAAACAAATTCCAAATTAAATTTTTTTTAATAAAAAGTTTTATCATGAGAATCCAATCATATCATTTTTAACTCTAACAAGCTAATACTTTCGGAGATATGATTTTTCAAAATTTCAATAATAAATCGTATTTCAACGTTGTCACAGAATAATATTATTCTATGTATGAATATGAATTGTCATAATGTCAAATGATGTTCCTGAGACTAATCAATCGAAGAATTGTGAGCGAAGTGAGAAAAATCTCAGATATGATTTTTCAAAATTTCAATAATAAATCGTATTTCAACGTTGTCACAGAATGATATTATTCTATGTATGAATATGAATTGTCATAATGTCAAATGATGTTCCTGAGACTAATCAATCGAAGAATTGTGAGCGAAGTGAGTTAAATCTCCGTTGTTTGCTCCGATATTAGTTTTTCTCAGAAAATTCTTACATTTCGGAACTGAACATGAAGTAAGAGATCTGAGAGTAGTGAGACTGCTTTTCATCCATAGACATAGATATAACTCTCGAACGGAATGAGGTAGGTAGTTGAAATTTTCAGAGTAGTTTAGGGAGATGAATATCTCGGTTAAGTTCGTTATTGGGCAAAATTGGCCAGATTTAATTTCATTTCTTCCATGGTGCTTTTCTCATTCTCATGATTGCTCATTTAATCTTGATAAATAAACTATTATTTGAATTGAATTTCCTATAGGATGCAGTTCTATTATATGAATACATTGATATAATTCCCAACTCTGAGAAACCAATACTTTCGGAGATATAATTTGTCTGTTTGAACTAGAGCGCCAGAAAGCTCCTGTCCACAGGGCTTGAACCCATTTTTTTTTCTGCACCAATTTTCTTCTGTAAATTTTTCTGTGGTTGGATCATATTTTGTTAGTCTATTTTTTTTTATTCCGAGCTTGCTTTCCATCACTATAGCGGAAAGATCATCACGAAATTTACGTATGAATCTCGCACATTTAATATGTTTTTGACCGTCCAACAAATTTATCTTCAGATGTCCAAAATAATTTTCAATTAAGGCATTGCTAAGCCGCGATGAACCTCTCAGTAGAAATGAATTACAAAGTGGACAAAATGGAATATATTTTTTTAAAATTAAATTCCAAAAATCATCATTGTATAATATATTTTCAGATTCAGATGGGCAATCATCGAGCACGATTTTCCCTATGAGCAGTGTATACCGGATAAAAAACGGACTAGACCTCAATAAACCTTTGGTTTCTCCCTCAAAATTTTCCTCTGCATTGAGATCTCCTTTAGTCGATTCTTTTTCTTGTGAGGTTAGAGGAAATTGACTACATATTTGTTTAATTATTTTTTCCGACTCTTTGGTCATTATGTTGGAGAGTCGGGAGTTTAATAAAATATACAGTTTCATAATGAATATATCGAATTTTTCAATTTCAGAAATTTGTATTGCTATCGCCATAGCATCCTTGAAATAACTCTTCTGAATGTCATTTTTTGCAATTTTATCTATATCTGAGCATACCATCTTCATGAAATGAGCGCAACATAGGTGAATGGTGACGGGAGGTGAATCAGTACGGGTGTGAATGCAGCAACGGTTTTCCGCAACGGTTTTTTCGAATTGTCTATTATCGTATCTGAGCGAAAAGAACCGCTACAATTAGGTTTTTTTTTTGGAATATCATTCAATTTGAGAGTTAAATGAGTTCCACAGAAGAAAATAATTTTTCACCCCTGAAAAACACCCCAAGCTACCCCCGAAGTTGAAAAAATGCGCAGACCACTTCAAATGTCCGTTGCTGGCGATTTTTTGGTGCGAATCGTTTATTCCAACCTTACTGAACACGTTCCATATAGTGAAATATTTTGTGACACCTTAGCAACCCCTCAATCACACCCCCAAACTTGGAAAATCTCGTAATCGCTAAAACGACCGTTGCTGGCGATTTTTTGATGCGAATCGATTATTCCAAGCTTGCTGAACACGTTCCATATAGTGAAATAATTTGTGACACCTTAACAACCCCCTAAGTACCCCCCACCCCCAAACTTGGAAAATCTCGTAATCGCTAAAGCGTCCGTTGCTGGCGATTTTTTTATGCGAATCGTTTACTCCAAGCTTGCTGAACACGTTCCATATAGTGAAATAATTTGTGACACCTTAACAACCCCCTAAGTACCCCCCACCCCCAAACTTGGAAACTCTCGTAATCGCTAAAACGTCCGTTGCTGGCGATTTTTTGATGCGAATCGTTTATTCCAAGCTTACTGAAGACGATTCATATAGTGAAATAATTTGTGACACCTTATCAACCCCTCAATCACACCCCTAAAATTGGAAATTCTCTCGTATCGCTAAAACGTCCGTTGCTGGCGATTTTTTGATGCGAATCGTTTACTCCAAGCTTGCTGAACACGTTCCATATAGTGAAATAATTTGTGACACCTTAACAACCCCTCAATCACACCCCCAAAATTGGAAATTCTCTCGTATCGCTAAAACGTCCGTTGCTGGCGATTTTTTGATGCGAATCGTTCACTCCAAGCTTGCTGAAAACGTTCCATATAGTGAAATAATTTGTGACACCTTAACAACCCCTTAATCAACCCCCCAAAATTGGAAATTCTCTCGTATCGCTAAAACGTCCGTTGCTGGCGATTTTTTGATGCGAATCGTTTATTCCAAGCTTACTGAATACCTTCCATATAGTGAAATAATTTGTGACACCTTAACAACCCCTTAATCAACCCCCCAAAATTGGAAATTCTCTCGTATCGCTAAAACGTCCGTTGCTGGCGATTTTTATATGCGGATCGTTTATTCCAAGCTTACTGAATACCTTCCATATAGTGAAATAATTTGTGACACCTTAACAACCCCTTAATCAACCCCCCAAAATTGGAAATTCTCTCGTATCGCTAAAACGTCCGTTGCTGGCGATTTTTATTAGCGAATCGTTTATTCCAAGCTTACTGAATACCTTCCATATAGTGAAATAATTTGTGACACCTTAACAACCCCTTAATCAACCCCCCAAAATTGGAAATTCTCTCGTATCGCTAAAATTTCCGTTGCTGGCGATTTTTATATGCGAATCGTTTATTCCAAGCTTACTGAACACCCCCCATATAGTGAAATAATTTGTGACACCTTAACAACCCCTCAATCACACCCCCAAAATTGGAAATTCTCCCGTATCGCTAAAACGTCCGTTGCTGGCGATTTTTTGATGCGAATCGTTTATTCCGAGCTTGCTGAACACGTTCCATATAGTGAAATAATTTGTGACACCTTAACAACCCCTCAATCACACCCCCAAAATTGGAAATTCTCTCGTATCGCTAAAACGTCCGTTGCTGGCGATTTTTTGATGCGAATCGTTTATTCCAAGCTTACTAAATACCTTCCATATAGTGAAATAATTTGTGACACATTAACAACCCCTCAATCACACCCCCAAAATTGGAAATTCTCTCGTATCGCTAAAATTTCCGTTGCTGGCGATTTTTATATGCGAATCGTTTATTCCAAGCTTACTGAATACCTTCCATATAGTGAAATAATTTGTGACACCTTAACAACCCCTTAATCAACCCCCCAAAATTGGAAATTCTCTCGTATCGCTAAAATTTCCGTTGCTGGCGATTTTTATATGCGAATCGTTTATTCCAAGCTTACTGAACACCCCCCATATAGTGAAATAATTTGTGACACCTTAACAACCCCTCAATCACACCCCCAAAATTGGAAATTCTCTCGTATCGCTAAAACGTCCGTTGCTGGCGATTTTTTGATGCGAATCGTTTATTCCGAGCTTGCTGAACACGTTCCATATAGTGAAATAATTTGTGACACCTTAACAACCCCTCAATCACACCCCCAAAATTGGAAATTCTCTCGTATCGCTAAAACGTCCGTTGCTGGCGATTTTTTGATGGGAATCGTTTATTCCGAGCTTGCTGAACACCCCCCATATAGTGAAATAATTTGTGACACCTTAACAACCCCTCAATCACACCCCCAAAATTGGAAATTCTCTCGTATCGCTAAAACGTCCGTTGCTGGCGATTTTTTGATGCGAATCGTTTATTCCAAGCTTGTTGAACATGTTCCATATAGTGAAATATTTTGTGACACCTTAGCAACCCCTCAATCACACCCCCAAAATTGGAAATTCTCTCGTATCGCCAAAACGTCCGTTGCTGGCGATTTTTTGATGCGAATCGTTCATTCCAAGCTTGCTGAAAACGTTCCATATAGTGAAATAATTTGTGACACCTTAACAACCCCTTAATCAACCCCCCAAAATTGGAAATTCTCTCGTATCGCTAAAACGTTCGTTGCTGGCGATTTTTTGATGCGAATCGTTTATTCCGAGCTTGCTGAACACCTTCCATATAGTGAAATAATTTGTGACGCCTTAACAGCTCCTGAACACATAAAAAATTCAAATAATTGTAAACACAAACGAATTTCTCAAATGTTTCCCAAAATTCCAGTGATGGTTCCCTTGGATCAATATAAGTAAATGTTTTCTGTTGGAAATTAACCATCACTGGAACCCAGTGGTTCCGACATGCCACGGTCTCAATAATTATGGGAAGGATAAATATTGAATTTTCTGATATTTCTGGGAAATCCTCAAAAAATTCCTCGACTATATCATCACAATGATTAAATATTGCGTAAATCTGATTGGTGTTCAATAATTGGTAATTTTTTTCGTCGGTGTGTTCTTTCAATACTGCCCTTAAACAATAGGTAAGGCAAAGTCTGTTAACCAATGTTTACCGTAGTGGGTTTTAAAATCTTTCTATTCAAATTCTGTTGAAATTCCACCGTGAAACTTCACTACCAGATAGTTTCCATATTCTGCACATCTTTCATAGTAATTGTTGTTGACCACAAGTCCATTGTCATGGAAGAGTAGTTTTCTTTGTACATATGTTTCGGGTGTAGATGTCTCTTCCTCGCATATTTGTGTTGCCGGCTTTATGGTTGTGGCTCCTTGTGCGTCATTGCCTACCGAAGGTATAAAACCCTTAATATCTGACTCTTCCTCTTCGGCTTTTCCATTTGAGAACCGAGATATATTATTCTTTGCTCTCCTTCTTCTTAAAATTCCTTCCATTGTCCTTTTTTCCTTGACTTCTAAATGTTTACTTTTTCCGATACTTTTTTATTAATATCTGATTTCTTCAATGTTTTCTTTAATTTGGGAATGGAACCTCTGTTAGCATTCCTCAGAACACCTTTCTTCTTTTTTTGTGTAGCCGAAATTATGTGCTCGGTTCTCATTTTTTTTAGCGTTTGTTTGATTGATATTCTTTCAAAATTACTAGTTTTGGCCAGTGTTTTTTTTTCACTGCTCTTCTACTGTCATGTCATTGCCTTAGTACCCATCAGCGGCTACATTGCTTGATGTCCTGCATTACTCTGTCTCTTACCAGATATAAGACTCGTCCATATGGATAAAAATGAGATATATTTCCTCAAAATTTTCTGTAGGTATTCTTCATTCTAATATTCATTCAATTTTCCAGATCGATTTTATTTGTTTATTTCATGCTTTAGACTGATATATTTCATTTTGAATAATCTATAAAAGAGGCTCTGCTTATGTATGGGATCTTTCAGTATAGGTTCCTCAAGGGTTTCAATATAAAAATCGGTACAAGGTTCGTACCGGGGAATTCTAAACATAATATTCGGGAAACCGTACACAGTATAGAATTTTACCAATAGTAAAATTTGGTGTGAACTGTAATTTAACCGCAAACAAGTTAAGCTGGGTACAGACATGCAACCGAACATCGTATCGTAACACCGTCGTGCAAATAGTGTGGACCGCACCGCGTAACTACGTAACTTCGCAACAACGATGGAATTTCGGCTCATATGTTACGCAACGGTGTCCCGCGACGGTGTTACGATACGATGTTCTGTTGCATGTCTGTAACCATCTTTAAGATGGTTACAGACATGCAACAGAACATCGTATCGTAACACCGTCGCGGGACACCGTTGCGTAACATATGAGCCGAAATTCCATCGTTGTTGCGAAGTTACGTAGTTACGCGGTGCGGTCCACACTATTTGCACGACGGTGTTACGATACGATGTTCGGTTGCATGTCTGTACCCAGCTTAACTTGTTTGCGGTTAAATTACAGTTCACACCAAATTTTACTATTGGTAAAATTCTATACTGTGTACGGTTTCCCGAATATTTTGGTTGGAAAATTAGGCCTGTATTACCCATATCTTATAGGCCATCCCTAGGGCGCAAGCGTATGGGGCCCAATGAATGAATATCAATCAAGAATCAAATTCTCAAATTTCATGTGTAAATATGTAACTTGAAATTTGTATTCATTAAGAAAAGAATAATCAACTCAAGTCAGTGAGTACAGAATAAAATTAAACTAACTGACTGAAAGAAAAGATCATATAAATTCTTTGGCGATAAGCCTGTCCGTCTCCTAGCAGAATATATATTTTATTACTTGCAAAAGAGCCGCCTTCAAAAGAATTCACTGCGATAATTATGAACACGTGGTGCGTACGTAGTTGTTATATTAGGCACGAGTGTGTCCGGGGTTGTTTCTACTTTTCATTCGACTACTTTTCTTCTCAATGTAGTGGTAGCTGAGATTCTGTTTTCATACAGTCGTAGGTTTGTGTTAGTTTTGGAAGTCGCCAATAACTGTGAAAATTAAAGACGTTTATTACGACTTGTGTAGATAAAAGGAAAATCGATATTGACCATAACGAGGATATCTTCAGAAAATTGGTAGGTATGTACTTTCCTTAAATTTTCTACCCTGATGAAATATTTTCAACTAGAATAGGATCGAAAACCTCGGTCATCTTACGAATTATACTTACGCTGCAACTAATGATTATACTTAGATGGAGAAACATTTCTTTAAATTTTGAAAGACAAGATCTTTTATTGAACAATATTTACCATGGCATTGTTCGTTCAATTAACAAATTTAGCATTAGAATAATGATATTGATTTTGGTTTTCAAGAAATAGGTTACTGACTTTAACGCGCTTGTCCTGGGGGACAGCACGTTATTGTGTTGCTCAAATGTCTGTAATTTTCGAATTTTGAGACGAAAATGGTCTTAAACGACTATGTTGGACTCACTGATGAAGAATCAGTCAAATTGAATTATGTCTGGCCGGCCAGCAGTCCGTCTTCGCATGTGCTCTAACTTTCGAAGGAAAGCCCGTAGAGTCTTGAAATTTTCCGGGTAGGTTTGGATTCTTAATATATCGGCCAACTTCGTTAATGGGTCCAACAATTCCATAGATATTACCATTCAAAATTTTATTTTTTCAAAATTGTTCTTATTGTCATATAGAACTGGATAGACGCAGGCAAATTTGTAGAGTTTCTTGATTGATGAAAGATAAATAAAAATTTGTATAACTTTTTCCATTTTCGAAAGTATTCAGGGTGAGTCGGGAGGAACGGGCCAAACTACAGGAGCGTACTGTACACGTGAAAATAATTCAAAAAAACTCATATGTTCTTATGCGATTCTCATTTGTTTTCGAGATACAGTGTGTTAAACTTAGAATTTTTTTCAAGTTTTTCTCTTGTAGTATCTACACTTCACAAGATATTCAACTGAAATTTGGCATAAATATTATTATTGATAGTTTACACCATGTGACATGCTAATTTTGATAGCAAATTCACAGGGTGATATTTTCTCTGGAACACTGTCCACTGTTTTCCTCCAGAATTATTTTTTGGTGAGCCACTGTTAATTTGAAAAAATGTTAAAAGAATCTTTGTTGACATACTAAACTTTATGGCACGGTTCCTACGACAAAAGTGGGAATGATTTCACTACATATACGACTGTCGTAAAGTTGTAGTTACAACCTCTCAAACAACTGATATACATAGATATATATTGTAGTTGTGTAATAGGTTGTAATGGTTTATATAAAACCGATATAGTGTATAGATAATAACGTTTATACAACTTCAAAAATGATATCGCTAAATAGAAATAATACCTCATTAGGACGTTTTGTGTCTTATTTATCCACGGAAGAATGGAAACTATATAAATAGTTTTGTACTTACATAATTAGTTCCAACTTATTTTCTGAAATAATTTTATGATGGGACTCGAACCTCTGCCTACATGGATGCTCTATTAAGAAACTTGTGACTTTACCATCGTCGCTATTGAAGAAGATATATATTCAGATGAAATTTCTCCACTTATCATGACAAATTTTTCTTTTAAATATAGCTTTCTTTTTGTCGCGCTTGATTCTATTATAATTCCAAATTCATCAATATAATATATTATATGAAAAGAGCTCTATTATCTGAGATGCGAAAGGTTTATTAACTTAGGGACTTAGGTGCGATAGAATGATAGAAAACAGAGTTAGGTTATGTGATATTGTATGCTGTTGATCAAGCCAAGCTACGAGCACTACACTAGATAATTAATATTATTACTAATACTAATTTCGCAACAGTGTTTTGAAGAAAATTCAGAATTTAAAAAACGATCGACGACGGTGAGATATTTTTTACGTCAGTTCGAACAGCATAAAGGAGATGTATTTATATTTTCCATCGGGAGATTATTGTAACAAGTTCAGAAAGGAGCATCGTGCACCGAGAGAGATTGGATTCAAATTTCACATGTGAAGTGAGGAAGGAGTCTCATGAAAATTTCCTGAACTAGGGGGATTTTAACTGATTATCAATATTACTGGTTTCTATTTCAATCACTTCTCCATCTGTATAAATATTGCATTTCTACTACTTCTTAATACGATTATAAAAATAATTGTAATCATATTGCGTTGAAAAATCAAGGCAAGATAGATAGATATATAAAACAACAAGAATACAGTGATATATAATCTGCACAATATTTGATGTAATAACGGTGTATTTCCATTTAAATAACCAATATATATATTATGCAATTGAATTTGTATAAACGTCGTAATGATGTTAATATTTTGGCATATATAGATTTGTAGTATACTACAACCACATCACAACCTTTCAGTATAAGTTGCATATCGTTATAAAATAATGTAGTTATTATCAACACATCAAAGTTGTATAGCAGATACTGAGTATTTATGTAAAAAGAAACTGATTTACATCGTCTATACGACTACTTAAGGAGTTGTTACAGCTCGCTTATAACATTGTGCTACTTGGGCCTGTATCTCGAAAATGATACGTTTGCGATATCATGTTTATAAGACTTTTTTTTCTTAAAATTATTTGAGGAATCTTCCCTCTTCATTTGTACCTCCAATTTAGGAACATCCTGTAATTACAAAAAGAACACCCTGTGGATTCGCTATCAAAATTGGCATGTCACATGGCGTCAATGATAATATTTATGCCAAATTTCAGTTGAATATCTTGTGAAGTGTAGATACTATAAGAAAAAAACTTGAAAAAAAATCTATCTTTAACTAAAAAAATCTATCTCGAAAACAAATGAGAATCGTATAACAACATATTTTGTTGTTTGTTAGTTTTTTTGAAATATTTTCACGTGTACAATACGCTTCTGGAGTTTGGCCCATTCCTCCCGACTCACCCTGTATATAGCTTTCTAGAAGGATATGGATATGGTATTTTAATTCGAATTATTAAGATTTAATGTGCCGCTTCCGCCAAAACTAGCAAAAACTTGAGTAATAATAATAATAATAATAATAATATGTATACATACACATACATATTTGAATAAATAATAAGACATTACGAATTGTACTGAAAAGATCAATGCAAACGAAATGAAGGACTTGTTAAATATTTCGTTAGTAGTAGGCCTGTTCAACCAATTATGAATTACAGAAATAATAGTTTCTATACAATTTTGAACTTGTCAACAGAATCGAAATTGGAGCACCCCTTGGACGAGTGATTTCTATACGATTTCGTCCTGCACAGCCTATAATGAATTCAAATATGAAACCTGGCAGACCTTCCAGAGTGGATGAGAAGGCTTTAGGCTCGTTCTTCAGAACTAGTTACCCAAATCATTCTTACGAAGATTTGACACAACTTACCCTTTCGAGTCCCATAATACAACATTCTTCTCTTATTTTGTTCGGTGACATAAACAGGCGGAATTGCAAAGTTATTACCACATGCATCAGAAGGAATAGTAGACATTTTTCATCATTTCTTGAACAACCCCAGATATTAGTTTTACAAAATATAGTGGTTAAAAGTGCCGACCACTGTCATCCAATTTCTTCGACGCCAAATTCAGAAAAAAATGTGAACATAAATTATACTGAAGACAGCGCTTCTGATCCCAGTTCGCCAAAACTATCCCAAATAGAAAATTGTAATGCCGAGTATGATTTTAATGCGCTGGATTCTTCAGAGGGCATTAAAGAATCTTCGAATGCTCCAAATGAACGCTTTTCTTCAATAACATCAATTGAACATATTTCAACATCCAATGAATTTATTCCTTATTCATTATTGCGCTTGAACCAGGACACTATCGAAAGAGATCATGTATTACCTAAGCAGTCAATAAATATGAAAACAAAAAGTTGGCCTATTACGACGTATAATGATTGCAAAATCTTGGAGGGTTCATTTATTGTGACAGCAGATGAAATGGAGGATGTATTATGTAACGGAAAAATCACTAATGGATATATATTTTTGTTTACCAAAAAAACCTTTCTTCATGTCAATAATGTTTGTGTTATACATTTCAAATCCAAAAGGTACATTGCATTGAAGGATAATTACAAAATGTATGCCTATTGTTCACATCCTAATTGTAAAAAGTTTATTTATGTGATAGAAAAAATTCACTCAAAATGCGATCATCAAGTAACTGTCTTTAGTTCGTCAGTAGACTACAACCACTTAGAAAGTGTCACTCGATATTTGAAGGGAATCGAAAGGAAATTGGCTATGAGAAGCTTGAAAACTTCTAAACCGTCCACGTATAGAACAAAGGCTGTTCTTAAATCTGCCCCAAAAATCCTTTCAGAAGGAAATTTACAAGATATCAAATCAGATGCTGTCATTCGAAAAGTAAGGTCCCAACAATTAGGAAGAAACGACAGGGATGAAGATGATCTAATTGATTTAATTTTGATGCAGAGAATAAATACTGCTTATATAAAAGAAGTCGGACAACCTTTTCATGTACATATGTTCAGTAAACAACAATTGGAAATTCTTTTCAGATGTGGTAAGGACGGTAATCGACCTATACTACATTTAGATGCCACTGGCAACGTAGTGAGGAAACCGAAATTTGTGGACAAAAGGGTTTTTTATTATGCTGGCGTAGTTCAGACTGGCTTTAATGATAGAATCATTCCAATTATGGAACTGATAAGTTGTCGGCATGATGCAGTATCTATAGGAGTCTGGCTGTCCAAATATTTTTCAGAATCTCACAGTAAAAAGTGGCCCATTTTTGCAGGAGTTGTGACGGATTTTAGTTCTGCCTTGATAAACGCTGTGATGTTTTATATCAATAAGATGTATTTGGTGGATTACCTTCAATTAACATATTCAATAGTATCAACAAAAAGTAACATCCATTCAAGAAAGTTCCAAAATATAACTCCTGTATTCATTTGTTGCTCCCATTTTTTTAAAATTATTGTAGAAGATATAAAAAAGGCATCATTCGACGAATCTGTAATAAGGCATATCAAGGAGATAATGGCAGCCCCTTTCAATTTCACCTCACTGCCATCTTTGATAAAATGGTTCGAAAGTCTCGTTGTATTACTTTGCTCGCGAGAGAACAATTCATATGTGCAGGCGGCGAAGATGGATCTCCTTAGTATTTGTTGCGATGGAGAAGAATTTGAAACAGAATTTAAATATATAGAAACCCTTGAGGAACCTCGACTGAAAGATCCCATATATAAGCAGAGCCCCTTTTATAGATTATTCAAATTGAAATATATTAGTCTAAAGCATGAAATAAACAAACAAAATCGATCTGGAAAATTGAATGAATATTATAATGATGCATACCTTCAGGAAATTTTGAGGAAATATATCCCATTTTTACCCCTATGGACGAGTCTTATATCTGGTAAGAGACAGAGTAATGCTCCAGTGGAAAATTGGTTTTCGGTAGTGAAACATTTGATTCTCGAAGAACTAGAAAACCAAAAAACTAGTAGGGTGATCAGGTTAATAAGGAGAAGAATTTTGGCTGTTCATAAAGAGTTGATATTGAAGGTCCCCAAACAGGGATGCACTTCGAGACGCAAAATCAGAAGAGATGGACCTGGTAAGGAAATTTCAAACCTGAAGAAAAATGTTAGAACATCAAGCAATGTAGCAGCTGATGGGAACTACGCAAATGACATGACAGTAGAAGAGCAGTGGAAAAAAAAATTACCGGCGAAAACTAGTAATTTTGAAGGAACAGCAATCAAACGAACGCTAAAGAAATTGAGAACCGAGCACATAATTTCGGCTACACAAAAAAAGAAGAAAGGTGGTCTGGGGAATGTTAACAGAGGTTCCATTGCCAGAGCAAAAATAACTATGAAGAGATCAGATATTAAGAAGAAAGTATCGGGAAAAGGTAAATATTTAGAAGTTAAGGAAAAAAGGACAATGGGAGGAATTTTAAATAGAAGGAGAGCAAGGAATATATCTCGGTTCTCAATTGGAAAAGCCGAAGAGGAAGAGTCAGATATTAAGGGTTTTATACCTTCGGTAGGCAATGACGCACAAGGAGCCACAACCATAAAGCCGGCAACACAAATATGCGAGGAAGAGACATCTACACCCGAAACATCTGCACAAAGAAAACTACTCTTCCATGAAAATGGACTTGTGGTCAACAATAATTACTATGAAAGATGTGCAGAATATGGAAACTATCTGGTAGTGAAGTTTCACGATGGAATTTCAACAGAATTTAAATACCAAGATTTTAAAACCCTGTACGGGAAACAGTGGTTAACAGACTTTGCCCTTACCTATTGTTTAAGGGCAGTATTGAAAGAACACACCGACGAAAAAAATTACCAATTACTGAACACCAATCAGACTTACGCAATATTTTATCATTGTGATGATATAGTCGAGGAATTTTTTGAGGATTTCCCAGAAATATCGGATAATTCAATATTTATCCTTCCCATAATTATTGGGACCGTGGCAAGTCGGAACCCTTGGGTTCTCGTAATGGTTAATTTCCAACAGAAACGATTTACTTTTATTGATCCAAGGGGACCATCACGGTTAACAGCCCAGGAATTTTGGAAAACATTTGAGAAATTCGTTTGTGTTTACAATAATTTCAAAAACACCGCGATCAACTCTAGTTTTGATATAGAAGAAAAATGCCATATCAAACAGAGGGATGGATATAATTGCGGGGTCTACATAGTATATTTCACCTGGGCCATAATGAATAAAATAGATTTGCTGAAACCAGCAGATATGGATATCTATAGAAGTGCTTTGAGACAAAGATTGTTGGGGAGCTCAGATATTTGCCAAAATGATTTTTGTATTATCTGTGGACATGAGAATGAATTTCCAGACTACCGTTGTGAATCTTGTCTAAGAAAATTTCACAGCGATTGTACCCGTTTCGAAGATATTTGCCAACTCTGCAAGAACTATTTCTTATTTTTTGGTCCAAAAAATAGGCAAATGTGTATCTAGTTCAGGTGATCCCAGTTCCTCTTGCTGTGATATGTTTAGACTATTTATAAAAAACCAATGTGATATTATAAAAGTGTGATGCAATTATCTATTTTTTCCTAAGTTTTTCGAAGTTTTGTTGTTTTTTATATTTGCTGACAAATGTTTGTTAATTTTTTTTTGTAATATTAAGGCTGTTATATTTCCTGACAAATGTTTGTTATTTTTTTTTCTGCAATATTAAGGCTGTTATAAACCAAAAGTTTTAAATATAATTTGTTTGAATATTTAATTGATCTTTCGAAAAGAACTGACACCTATTTCATTACTGTCAATCGTAATCAATGAATGTTTTAGCGATACGAGAGACTCCAATTTTGAGGGGTTGATTAAGGGGTTGTTAAGGTGTCACAAATTATTTCACTATATGGAAGGTCTTTAGTAAGCTTGGAATAAACGATTCTCATCAAAAAATCGCCAGCAACGGACGTTTTAGCGATACGAGAGAATTGAATCGTTGAATTCGTCGTCATGCCGCGTATACGTGGTTTGAGTTGCTCCCAATGTATTAATAAAATTGACAGATATGAAGAGGCCATTGACTGCCCAGTGTGCCTTAAATGTTACCATGTCAAGTGTTCGAAAATTCCTATTGAGGATTTTTATGAAATGCGTGAAAATGGAACGCTAAGTGGGTGGAAGTGTGAAAATTGTGAGTGCATTTCCGATTTCCATGATCCAACATCCATTGTATGTAAAAACTCAAAAGATCAACCAAGTGAAATTGATTCTGTTGTTCTACTCGCTGTCGAAAAAGCGTTAGCACCATTTCTTTCTGAAATATCCAAACTGAAAGATTTAATAATCTCACAGAATAAACAAATAAGTGCACTTCTCGAAAAAACTCATCATATGCAAGAAATTAAAAACAACAATACAACAGATACAGAGGGTCGCAGTTTCCAACCGTCTTCCCTCGATGATAAGGTGTCGGAACACATGAGGGGAATTCCACCAGACGCTGATAATACAAATAATTCTTTGACGGAATGTTTAGTCTCGAGAACACCTGCTCCAGTGAACACTGCTGTGGCTGGCGCCTGGAAGTTGCCGCTGGATGTTTCTTCGGACTGGACTACTGTTGAAAATAGGAAAAAGGCCAACCGTAAAAACAAGAATACAACTAAGATTAAGAACAATGAGGTAAAACTTACTCCCTTGAAACAGGGTAACTATATCAGACCAATTGTCGGCTCGTCGAATTCCACTGCTCTCCTAAGTGCCCCTAAAAAGCGATTATCACATATTCACATTTCTAGACTCAGCCCCTCTACAACGATTGAAGATGTGAATAAGTTTATCGGTGATATTGCAAAAAATTCAACTTGTGAAAAATTAAAATCAAAGCAGCCCGACATATACTCATCATTTAAAATATCTTTTCCCTCTGAGTACGAAAGCAAGCTTATGGATTCGAAGTTTTGGCCAGAGGGTATAACGATTAATAAATTTTTTTTAAGGAAAAGAACGGTGAATCACAGTGTAACATAGACGATACATATAATTATATTGGTAACTCGGTACCTTCAATTAACCACTGCAACGTTGAAGAAGCTAATTCAATTAGAATTCTACAATTAAACGCACAAAGTTTACCAAATAAATTAAACAACTTGGAACTCTTCCTCAGTTCTTTAAATCCCGATTGTGTTAGTATCGTGGAACATTGGTGCACATCAGAACATATTGAGTATATGACTTTACCTGGTTATCAGCTCGCCTCATCTTACTGCAGACCTATTCGTGAACATGGCGGCAGCGCCATCTATGTGAAATCAGGTTATAAAGTTCAACGCCTTAATATTGATAAGTTCTCAGTTGAGATGCATTGTGAATTATGTGCTATAAAAATCAAGACAAAAAAAGCTACCTACTGTGTGTTGAGTGTTTACCGACCTTCGTCGGGTTATATTCCTTTATTTTTTAAGACATTGGAATATGTACTGAACTACTGCATCTCTATATCAGAAATTTTGTTTTTGTGTGGTGATCTAAATATTAACTTCCTTTCACTTAACGATTCTTGGAAAAGGCTTCTTGATGAACTTTTTAATTCTTTTGGCCTATTGGAATATTCTTTAGAGCCTACGAGAGTCTTTACCAACAAACATTTAAAAACCTCAACTAGCAAGGTTGACTATATAACTACTAATGCCGATAGTATGGGCATTTCTGTGTCCGTTCATGAGCCCTTCATTGGTGACCATAAAGCCCTCATTCTTGATTATTGTTGTCAGAACAAACTTGAAGTTGAAAAGGACTTTAAAACTTTCAGAATGCTATCATACTCCAATTTGGAGAACTTTTCCTCCTTGATCTCAAATACCAACTTTCAAGTATTATCTAATTACAGCACAGTTGACACTAGATTTCAAAAATTTATGGATTTGTTAACTTCATCTGTTGAAGCGACATGCCCCTTAAGGTCATTGCCTTCTTCTTTTCGATGTCGACCAAAATGGATAGATTCCTCTATAATTGAAGCAAGAGACCAATTAAAAAATCTTTTCTGGG
Source organism: Halyzia sedecimguttata (assembly GCA_937662695.2). Classification (NCBI taxonomy): domain Eukaryota; kingdom Metazoa; phylum Arthropoda; class Insecta; order Coleoptera; family Coccinellidae; genus Halyzia; species Halyzia sedecimguttata. The sequence goes on from OW569417.2 coordinate 78,418,260, forward strand.
TTTTTAAAAACTTGAAATCCCATGAGGCGTGGATGAATTATAAGAAAGCTAAAACAGCATACAATCAATTACTAAAGATTTCTAAAATAAATTATAATGAAAAGATTCTTAACGCATCAACAAATCGCAACAAAACTTTGTGGACGCTTGTTAATGTAGAATTATGTACTAAGAACCGAAGCCGTACAAATTATGTTACCCTGACTATTGATGAGCAGACTATCTCGGCTCCCAATGAGGTTACCAACGCCTTTGGGAACTATTTCTCTACTATGGGTGAGCTAGCACTACAAGGTGAATATGGAAATTTTATTTCGAACACATGCACTATCCAAAAATTGGAAAATTCTAATTTCTTCTTTTTTCCCGTTGTTCCCGAAGAGATCATGTCTGTAATCTCTGGCTTGAAAAATTGCAGTCAGTCCGGGCCCGATAACATTTCTTCTAGATTACTCAAACATATTTCACCCCTTATTGCGGAGCATTTGTCGGATTTGATCAATTTCTCGGTTTCTTTGGGCAAATTTCCAGAAATCTTGAAGCAGGCAATTGTTAAACCGGTTCATAAAAAAGGTAGTACTGATAACTTGGAAAACTATCGCCCAATATCTCTATTAAGTCAGCTATCAAAGGTTATAGAGAGGATAGTCTGTCGTCGAATGTACGACTATCTGTCAAAATTTTCCATCTTGACGGGTTGTCAGCATGGCTTTAGAGCGGGTAGATCCACGCAGGGTGCTTGCTGTGAGTTTCTTGAGTTCGTTTATTCCTCGTTGGATGGTGGATATCAGGTTGCGGGAGTATTTTTTGATTTAACTCGCGCGTTTGATTGCCTTCGGCCTGAGTTTCTTATTGAGAAAATGTGCCAAATGGGATTTCGGGGGGTATTCCTTGATTGGATTCTCAGCTTTCTCACTGATCGGTCTATGGTGGTTAAGTTGGGTGACTGCCATTCACTAAAATATTATCCCAAATTAGGTGTTCCACAGGGTTCAGTCTTGGGGCCCCTTCTATTTCTATTATTCATCAATGAGCTTCCTCAGTATATCGAGGCTTGCATTATCATTCTCTTTGCTGATGATACATCCTTAGCAATTAGAGCTCGTAATCTTGATGAATTGAGAGGGATTTGCGAATCTCTTATCAAAAGATTCATTGACTGGTGCAGAACGAACTCTCTGATTGTAAATTTGAATAAAACCAAGATAGTAAAATTCCAGGCTAGGGACGGTCCTGATTTTACGGTGAAGTTTTCGGAATTCTGCCTCAGGTCATCGGAGTGTATCAGTTTCCTGGGAGTACGCGTAGATGCAAGATTGAGATGGTCTTTCCACATAGACCACGTATGTAATAAAATAAGTAAATCCTACTTTGCTATTTCGCGCCTCATGAGTTCACTGTCGTTAGATTCGCTCCTTGGAGTCTATTTCAGCAGTGTATATAGTCACCTTTGCTATAATGTGGTTCTATGGGGTTCGTCCCCAGATGCTGGGCGCGTATTTGTTGCACAGAAAAGAATACTTCGTCTCATTTTCAACTTAAGACCTCGAGAATCATGTCGCCCTATATTCAAGACAAATAAAATATTAACTTTTACATCAATCTACATATTAAATTGTCTAATATATGTTCATCAAAATTTGAAAAAGCTGAAAACATGTTCAGAGTTCCATAGCTATAATACTAGGCATAAGGATATGTTGTGTATTCCCCTGCATAATACCATAAAATGTGAGTCGTCACCAATCTTCACAGGAATGAAACTTTATAACCACTTGCCTAAACATTTCAAGAGTATTAGTGAAAAGCAATTCAAGGTGAAATTAAAATCAATGCTGATTGAAAAATGTTTTTATAGCGTTCAAGAGTTTTTTGTAAGTTCTATAATTTAGTTTTTTTTTTTTTTTTTTTTCATTGTAACCATTTTATTGTTTTATTTCATTCTCTTTCTCTTGTTGACTATTCCTATACATCTGTAGATGTCTCAATGGAAGAAATAAATTATTATTATAATTTCCAATTTTGGGGGTGTGATTGAGGGGTTGTTAATGTGTCACAAATTATTTCACTATATGGAAGGTATTTAGTAAGCTTGGAATAAACGATTCGCATCAAAAAATCGCCAGCAACGGACGTTTTAGCGATACGAGAGAGTTTCCAATTTTGGGGGTGTGATTGAGGGGTTGTTAAGGTGTCACAAATTATTTCACTATATGGAACGTGTTCAGCAAGCTCGGAATAAACGATTCGCATCAAAAAATCGCCAGCAACGGACGTTTTAGCGATACGAGAGAATTTCCAATTTTGGGGGTGTGATTGAGGGGTTGTTAAGGTGTCACAAATTATTTCACTATATGGGGGGTGTTCAGTAAGCTTGGAATAAACGATTCGCATATAAAAATCGCCAGCAACGGAAATTTTAGCGATACGAGAGAATTTCCAATTTTGGGGGGTTGATTAAGGGGTTGTTAAGGTGTCACAAATTATTTCACTATATGGAAGGTATTCAGTAAGCTTGGAATAAACGATTCGCATATAAAAATCGCCAGCAACGGAAATTTTAGCGATACGAGAGAATTTCCAATTTTGGGGGGTTGATTAAGGGGTTGTTAAGGTGTCACAAATTATTTCACTATATGGAAGGTATTCAGTAAGCTTGGAATAAACGATTCGCATATAAAAATCGCCAGCAACGGACGTTTTAGCGATACGAGAGAATTTCCAATTTTGGGGGGTTGATTAAGGGGTTGTTAAGGTGTCACAAATTATTTCACTATATGGAAGGTATTCAGTAAGCTTGGAATAAACGATTCGCATCAAAAAATCGCCAGCAACGGACGTTTTAGCGATACGAGAGAATTTCCAATTTTGGGGGGTTGATTAAGGGGTTGTTAAGGTGTCACAAATTATTTCACTATATGGAACGTTTTCAGCAAGCTTGGAGTGAACGATTCGCATCAAAAAATCGCCAGCAACGGACGTTTTAGCGATACGAGAGAATTTCCAATTTTGGGGGTGTGATTGAGGGGTTGTTAAGGTGTCACAAATTATTTCACTATATGGAACGTGTTCAGCAAGCTTGGAGTAAACGATTCGCATCAAAAAATCGCCAGCAACGGACGTTTTAGCGATACGAGAGAGTTTCCAATTTTGGGGGTGTGATTGAGGGGTTGTTAAGGTGTCACAAATTATTTCACTATATGGAACGTGTTCAGCAAGCTCGGAATAAACGATTCGCATCAAAAAATCGCCAGCAACGGACGTTTTAGCGATACGAGAGAATTTCCAATTTTGGGGGTGTGATTGAGGGGTTGTTAAGGTGTCACAAATTATTTCACTATATGGGGGGTGTTCAGTAAGCTTGGAATAAACGATTCGCATATAAAAATCGCCAGCAACGGAAATTTTAGCGATACGAGAGAATTTCCAATTTTGGGGGGTTGATTAAGGGGTTGTTAAGGTGTCACAAATTATTTCACTATATGGAAGGTATTCAGTAAGCTTGGAATAAACGATTCGCATATAAAAATCGCCAGCAACGGAAATTTTAGAGATACGAGAGAATTTCCAATTTTGGGGGTGTGATTGAGGGGTTGTTAATGTGTCACAAATTATTTCACTATATGGAAGGTATTTAGTAAGCTTGGAATAAACGATTCGCATCAAAAAATCGCCAGCAACGGACGTTTTAGCGATACGAGAGAATTTCCAATTTTGGGGGTGTGATTGAGGGGTTGTTAAGGAGTCACAAATTATTTCACTATATGGAACGTGTTCAGCAAGCTCGGAATAAACGATTCGCATCAAAAAATCGCCAGCAACGGACGTTTTAGCGATACGAGAGAATTTCCAATTTTGGGGGTGTGATTGAGGGGTTGTTAAGGTGTCACAAATTATTTCACTATATGGGGGGTGTTCAGTAAGCTTGGAATAAACGATTCGCATATAAAAATCGCCAGCAACGGAAATTTTAGCGATACGAGAGAATTTCCAATTTTGGGGGGTTGATTAAGGGGTTGTTAAGGTGTCACAAATTATTTCACTATATGGAAGGTATTCAGTAAGCTTGGAATAAACGATTCGCATATAAAAATCGCCAGCAACGGACGTTTTAGCGATACGAGAGAATTTCCAATTTTGGGGGGTTGATTAAGGGGTTGTTAAGGTGTCACAAATTATTTCACTATATGGAAGGTATTCAGTAAGCTTGGAATAAACGATTCGCATATAAAAATCGCCAGCAACGGACGTTTTAGCGATACGAGAGAATTTCCAATTTTGGGGGGTTGATTAAGGGGTTGTTAAGGTGTCACAAATTATTTCACTATATGGAAGGTATTCAGTAAGCTTGGAATAAACGATTCGCATCAAAAAATCGCCAGCAACGGACGTTTTAGCGATACGAGAGAATTTCCAATTTTGGGGGTGTGATTGAGGGGTTGTTAAGGTGTCACAAATTATTTCACTATATGGAACGTGTTCAGCAAGCTTGGAGTAAACGATTCGCATCAAAAAATCGCCAGCAACGGACGTTTTAGCGATACGAGAGAGTTTCCAATTTTGGGGGTGTGATTGAGGGGTTGTTAAGGTGTCACAAATTATTTCACTATATGGAACGTGTTCAGTAAGCTTGGAATAAACGATTCGCATCAAAAAATCGCCAGCAACGGACGTTTTAGCGATACGAGAGAATTTCCAATTTTAGGGGTGTGATTGAGGGGTTGATAAGGTGTCACAAATTATTTCACTATATGAATCGTCTTCAGTAAGCTTGGAATAAACGATTCGCATCAAAAAATCGCCAGCAACGGACGTTTTAGCGATTACGAGAGTTTCCAAGTTTGGGGGTGGGGGGTACTTAGGGGGTTGTTAAGGTGTCACAAAATATTTCACTATATGGAACGTGTTCAGTGAGGTTGGAATAAACGATTCGCACCAAAAAATCGCCAGCAACGGACATTTGAAGTGGTCTGCGCATTTTTTCAACTTCGGGGGTAGCTTGGGGTGTTTTTCAGGGGTGAAAAATTATTTTCTTCTGTGGAACTCATTTAACTCTCAAATTGAATGATATTCCAAAAAAAAACCTAATTGTAGCGGTTCTCTTCGCTCAGATACGATAATAGACAATTCGAAAAAACCGTTGCGGAAAACCGTTGCTGCATTCACACCCGTTGAATCAGTGTTCTTCTCTAGGTAACTGTAACAATGCGTTAAATATTCGAGTAAAGTACACCTATTAAACGCTTTAGTAATTGCGTGTAGGTTGGCGAATGAGAAATCTGAAACAATTTTTGAGAATGCTGGCCAGTGATTTATTTTTTCACATCCATATCGGAAGTCACTCATCAACTTGAATATACTGTTCGAATCGTGAGTAGCGGATATCATTGAAAAGATCGGAAAAATTCTTTCAGCGGGTAGGAGGCGTATTACAGCCGTATAAAAATAAATTCTTTTACACTCCGTTGGTTTGCGAATTACACTCCCATTAGCATCAAAATAAATTGTCGGTAATTGACCACCCTTACTCTGTGATTTCAGTACTTGTATTTGATCTTCACTGAATAGTTTCACATTAAATGGTAAAGATATTTCCTGGATAAATGAAGACTGTTCTTTCTGCAGATTTATGACATCTAAAAGATCTCAATGATTTGCATCAAGTAAAAGCCACAAGCATTACATCTAAAAGATCATCAGTGTTGCTGTCATCTTCACACAATTTTTCAGACCGGATTTTACGGAAAACATCATCTGATTTGATATTTAGAAGATTTTTTCCAATTTGTATAATTGGTACATCAGATTTCCTTAAAATATTTTTTTTGTAGTTCAGAGGCTTTATGAATGCCAATTTATCTTTGATCAACTGTCTTTCAACCCCTCGAACTTGAGCAGTTAAAAAATTAGGATGACAAAAATGGATTGAAGTACTGTAAACCACAACTCTTCTTTCAGCAGGTGAAATTAAAATTTTAAATTTTTTACAACGACTTCCATTTTGCTTGCAAATTCCAAGAACAGTGAATTCGTTCCTCTTTTTGGTCCACCAGGAATCTTTGAAGACAATTATGCACACATTGTTAACATATTTTCGTATCCTGTTCTTTAGAATCAAGGGATAATATGCTTTCGATAAAATTTTATTCTGACGCATAATGTTGAAAATATTCCTCTCCAGCGTGAAGGAACCTTCGAGAATATTACAATGTTTGAAGCTATACGCTGATCCATCGAACTGAACGTTCTTAGAATCTGGCGGTAATACCAGTAAATTAGTGCTACTGGGTTCAGACAGATTCAGAATATCTATCGGTATTGGATCTCTTTTCTTCATTTTTTGTTCGGAAATGGTTCCCTGAATATATGCATGCTCAATCTCAGTTTCACTTAAAGCATTGTTCATAATATTTTCTTCCACGTTCGTTGAGTGATATTGAATTGAGAGCAATCTATTCGAATTAGAATCTTCATGCAAACAACTTTGTGTTCCTTCTAACTCACCTAAATCTGAAAAGAACAATTTTTTCCTTCGGAAGGTTGTATATCAACGGTCGAATTCAGAGATCGTTCCACTAAGCTGGGCTCATCTTTTTTTGGATCAGTACTCTTAACCAAATACTTCCATTGAAAATAAAGCTTCTGCCGATTCTTCAATGTGTTTTTGATGCACAACAATTTACAGAGATTTGAATAAACTGATTCAACTCTTCTATATGAAGGACATACATCAGAAACTGAAATACCACATTTAGTAGAGTTCACAAGGCATGAAAAGAGCTCTAAAACAGATTTTCGTGGGACCTTCATTGCTAAAATGTATAGACCACTGGGTATCATTCTCCATACCCTTACAATGTAAATTCAACTGGTCGTCAAAAAATCGTCGTGTGCAGGAAGGGGTGGGGGGAATTTTTCCAAAAATTGACAAAAATTTTTTTTCTGTTCATGGTCATCTATATACGGTGAACATCAATCACACAAACTTCTGTTGAAATATACGATTCAGAAATATTTTTTATTAATTGTCAAAAAAGTCGGATACAATGCTCTTAAATGGAATTCCTTAAGATATAAACGCTTGACCTGAACACCCATATTAACTATTATGTTCCACTCGGTTTTACTCGAGATCTGTTAGGATTATCGAAAAAATGCTTTAAATGAAAGGTCTGCTCCGAAAACCAACGATTCAGATGCTTCTTTCAAAATTACAATAGGTAGAATAGTTTCCTCACAAAATAAGAAATTGTGTTGTTAACTCCCATTAACCGAAACCGAACCTGGAGACGCTAGTAAGGCGCAATTTGTAGCGTTAGTCCATGTTAGTGGCGACCTTATGGATTTGAGCTTTGATCTATGCACATAAGGTTCGTTTTATCTATCCGACCAACTTTACAGTACTATTCCTGCGTGCCTTCAGAACGCATTTTGAAGATATTGTTTAAATTCCTAATTTTTTATATATATGAGAATTTTACATATAATTCATATATATTTGATTTAATTTTGTTAATTCGTTATTAAATATGCAAATATGCGAGTTCAAACTTATATTCATTACTTCATAAATCAATTTTGTGACGTAATATTACCACATTTTTGAAATCATCGTTCATTCTCATTAGTAGTAACAAGATTTCCTGAATCCTAGACCAAAAATCTGGAAAAGAATTAAGAAGGTATATAGTTGGTATCTATGATATTTAGGGTCTAAAAATTTCTTACATGTCATGATTCATCTAATTCAACTATCACTATCAGATGAAGAATCATCATTTTGAAGATATTGTTTAAATTCCTAATTTTTTATGTATATGAGAATTTTACAGATAATTCATATATATTTGATTTAATTTTGTTAATTCGTTAATAAATATGCAAATATGCGAGTTCAAACTTATATTCATCACTTCATAAATCAATTTTGTGACGTAATATTAACACATTTTTGAAATCATCGTTCATTCTCATTAGTAGTAACAAGATTTCCTGAATCCTAGACCAAAAATCTAGAAAAGTATTAAGAAGGTATATAGTTGGTATCTATGATATTTAGGGCCTAAAAATTTCTTACATGTCATGATTCATCTAATTCAACTATCACTATCACATGAAGAATCATCAAGGGAAGGAAGATTTGAAAATTTTGAAGTACTCGTATTTGCACATGTTTTTTGGGCCATACATTTGCAGGAGCCAATACACGGAATTTGTTTTCTTTTACAAGAACACATTGATCCTGTGCAATCTGAAATGAGGATTTACATTTCATAAAGAATATTTACGGATCTGATGTTCGAAATAATATTTACCTTTCCTACAACTGCAGTTGCTAAGGATAGATGTTTCCTTAGGTAGGATTGGCATCGTCGTTAATTTTGGCAGAAGTTTTCCATTTTCTACATACCACCCACTAAATATAGGATCCGGTAAAGATGGTCATGGTACATTACTATTGATCCAAATTTTTGTTTGGTAATGGACTCGAAGGTTGTGTTGTCTCAAACTATCCAATGTTGGAGGTAATTTACTTATGGATCTTGAAGAAGCTATAATATTCCCCTGAGCCTGTTGATACATTTCACATTTTCGTTTGTCGTATACAGACAGATTACAAATTCAACAATATCATTGAATACTTTTAAACATGGCACCGGAAGTACATGATGAGTTCAAAAATAGGAATTTTGTCATTAAATGTTTGATTGGGAATTTTAACCAACTTTCTGTAGATCAGGCGCTAGAGCATATCAACAAAAATTCCAAAGCTGCAGGAGGAACAGTGGGATAAACTGAAAATAGTACTATAGAATGGATGAATGATTCTTGAGTTACAACATTATTGGTATTAAGTTAGTCACATTACGCTCATCTTTGCATCTTCATTCGGTCAAAATGTCGAAGAAGGTAAGAAAATAATGAAAATTGATGAAGATTCTGAGCAGATATACTGCAGAGTGAACTTTCAAAATTTTGAGAATTTGAGAGAATAAGTATTCAATGATATTGTTGAATTTGAAATCCATCTGTATACGACAAACGAAAATGTGAAATGTATCAACAGGCTCAGGAGAATATTATAGCTTCTTCAAGATCCATAAGTAAATTACCTCCAACATTGGATAGTTTGAGACAACACAGCCTTCGAGTCCATTACCAAACAAAAATTTGGATCAATAGTAATGTACCATGACCATCTATACCGGATCCTATATTTAGTGGGTGGTATGTAGAAAATGGAAAACTTCTGCCAAAATTAACGACGATGCCAATCCTACCTAAGGAAACATCTATCCTTAGCAACTGCAGTTGTAGGAAAGGTAAATATTATTTCGAATATCAGATCCGTAAATATTCTTTATGAAATGGAAATTCTCATTTCAGATTGCACAGGATCAATGTGTTCCTGTAAAAGAAAACAAATTCCGTGTATTGGCTCCTGCAAATGTATAGCCCAAAATTTCAAAAATGTGTTAATATTACGTCACAAAATTGATTTATGAAGTAATGAATATAAGTTTGACTCGCATATTTGCATATTTATTAACGAATTAACAAAATTAAATCAAATATATATGAATTATATGTAAAATTCTCATATATATAAAAAATTAGGAATTTAAACAATATCTTCAAAATGCGTTCTGAAGGCACGCAGGAATAGTACTGTAAAGTTGTTCGGATAGATATAACGAACCTTATGTGCATAGATCAAAGCTCAAATCCATAAGGTCGCCACTAACATGGACTAACGCTACAAATTGCGCCTTACTAGCGTCTCCAGGTTCGGTTTCGGTTAATGGGAGTTAATAACACAATTTCTTATTTTGTGAGGAAACTGTTCTACCTATTGTAATTTTGAAAGAAGCATCTGAATCGTTGGTTTTCGGAGTAGACCTTTCATATGAAGCATTTTTTCGATAATCCTAACAGATCTCGAGTAAAAGCGAGTGGAACATAATAGTTAATATGGGTGTTCAGGGCAAGCGTTTATATCTTAAGGAATTCCATTTAAGAGCATTGTATCCGACTTTTTTGACAATTAATAAAAAATATTTCTGAAACGTATATTTCAACAGAAGTTTGTGTGAGTGATGTTCACCGTATATAGATGACCATGAACAGAAAAAAAATTTTTGTCAATTTTTGGAAAAATTCCCCCCACCCCTTCCTGCACACGACGATTTTTTGACGACCAGTTGAATTTACATTGTAAGGGTATGGAGAATGATACCCAGTGGTCTATATATTTTAGCAATGAAGGTCCCACGGGGTGACACGATAGAGCCCGGTTTGAACTCTACTAATTGTCGTATCACCTGTTCTAAAGTTAGATTGCCCCTTTTATGCAGAAAATTTCCATCTGAGAAGATACGGAAACACCTACAGTTCAAAATTTTAGTGATTACACTGCGATAGCCATAGTTGGTTCCTTTTAGCTTGAGAGTAATATTTTCAAACAACTCATTAGTAATTGGTGTTCCCGATGATAAAGGAAAATTTTCATTTATTAGTTCTGCAGAAATAATATTGAATGCTTGATTCAGAGTCAATTTTTGCGCGTATGTTCTGGGGAACATACGCGTTATAGTTTTGCCCAAATGTGAAATTTAATTCTGTGGTGCCGTCCGGCCGGCCGTCCGGCCGTCCGTTGCCACGATAACTTGAGAACGGAAAGAGCTAGCGACTTGAAATTTTCAGGGTAGGTGGCGCATCCCAATACGACGGACAAGTTCGTTAATGGGTATAATCGGCCCAATGGTTTCCGAGTAATAATTTTGTTTTCAACCAAAATAAATCCGATCGAATTTTAAACTTGGTGAATAGTTGTAGAATATAGACCTAAGCACGTTCATGAAATTTTGTGAGAATCGTATCGCTAGAAAATTATAAAAAAATTATTAAAAAATATTTTTGTTGTCACGATAACCTGAGAACGGAAAGAGATAGCGGCTTGAAAATTTCAGGTTAGGTTGTGCATCTGAATGCGACATTTGAGTTTGTTTATGAGCATAATCGTCCAAACGGTTTTAGAGTTATAGCCATCTGAAATTTTCTGAAATTTGGATGTTTTTTGTTCCTCATTAACTCGAAGAATACAAAACCGATTGGATTCAAACATGGTGAATAGTTGTAGAATATAGACCTAAGCACGTTTATGAAATTTTGTGAGCATCGAATCGCTAGAAAATTATTAAGAAATTATTAAAAAATATTTTTGTTGTCACGATAACCTGAGAACGGAAAGAGATAGCGGCTTGAAAATTTCAGGTTAGGTTGTGCATCTGAATGCGACATTTGAGTTTGCTTATGAGCATTATCGTCCAAACGGTTTTAGAGTTATAGCCATCTGAAATTTTCTGAAATTTGGATGTTTTTTGTTCCTCATTAACTCGAAGAATACAAAACCGATTGGATTCAAACATGGTTATTAGTTGTAGAATGCCAACGCGAAAATTTTTGCAGAATTTCGTGAGGATGGTATAACTAGAAAATTCAAAAAAAAATAATTAAAAATAATTGAAAAAAATTCTATATATCATAAACTATTCGTCCGGCATGGCTGAAATTTTGGGAGAGCCTGCAGAACCTAACTCTACTGCAGAATTCCAAGTTTGAACACGATCGGATCTATATTGTTGGAGAACCGAGCAGCCTTTTGTGAGTTCGGTAGGTGGATGCGAATCGTCGTATGATATGTTGTCTATGGTCGTATTTTTGCGAGAACCTCCAAAAATAAAATATGAATGTCATGATGACATATTATTATACATATATATTCATGGTAAAATCGTGTTATTTCATCACAAATCTATAGGAGATTAGATGATAGCCCTACATTAGTGGTCAGACCTGGTTTTGAAAGAGATCCTCCTTAGGAGGAGGCAACTAAATATTGAAGGGATTTCTATGAACAAGAGTGAATATCTTTGAGGAATAGAGAGGCGATTCTTCTTCAAGAGATCCATGTGCCTTCAGAGGAGTATATTTGCGAGAGGGGACCTTTGAATTTTGCAGAAGGCTTCTGATCTTGTAAGGTGAGAGGCTCATTTGTGGATATTAAATCTCGTGATGGGTAGAAAGGAATTCTAGGCCAGTTTTTCTATCACTAATGAGAATATATCTTTATGTAATAACGGGTGATTTTTTGAGAGCTTTTGGATTTGATTTGAAAAAAATTGGTTCAAGCACTGACGTGAAGTCAGAAGCTTTTGCGCGTATGTTCTATTGTCCATTCTTCTGTATTGGACACTTATTTTACATACATTTTAGTTATTCGTTAGAAGAGGTCAAAAAAATTATGTTTAGATGACTAGATTATTAGAGATTTGGGACAAGAAACGAACAAACCAACAATATTAAATCCGAAAATCGGTCAACTTTCGAGAAACGTGTTGGGTTATCAACTATTCCTGAAATACAGGGATGAAAAATTAAGGAAAATAAACGGGATAAGACAAAAACGGAATGAATATAAAAGATTCAAAATCCGACGATGAACTAAAAAACGACAATCCAAGTGAAAATTTTTCAATTCGAAAATTGGTCAAATTTTCGTACAAGTGTTGGGTATATCAACTATTGCTGGTTGGATATGGGATGAAAAATGAAGGAAACTAAACGAGATACGACAAAAACGGTAAGAATAATATTGATTCAAAATCCGACGAAGAACTAAAAAACGGCAACTCCAAGTGAAAATTCTTCAATTCGAAAATAGGTCAAATTTCCGTACAAGTGTTGGGTATATCAACTATTGCTGGTTGGATATGGGATGAAAAATGAAGGAAACAAAACGAGATACGACAAAAACGGTGAGAATAATATTGATTCAAAATCGGACGAAGAACTAAAAAACGGCAACTCCAAGTGAAAATTCTTCAATTCGAAAATTGGTCAAATTTCCGTACAACTATCCTGATGGCAGCTTAGATACAGCACTGTTAATTTTTGAACCGACAGTGAATGGTGTCCACTATCCTTTGGGTAGATCTTCGGCTCGCTTGATCTACTGAGCTTGAAGTACTCGTCATTCAATTCAAATTAGCCACCGTGAACACGCGCGCCAAAGAGTACTGACTACACGTCAGTGCTTTTTTTTTTTTCAAGTTCCTTTAACAAATATAGCTATCAATACAGTTTGGCTGTTAGCTTTACCGTAGATCGAAAAAAAATGCGGTTGTGGGACCTCCGTTTGGAACGCAATTGCCTCTTCTCCAAATCCGAACGTATTTTAATATAGATCTACCGAATATAGTTATTTATAAATTCGCCTCAGGGCCACCATACAGACATTTCAACTCGGAAACAACGCTATTTCCCCCAAACTGACTTGTGTCCGTGCACTGAATTGACATGAATATTCTTTTAAATCCTCACAATATCGGCTCATTGCTTCCAACATAACCCAAACAACCCAAAACCATTCACTTCTCATCTGCGCAAGCGCAATATACTCGTGCCTGCAAAAATAGAAAATATTTTAATTGCTGGTGGCAATGCAGAAGATTTAGAACAAACAATTCTGAGAAACATTATCGGAGATGATAATGAATATGGTGTTGAAAATGAAGTCAAGCCATTTGATCTTCATAATTTTCCAGCAGATCAGTGCAAATTTAACTTTCGGTTTGAGAAAAAAGATTTATATAGACTTTCACGTGCTCTGCGAATGCCGGATGTGATAACTACGAGGGTGGTTCAAATATGATCGAGACAAAAGTTACAGACGGCGCGCATGCGTGGTTTGAAGGTCGCGGCTGGAGTATACAGTAGCTGGGTCCCAAACAGTGTGACATAGTTTTCAATGCAAACTGGTAGTTTATGCGTGTGCTATAGCTATGAGTGAACGTGAAGTGCCGACTGCCGTTGCGCAACGTATTGTCATTCGTTTTTTAGTGGGAAGGCGTTAAAAACACGGAATCTTCACTACAGATGAAACTTGGGTGCACTATTACACCCCCGAAACGAAAGTGGCGTCTAAAGAGTGGAGGAAGAAGGAGGAGGGGGCGCCAGTGAAAGCAAAGACAACCAGGTCCGCGGGTAAGGTTATGTGCACCGTGTTTTGGGACCGGCAGGGCGTGCTGTACGTCGACTTCCTAAGGACACAACGTTCCATCAATGCTGCATACTACTGTAACCTTCTGAAAACGTACGTGAAACCTGCTTATCGCTCGAAACGGAGGAAAATTCCAGCACGAAGTGCGATTCTTCTCCAGGATAACGCACGCCCTCACACCGCACGTCTCACGCTCGATACAATATCGGAATTGGGATGGGAGCTACTAGAACACCCCCCCCCTATAGTCCGGACTTATCGCCCTGCGATTACCACATGTTCGGACCACTCAAAGAAGCCCTCGGAGGTCAACGATTCAACACTGACGATGAAGTAGAAGAATTCGTGCTCAACTGGCTCTCTGAGTTACCCAAGGAATTCTTCGATAACGGCATCAAAAAACTTCCAGAAAGGTGGGAGAAATGTGTATCTCATGCGGGAGACTACCTGGAAAAGCTGTAAATTTTTGTAAATTTTTTTGATGGTTAATAAACGTGTCATAGCATTTGTCTCGATCATATTTGAACCACCCTCGTACATACAAAAGAAACAAAGTAGCAGGTATAATTAAGTTATATTTCTTCCTTGACGAAAACATGAGACAAGCTGTGGACTTAGTCTTCACTATCAACTTGACATATGAAGAAAACTGCCCACTAAGAAGGAAGCCTGTACAGTTGAATGTGAATAACATGCATAAGACCTTGACTGTTCAATTCACTAAGGGCCGGTTTCTCAATTGCGAGTTAACTCGAGGTTGCGAGTTGACGCATGTATTTAGCGATATTCATGAATGCGTAACACTCGGGTTACCCGCAACCTCGGGTTAACTCGCAATTGAGAAACCGGCCCTAAGGAAGCCGAATATGTATTCCTCACTATGAATGGAATTCACATTCCCTTTGTGGATGAGGCTAGGAATCTGTATCCTAGATAGAAAGCTTAACAAGAATTCACACCTGGAAAGGGTGATTCACAAGGCTAGGCACTGTTAATGTGCATAGCATTGGAGATGGGAACTGGCTTCCATCATTGATGTGATGGTAATAAAACCACAAATTACTTACGGCAGTATTTCTTGGTGGGATTGTAATTCAAATGTGCAATGTACACTGAAGCTTGTGAAATTCGAGAGATCTGCATTAATGATGGTGATGGGAGTCTTTCGCTCCACTCTTACTGCAGCATGGCCTGGATAGCGACATACAGATTTTTCTATAAGACACACAGTGGACCTGATATGATCAGGTCCATGACCGATTCTCTAGGCCGCCTTAATAGTCGGATAATGAGTATGCGGTAGGACATCTGTAACCAAAACCTACACAGGGTGGCCCGCCTGTATAGTGTTATCAAGCAGAGACGATTAGACTATCGCTGGGCGCTCAGTGTTTGAAGGTCCTGTTGATTCACAGATGACTACGCTATCACAAAGGGGTGCGAGCGGGAGTCAGTGGTTGCAAAGTTGCTGAGGGTGTATCCATCGGCCTAGGTAGTTTTGTGACCGGAGAAAGGAGGGGTACGCATATCAATCAAGATCCTGTTGGATAGCCAAGCCACCTTGAAGGCCTTGACTTCATACAGCTGCAAGTCCCTGCTTGTACAGGCTGCAGCTCATATGGATCCTGGGCCACTCGGGCATTGAGAGTAATGAGGTGGCGGACTCATTGCTGCATGAGGGTCTTTCATGGGGCTCATCAGAGTTGAACCGGCCTGTAGTATCTCTTTCAAGGCAGCCGGGTGGGAGAACAACAGATGGTGCGACCAAATCTGGAGCAGCATGCCTGGACACAGACATGCTCGCTCAACGAATATTGGTCCATCAGCTGAAAGAGCCAAGCAATGGTTCAGATTCTCTAAACCTGAGAATCATAACAGCTGCATACACGGGTCACTGTGGCCTCAGGAAACACCTTATTACACTGGTTAACTGAGGACTGAGTGCGTGGCGCCTACTGTTTGAGGGTCTTTCTTTGTTCACATATGGCTCCTTAACCACCCGAGTGGTCATTAAATTGCTAATGGATAATCCATCAGCCTGGGTAGATTTGGGACTGTCCTTCAGGCGCAACAAAAAGCCGGCCTAAAGGCACTGGTTTCCTACAACTGTACGTCCCTGCTTGTGCGGGACTGCCGAAACGCACGCACTAAACTTCGAGGCTCATCTCTCTTATTAGAGGGCTTGAGCTTGTGGGTTGATGTGTAAGCTTACGTATGCAACAATAGACATACCGGTCGCAGTGACATGTTTGCCTGTCGCAACACAACACATCATTATTATCTATCCTCTCTCAACAGGTAATTAAAAGTTTAGATCCTGTTTGATTATGACTAAGTGAAAAAGCTTTACACAAGCAGTAATTCATTTGTATTCCAGGAATTACTGGCCTCTGTATGCTGTTGAGGAGACTAGCATATCCAAATAGGCTGCATGATCTTCAATGGTTTGGATACTCGGCACAATCATTGGCTCTAATCATAAACAGAACTATTGAAATCATTTGTGAAACTCATGGTCATCTCCTGGATAATCTCCAAAATTTACGATGGTTAAATCAGGAAAAGTTGCAATCTTATGCGCAGGTGCAAATAATTTCAAAGTATAATAATAATTACATTATTCACTGTTAGAAACTACTATTATCAATCGAATCGACCTTATCTAGACCAAACACTGATCTTTGGCAATATATACAGGGTGTTAAGGCTAAATAAGTGCGAAAACTTCAGGGGGAGATTCTGCATGAAAAAATAATGGCAGTTTGCTATATTAATTTTGTCCGCAAATGCTTCATTTTCCGAGATACTGGGTTTTAAAGTTTTTCTTAAAAACTAACTATTCATTCATTGCTCTGAAGCTATACAGATATGCAAATGATATTTTGGTGTTTTTTTTATGTTGTTTTAACGCATTTTCATGTTCATCATTGGCGTGCATACAGGTAATTATCTAAATTTTTTGATAGCAGAAGAAGCTACACCACTGAGATATTTCAAACTAAAAATCATTTTTAAATTCCTTCAATTTGTGGCAAGATCTTAACGACTACTTTTCATTTCTTTAAAAAATCAACTAGTAGACGAACTCCTTTTATCGGCCCAGAACCTTTCTGCGGTATAGGAAAATGCACCTACAAGAAAGAGTTTCTGGAGAAGGAGGAAACCAAAAGAGAGACACTCTGGCGGAATCTTCCAGGTTTGGTTCATTCCAAAAAGTTCCTTTGGAACTTTAAAGAAGTGAGATCCAAAAGGTATCTGGATCTCTGCAAGAATAAGTTACACCTGGTCACTGGCTTCCTCACATGACACTGTCGCCTCAGGAAGCATTTGATGAGAATAGGTTTATCAGATACTGACGAGTGCAGATTCTGTGGGGAGGAGGAAGAAACTCCTCTTCACCTTGTTACAGAATGCCTCGCCATTGCAAGTCAGCGAAAGGAATGCTTTGGACAGGAAACTTGTAGGAGTGAAGACATAATATCCTTGAAGCCTTCCCAGATATTGAGGTTCATTTATACTCTGGAACTGGAGGGCGAGCTGTAGATGGCGTAATGGTGAGAACAGCTCTGTTGGGGGGCACAATAGATCTCAAGGTCGCGGTGCAACGTAACCCCCTTATCAATAATAATAAAAATAATAATAACTAGTAGACACGCTTATAGGCTACTGTCAACTTCCTGACGAATATTTTATCAAATTGCTCCAAATTACATTTGCATGTGTCAACCTGTTTCAGAGCAATAAATAAGTAGTCAGTTTTTAAGAATAACATTAACAACCCATATCTAGGAAAACGAAATATTTGGGGACAAAAGTTATAAGCAAACTGGCATTATTTTGTCTTGCAGAATCACCCCTTAAAGTTTGTCGCACTTATTCAGAAACACTCTGTATACATATACTTGTGAAGTTAATGTAATTATCTTTTTATATTAGGCCATCCAAGAAAAGGGAGGAGCAGTTCCTAACTGCTGGGGTTTTATCGATGGTACTCCTCGAGCCATCTGCAGGCCTACAAATGATCAAGAAAATTATTATTCTGGACATAAAAGGATGCACTGCATAAAATATCAATCCTTCGTGACTCCAGATGGAATTGTTGTTAGTTTGAAGGGAGGATAGCCTGGGCGAAGACATGACGCTGCTATGTTTTCGGAGTCAAATATATATGAAGAACTTGAGCAAATGGCTGTGTTTTCAAATGGAGACAAATATGTTTTATATGGTGACCAGGCTTATGGAGTGAGGGAGTTATTGTTTGCTCCATATCCGAACAGAAATAATCGGAACAATATACACCAGCAGCAATTTAATGCCTCGATGAAACGGTTGAGAGTTTCCGTAGAATGGGGTTTTCAAAAAATTATTGGAGAGTTTGCATTTCTA